>OZ016498.1:2156599-2751599 GCA_963966615.1 Tenthredo amoena | reverse complement strand
TCTGCATCCGCGTCTCCCGTCTGGTTCCCCGATTTTCCCCTGGTCCCTTGGTCCCCGGGTCCCGGGGTCCCGGGGTCCCAAGTCTTGCAGAGGCCGGGTGCAAGTAGAGGCAATAAAAAGGTCCGATTGTAATTTACGGTATTCTTTTTTCGTTTTTTCTTTTCTGTTTTCCTTTTTTTCTTCACCGCCCGAAGTCCCGAACTACGTCGTCGAGCCAGTTGGTCAAAATTTGCCCCCCTCTCCCTCTCCCTCCCTCCAAAGACGATTTTTTTTTTTTTTTTTTGTTCTTTTAGTCTTCGAAAATCACTCTTCTAATCAACTAAAAATTAATCGCATCGCATAGCATAGCATCGCATCGCATCGCATCGCATCGCATATCGTATGATCTGAAATATATAAACTGTGTCAAGGCGAAACGAAGATATTGTCACATGTTTCAAAAGATAACGAAAAAGCTGCAATCAGCTATTCTATATAAAGTTTATATTAAATTATATCTATACGGTCGTGTATAGGGCTCTCCATCCATTATCGCCCACATTCGACCTCGAATTTATTTATTTTATTTTTTATTTTTTTTTTTATTCGTTTCGCTAAGACATTTTTTTTTTCTTTCTTTCTTCTCACACGTCGCAGTGAGTATATTAAAAAAATGATCGTCTGTGATTTTTTTTTTTTAATTTTTTAGAGAACCGTTTCGTTTTTTTTTCTATTTAAATTGTTTTTTGTTTTTTTTTTTTTTTTGTCGATCGTCTGTCGGATTTTGGTTTTTCTTTATATGAGAAAAAAAAAAAAAAATGCTGGAACAATTGAGGCGATTTTTAATTATCAATTTTTCAATTTTATTTAGTATACCTACCAGGCAGTCAGAGTATTAGAGTTGGACTCGGTCAGTGTTACGGGAAATTCACCCATTCGATAAAACTGAGAGATATTTATGATTTTTTATTTTTTTATTCTTGTTAAAGATGAATAACTGGTAATCCAGCCCCTAAGTCGCCCCCATAAGGGTACTAATGCACCGATTGTGTGCAGCGGTCAGAAAAAATTGCGAAATCAATAATCGCCTTTGTGGGATCATTTATTTTGGATGAAACAAAAAAGAAAGAAAGAAGGAAAAAAAAAACAAAAAAACGGAAAGTAAATTCTTCAGTTATGAATAACAATTTGTCGCGTCTTGTATTAACGTTTATTGGCGCCGTCAGGGATTTTTACCACTCGACTCGCAAATCGCAATTTGCGATAACGCGCTGTATGTACCTATACAGATATAGATATATCGTGACATTGTATATAATACGTAACAGATATATTCCGCGTATATTCTAAATTCTTCTTATCAAAAATTGCGACTTGGGACTTTCAGGGATATATACATATTATATAGAAATACATATATATATATATCGGTATATATCTGCTTTGAATCTTTCTTAGAAAATTTATTATCCTTGTTTTTTTCACCAATGATATCACTTTATTATTATTATTGTTATTATTATTATTTTTCTTCACGTAACAATATGAACAAATCAATTGTTCAAATCGTGTATATTCCATATCACGTATTTGTTTTTATCTTTATTTTTTTCGTTTTTATTATTTAACGATTTTTCAATAGCCTCGAAGTTAAAAAAAAAAAAAAAAAAACAGAAACAAATTTGCGACTTTTATATATGTATATATTTATATATAATTTTTATATACACATTATAAATATATATATATATATATGTATATCTATCAATGAAATCTTCCAAGAAATCAATCGATCGATCGATCGATCGATAATAAATAGATCGTATATAACAGGTGTATGTACATATATACGTATACTGCATGTATATATAATATTTTACAGTTGCATCACGTTTTTAAGCGGAAAATGGGTGGGTAACGTATGATATCTCCCATGTACTACTTACTTAGGTAGTCACATAGGTATACGAATTTACTGTTTTTATCGATTCTAGCTAATCTCCCGTGCATGCCGAACTACGTGAATCTATATACACGCAATGCCTCTATTATACCTATACCTACCTATCCATGTATAGAATAAATATATATGCTATAATAAGTTTTTATATATACATTTTATAAAAATAATTTATTTTCTCCGTTTTTTGTTTCTTATTTTTTGATTTTTCCACTCGAGTTGCAATTTCCTTCTAGTACTTTGCTATTTTTCGCTCGAGCTAGCCTTGTATAGCTGTATACCTATACACAATTTCGTGTGGTATATGTATATATCTGTAATAGATAAATTAAAGTTAATCGTCGCCCGCACGTGCTTTCAGGCAAATTTATACTTATGTATGTATGTACGTATGTACCTGGATATATAAACGCACGAGGCCGACCTTGGCCGCATTTTGGCACGCGAATTTATCCGCGCCACCCCGCGCCTCTCTTCGCCAACCCCTGAGAACATTCTTCCAACGTTTTCTGTAACGTGGATAGGGATTTTCCATCATCGTCGTCGTCGTTGTCATCATCATCCCCCGACGACGTATCGTACGCCGGATCGAGAGAACTGCGTATAAACCTACGTGTATAACGCGTATCTCTTCGAATTTTTACGAAAATGAGACGAACAGGAATTAAGAAGAAAGGAAAATAAAAAAATAAAAAATAAAAAAAAATCTAATTGGTTTTTTTTCTCTTTTTAGGAGAATTTTAGAAATTTTGGTGAAAAAAAGGAGAAATCAAAGGAACAAAAAAAAAAAGAAAAAAGAAAAAATTGGAACTAGTCAAAAGTTTTTTTTTTTTTTATTCTTTTTTCTATTCCTCGAATTTGGGAGGAATTATCAATAACGAATGAATAACAAATTTTGTTATTGACAAATTGTTTAATGAAATGGGAATCAGGTCTATTCATTCAAAAATTTCTTTAATCAAAATGACGAAATTTGATTAAATTATTTTTCTTATCAATATCGTTGATTTAGATTTTATTATATTCTATATAACATATAGTATATATTCTATAATTATCTACCTACAACTATTCAGATACCTGCAATAAATTTTATCCGTAGAATATCGTAATTCCAAATTTATAACCTGAGATTTGTTCCTTTTTTTTTCTTCATTTTTTTTATTTTTCATTTTTTATTTATTACGGAGGGTTGTATATTCTAAAGTTCTAAAATATCGTATTCGCCCACATTTTCTTACATTTCTAGACCGTCTATAACACAGACGTCTTCCGCCCGTGGTGAACAGAATGTAAAAAGAAAAAAAGAAAAGAGAGAGAAAAAAAAAAAAAAAAAAAATTCAAAACCTTTATCTTCAATTAACAGGTGAAAGTTTATTTCTTGCTCTGAAGAAACGAGAAAAAAAGAAAAAAAAAATTATTCCACCGTCCCTCGTCCCTCCAGCAATTTAAATTGTATACGGAAATGATTGCATAATGAGTCTTGCGTAAATGAAATTTTGGTTTTCTAATTTTCATTGTTTCGTGCGGAATGTAAAATCAGGTCGGGGTGAGAGGAAAGAAAACAAAAATAAAGAAAAATAAAAAAATGGCAGAAAAAAAAAAAAAACGACGTATCATTTGATCTTTCGTTTCAGAAAACTCTCGACGAAAGACTCGATTTGAGGGTAGATTCGATGTTGGAATTTGGTCTGGTACAAGAACTGCTGGATTTTCACGCCAGATATAACAAGGAGAGGATCAAATCGAACGCGTGAGTATATAAAAAAATTGAAAAAAAAAAACGACTTCTTTTTCCAAAATCCAATTTCTATCGATTCTTCGTTCGTTCGTTTGTTCTTTTTTTTTTTTTCTTTCTTTCTTTCTTTCTTTCTTTTCTTCTACTCCTTCCTTCTCTTCTCTGATTTTAGCTTAATTAAGAAAAAATGAAAAAAATTAGAAGAACAAAAAAATAATTTCATCATTTGTATAATTATTCGTGATTAACATTTCCTACCCATTTTTTTTTTTTTTATTTCGTCTGTATGCATATACCTATACACACATATACACACGTATGTAACTTTGTCCACGTTATTTTAACAAGTGTTACCGTATATATATATATATATATAGTATATATACTTGTTCGTCAATTCTTTACGGACGTCATTACACGCACGGTCTTTATATATATATATATACCTATATTATATATTATATAAATAAGTATATCGCAAAGGTTGTCGAGGTCAATTTTTTTCTTTCTTTCTGAATTACGGTTTTATTTATTTATTTTTTTTTTCTTCTCTCTTTTTTTTCTTTCTTTCCCATTCTTTACCTCTTTATTAACGAACGTCTCAATATGTCATTGTGTTTGCTCTAATACGACACAATCCAGTTGTCCAATTCAGAAACATTGACCGTAATTTTTTTTTTTTTTTCCCATTCTCTTTTTTTCTTCTCTTCTTTTCAATAAATGCATATATATATATATATATATATATATATATATATATATATATATATTTAAATATGTATTCAACACACATCGTTATTAAGATATAATAAATCATCATTATAATCATCCTTCATTGTTCTTGTCAAATTCTAAATTTACTTAATTTTTTTTTGTCTTCGGAATTTTTTTTTTCTCTTTTTCCTCGCTTCTTCTTTTTTTTTTTTCTTCCTTTCTTTTCGTTTCGAACGAGAAGTGAAGCAAAGAAAAAAAGAAGCGAAAAATTCCATCAGTTATAATTCTCACCGAAATAATTGTTTTTGCAATAAAAATAGAAAAAAAAAACAAAAGATGCTAATTCCCTCTATCTAAATTCACCGAGCCTCGCGAGATGTGAAACTAGATTTTTGTCTTAAGGATCGTAACGAGAGAGAAATTGCGAAAAAAAAAAAGAAAAAAAATCAGAAACATCACGATGTAACCAGACGGAGAGAGAGAGAGAGAGAGGTCCGCATAATTTCGTAGAAGTCGTCGCCAAATTATGTTTCGCGCCAAGTACGCAAAAATTGGGTAAAAATTTTCCGTTTTTCGTTTTCCGATTCGCTATTTTATTTTATTTTTTCAATTTTTTTTTATTTTTTTTTTATTATCTTCTCTCTCTCTCTTCCTCTTTTTTTTTTCTATCTATAGCTCGTCGTCTTCCGAGCATATCGTAGCCGGTGTTTTTGATAATTAATATTATACTATTAGGAAAAAAAATCGAAATAAAATTGAAAAAAAAAAAAATGAAAATGAATAGAGAAAAAGCGAAGAACCAAAAATTTAATTGCGACATGCAACGTTTTCAATTATGCATATGTGTATATATATATATATATTTTTTTTTTTTCTTTATTTTTTTTTTTATATTATATACATATACGTATGTTCGTCAGAGACCTGGGCGCCACTATTACTACAAAATGTATACTCTGTGGGTGTTTGCATTAGAACCGGAGCAAAAAAGAAGAAGAAAAGATACTTGTGCGTACAGCTGCCGACCAGTCTTTTCTCTGTCTTCTTGACAAACTTACGTCTCGTTTACCCATCTATGGTATATATATATACCTATATAAAACATTCGTATTCATTATGTCTTATATATACATATTCGTTGTTATTTTTTCAAATCCCATCTCCTCCCTCGATCCGATCCGTGAAATATTGAATCCGGTCCCTTCGCGGAGATTATACATAGTTCTTCCTTCCGTCTCCTTTACCTGTTTTTTTTTTTTTTTTCTTTCTTCTTTTTTCTCTCGTTTTGTTCTTTTGTTTTTTATTTTCTAATTTTTTTTTTCCTTTTTTTTTTGTTTCCACCGTTCCATCCTTCCTTCATTATTCGAATCCTCGTTTATTAATTTCCCACGGAAATGGTGAATAAAGGAAGCTCGTAGAGAGTATATAAGCCGTATTGTATTTCCATGCTGCGTTGTAAGTTCTGTACTATATATAGTATTGTTAGAGATACGTAAGTCGCGTGGGTAGGTACCTACCTCATACACCCCTGTACACACCTATATACCCCCTTAACTCTCTGCGGTAGGATAACAATTCTCACTCAGTCCTAGAGAGAAAACGACAAAGGCTTTGGACCTGACAAAATTCTCCTTGACAGCTTGCACTTTTCTGAGTTTTTTTCTTCTTTTTTTCTTTTTTCTCTTCTCTTTTTTCTTTTTTCTTTTTTCTTTTTTCTTTTTTCTTTTCCGATGCTCTCGGAACTGTGAACGAAACGATACGAAACGAAACGAAACCAAACCCAACTAAATGAAACGAAACGAGACCAAACCGCGCCGGTTTTTCGGATCTTTTACCTCTACCTTTACCTTTACCTTTACCTTTACATTTACCTTTTACCTGCAGCGTGTATACCCGATTCTTGAATAGAGCCATATGCTGCCGTTGCAGGAGCACCAGCGGCATCGGGAGGTAAAGGAATTGTGGAAATAAATATTCCCTTGGGGTTCCAGTGCCTCCTCTTCTCTCTATTCTCTTCTCTCTTTTTTCTTTTGCTTTTTTTTTGTTTCTTGTTTTTTTTTTTTTTTTCTTTTTTTCTTCCCTCCTCGCCTCCGAATTTCGA
Source organism: Tenthredo amoena (assembly GCA_963966615.1). Taxonomy (NCBI): domain Eukaryota; kingdom Metazoa; phylum Arthropoda; class Insecta; order Hymenoptera; family Tenthredinidae; genus Tenthredo; species Tenthredo amoena. The sequence continues at coordinate 2,745,107 of OZ016498.1, read as the reverse complement.
AACCCCGTACGGTATAGATTTTTCCAGATCGGTCGAGGGACGTTCCGTGCATTCATTTGGGATCAGATCGCTGATCTTATACTCTGCTATTATAAGATATATCACAGATGAAAATATGTCGTTTCGAAATCGGATGGAGATACGAGAACTACAAAAAATAAAATAAAACAAATAATTAGGCATTATTCATCGACATTCGAAGAAACTGGATTATCTATATTATCTAATACAAGCATGGCATGAGTGACGTTGAGATACGTTATACCATTCCAAGTGCGTAGATTTACTTTTTTTTTTTCGCAAAATATTATGTCTCGTCTTACATATACAAATATAAATATAATATATAAATATATATATATAAATGTTGTAGTTAGATTCGATAAAATGATATTTGCTTAGAAACAACATCAATCAGCAACGTATGCAGTTTCTCGAGTATACAAGGAGCGTCGTGTTTCCTGTGATATAGAAATTTTCTTTAGCTAATCTTGAATTTATTTTCTTAATTTTATTTTCAATTTCTCTTCTCTCGAATATTTCATACGAATCGATTCATCGATTTCTCGGTCCTACTTCGTCTCGCTTATACTATATCGTCACGATTTTGATTAAAAAATATCTAAAACTAAAAAGGGGAAAAACAAAATTTCATTTCACTATCGATTCCCGACGCACATGCATGCATGCATGCATCATGCATCGTATACTGCGCGTTTAGGTATACATCCGCGCGACTTGTGTCGTCGTATTGATTGACAACATACCCGTAATCACGTTAGATCTCATTTAACGATTGTGTAATTACTAGCCGGTATCGCGGGTGTCCGGCGCCGGGGATCCGTCATGTGAACTTTATCTAACGATTGACCGATTTCTCACAGACATATTTTTGAATTGGTCAATCGGCAAAGGAGCAAGAATAAAACGCTTCTTCTTTTTTATTTTTTTATTTTTTATTTTAATTTTAATTTTAACTTTTTCTTTAATTTTGAATTACATTTTTTCATTTTTTGTTTATTTTTCGTTTTTTTCTCGGCTTACGTTTTGTACTATATGGCGTATCGATTTTTGTGCGAATTAGACAAATTTGATAAGCGTGTCGTGGGATAGATATATATATACAATATATAGAATATGTCTATCCCGCACTACTTTCAAGATGTGAAAGTTGGATAAAGGCAATTTAAATGACGCAACTATATACCTATAAGTATAAAGTGAGACAAATTTTTCGTCGAAATCGATTTCGCGCTACTTTTACTCGAGTTAACATGACGACAACGTTTCATTATATCACATATATATATATATATATATATTTATATCTACTATACCGCAGCCGGAATTGTAGTGGCTTAACTAATTATCGCATACGCGTTAAACGAGCCGGTATAATAATATATGTATATGTAATTGATAATCCTGATGAATATTGTGAAAAATGGAATTCTTTATTTTTATACATTGAGAAAAGGGAAGAGACGTGAAGAGAAGAAAAGAGAGAAAAAAAAAAAAAGGAGAAGAGGAAGAAGGAAATCCTCTCTCTTTATCTCTCAGAGTACTCAATCTTCGTTGATTTTTTAACCGTTGTACATTATTCTATACTGTTGCACCTCTAGTTGGCAGAGTGATTTATCGAGTAACGCAAATAACGAGTAACGCGGGATTTTTCTAGACAGTTTGGACAAGAACAGTGAGAGAAAGAGAGAGAAGAGAGAGAGAGAGAGAGAGAAATAAAAAAGAAAAAAAATAGGAAAGAAGTGTATTACATAGTACAAAGATTGAAATATTAGTTTAATTTTGAAACGTCGTTTTTTTTACTCTTTTTTTCGTTTTTCGATTCATTCTTAAATTATCCCTCGATTTATATGTATATGTAGTGCGATTATTAGTCATCGCTTTATTAATAGTTAGTTTCGAATTCGTGTGTAATCCAATCGTATGTATATATGTGTACACGTGGGGAAGATTTAATTTTTGGTATAACATTTTTCAACATCTATTATAATATATGAAGTTCTCGAAGTCCTGAGAACTCAGAAGCTCAAATGATACTTAATTAAATATTATGCGGGCCAGAAAGAATTAATACTAATAATTAGCTATTCATTTAATTAAGGAATTAATTAATCAACTAAAATTTAGTATCTTTCTACCATATCTTCCATCTATCTGTTACTTTTTTCTCTTTATGATCATTCGTCGAAAAAAACTTATAAGTGAACATAACTTACGCAAAATGCGTTCGCGTTCCTTTTTTTTTTTCTTCTTGTTTCTCTTTCCTTTTTACCCCTTTTCTTCTTTTAATTGATAACGCACTTCGAGATATTATGAATGCCGGTCAAAAGCGCGGTTTTATAACACCAAAGGATAAGATATGATACTCTTAATTAAAATTTAATTATTATTTATTCACGCAGCGTTCATACATTTTTTTATTTTTATTTTTTTTTTACGGACCAAGTAAGCTCTGCGCCGTGGTTCCCCAAAAGATTCAAATTCAAATTTTTACCACTTTGAAACTTACCCGTAAAAATAAAAAAAAAAAAAGGATTTAAGGGAAATCCTTAATAATTCTTTCCAGAAAATTATTTGATATAATATATCGTACGTTAGTCGTGATCCAATATATTGAATATTCTGTTGATCAAATTTTGTACACTCATTATCAATTTAACTAAGAATCATTCGTTTCGTTATCTGCCTAACCCTGCGGAGGTTGCGGGCGAGTCAATCGAAGAAAAAATGAAATGGCATATAATTATGAAAGAAAAAAAGAAGAGGAAAAAAAAATAAATAAAAAATAAATAAATAAAAATCGAAGAGACATAATACGCAGTATCTATTATTATTATGTATCAAATAATTGAGTTATAGTGCAACAGATTAATAAGAATTTTTTCAAAAACGCAATCTAGGCGATGGGATGCTTTACTTTATATCTGGGTTCAAGAATTGTATATTAACAAATTGACCCGTAGTCGATAACGTTACACTACATTGTTCAACAAAGTCCAATACGCAGTAATATTCGTTTCGTAATAATGAAACGCATTTAATTTATCATGTAACATTTATCGGATGATTTCGACCCAATAAAATCACTCGAAATTCATTCAAACACGATTTATTTATTTATTTATTTATTTCACAGTCTACCGGATTATACCAAAGGAATTTTCCAAAGCATTGGATTCAAGGAATTTCACGATTACTTAATACTGGATAAAGGAGAACGAGAGACGGAAAAGGTTCGTGAAAATAATGAAACAATTTAACTATTAAATTCCACTAAATTTTATGGATAATTCCATTACTAAATCGAAAATAGGGAAAGAATTAAACTCAGGAATTTCATTTCAGGGTAAAAAGCTGCTAAACGATGGCATCGAGAATCTGAAACTGAGAACGAGACGTTACGCTAGGAGGCAGCATCGGTGGGTGACGAATCGTTTAATAAGACGATTCGACAGGCAGGTAATCTTCGTCTCCTCTTTTTTTGTTTTCTTAATTTGAAGAAGAAAAAAAAATGAAAAAAAATAACAGAATAATGAATAACTTTGTGCATAACTGTATTCAGGTACCTCCGGTATATTCCTTGGACTCAACGGACGTCAGTAAATGGGACGAGAACGTTTTGGGACCGGCAATATCCATAATAAACGAAAAACTTTCGGGGAAAATACCGAGCCGTAAATCATTGAACAATAATGAGACTGAAACCGGCTTGCCTGCCGACAGCGGTAACGAGAAGAGCCACTTTTGCGAGGTAATATTCGATCTTTTTTTTAGTTATTCTGTATCGAAAATATCGGAAGAACTAAAAAATCGAATGAATTTTAATCGCCTTTATCTACGTTTACAGACTTGCGAGAGAGTATTCATCGGTGAATTTCAATGGAAAGCACATCTCGATGGAAGAAAACACGAGAGAATGGTAAAAAGACGAAAGGCTAAACAGCGAACTGAATAAATAGACCGGATTCATATTGCCTCTCGAATTCACGTTATAGTTTCTTCATTTATATCGAATCAAGAATCATTATTTGAAGTTTAGTAAACAGCTATCTCGTTTGACGATGTTTCTGTGAATTAGGAAGTTTCTGTATAGCCAAAAATGTCGTAAGATTTGTTTTTCGTATTTTTACTAATTAAGAGTGATTATCCAGTTGTTTAGTAATAGGATTTTAAAGTATCCAAAGAATTCTATTGCATTTATTGTAATTTGTTATAATTGATTAACCGGTACAAAGGAATGCTTTAAATCAAATGTACAGTAAGTAAGTAATTTTTGTCTTTGTGAAATTAATTGTTCGCTTATCAGATTTATAAGAGGAATTCTTTCTTCTCTGGTTACGAAGAGAATAATATGTATAAACAAGACAAGAAAATGAATAAGGTCCATTAATTTTTGAAAAACTTTCTGAGTTATGCTTTTATTACAATCCCTTTCCCCTTTTCTGCAATAAATAGCATAGATAATTCTGATTTAATGCCGCGTCACGTCTGGATTGCGGTAAAAGTAGTTTGTGAATAGGCCACGTAGATTGCGGGGGGGCGCCACCTCCTTGAAAATCATAATGTTGCCTTACGGGGTGACAAATGGTATCGCCATCTAGTAGACAGATCAGGAACTAAAAACCGCCGGCGGATTGCGTATAGTAAAGCGCACAAGAGTTTGCGGCAAAAATAGTTCGTCAAATTGTCCGCGAGATGGCGATACCATTTCGAACCCCGTTGGTAGTAGGAGATGGTCGAAAGTACGACAAAAATACAATTAGAGTTATTTTGCAGTTATTCCACTCCATGAAAAAATAAGCACCCTGGTAATCTAGATTAAGGAGTTTGTCGTGTCATCAAAGGGTCCGTACGAAGATTGCGGTAACGAGATAAGACTGTGAGAGTCAACTCAATAGAAATACTTGGAAAGTCTAATTTACGACTTATGTAGAGTTGGCCTGTGACTTGATTATTTGTCGATTTTTCATATACCAAACAATTGCTCCTTCATTGCTTGTCGTTAGTTTATTTTATACCGGAGTCTCGAGTCTTTAGCGCCAGGAACCAAGATCGCGGCCAGTTTTAAAGAGTTTCGACCTGTCGTTAGTTTATTTGATACCGGAGTCTCGAGTCTTTAGCGCCAGGAACCAAGATCGCGGCCAGTTTTAAAGATTTTCGACCTGTCGTTAGTTTATTTTATACCGGAGTCTCGAGTCTTTAGCGCCAGGAACCAAGATCGCGGCCAGTTTTAAAGATTTTCGACCTGTCGTTAGTTTATTTTATACCGGAGTCTCGAGTCTTTAGCGCCAGGAACCAAGATCGCGGCCAGTTTTAAAGATTTTCGACCTGTCGTTAGTTTATTTTATACCGGAGTCTCGAGTCTTTAGCGCCAGGAACCAAGATCGCGGCCAGTTTTAAAGATTTTCGACCTGTCGTTAGTTTATTTTATACCGGAGTCTCGAGTCTTTAGCGCCAGGAACCAAGATCGCGGCCAGTTTTAAAGAGTTTCGACCTGTCGTTAGTTTATTTTATACCGGAGTCTCGAGTCTTTAGCGCCAGGAACCAAGATCGCGGCCAGTTTTAAAGATTTTCGACCTGTCGTTAGTTTATTTTATACCGGAGTCTCGAGTCTTTAGCGCCAGGAACCAAGATCGCGGCCAGTTTTAAAGATTTTCGACCTGTCGTTAGTTTATTTTATACCGGAGTCTCGAGTCTTTAGCGCCAGGAACCAAGATCGCGGCCAGTTTTAAAGATTTTCGACCTGTCGTTAGTTTATTTTATACCGGAGTCTCGAGTCTTTAGCGCCAGGAACCAAGATCGCGGCCAGTTTTAAAGATTTTCGACCTGTCGTTAGTTTATTTTATACCGGAGTCTCGAGTCTTTAGCGCCAGGAACCAAGATCGCGGCCAGTTTTAAAGAGTTTCGACCTGTCGTTAGTTTATTTTATACCGGAGTCTCGAGTCTTTAGCGCCAGGAACCAAGATCGCGGCCAGTTTTAAAGAGTTTCGACCTGTCGTTAGTTTATTTTATACCGGAGTCTCGAGTCTTTAGCGCCAGGAACCAAGATCGCGGCCAGTTTTAAAGATTTTCGACCTGTCGTTAGTTTATTTTATACCGGAGTCTCGAGTCTTTAGCGCCAGGAACCAAGATCGCGGCCAGTTTTAAAGATTTTCGACCTGTCGTTAGTTTATTTTATACCGGAGTCTCGAGTCTTTAGCGCCAGGAACCAAGATCGCGGCCAGTTTTAAAGATTTTCGACCTGTCGTTAGTTTATTTTATACCGGAGTCTCGAGTCTTTAGCGCCAGGAACCAAGATCGCGGCCAGTTTTAAAGATTTTCGACCTGTCGTTAGTTTATTTTATACCGGAGTCTCGAGTCTTTAGCGCCAGGAACCAAGATCGCGGCCAGTTTTAAAGATTTTCGACCTGTCGTTAGTTTATTTTATACCGGAGTCTCGAGTCTTTAGCGCCAGGAACCAAGATCGCGGCCAGTTTTAAAGAGTTTCGACCTGTCGTTAGTTTATTTTATACCGGAGTCTCGAGTCTTTAGCGCCAGGAACCAAGATCGCGGCCAGTTTTAAAGATTTTCGACCTGTCGTTAGTTTATTTTATACCGGAGTCTCGAGTCTTTAGCGCCAGGAACCAAGATCGCGGCCAGTTTTAAAGAGTTTCGACCTGTCGTTAGTTTATTTTATACCGGAGTCTCGAGTCTTTAGCGCCAGGAACCAAGATCGCGGCCAGTTTTAAAGATTTTCGACCTGTCGTTAGTTTATTTTATACCGGAGTCTCGAGTCTTTAGCGCCAGGAACCAAGATCGCGGCCAGTTTTAAAGATTTTCGACCTGTCGTTAGTTTATTTTATACCGGAGTCTCGAGTCTTTAGCGCCAGGAACCAAGATCGCGGCCAGTTTTAAAGATTTTCGACCTGTCGTTAGTTTATTTTATACCGGAGTCTCGAGTCTTTAGCGCCAGGAACCAAGATCGCGGCCAGTTTTAAAGATTTTCGACCTGTCGTTAGTTTATTTTATACCGGAGTCTCGAGTCTTTAGCGCCAGGAACCAAGATCGCGGCCAGTTTTAAAGATTTTCGACCTGTCGTTAGTTTATTTTATACCGGAGTCTCGAGTCTTTAGCGCCAGGAACCAAGATCGCGGCCAGTTTTAAAGATTTTCGACCTGTCGTTAGTTTATTTTATACCGGAGTCTCGAGTCTTTAGCGCCAGGAACCAAGATCGCGGCCAGTTTTAAAGAGTTTCGACCTGTCGTTAGTTTATTTTATACCGGAGTCTCGAGTCTTTAGCGCCAGGAACCAAGATCGCGGCCAGTTTTAAAGATTTTCGACCTGTCGTTAGTTTATTTTATACCGGAGTCTCGAGTCTTTAGCGCCAGGAACCAAGATCGCGGCCAGTTTTAAAGATTTTCGACCTGTCGTTAGTTTATTTTATACCGGAGTCTCGAGTCTTTAGCGCCAGGAACCAAGATCGCGGCCAGTTTTAAAGATTTTCGACCTGTCGTTAGTTTATTTTATACCGGAGTCTCGAGTCTTTAGCGCCAGGAACCAAGATCGCGGCCAGTTTTAAAGATTTTCGACCTGTCGTTAGTTTATTTTATACCGGAGTCTCGAGTCTTTAGCGCCAGGAACCAAGATCGCGGCCAGTTTTAAAGAGTTTCGACCTGTCGTTAGTTTATTTTATACCGGAGTCTCGAGTCTTTAGCGCCAGGAACCAAGATCGCGGCCAGTTTTAAAGATTTTCGACCTGTCGTTAGTTTATTTTATACCGGAGTCTCGAGTCTTTAGCGCCAGGAACCAAGATCGCGGCCAGTTTTAAAGATTTTCGACCTGTCGTTAGTTTATTTTATACCGGAGTCTCGAGTCTTTAGCGCCAGGAACCAAGATCGCGGCCAGTTTTAAAGATTTTCGACCTGTCGTTAGTTTATTTTATACCGGAGTCTCGAGTCTTTAGCGCCAGGAACCAAGATCGCGGCCAGTTTTAAAGATTTTCGACCTGTCGTTAGTTTATTTTATACCGGAGTCTCGAGTCTTTAGCGCCAGGAACCAAGATCGCGGCCAGTTTTAAAGAGTTTCGACCTGTCGTTAGTTTATTTTATACCGGAGTCTCGAGTCTCTAGCGCCAGGAACCAAGATCGCGGCCAGTTTTAAAGATTTTCGACCTGTCGTTAGTTTATTTTATACCGGAGTCTCGAGTCTTTAGCGCCAGGAACCAAGATCGCGGCCAGTTTTAAAGATTTTCGACCTGTCGTTAGTTTATTTTATACCGGAGTCTCGAGTCTTTAGCGCCAGGAACCAAGATCGCGGCCAGTTTTAAAGAGTTTCGACCTGTCGTTAGTTTATTTTATACCGGAGTCTCGAGTCTTTAGCGCCAGGAACCAAGATCGCGGCCAGTTTTAAAGATTTTCGACCTGTCGTTAGTTTATTTTATACCGGAGTCTCGAGTCTTTAGCGCCAGGAACCAAGATCGCGGCCAGTTTTAAAGATTTTCGACCTGTCGTTAGTTTATTTTATACCGGAGTCTCGAGTCTTTAGCGCCAGGAACCAAGATCGCGGCCAGTTTTAAAGAGTTTCGACCTGTCGTTAGTTTATTTTATACCGGAGTCTCGAGTCTTTAGCGCCAGGAACCAAGATCGCGGCCAGTTTTAAAGATTTTCGACCTGTCGTTAGTTTATTTTATACCGGAGTCTCGAGTCTTTAGCGCCAGGAACCAAGATCGCGGCCAGTTTTAAAGATTTTCGACCTGTCGTTAGTTTATTTTATACCGGAGTCTCGAGTCTTTAGCGCCAGGAACCAAGATCGCGGCCAGTTTTAAAGATTTTCGACCTGTCGTTAGTTTATTTTATACCGGAGTCTCGAGTCTTTAGCGCCAGGAACCAAGATCGCGGCCAGTTTTAAAGATTTTCGACCTGTCGTTAGTTTATTTTATACCGGAGTCTCGAGTCTTTAGCGCCAGGAACCAAGATCGCGGCCAGTTTTAAAGATTTTCGACCTGTCGTTAGTTTATTTTATACCGGAGTCTCGAGTCTTTAGCGCCAGGAACCAAGATCGCGGCCAGTTTTAAAGAGTTTCGACCTGTCGTTAGTTTATTTTATACCGGAGTCTCGAGTCTTTAGCGCCAGGAACCAAGATCGCGGCCAGTTTTAAAGATTTTCGACCTGTCGTTAGTTTATTTTATACCGGAGTCTCGAGTCTTTAGCGCCAGGAACCAAGATCGCGGCCAGTTTTAAAGAGTTTCGACCTGTCGTTAGTTTATTTTATACCGGAGTCTCGAGTCTTTAGCGCCAGGAACCAAGATCGCGGCCAGTTTTAAAGATTTTCGACCTGTCGTTAGTTTATTTTATACCGGAGTCTCGAGTCTTTAGCGCCAGGAACCAAGATCGCGGCCAGTTTTAAAGATTTTCGACCTGTCGTTAGTTTATTTTATACCGGAGTCTCGAGTCTTTAGCGCCAGGAACCAAGATCGCGGCCAGTTTTAAAGAGTTTCGACCTGTCGTTAGTTTATTTTATACCGGAGTCTCGAGTCTTTAGCGCCAGGAACCAAGATCGCGGCCAGTTTTAAAGATTTTCGACCTGTCGTTAGTTTATTTTATACCGGAGTCTCGAGTCTTTAGCGCCAGGAACCAAGATCGCGGCCAGTTTTAAAGAGTTTCGACCTGTCGTTAGTTTATTTTATACCGGAGTCTCGAGTCTTTAGCGCCAGGAACCAAGATCGCGGCCAGTTTTAAAGATTTTCGACCTGTCGTTAGTTTATTTTATACCGGAGTCTCGAGTCTTTAGCGTCAGGGACCAGTATTAATGCAAGTTTTATGCCTTCTCGCCCCGTCGATCAATATGATGTACCAGAGTCTTGAGTCTTTAGCATCACAGATCAGTATCAATGCAAGTTTCACACCCTCACCATTCACATCACGCCGACACATTTTCTGCTATTTTCTGGAAAACTATCGCAGAGCAATCAGAAATAAGGGTAGAGCAATTAAAAGCAATTGAGGAGCGATTGTCCGGTGTACCCATCGCCGAAATCTGTTCCGTTTAAGTGGATCTCAATTGTGAAATGGCCTACCCCCCCACCATTTCATTTCCGGTGAACACGTTTTTTGCTTTCTTATTGAAAACCGTGACTAAATAATTATACTCCAAAGTGGAGCAATTAAGAGAAATGAAGGAGCAATTATTTGGTATATCATAGCTCGTCGAATACCCATCCGTTTGCTCGAAACATAGAGTTGAAGTTTAGGCTACTTGGACATAGAAAAATTGAATTTTGTTTTTCTCATTTTTTCTTACAAACTAGATTGGAGATATTAACGGAATTATTAGAGCAATTGAGAGCAATTGAAGGAGCAATTGTGTGGTACATAAAAAATCGAAAAATAATAAAGTCACGGGCCAACTTCACATATGTTAATTTACGATGTTAAAAATTCATTTTCTGTTATATCAGCATTTGATGAACAAGGCTTTATAAACCATCCGACAACTCTTACCGTCCGGTTGTATATCCAGGTTAAATCGCTGGTTACAGCGCAGCGCATTCATTCACCGGAAAGCGTCGTCGATAAGTTACCGACACAGGGCGAAATGAATTTCAGGGGTAGCTCACCGACGAGGAGAAAATTATTGGCAATAATTAATCATACGGATAAGCTATTTATCCTATTATATGTGTACATATTAATTTATACGTAAAATATAACGTTGACGAATTATTATATTGGCTGTTTCATTACTTTTATTTACAGTTAATTGGAAACTGATATTATGTACTTTGATAAATATGGATGTTTCGTTCCATTAGATGGAAAATTATACCTTAAATACGTGAAAAATGAAAACGATGATATCTTTCGTATTAATAAAAGAAATAATGGAACTCCTGCTTTTAATATCCGATGTACGAATCAGCTCGAGGCCATTGCCCTAGTTATTCGAACTTGATGTCGTTCCCGTATTCTTAGAAACGTATGTAGAAAGTCGGGAGGAAGTTGTCTTTTCATACTAATTCCGGACTATTGTTTGGTGTACACATTATCAAACTATTGATTTTCGATTCGCTGAGTCTGTGTATATTCGTTATTCCCACAGGTCGTCAAGCGAGTTGGAAAAAATCATCGAAAACTAGTTCAGTTTAATTAGCAATAAATAATTAAGTAGTACTGATACTAGCTTCTTATTATTCCTCGCAAATTACATCATTGCAGAGTGTCTCTGCGAGTGTCTCGTGTCGTTAAAACCGATCTATATATCGTCGGCTGGTTCAATTAGAGTAATTAGAAATTAATGGACTTTCGGGGATGGGACGCACCTGTAATTACTTGATTGCAATTAGACGTTAATGTTTACTGGCGTCGGACTTCGACCGTTGAAATATCGGGTTTATATCGAGTCTGTGCGAACGGCGTGGTGGGGCAGATATAGAGATCCAAAACAAACAACGACGGAAAAAAAGACGGAAAAGGGCCGATAATTAATTAACTTAATTGTCAAAACCACTTAAAGTGAACCCTGGGCAGCGTCGTTCTCTTACTCAGCTGTATGTGGACGATAATTACCCCTGCGGTTAACAATTAAGACATTCCGCTCCGCTCCAGTCCAGCTCGTATAATAGAGTCTAGAATAGAGTGCGAAGTATGTATATACCTGCCTATCTAACGGTGAAATTCTAACGCTATCTCGCTAACGAGTCTCTCTATTTCCAGCCCCTGCAGCTACCGTCGTTGTTGCTATTGTGGTAACGGTTTCATTCCGTTGAATGTACTCGATGTTCCATCTTCTCTGAACCCGCGAATTTTTCAGACGTATGTGTCTAACGAGTTTCTATAATGAGTAGTCACGAAACGTAAGACCCCTCGTGGTCTGTGTGACGTATATTCTAGTTCGAAACTATCCTTTGGGAATGAAAATCCTCCGTGTCTTTTAGGGCTCGGTATAATCTCGACAGGTTTTCCGGGTCGTGTAGGTCGTTTAAGGGTGTTGTAGCCCTGAGGCCTAGCGATAAGAATCGAGGTCCGATTGGTCCGTAGGTAATAAATTTGTCAGATTGAGGTCTCGTGTCCGTTCAAGCGTGTGGGACGGTTCATCGTTGAGTAAAACCGAGCCTAGACCATATTGACTCGCGTAATTGAACTCGAAATACACATATAGTGGTGATACGGGCGAGGGTTGAAAAAAGAGGAGATCTTTTCTAGCAAAGGAATGAAAAATTGGATAACAAAATTATTAAATATGTCTTCGAAGTTTCAATCGTTTCACTACACGATCCTTCGGACTTGGTTCCTCCTCTTCCGGGTCAAGGAGTTGCGGCCTCGTTCGAGTATGTCCTCCAGAGTGTCCTCGCAGGATGAGGAGGGTCATCGCTGGGTCATTTCTGGTTTTGTCATTTCTGCAGAATCTAGAGAAGAAGGCTCTTCAGGTTCAGGGACCGGGGACCGGGGAGAGGGGACATATTTTATTCATTAAGTTAAAAGTTTAGAGTTTATAAAAGTTCCAGTTTAAAGTCTCGAGCTTTACGTCAAATTTTATATTTCAATTCGTTCCCAGTAACCAGAGAAGTAGAAAAAGAAGAAGAAGAAGAACCCGCCATTTCCAGGTGGGGCAGTAGAAACGGCGAAGATTTTCTTATGTTAATTTTTGAATAAAATTATCATCTGATTTTGCGATTCAAATATTTCCCCGCCGCTAATTGCGAGCTATATATTTTTTTTTACCCCGCATCATCTTTATTCCCTACTTTTATTTATATTTTCCCTTAAAACAGGCGGTTTATTTTCCGAGTCGGTGGTTAATAATTAATATCAATCCGAATCTTAAAAAGCGATATATTCGATTGATTTAAAGTCCTCTTCCGGATCCTTAAACCAACCAATGATTATACCAGTATTACATCTTTTTATGATAATTCCAAAAGAATTCTTTCTTATCTGTTCCTACCACCCAGCTTACTCCTTCGTCTTTCATATTGGAATCGCCTCGCATCTTTAATTCATGAATTCTTCTCCTTCGGCCCGCTGTCATTTCGTGTTTTCCCGCTCTCAGATATGATATAGAGATTATTTCTATCGACCTAAAGAGAAGGGATACACTAATATCGTTCTGTTTTACCGGCATGAAGCGCGAGGGTCGGTCAGTCAGACTCATGATCGTCGTGAAAAGAAATTTCATACGAGTATTTCTGAGGGGGTTTCCCTCTCTTCCCGAGATTTTTAACACACCTATAGAATTTTCGTTGTTTGTTAGACGTAGGTTTGTGTAGCGGGAAGTATTTCAACGGGATGTAATAATTTCAACCGTCAACTCTGGTCCTTTCAGTTTTCTTTCTTTCCTTTTTCTTTTTTTCGAGTGCTTTTAGGTAAACTCCTCGAGGCGAATCCTCCGACGAGCAAAGTATAACTTCACCCGAAAGAGTTTACGATGTTTCCCATGGGTTTGACAATTTTTATAGCTTTTCATGGAGTTTTCCGAGTACTTTTGTTTTTTTTTTTGCCCAGAAAAGGAAGAAGGAGTTTTTTTTTTTTTTTTTTTCGGTTATTCCTTGAACGATTCTTTCCCATACTTTAACCGATCGCAGATCGCTACCCCCTTGTTACAGAGTTTTACGCGAGTTGCGAGTTGGGCTTACCTGCGGATCTTGGGTTTTCGGTTTTGGGAGAGAGAGTAGAGAGAGGCTTGACACAAATTTTCGGCAACTCGGCTTAGTAACCGGGTAGCTTCTTAATTCCACTTCTTACAACTTCCCTCACTAACAATAAGCGAAGAAGAAGAAGAAGAAGAAGAAGAAGAAGAAGCCACAGCCAGTCTCCTCTTCTCCGAAACGAATTCCTCATGCGGTTCGTCTTAGAATTTTCCATAAGTAATAAAATAAAACAACGTCTCATCCACCCTCGATCAGATATAATGAGACAAAAAGAAAGAGAAAAAACGAAAAAAAAAAAAAAGAAAAAGAAAAGAAAGTATTATAACCAGACTAAAAATTCCATTTCCCAAGGAGAGACTTTCATATTTTATATAGTAGGTACTAAAGCACTTGTATTTTACAAGTCTGGTAACAAGAGAAAAAAGATAGTCCAGACGCTTTTTTCCCTTCTTTTCTGCTTTACGGGGGGCTAGACGATTGATGACTAAATTCACTGCTGAGCTGGTCCCACGGTGGTATAGGTACACAATTTGAAGAAAATAAATACCTCACCGAGAAATCTATACTATAGTTAGAGCTGTAGGAGGTACCGAGGAATTCTTTCATTGAGCTTTTGCGCCGGATCAGTCGACGTCGTTAAACTCGTCGCCTCCTCGTTCGCCGAAGAAGAAATAAAGCCGAAAAGTTTTTACGACGGTTTCGAAGCGAGAAGAAAGAGAAGAAGGAAACGTAAGATACGAGAAAAAAGAAAAAAGAAAAAAGAAAAAAAATGAAAAAAAAATAGAGAGAGAGTGGCAGAGAAAATAAAAAAGGAGGAAGAGAAATAAGAGAGAAAGAATATGATACGGGTGAAATTAATACACTGCGGCGTTGATTAAAAAATACTGAGAGACAAAGAGAATAAATAAAAATAAAACTAAGAGGGGGAAAAAAAAAAAAGAAGAAGAGACCAGGAAGACGAAGAATAAGGAAAATATGTGAGGGTTGGTTCGGATGAGGGGATCGTGTGATTGCTTAGGCGAACGTGGGAGGTATCGTACCCGTGTGTTTAGGCCGCTGTCTTCAGTGGCGGACCATTACCACAATTCTTTCTCTGGATACGTGAGATTACGACTTTCGCAAAGCTTTCAGACTTCGGTAGGGAGGGTCGCGATGTGTCAGGTCGTCGTCGCTGTTGGAGCCGCGTGTCTGGCTTGTGCTTTTCCTCCGTCTGCACAGCGTCGTCGTCGTCGTCGTCGTATCCTTCGGTGTGTTATATCAGATTTGGCACAAAATAAAGAAAGAAATAGACCGAAATACCCAGAAATAAGGGAATAGGAAGCGAGAGAAAGAGAGAGAGAGAGAGAAAGATTCGATGAGCTCTGCAGGGAGGAAAATTCTAACCACGGTAGGTGGTACTACCTACTTTTCTTAAGGGATCTACAGGTCTCATGGTGAAATGTCAGGAATACGTTACCTTACCCGCACGAAAATCCACTGTGTAAAACAAAGGGGCGCACCAAGCTGTCTTCGAACGGAATAAAAAACCTACCCCTAATGTAATATACCAATTTTTTTTTCTTTTTTCTTTTTTCCTGATTTCTTTTATCCTCTATCCCCTTGGTTCTGTTTTTCTTTTTCCATTTTTGTTTAAGAAACTTAAAGACTTTCGAAACGACAGATTGGGGTGATACCTATTCCATCGTCAACATTTGTCTCAACCAAGCTCACGATCGTATAGGTATGAAAACGATGTATATATTCATAGTATACTATGATCCCTCAGAATTGATAATACGGTTACTACTCAGTTCCGAGGGTAAGTTTATGCTCGTCGGTCTTTATAACTCGATCTGAAATCCTGGGGGCTTTGTTTTACGTAATAAAGGTTCGAATTGGGGTAAGTCGGAAGTTTCTTCCGTCGCGAATACGTCCGAAGAGATGTTTCACCCTCGAACTTGTACAGCCAGTGGCTTTTTAAATCGCTCGATGGATTTTGAGTGGGTAGGCGAACCGTGTGTGGTCAGAAAAATGTCGAATTTTTAGGAAACTGTATACAAGTTCGATGTACTACGTATGAAATATGCAACGACTGTTTCTCCCCCTTTTTCCCATCGGAGATGAGATCGCGGTCCAATAAATACCTGCAAAAACACAGGGAAGAATCGAATTCAACGAAGCAAGCAAGCAAACAAACAAACAAACAAACTCCATTACATCCTCGAGTCTCGGTATTAAACGGGAAAGGTATTGTCCTTCTAACAGCCACTCGTCTCAGCGGAGAATTTCCCATTCCGTTGATATCTGCGTAGGCGACAAAATTTCCACCCCCGTCCTCCTCACCCCTCTGTATGAACTGCAAATATCCGAACACGTTCGTGTAATCAGAATACTTGGTGTCCGGCATAGTTTACCGAAACTCGATGTCCGGACCGTCGTTCGTGCAGTTCTGTTCCGCGCAGCAACCCCTAGATCTATCTCAACCCCCGAAATACCCGAACGCTGATGGGAATCCACCGAGTGATGAGTGGTCATCGGCGAATTAATTATCTCTCGATTCGATTGCGATATGTAGATTCGAATTTTGGGGGTCCTTCATTTTTTCAAAACATCGGTTTCAACATATTTCTTACCGATCACCGGGGGGCGACTGACAACCGTGATAATCCAGGGATCAATTATTCCCGTAGAAGTAACCCTCGTCTTCCTTCATCCCTCTGTCAGTGGTTCGTAGAGAGAGAAAGACGATAGCGTTGAGTTACGGGATCACAGGATGAAATTATAGCCGTAATCGTTGTTATTACCGACAAGTGTGCGTCGTTAATGTGTCTCACTGCTTTCAGGGGAACACCGCACCCGGGTAGGTGGGTACTGAAATTATTATTATTATTACGACATCTGACAAGTGACGCTAATTTACCACCACTGTACTCTACATACGGATTACATATCCCTTTGTACCTGTATTTACTCTATTGTTATAACATCTGCACCTCGCGCAAATGCAGTTTGTCAAACCTCGCTCGTTTGAATTCGGAGGAGAAATTTTCCATCAGGTGTAGAAATCAAAAAAAAAAAAAGAAATCACTTTTTCAGAAAAAAAGACGAAAAATTTGTTTCCAGAACTCTACGATTCATCATAATTGCAACCGAAATTAATGGAGTTGACGACTTCTCTATCCTCGATTGGCAAGATTAAGAGTATCTCGAAAAGCACCGTTTTTGCATATTTTTTCCTCTTTTTTTCCTGCGTCGAGCTATCCGTCATTATTTTGACAATGATTAAATACACGTTTTATGATCTATTATTTTCTTGTTTATTTTTAATTTTTTTTCGTTTTTTTTTCCCCACTGAGTTTGAACGAATTCTCCAAGGGTGGCTATGTGTGCGGTATTCGTTATCAATTTTCTAATGGCAGGTGTATAGCGGAGTGCAAGTATTACTTTGGGGTTTACGACTCCGTAATTAGCCCTCCATCAATTAGTAGCGTATGTATATATATTTATATACCATTCGCACTGGATAACATCAGCCAATATTAATTAGCGAATGGGACAATTAATTATTCAGCCACACTCCCTTGTACACAGTTTTAATATCATACCCTATACAAGAGCTCTCCGATGCTCATCAGTCTCACTTAGACATAGGAGTCGAACAACCCCTTTTTTTTCCCTCTTCGCAGATCATCCCTTCGATATTTCATCGGTTCTTCCTTCTTTTGAATAAAATTTAGAATTCTCGAGGCACGCATGAGGCGCGTTAAAAATTTTGCAAACTAACTTTCTGAGACTGACTTGGGAAAAAAGGGGTGAAAAGAAACCCTGGTGTTAATAACCCTGTGAAATTATAACGTGAAAACGTGCTTTTGAAAAGGACACCGGAAACTCGGCACCTGAAACTTGAGCAGAGGCTGGTTTCCGGCTGGGTAACTTAGGGACAATTAGATAGGCAGGGTAAACAGGACTCGGAGAAAGGATGCTAGGCTGGTTATTAGCGCGAGGGAAGTAGAGGGCAGTCTTGTCCCGTCCTTTATCTCTTTCTCGGCTATACATGGACCAGAGAGTCTGGGCTTTTATTAAATTTATTACACTGCAAGGCTAGCTAAAATCGGTGAAAGATACTCGGTTTAGGTGTAGGAATATAGCCGGTACGTGACATCATTGTAGGAATGTATGTTACGTACGTTTCTGCCCCATACCTAGCCGGGTTTTACACGTGTGTATAATATCTGTGCAGAACGGACCGGAACCGGATGTGACGGGTAATAAACCCGAGAACACCCCCGGACTTGGTTTGCGGTTAAAGTTATGTCCTTCTGCCCGCTATAAAATACGAAAGACAGATTTGACACACAATAGAAATCCTTACTCCCCTCGATCTGGGAATGGGGTTCGTCTTGAAACTGGCCAATTTTTGTACCGGAATGATTTTCATTTCTGCGATTAATTTCATCGAGTAACAAACGATTTTACATGACAATAGGAAGAGGGTGGTTCGCGGGGGTGAATTTTCGAGTTTAATAGCCCCCATCTATGATTTCAAATAATTCGTTCTAATTAATGGTATCGAGTTGTTGTTCGGGTATAATATTTAACCGAAGTTAAATTGATATCGGTGTTCGAAATTTTGTCTAACAAATGAAACGATAATGATAATCAGGAATACCGATACTCGGGTAATTCGGAATATTATTTGAATTAAACGATGCTGTTTCGCCGGACGGGTCGTAAAGCCTGCAGTGCAAATTAACTCCATTTGCATGAACGAAATTGAATTCCGAAAATAAATAATCGAAAGAATGTTAGTTCGGTTAAATTTCTTACGAATTCATACCGCGATCTTGGGAAAAGCGATACTCTCGAAGTCGCGAATTATTTTCTCCGCCCTATATATAATTTATAAATTTCAGTCTCGCTATTCTGTACAGCGGGAAATAAATCCTCTATATTTCTTCGGTTATGGAAATTCGCCCTTTATTCGTATTCGATGGTTCACTCCGTTACATCTTTCAATGTGCTGTTAATAATTGATACAGTATTCGATTTGGCGAGAGTGGGTTTATGATATCAAAATAGTGTTAAGAAAACGAGAACAGAAATAGAGAGAACCCCGCATGATTTGTACCGCGATATATATTTTCCAAAAAAATTTCTAAGACGTTTGAAAAATGAAAAGAGGGATATTCCTCCGGGGGTGTAACGCGAGGACGAAAGGCTAGGCCAGTGGAGAATTTAGAGAGAATAACTAGATCTCGAAAACAAGGTGATACCCTGTCTGAAATTCGATAACAAGCTCGGTATGGCATTGAAGAATGATTAAAGGACAAAGCCGAAAGCTTTCATCGAATTTACCTGCGCTGAAAAAGCTTCCCATCAGGTTCACTCCAACTTGTCGGAGGATCTAACGCAATTTTATGGGAAAAGGTGGATACCGGTGTCCTTGGGGTTTCTTTCTCCCTTCTTCCTTCTCTCCTTTCAATCACTCGCCTCTTCCGAAGGTTCAGGGGGGGGGGGGGGGGGGGGGGAAAGCTTCTCCCATCTATAAAAAAAATCTAGATCTTTTTTTTCTTTTTCGTTCCTTCCGATCATTTTTGGAAAGAAATAAGTCTCGTGAATAATCGTCACTTTCGAACGAGTTACGGAGAATTATAACCCGTTTGATTTATCGGTGGCAATATCAATGAACGATGCTGCTACCGGTGCCGGTGCTGGTCGAATCCATGCAATGGCAGAAATTAATACCCGAGTCCGGACCTTGAAATATTCGCCAATTAATAACCGGCTAACAAATAGACCGCAATATATTTTCCATTCAAGCTGGTATTACGCGAGTGTTAAGCCGCTTTTAGAATTTACAAAATTCGCGAGGACCGGAGGCAGGCTATAACACTACATAATACCCTCATAGTTTGTTTTCACACCCTGTCTGCAGGGGTTAAAAGTTTCGAACACGAAAGCCGACGCTAGATATACAGTCGGAACGAATTCGCGCGATGATACGCTGAAATTACACCTAGGTGGGTGTTTATTTTTGGAAAAACGTAAACCAAAAAAAAAAAAAAAAAGATTCAAAGAGTTGGAGTAAAGAAATTCCACTGCGTCTCTTCTGCATTGGATCGGGAGGAATTTGTCAGAAGATTGCAAAAATTGTAGAATAATAAATTGCAGAATTGCAGATGAAGAAAGAGGAAAGAACAGCGCATATACGTACAGCTAAGGCGTGAGACGGGGAAAAGTGTCAGAGAATACTTTTGAATTTATTAAATTTTTCATCTCTTATTCTACTTATTTGCAATCAGGTGAAAGTTACGTAGAAAGAAAGGAATCAGAACCAAGAAGAGGGATTCGCCCGTCTCCCGCAATTACGCTTCTTTACTTCCTTCGCACATATTCTTCGTATACCCGCTACTTTATAATGAAATAACTAAATGGTTCGTCCAGGCAATATCGAAGCTCGATTTAACTGGGATAGCTCTTTCGAAATGATACGATACTTTTTAGTATACCGAGTTAGTATAAGCGAATAACCGATTTGCGAGGGGTAAAAGAAACTCCGTTTCTAGTTGCGCTCAGGGGATCGAGTGGGAAGATATAGGCCTCAGTTAGTTTCGGCAACTTTTTCCTTCTCCTTTTTACGCGTATATACATATTATACTATATCGCGAAGATTTAGACTCGAGATCACAGTCGTTCCTCCTGTTTCCTCCTTTTTTTCTCCCCTTTTTCCCTGCACCTTTTCTTACTGTTTTAGCAATAAAAGGGAGACACGACACCGCTGGGCATACGTATAATATGTATAGATATAAATTCATCGTATAAATATGAGAAGAAAAAAGGTGTGGAAATTTTTTGAAATACCTTTTCTTCGTAGGTACGCCTTAGTCACGAAGGGTGAAGAGTTTCGTTCAGCAGTTCGTTAGATCGGAGTGAAATTAATTAATTAATTAATTAATTGCCGAAGAGATACTATCGTCACTTTAATCCTAATGCGGTGAATTTGTATGCGCATAAATTTTCACTCTGTCAAGGGAACAGGAACGGTATTAGTTCAATGGTGTGGCAAGTTTCATTCCATCAATGCCCTTCTCGCTAGATCCCCCTCGGAGTCTTTCTTTCCCCTTTTCTTCCCCCGTTCTCAGTCTTCCTCGTTTCATTCCTTTTTTATTCTCTTTAATGGAACAGGGAAAAAGAAAACGCAGGTCCCTTTTCCTCGATTCTGTTTTCTCCTGGCTGTCTACGTATGTACAAAGGACAATGGGACTTGCTAATAGTTTTCTATACACACTCGCTCGGATGGAAGAATACAATATATTGATGTAAGGAAAGGAGGGAGAGCAAGGGAGAAAAAGGTGCGAGAACGCCAAGCAACCCTAATCCCTTAAACATCAGGTATCAGTGTTGTCGAGGGTCTCAAGGGCGTCGGGGATGTCAAGAGAAAGACAAACCGTCTGCAGACTCCGATTTCTTATTACAACTAAATCTCCCGTACCCCACGGCGTTGGTTTCTAATTTATTTTTACGAACAAACAAGACGAAAAGGAAACAGAAAGATAACCATTCGCGTCTTTTGCATAAAGAATTTACCAACCAATTTTGAAACAATCAACATTTTTTTAGTATTACTTCTTAATTTATTTACAGATCTATTCTTGGCGAAAAACTGAGGCGAAATGTCCTCAGGTAGAAACTGGAGAGTCTGATAGTTTCTGAGATACAGCGAGTCAAAGTTGACGAACTATAGAGTGACGGACGCGCTGACTAGCGGCGGCGTCTCTAACTAGTTCGACCGTTATTTTCCATCTACGTAACGCGATTGGTCAGAAGTTGAAATCGCTCTAGTTTGAAAACTAAGAGACCCTGGAAGTTTTCGGTGATGTAACTTCGGCTCGTTTTTTTTACAAAGAATATGAATTCGGTACACCCGATAGGCAATATACAGGGAATTATATAAAAGCTCGATTCCAGAGGTGGAACAGATCGATTTTATTATCATCACGAAGGGTGGGCGCGGGCGTCGAGTTTTGACGAGATATGATATGGACTGGAAAGCAATTGGAAATACATGAAATTCAAGTATCCTCGAAAACAGTGATATTCGAGAATGATTTCGCCGCTAACGATACGCGAATATCCACCCCGATTTTCGAAGGGTGAGAAAAACACGTCGAGAGAAATCATCAACCGTGACGTTGTTACGCGGTTCATAATTTTCACTCTTCATTTTTCTCTCCTCTATATTCTTCGAGCGGGAATCATTCCTTCCGAAAATTTTACCAGGGGGATGAAACTTCGGAAAACTTTTAACGAAGGAGACAAATTTTTTGTTTTTATTAATTATACGTATCGCCACTTTCCTGATAGAAAATAAACACGGAACAGCTAGTCATTCTCTCCCCGTTTCTCTCCTACCCTTCTTCGGCACTTTGTATACATATACATCGATTTCATCCGCGAAAAGACAGACAACAGTTTCGAACAAAAAGTTTTCCTCCTCAGTCCCGGGGCGGCGGTTCAATTTTGACTTTAATTAAACCTTCCTGGTAATACAACAATAACAACGAACGGTATATAATCACTTTGCGAAACCGGTAGGCAGGCATGGTATACGCTTCTACAAAACCGGCACAAAAGATGTCGCCGAGTATAAATCCCGTGCCGTACACAATGCCTCGAAAATTTGCGTTTGAATATCCCGCCGCAAATCCCAGCTGGGAAAATATCTCAGGCTCTGAACTAACCAGCCCTGGAATAAAGGCAGTCGAGAAAAGGGTATAGCCAAAAATCTTCTATTTACACTGCCGACGAATTTCCTCAACGTCTCGCTTATACCCAGGGACGTTAGCGAGCGAATAAAATGATTTTTTTCATCTTAAATTATTCATCAAACTTTTGCCGGGTTTTTTTTTACCCGAGAAGCTTGTTTTCTCTGTTTGTACAAGAAGTCAATACGTTTTACGAAGCGCCCTAATAAAACGTTGGAAAAATGACAAAGGGAATGAATACGGATAAAATACCTTGGAAAATAAGAACGAGACGAGGACGAGGAAGGGAGGCGGAAAGCCTGCAGTGCTGCTGCAGAGGGATGAAAAGAAATCTCCATACAGAATAACAACATACCTCTCGTCAGCTATTTTTCAGTAGTTATTCTATCGACACCGTCTTCCTCTTCTTCTTCTTCTTCTTCTTCTTATATGTCTTGTCGCGGACCAAGTATCGACGAATACATTAGCATTGTGCCTTTTTGTGAAAAGTGGCTTTGGGGAGGCTCAAGCTCGGCTCGAAGCAAGTCGAGAAAATATTTTTCGAAAATCTCCGCGTTTCTTATACCGATAAAAAAAGTGTCCTCCTTTACTCGAAAGAAGTGTCAAAATATGAAAATTAATTTTCCATATTCTCACTCGTATCTCGAGACGCAGGATTCTTCTTCCCGCTTCCTTCCTCCCTTACCCGGATGTAAAGAGACTCGAAAGACGGTCCGCAATATCGACTCTCGTGCAGTTTTTGGCTCGGTGACAAATCGCGTTGCAGGTCAATGGGCCATTTCGTAGAGAAGCTTCTTCGGCCTTTTCTTCCGTCAACTATTTTTCCTTTTTGAGAGACAAAGGGATGCTCGAGCTTTCAGAGACGGGATTGTTTCTTTCGGAAATCGCTTTGTGGCCCTACGATTAGATTATTTGCGATTTTCGATAGCGGAATAGTCGATTTTTGCGTATACGAAGCTCGCCGGTTCGCCGCTATGATGTAAGGGCATTAATTTTCCATTTCAACCCCCATTATAGCTGGTATAACGTAATAAACGCGTTTTTCTTCTTCCTCACGCCTCAGAGCCGAACTTGCCACTTACGAATTTTCCATAGATTAATAAAACCTGTCACACAGAGGCGGGAACGGGCTCGGGTCGCTCTCCGAAAGGAGAAAGAAATAAGAGGGAGAAATATGCCTGCGAAATTGGCTCGCTTTTGGATTAAGGGGAATTTGAGGAGTTCAGTTTTCTTTCGACCGGTGTGTAGGTGGATCCTGCAATTAAAGTGGAAAATAAAAGATGGAAGAGCGCCTCCGAATTGGAACGAACTGTTCAACCGAACAAATTACCGAAGAATGGAGAAGAAAGACGTATTTTATTATTTTCTCAGATTAATAAAGGTTTATTATACATTAATTACACCGGGTTGTTGGTGGGAGGAGACGAGCTTTAGTCCTCCGTCCTCGTCCAGGTCTTCGTCCTCAGGCGTAATTTTCTACGATGCTAATTACACGCTCGCGATTAATTGCGTGTAATTGCACGCGCCCCGGTGATAACTCTGATGTTAAAGTTTACCCCGTGCCCGTGGACGTGTCGAGGCTAAAGTGAGCCGTGTAATTTATATATAAATGAAAACGCTCAGTCAGTGAACGTTCGGAATCTAATTCCTCAATCCTAAGAATCGGGGAGATAAAGGGTTAAGGATGAGGGAAATGAAGGATCGGGGATCGTTTCGTTTCTAAAAGCCACTATAAAACGATATTTTGGAAATAGTTAGTTGGAAAAAAGAAATGTAGAGTCACGTTTACGTCGCGGATGAATTTATAGCCGATTGTAGATTGCTGCTGCGGGTAAGAGCCCGATGAAATTGGCTCTTTCGCCCATTTTCAAGCCCCTGTATCTACCAAATTACGTTTTCCGCAGAGAGAGGGGGTGAGGAAACGTTTTGCCGAGAAATTTTCGGAAAATTGAAGCCACGGGTACATTTACCTTCCATCAACTAGCGAGCAGCCCCCTAATCACTCCTTTCCTCGATCGGCGAGTGACCGTATCCATTGAATATCGACTATAGGTATGATTCATTTTTCAATTTGTTCCCTTTTCATTAAAAAAGAAAAAAAAAAGCGGAAACTAAAAAAAAAAAATTGAAGGGTATTTTTTGTTGGGATTTTTCTCCCTAATCCTTAAGGGATAACGTAACAACGATATCCCCGAGGAGTCGGGTTTGGATTCTTAATATTCGGATTCCGTATGTAGCCAGGATGTCGACGGACGTGAAGGGATGTGGTGAGCTTGCGTGAACCAGACAGAACCAGGACCTGGCACGTAGGAGTAGTATAACATCCTGTAACACGTGCCACTGACACAGATAACCATATAAAAAGGACGAGCACATACTTAACTCGAGTTAACTCTCTCGCAAGAATTTTATACCTAAACATTCAATTTGTTGTTTTAGAAAAAATAAAGTAAGAAAGAAAGAAAGAAGGAAAAATGAAGAAATCCTTTTCTCTGATTAATCGAAACTATAATTCCATTGCAAAAATTGAATTCTTATGAAATTTGGGTGAAATGTAACGTACGAAGAATCGACGATAGTCTCTTTTCGATCCTCCATACGTATTTCGTTCTGTATCAATTTTTTTTCATTTTTCATATCACACCGCGGCTGTCGCATGATTTATTTCACGGTTCGCTTGCTGCTTGACAATGAGTGTTACCCTGAAAAATTCTGACGAATATCGAAAATATACGGTAAAAAGTGTCAACTCGCCCCGGATTTTCATTACGGCTTGCATTCGAACGTGATAACAATTCTCAACTCAATTTATACACCGCTCCAGTTTTTTAATTATATCTCGAGAATCGTGAATGATATCGAGTTTTAGGTGTAAACAAAAAAGCAAGCTTATTAAATTCCCTTCAAACAAAGTGAAATACATTTTTCTGTGTTTCTGATGGTTCGGCCGTATTTTAATTCCGAATGTGTAACTAATTCAATTCTCCTCTTTTATCTCAAAAGTGACTGCGAATGTTTGGATATTCAGCTTTGAAATACACCGCGGCGAATGGAGATACGGGGAAATTGTTGAAGACCTTTCTCATAGACAATTTCATCGACTTCATTTTTGATAATAACTTTAATTTTGATATCATGAACGGTTCTCGAGATATAATCGAAAAACTAGAGCGGTGTATTTCGAGTCGAGAATTTTCGGTAGGTTAAAAAGCTGGCCGTAATGAACATCCTGTATAACGAATGCTCAATATTCATAGCCTCGTCTCTGGTATTTTTTATTACACCTTTTCTCCGTGGCTTGGTATAAAGAAAGAAGAGGCTTTCGGTAACGCCCTGCATGGAAGACTGGATTTCCACCCATTTTTGTCGCGTTATTTTCTCTCCCTGGATGAGGAAAGCGGTGGGGCTTGGGCTCCGCGAACCCGTACTCCGTCATTCGAAAACATGTCGCGAGCAACGACCCCGGCATGTTCCTATTTGCGGGAATGAGAGAATAAGGAGTAAAAAATTTCGAGAAGTACCTTATACCTTATCCGGGTCTGTTCACTCCTCGGATGGAATAGCTCGCCGCCACTATTCATCCGGCAGATTTAAACGTCCCGTAAAGACTGAGGGCGGAAATAAAGAGGGCGAAAGATTGAGGGAAAGAAACGGTTCAATCTTAGGGGTATACACACGTTCGCCTCTCGCACTTAAGTCACGTTTTCCAACCCTCACCTAGCACAGTCCTTCTCTGATCCCCAGTTTTTATACACGTCTATAATACAAGTACAGAGAACGGGGAAACGCGGTTGGGAATGAAATAAGAAACTGGAAATGGCCTTAGGGGTGGATTTTACAGCTAATACCTCCCATGTCGCCAGTTTGCATATGGCATGCATATCT
This sequence comes from Tenthredo amoena, assembly GCA_963966615.1. Lineage (NCBI taxonomy): Eukaryota > Metazoa > Arthropoda > Insecta > Hymenoptera > Tenthredinidae > Tenthredo > Tenthredo amoena. The sequence goes on along the minus strand of OZ016498.1, from coordinate 2,718,833 downwards.
ATTCACGTGAAGTAGCGGCGTGCTACTCCTGCCTGGTGCAGTGGATTTCACGATATTGCACTCGGCTGGAAACCTCTTTGAGATATCCACCTCCCGCCATCCAGCCTCTTCCACAAGCTTGTGTATCTAACCAATACTCGTATATCTGTCTATGCAAGAACCCATACCGTTAAGTGACGGAGAAATTGCACGAGTCAATCGTTCCTCTCGTCGCAGTGGTGGTAGTAGCTGCTGTTTGAACAGCAGATGAGTAAACTTACCCCAGAGCACATCCGATACCATCTCTATGCACAGGAATGAACCACGACAGATTTGCCATTAGTCAAACCGCAAATTGAAATATGCTTTACTTCAGCTTTGAAGAAGATATACGCGAACGTCCTTTCGCACGGTCAGAAGTGTATCTTGTAAACGGTGTGAGATATATCGACATCCCCGAGGCGCCATTTTGTTCGTAAAAATGTAATCTGGAAACGTTTTCAACGGTTTTGGAATTGGATTTTTTTTTCATCCCGGAATTACAGCCCATGAAGGAAAGAAGAGAAGAGAACCACCTCGGAATTAAATTCGCACGTCAAACAAGGGACCGACTTGCACACATCCCCTAGGCTTGAGCTCGAGCTCGTCTATCCTGAGCAAACTATCAAACCGTCTGTTGTTGGGGATGAGAGACAGACGGCCGGCACGCGATTTCAGAACTAGTTAACAACTCATCATAGTTTAAGAGGGTGGTAGGTACAGCTTTGGTCTTTCATTGCGTAACGCCTTGGATAAACACCTCGAAACTGGCTCTTTCAGAGTCGGACGTCAGCCAGACTAAAAGCACTTCGTTGCAAGCACTCGGATGAACCGGTGCTTCGATTTCCGATATTCCAGTCCCTAATTCTTCCGAAAGACAGAACTTCACCTCCTGAACAATTAGGGGAAGAAAATCCAGCATCGAAGCATAAATTGACTCGGAACCCTCTCGATCAGTGCTTTTTGAAAAAGATCCTTCGCTGTGTGGACATCTTCGACCAAGAAACCAGCGAACGGTATACATGGGACAGAAATCGGCTAGTAAATAATCTGTGTAATACATCATCGGGTTCTGTCTAGAATTGAGATAACCCATTTGGGATTAGAGACCCTAGTAATGAGTGAGACCTTAGCCCAGGGTCTGTCGGTGGGTAGAAGATATCCTCGGAAATGATGGTCCACTGTAAACACCGCGTTGCCCCATCAGGACTCGCGTCACATGCGATATGTATATCTATAGACAATATACGTATTATATGATAACAAATGAAGGATTACCCCAGAGATCAAGACCGAATAATGCGATTTATAGTAGAGACAACGAGGACGGTGGGGACGACGACCGGACCAGTTTTGAGAAAGAGCTTCCATCGGGGATACGATGTTACACGCATTATACATCATCACGCGGAGTATCTTTCCTCTCGCTGTTTACAAAGGCCGGTAAATTACCCCGAGTTCATTATTCAGGAGGTGATCCACTCGAATTTGAACAAATTTTTTTCGAAGTTAAAAACGGAATGGCGAAAAGCTGTAATTTGGCAAAGATAAATTTTAAATGAGGTTGGAAAGGTTCGCGAAATCAGTTTTTTCGTTATATCTCGAGAACCGTAAGCGATATCAAGTAAACAGTAAGTATCAAAATTAAAGTTCATTAAATTTTCTTTGATAAAGGTGGAATGAAATTTTCTTGTATCCTTGATGGTTTTCCCGTATTTTAATTCCGAATGTGTACCTAATCAATTTTTCATCTCCACAATGACTTCAAGCGTCTGAATATTCAGCCTCAAAATACAGCGGAACGAATCAAGATAGAGAAAAAATGTATTCTACCTTTTTCATAGAAAATTTAACGAACTCCATTTTTAGTATGAACTTTCATCTTGATATCATTCACGGTTGAAGAGATACAGCCGAAAAACTGTTTTTGAGCATCTATTTCCCGAGACGGCATATCGATATCGCGATTAATATATGTTTCGCCGTTCGACTGGACTAATGCGCGAATTCTAGGCCGCTGAAGGAACCTCTAACTTCCCGATGGAAAAATTCCTTACGTCATAGTAAGTAAATTGAATGGATTATAGATTATGTGAAACGACCGGTTCACTCGGATTCACCAAGTTATTTGGCATTTGACCAACTGGGCCAAGAGTCTGCACCGCGGCAGTATATCGAGGAAATAGAAGGGAATTGTAGTCACGATGACAAAGAATCTTGACTAGGCTGGTGAAAAAGGGAAGCACCAACCACCGCTCGATCTACCCCTACGTGTGTACGTTCTTCGTCACATTTAACCGGCATTGAGTAAGTTACTCTGTCCAGTGCCAAATGGACGCTATTTCGGATCAGGAATCAATCCCGGAAACAAGTTCACAAATACCGTATAGGCCGCTGCAAGAAACCCACCCCGCGATCGCCGGCCGGTACTCTGGGGCATCATCCCTTCTCTTGGGAAATAAAAAAGCTCTTAATCCAGACCCCGCGCATCCCAGTCACTCATAACGTTACAAAACAAGATTTATCCCGGAATCGTCGTGCGGTATTCAAGGCGAACGGGACAAACTTTTATTTAAAAGCTCGAGCTTGAGCGAGCGAGTGAGATATTTTTTATTTTCAGATCAGTGACGGAGTTACTGCAGAAACGGGTATTGAAACCACCGCTGCTCAATTCTACGAGTGTGTGTACGACCGTCTATGAATGTGTCACACACATTTACGCGTATGGTTAATTGAACAAAACGAGAGCGATGTGCAGGGTAAAAAAGCTCCGGTTCTGTTTGTTTCGCGATGCTTTGTCGCTTAGTCTACATTGCAGCCGTGTACCAACTCGGAGTGAAGCTTCGGTGGTTTTAGATAGGGAATAATCTGATTTTTCAACAAGCTGTACGGTGACATAGTTTCGTGGATGAAAATTCAGACAAGGGGATGATGAATTTTTATATAAAGGGGTGGGGGTCGCCGAAGAGAAGAAGCTGGAGAATAAGGAGATAAAATTGGCGAGGAAAAACTCCTTTACGGGCTTTTATTATGAATTTAAAAGCTCGAGCCTTAATGTTTCTCCCTGGTTCGAGTCAAGACGTGGCCCGACCCCTTCTACACACCCTTATACTCTTCGAATTTAAACGAGGACGACACGGGGGCTAATTGTAAGGGAACGGAGCCGCGCTGGGCCAGAAAGAGCCGACGACGCCGACGCCGAGGTTGGGTCACCCGCTACCCTATCAATATTCATCCCTTATACTCCGCTGAGTTTTAATGCCGGGGTTAAAAGTGTTTGCCGGTGGGTACGCCGGGCTTAAAAACTCTCTATGCGAGAACCGCTACCAAATGTAAAGAAACAAAGAACGATGAAACGGGGGATTGGGGGATTGGGGGATTGGGGATTGGGGATTGGGGATTGGGGAATCGGGATTTCGAATTGGGAGAAGACGCCGGACTGGGACGGGTAAATAGAAGAGGAACTAAAAAGGGACTATACATACAAAATAGAGAATATACTCTACGAACTTAACTCAACAGGGATTGATCGAGGTCCACCCGATCAATCAGTCTGCTAGGGTTTCGCCCTCGAAAAGAAAAAGAAGAAGAAGAGGCGAGATATATGTGCTGAGAAATTTCTGAAATTCAGGTAAACACTCGCCACCTCCGCTCCTCCCTGTTCCATTGCTCAACTTTTGGGGAATTAGTTGATATTTATTGCCTTTGTAAAATATTCGATTGGGGTTGAATTTGAGAAAGATTATTTTCAGTGAAGATAGAAAAACTAAATCGCATCGAGAATCTTCGTTTTTTTTTTTTTTTCTTTTATTCTACTTTCAGGGAAGAAAAGGGGTTAAATGGGTGGAAGTGAACTTGAAGCAATTCGCGATTGGAGTGTAAAAAGAATCGGAGAAGATGAAATCGCCTCGTTTAATTTCTGCAGTGGGTGTTAAACGCGCTCGGAGGTCGGGAAATCCTTTGGCTCGGCGATGTGCAGAATCCGGGTGGGTCTTCTTTACATTTAGTTTTTCCTTCCTCTTTGTCCTTTTTTTTCCAACTGCAATTAGGTACAATAAGTAAGAATTGGCCCACGACCTCGACGTCGACTTTATTTTGTTCTCTAAACTGGAAAGAGGAAACGAGGAAAATGGGAAAAGAGGAAAAGAGGAAAAGAAGGGAAAACGTCGAAGCAGCTGCTTTACAAAGCTTCTACTAATTTCGGTTCATTCAATCGCCTACATCGAACCACAACCTTTTATACTCAACACAGCTTCTTATTCGACCCCATTCTACCCCATCTCACCCCCAATGGCAAGTGGATTAGATTCATAGACAAGAAAATTGCCTTCGGTGTTAAATTTTCCTCGGACGTTATTGCGATAACTCTTCTTCAAAAATCCTGTCTAAATTCGGAATCCCAACTTGTTTTCTTCCCTTCCGAATTAATAAATTTAAAAAAAAAACGGTCAAGAATTCGGGGTGGTTTATTCTATACGGCAAGTCGATTGCTCTACGTTGTTCTTCGTATACTTGTAAGCGTTTCGGTGTTTTACAAGACGTAAATTTTCGGCCAAACGTTCTCCTACTTTTTTTTTGTTTTTCTTTTTTATTTTTTTTTTTTTTTTTTTTTTTTGGTATCGTGCCAAGGACAAAGTTTTATAGTAAGTGTTTCAAAGATTTACGTAGCAATCGAGTGGAACAGAGATAAGATAAACGGCCGCAGTAATTTACTGGGTGTAGATGTCATAGGAGGAAAAATTTCGACTTCCGTAAGTTCGGAAAAAGGGATTGATTGTTCGTACGAAGGACTTTTTTTTTCTAAAAACGCTTTAACTTCGTGGAAAACTGATGAAAAATGAAAAACGAAAAATCATTTTCAAGCTCGAAACGTCACCTTCGAGATAATCTCTTCGAAATTTATTTGCGATCATTTTTAACTGAGCTACGCGGATTCGAATAAATAATTGCGAAATTAGGCGAGGGAAAAACGAGTTTCTCAAAAATCTCTGCGGTGTGGAAAGAAAAAAGAAAAGAAAAACGAAAAAAAAAAGGAGAGAGATAGAGAGAAGAAAATTCGAATTCTGTATTTTATTTCCGCAAAAACTAAACTAAACTAAAATCACAGTCATTTATATATAGTTGTGATAAAATCTGTGCGAATTTCAGATTCTTCGTGTAACCCAGAGCTATTTTCCGGCCCGGGGTAGATCGAGGGGTGATGGGGTGGGGGTCGGAAAAGTTTCGCTCAACGAAAGCTTTGCACGCAGGCTTTGATTTCGTCTCGTCACGGTAACGACGTTTTAGAATTCACAACTCAATAACAAATCGTGCTTTCAAAGCTCGAAAGCTCTCTACTCGCAATTTTCGTCGGCGGGTTGTTTCGCCTGTATTTTATATACATATATACAATATACGTATATACAACGAGTACACACTTGTATATGGGTATATATATTCATAATATTTACATTTACAAAACCAACCAAAGAGAGAGAGAGATGGAGAGAAAGAGAGAAAGAGAGAGAGAGACGAATCGTCATCATTCGAAAGCAGTCAGAGCATTAAGGGTTTACTTTTATCTACCACTTTTCGCTTTTACTCATCCTCGTCGTCCAGCACCCTTCGAAAGGTAGAAGAATATATATATATATATATATATATATATATATATATATATATATATATATATATATATATCGGTCGAAAAGGTGAATAAGTAAACAAGCAAATAAACAAACACATGCGAAAAAAAAGAGACAGAGAGAGAGAGAAGAAAAAAAAAAAGAAAGATTACAACCCTCGACAGACGGGGTATGGATGGTATGGGATCGAATGGAACGGGGATGGTGTATCGCTTCTCTGTGAAGAAATAAGAAAAAAAAAACCAATTTACTCGAGTTACAACGCGTTAGATTAATTATTTATGCTTCACTCAACCGTGATGATTGTGCCAAAGTGGGGTAGGATCAAAATTGCGCGGCACCCCCCCCCCCCCCCCCTTTCCTCTCCCCGTTAATGATCCTAATTTTCAGTGATAAAACACGCTCTCGAATATCGCGCTTTTAACGTTTCGTAAATTTCAAAAAGTATCCAGCTTTATTTATTTATTTTTGTTTTTTTTTCGATAAAATTCTTCTCGCTACTCAAATTTCTTTTTTTTTTCTCGTTTCCGGTTCCCGAAAGATTCGAACGACTGTTAAATCCTTACGAAGTAGAAGGAGACTCGAAAAATGTCGAGAACGATTCCCACCCTTTTCTATCTATAAAAAAATTAAAGTAAAAAAATGAAAAAAAACATGAAAGTAATTGGTAATCACCGATAAATGTATTTCGATAAATTTCTAAATTTATACACGCACGTATTCGAGGGGGGGGGGGAAAGGGGGTGGAAAATTTCTAGCGACGACAGACGCAGGGGGTAGGCGGTCGCGGGTAATACAATTTCCAATTTTCCATTCCAGGATGACAGGAGGTCGCTCGCGTTGGATTAAAATTATTGGAAAAATATGCGCCTGTGTGTGTGTGTGTGTGTGTGTGTGTGTGTGCGTGCGGTCTTGTCACCGGAGAAATATCCCCGTTTGTTTTAGAGCCGGTCATTATTTTCCCACGACATTTACCGCACAATCAACAACGACTGTGCAACTCGTATTTCAAGTATCAATGAATGGGGGTGGGGGAGGGGGAGGGCTCCCTCCCACGTACGGTCAGATAAATAATATACGGCGAATCAAGGATCGACGAACATTTATCTTTTTTTACATTTTTTTTACATTTTTTTTTTTTAACGGAACGAAGAGCAATGTAAACGACGGTGAAAAAAATTCGAATCGTTAAACCGGAACTGAAAATTCATTCCGATCAATTTTCCCACGATTTTTTTCGCCCCGTTTCTTTTTGTTTTCAATCGTAAAACAATGGAGTACCGATTTATTCCTTGGGGATTTTGCACTCGGAAATCAACGTTCGAATATCGTATTAGTCAGAGGTGGTGGTCCGGGTTTTATGAAAATTAAGGGTTCGAAGGTACCCACAGCTGAGAACCGCAGGGGCGGTTCATAATCGGATTTTTATTCTCTGGGTAAAAATTGGCTAGAGGGTCGGCGAAGAGGAGAATTAGAAACTTGCACCCCTATCAGACTAAATGATTAATAAACTTTTAACGAATTGAAAAAACAAAAAAAAAAACATAAAAAATCATCCCTTAAAGAAAGAAACAGATACGGGCTTTAATCGAATGCGAGAGTGTCCTGTGCTTTTTTTTTCTACTTCTTTCGTCCGAATTTGATGATCGAAATTTCTGGATTAAAGAAGACGGTCTTTCATACAAGGGTATATTTTTTTTCAAAATTTTTCACGACGCGGATAATCGGAGAATAAAAAAGGAAGAGGGTTCCCAAGCCTCTTTCACCCCTCTCGTTAAAGATAATTCGGTGATATTAAAAGTTCGACTTTTATTCGGTATTGGAACGATGGCAAAACTTGGGATGGATGATACGAGCGATCGGTTCACAGGGAAGAGTTTCTCCAACCCTTTTTTGCTGCACCGTGGGAATTCGAAAAAAAAAAAAAAAAAAATAGAGAAAAGGCGGAAAATCTAGAAGAAAAAGAAGAAAGCGAAGCTGACGTATGTATGCAAAGTAGCTACGAAGAATGAAAAGATTATATGGACTTACACCGAGCTTTTTACAACTTGCAGCTTTCGCTCTCGGTTTTCCTTCCTCTCCTGTCTCCAGGCTCCAGGCTCCAGGCTCCAGGCTCGTCTTCTTCCTCTTCGTTCACCTCACCGCTAAAACTTACCTCTCAATTTTCTCGCTCGAAGAATTTCTTCGCGGTGATAAATGATCCCTTAAGTTTAACCCCCGAACCAACCAACCAACCAACTCTCGTGCGAAGGAAGCGCGAGGAAGCCTTTGCTGCCAATTTTTTGTCCTTAAAATCTGTTTTCAAAATCTTTAAAACTGCCCTGCGAAAAATTATATTTTTATTTCCGTCGCTTTCTTACAGCGAAATCTTTGCGCAAAAAATTTGCACAAATTTTTTTTTCGTTCCCTGATTGAATCCATGCTTGTCATTTTCTTTAAATAGATATATCTCAGATTCCTTTTCCTCGGTCACGTTTTTAGAAAAGTTCTATTCCCGCGGGATATTTCTCTCTGACCTAAAGCCAGGAGTCTATTATTCAGCGGATTATTTAAATATCTCGATTTGTAAGGCGAGTTAGTTTCTTATTACTTATTCAGAAAATTCAGCTCTAGCTACAGCTATGCATCTGATGGGAAATAAGGAAAAATGCATGAATTTATGCAGCGTTGTGCTCCACGCCGGAAAGTTTTCTACTACTTTTTACCGTACCGTAGGCGAGGGGTTCCTACTTCCTGACTTCTTTATATCCAATCCACGGATATTTAACACAGAGATTAATTGATGCAATTCGAAAATCGAATCGAAATCTAAAACCCATTAATTCCATCCCCGGTATTTAAATTGGCCATGAAACAAATCACCAGTGAATTAACGTTACTTTCCAAAAATTCGATTATCTTCGTAACACGTATGAGGGTATATAAATAATTGGAATGAGATTGGAAAAAGCACTCATCGTTCGTTCGTTTTTTTTTTTTTTTTTTTTTTTTTTTTGTCCAGTAAAATAAGTATTCTGGGAGCGTGTGATAATAATTATTGTAAAACAGTGGTCTCTTTATTTCATTATTTCATCATCCTGACATAAATATTATACATAATTTATTATACGAGATGTGACGTTTTGTTTTTTCTTTTTTTGGTTTTTGATGTTTTTTTTTTTTTTTTTTTTGCTTCATTGTAACGCGGTCAGACTTCGGGACATTTCGCGAATTCCGCGGAGTGAAGAAGAAACGTGTGTAGCGAAAAAAGGGAAAAAACAAAAAAAAAAAAAAAATCAAAAAACGAAAGGAAAGTAACGAGAAACGAAGGGAGAAGAGATGGATAGATAGAGATAGGTAGGGAAGATGGAAAAAGTAAAAAGAACGAAACGATGGGGGAAAAAAAAGAAAAAAAAAAAAAAATGAAAAAGCAGCTATTACAGGCAGAATTTTTCAAACTTTCAGAAAGCTTTAATACCGAAGGAATCAGCTGTTGAGTAGATATGGGATGTGTAATAATTGATGTTCCGTGAGAGCTTGCGGGGGTAAAAAAGGGGAGGAAAAAAATAAAAAAAATAAAAAAATAATAAAAACCTACGTTAAAGTCAGACGTTGGATGAATTTTTTTTTTTCTTTTTTTTTTTTCTTTTTTCAACTCTTCGTGTATAGGTGTATATATATATATATATAGGTATATACATAGGTATATATGCTGCAGCTTTATACCTATAATATGTGTACTATACATCGAGGGACAGAGCTCGATGTTGGAAAGGGATCATCGTCGTATATTTAATTAAACGGGGGTGGGAAGGATTTTTTATCACAAAATAATTGCAAAAAAAAAAGGAAAAAAAAAAATATATATATATATATATACATATTATATATATATGTATGAATTAAAATTGAGTTAGGTAAACTGTCCGACGGTGATGAGTGAAAAGTTTGTCGTCGTGAAACGATGAAAGTATACAATATTTTTTACAAAAAAAAAAAAAAAACGACGAGATATATACATATTTATATATAGAAAATCTTTATTATGCCTTTTGGCTTATGTGTATATATATATATATATATGTAGTATATATTCTCTTTTGGTTAGTGTACGTAGCCTCGCGTTTTCATTTTTATTCACATTTGTTTTTAGGGATAGGATATATATACCGTAATAGAGAGAGAGAGAGAGAGAGATAGAGAAAGATAGAGTGATAGAGTGACAGAGAGTGAGAGATAGAGATAGAGAGCAACATGAATAATTATAATATAATTATTAATTGATATTCATACATCGTATACATATGTGAATATATAATATATTATACACACATATGTATATTGTAATATGTTACAACAACGATGCTGGTCTGTATGGTGCGTTTTTTTTTTTTTTGTTCCGTAGTGTGAAGTACAAATTATCGTTTTTTTTTTTTTTTTGTTTTTTGTGTGTCTTTTTTTTTCATAATAATCATTATATTTCATACAATATATTATTTAACGTTTAATATTATTATTATTATTATTATTATTATTATTATTATAATACAACATATCGCGCATGTATATATATATAATATATTTCGTATTGTATATATCATGTATAATATAATAATTTGTTAAAACTTTGTTTGGTCTAAATTTATTACCTCATTCTCCTCCTCCTCCTCCACTTTCGCTAGATTTTATTTTTAATTTTTTAATTTTAATTTTTTCAGCATCCCCCTTCGTCGTTTACATAGGTATAACGTACGTGGTCTGGATCGTTCGAAAGTAAAAATGAAAAATAAAAATAAATACAGTAATAATCGTAACAACAGTAACAATTTCGTTCTTGTCAATGCATGTATTTCATCATTTATTTATTTATTCATTTTTCTTCTCGAGACAGGCACGCCGGAGAGAGGGAGAGAGATATTTTTCTTCTCAATCAATACTTATTCAATTAATTGATCAATCAATCAATTATCATATTTACAATTGTATATTACACTATAGAATTATTGATTCATTTGATTTTTTTTTGTTTTTTACATAATTAATATAAATTCCAACGATGTGATTAACAGTGATAATAATAATAATAATAATAATAATAATAATAATAATAATAATGATGATAACGATCGGGTAAAAGAAATTAAATTTAATTACATACCGAAAATATTTTTTACCCGTTTAATTCAAAGTCGATTTTAATATGCGAAATCGTAATTAAAGATAAGGCCTTGCTCTTGCCTCTCGCCTCTCACCCCTTATTTTTTTTCCCTTCTTTTTCTTCGTCTTCTCTTTTAAGCAATATGCCAAGAAATTTTTCCCCCTCAACCTCATTTAACCACGCCTCATTTTACCCCGTATATATAAATTATATATATATATATATATAATAAGTATATAATAACGAGAAATGAAGTACATAATAATAAAATGGCGTCTGATCAAAAGCGATTAAATTTAGTTACCCTCTATAAAAGCTATATAGCGACAATTAAGGCCTGAGGGAGTAAAAATTTCGAGCTTTATATCCCTTGTGTTCTCACCTCTCCCTAACTCGACTCGGTTTTTTTTTTTTCCTTTTTTTTTTAACCCCTTAGCAGCCCTCAGGCACAGCTTTGAGTTTTTTTTTTTTATTATTTGAAAAATGTTGTTCTTTTATAAAAACGAGGATTCGATACGGAGTCGAAAAGACAAAAAAAAAAAAAAACTGGAAAAAAATTACTGATTTGAATATATATTATATATAAAAGAAAAATGAAAATATATTCCATCTCTATATCACGCACGTAGTATACGGCTGAGATAATATTTATTTAACCGTAACTCATTCCCACGCTTTTATACGTATATATATATATATATATATTTATATATACATACATATACTATAATAAATATATATATGGTCACGTTTTACCCGATCGTGATGCTGGTGGTGGTACAGCAGCAGCAGCAGCAAGTAGTAATAGAAGCTTTAGAATTCCGTAACATAGATATATAGATAGATATATAGGGTTTTTATATACCTATGTAACCAGCTCTGCGGAATTCGACGTTTTATATATCCTTTTATTTTACTTAGCTTTTACGTCCATATTGGATGGGGTAAAATTCAAACTGAATGGTCCACTTGGAGAGTAACTTTCTTCGATTCTCACCCCAAACCCTAAACCCCAAACCCCAACTCGAATGAACTAAAACCCTCTTTTGTTCTATTAAATTCCTTGCACCCCACCTCTTGTTCGATTCGAAATATTAGCCGGAATTACCCTTACCTACACACTCCCGTAGGAACGAGACGACAGGATCATTACCTCGAAATATATGTATACATACGTTATTACAAGTGTAGTTGGGTGAAATGAAAATATCGTATAATAGCAGGCAATTATCTCTTGGTTATTATATCAACTTAGATTGCAAAATATAGTTTACTGTTAATTATAGATAGTTTACGACGTTTTCTACACGCCGATTCGTTTCCTAGATTCCGTTGATCCTCTTTCATCCCTTTTGCAACAATTTTTTCAACTCGGATTCGGCGTATAGACGGTTCCCTCGCTTATATTGAAAGAGATATAGAGCGGCGAGGATAACTATTATACTAGATACATAAGACATAGCATCATCCGACCATAAAGTTCATGTATTATCCTCCTTCTTAATTACCCCTTACGTCTTTTTCTCACGTTTTACCTATTCCAGCAACGTATCGCTGTTTAATCGCTCTGTTTTACCGGCCTACGTCGGTAAAACAGCGATACAGTTAATCCAAGTTATACAGCCGCGGCGTATAATCGGAAACGCTGCATTACGGAGGTGAATTATTCACTCATTGTACATTATTAATCCCTAATTCTCTTCCAGGGGCTGCTATACGGAGGCTGAAATTTACAGTTTGGTATAGTTACGCCGCCTCCCTTACAGATATTTACTATCGTTTAGACTATCCTTATTATTATATGTATAGGTACGATTAGCCATTCCTCGGAAGTCCGGTTTTTAATCGACAGTAACAACGCACGTGCACTTTTATATAATTATAACAGGGGATGGATGATCCCTCATCAAATGAACGTCGGTAAAACAGAAAAAGATTACCGACTCGTAGCTGCCGGTACAAGAAACGATTGAAGTGTTATTCTTTACGATTTCACAAAAGGCAATGCGAACTTCCGTCAGATTTCTTCTTCTTGTTATTTTTCTTGTTATTATTTTTACCTCGCCATTTCTACCGTCAGACGGTTTTCTGTACAATACAAAGTCACTTCCTCTCTCCTATTTACGCGTCACTCAACGCCGTTTAGAAACTGACAAGAGGAAAGAAGAGCGAACGGAGTGAGGCTGCCTCATTGTGGTCGGCGTGGACCCGGCTGTGGCTGACTCTTTGCAGAACAGGAAACCTCAAGCCTTTATTTCCTTTCCTTTATTTTACTCTACTTTAGCGCGTTCTTTTTCTTCTCTTTTCCAATTCCTTTAACTGAGCTCACCATTCTCTTAGTCCACCGTTATTATATAGATTCGTCATTCGTTAAAACACACAGCTTCTCCTCTTATTCACCCCGAATCTCACCCTGGGTTTTGCAGTCTCAAAGAATATAAGAGTCCGTCCGCGTTACTACCTCTTCATCTCCTAGGATGCTGAAGCACTGTCTTTAGTTTATTTGCGCAAAGCGCCATTGTCGGTTCTTTCATCTCAGCACAAACCAACGCAATATAAAACCCAGGAGTACTGGAAGACACATGTCACTTCGTCTACTTGCCGAACCGTGGTGCAACTCGGCTAAACTTTCTCCTGGAACAAATACCACCACTCAAACACCGAGACTTTCGTTAAAAATAAACGAACGATCCCGATAAAAAAAATCGTTCTCGAGTCATCAGCTTTTGATAAATAGTCAAATCAAATTCGAGAAAATAGGACGTCCGAACCGAAGAGTGCCGACAATCGGTTTATCGATCATATTTCGAGAACCGTGATTTATATCAGGTTCGAGGTGAATATAAAAAAGCAAGTTGGTTAAATTTTCTTCAACAAAGGTAGAATACATTTTTCCTGTATTCTCGATGGTTCCGTAGTATTTTAATGCGGAACGAAGGCACCCCTAAAATTCATTTCTCGTCTCTACGAAGGCTGCGAATGTATGAATATTCAGACTCGGAATACAGCGATACCAATGAAGATACAAGATAAATGTATTCAACCTTTTTCGTAGAGAATTTGATGAACTATATTTTTGATATCGACCATTATTTCGATATCATTTAAGGTACTCAAGATATCAACGAAAAACTAGTCAAGAGCACCCACTTTCCAAGTTCTCACAAATCAATTTCAATCTCTGTAGAAAAATTGTAGTAAATCTTCCTTTACCATTTTTTCTGATTCTTTTAAAAATTGAAATTATTCCTCGATTTTCCACCCTCCTGGCCGTATTAGCCATCAAGCTCCAACGCAAAGGGCGATAAGAAGCAGAGAACAGACACTCACCGTTAAGCACGTGGACATGTACGATGGCAGGTTGATCTGGCATCGTAGTTAGGGCGCAGGTATAATTCCCACTGTCCGATGGACCAACCCTTGCAATACTGAGGGTAGAGTTAGCCCCTTCCTCCATAAGGTTTGTCTTTACACTAAAACAGTCAAACGATTCCCCGATGAATTCAAACATGTTTCTATATCTCTCGCTCTTTTTCATGAGACAAGAATTTCGAATCAATGAATAGCTTTCACCCTAATACGTCCGATTACATTTCTACCCCCCATTAAACGCGATTATTATTATTATTCGATGATAATTATTACCACATGACAAAATTTCGGACCCTGGGACTGAAAGTCATCATCAATTAGTTAATTAGCGGTAATAATGAGGGCGAGGTATCCGTATGTGTGTACGTGACGAACAAATCGAGTTACTAAGTGACAAACTCGAAAGCTACCGCACGGTTATACATTATTTTGTTAAAATTTGAAGCTTTAATAGTAGCCACATGTGTGTGTAGAGCAGCCTGCCTGTTGCAGGTGCCCAGCTGCTTTTCACAGCTTGGTAAATATCGCACCAGGAAATTAACAACTTGCGATAATAATTCACTAGTGTAAGAGTATGCCGAGGTTATTATTTCACGAGGATTTTTAACCGTGAATTATTGTTAAACTAACCGAACTAAAGCTCGGTTCTTTCGCTTTTAGTATGTTATTGGTAAAAAAAACTGTTGAAATATGTAAAAAAAAAGGGTTTGAAAAATGAAGAGTCGAATTTTTATCACCGTAGTAGAGGTAAAATTCAGCTGTAATAGTAAATCATGTAACAAAGTGGTGACAGCGGTGGGATATTCTCTTTCGCGTTATTATTCAACAGCGAAAAAGGTTTTGACGAACGGGATATATGGCTACCGATAGAAGACGGAAAACAAAAAAGCAGAAAAAAAAAAAGATGAAGACGAGAAATTTCTACAACCAGGGTCTTTTTTTTTCCACCTTTTCGCCTTATCGGAAGGATCCAATCGGCTAACGCCTAATACGGGGTCAGCAGGACAGGTGATTGACGTAGAATGTTTACGGTAAATACTAAAGCTGCTTATCGAACGGGGCTTAAGATTAGATGCATTTGAGGTAGGAAAAAGAGGAGAAAAAAAAAAAAAGGATAAATGAGGAAGAAAGAAGGGCTGAATGTCTGTCACAGGGATTTGAGGTATAAATAAAAATATTCAGTGTGAAATAAGCCAGCGACGAAGGACTCCGGTATGCTTCGCTTTTTGGGTTTTGACGAAATGCGCTGTTGGAATTGTTTCGGCTTCAAGGTTTAATTTTCGTTATATTTGGTGTACAAATAGCCAACGGTCGATGGGCCACCAGTGTGCCATTCGTTTCCCTCTTTCCGCCCCATGTGCAGGCGTCAACCCCATTTCGAACCGCTATAACAAACTCAATTTCATGTGGCAACCCCGTGTATAAATGTGTATGGGACTATAGTGACACGTTGAATTTTAGTTCAATTCGCCAGGATAATAACTGTTCGTTCAAGTGCATTTACTGAAATTACAACCCTCGCAATTGCTTCACCCTTCTCCCTCTCTCATTACACCAGCCCCAAGTTTATTAGAAGCTACTCAAGAATGGCACGGTTCTTTTCATCGCTCTACTCGCTATAGTTCATCGGAAATGAATTTTGGATCTGTTTTTTGAGGGATATTTGCGCCAACGACGGACACATAACATATGTAGGGTGTAATGGAGTAGCTTTTCGAAGCACGTGTGTAGTTTTCGAGCAAGTGATCGTTGGGGGTGAAACGGTGGTGGTGGTGGTAGTCTCGTACCTACCGTTTAATCTTAAGCGTTCCAGAATCTGGTTAGGTGAGCACGCGTGACTGCTACGTGCTTTTGACATAACGCCACCCACACTTGCGTGCTGATACCTAATTGAGAGTTAAGCCCTTCCATTAGAAGGTTTCGCTGGTCTGAGTTAACCAAAGTTACCCCAAAGTTGTTCCCTCGCTCGCGTTCATGCTCTTGGATAATGATCAACTTGCTGCAGGCTTCTTCTTCTTATCCTTGCATGTGCGAGTAACTATAACCCAACCCTATCCTCTACGACTGCTACGGAATATGGTACAACATTGTCAGCTCGTTAATTTCCTCAAAGTGCTTCGTCAACCGATTGATCATTATTACCTACCGCCTCACACACACGACTCAAACTCGATCATCTCAAATGCGTGCTAAGTTGATGCTGGCTTGCTCGGTGCAGTGGTAAGTTCAAGTTTAATCACTTATCCAGGTTTCCTTCCCTTCGCTCACCTCCCTCTATCATTGAACTACAGAGAAATGCAACGTGTGCTCGGTATGCACATACAGTTAGTGAGAAACCGCGTAACTTAATCCTCTATGAGTCTGAGCTCGAGCTTTAGGTTGACTTCAATTAGCATTGGAGTCTGACTGCGGCAGTACCACGATCTCCTGCCAACTCGTTATCCGCAAAGCTCAAATTGTTGACAGTAGATTATAACTTGGAAGTAAACCGGATCGCGTTATACTATTGCCGAACGAAAACCACATGCCAGCTGCCACGTACGTTTGCTCACTTTGACTTACTCGAACTTATTCCTGTTACTCGTTCCATTCCGTTACGGTAGATTCACTCTCGAATTAACCGAATGGAACTGAACTTAAACTAAAGTTTGGAACTAAAGGTTCGTCCAGTTTCAGCTAAGTACGGTCTTCTTCGAATCACATTCGCGAAACGAATGAAATTTCACCCTGAAACCTGTTCAAGAGTCAAAATCTTGTCCTTGAGACCACCTGCGAAAACCGTTAACGACATCAACCACCAAAGAGAATGTTCGACCTTTCGTTGAACGTCTGCTATGGACTCTGGAGAGCACTTTTCTTGATGGGAAGGGTTCGGCGTAAATGCCACTGCAATCTGCGCTTACACATACTCAAGATGAAGATCTCCCTCTCGAGTTTGCTTGCTTGCTTGCTTGCTTCCTTGCTTGCTTGCTTCTTTAAAGTGCTTTTAATTCATTGCTCCAAGATTTTATCGTCATCTTTTTTCAACCATCTCCCAAGAGAGAATGGAATGGAATAGAATAGAATAGAATAGAATAGAATGGAATAGAATGGAGTAGAATAGGATAGAATAGAATAGTGAGTAGTAAGATGTTAAGCTGCTGTGTGAGCGGACCGTATCTCAAGAAGGAGTAATGCTTTCCGCTGAAGAGCCGAAGGAGTCAATGTGTCGCCGTGCTAAATCAGCTCTCCAACTTGCCACACAGTAGCGTACCTCCTCTATGTTGAAGTATTGAAATGCAAGGTGGCGCCCAGTGAGCCGGTATAATCGAGCCTCGTAATTCCTAGTTCAACTCGGTTGGAAAATCGATCCGCATTCAGTCGCACTCTAAGAACCCAGAGAGCAAGCAAGCGAGCGAGCGATCGCCGTCTCGTTTCGTCTCGTCTTGGGCCAACGAGCCATTATTATATTCACGACATTGTTCTCCCCTGGTTCTATTTGAACAAAATCATTCGCCCTTTTCATACCATGGAAGGAACTCGTAACTTCCCGATAGCCTTCAAGTTTTTAGACAAATTTTCCATGCCTCGTATAGTTCGAGCTCTAGTTACCTAATCCCTATGTCATCTAGCTTAGAAGTTTCGATACTTTACTTAAACCTCGTACTCTTTTATGGATATTAACATAGAATCCCTGCATGAAATACCCTTCGGACGTCTCTATTTCAATTCAAATTTATAACGGGATTAGAACTCCACACTTCTCTGTACAGGACGTGACAACTGGTGACAGCGGTGGGATAGCGGCGAGACATGCGACGAGTTAAGACACATGGCTACAGTTTCAGACCGGAATTAACATTTCTGAAAGGCCTTTCGACATTCGTAGGTGAAAAAACATCCCCTAAATTATTTTTACTGAAAATTCTGTGATTCTACGACTCCGTAACTCAATTAAACCGCAATCTTGATACCCCGCCGGTGTATACCAACGATTTATGTTACTTTAATTAAAATATGCTAGTGGTTTGATTGCTCACCTGATACCGCCTCTCGTAGTATCATAATTAAGAGTTCTGTTCCCGTGAAGCCATTGCACGACGCTGTACTGCATCTGCATAGCGATATGTCGTACTACACATAGTAGTTCAATCGTGCTGTCAGCTTCGTAGTATTTGTCTCTCAAGGGCTGTCCCATTCCGTCTACTATTTGCACAGATGGGGCTGTAAAAGACAAATACCACAACATGAAAAAAGTGTTTCTGATTTTTCTTCATGGTTCTTATTTTTCTTCGGCATTCGCCATTAGTCAATCTTCAATTCCGCACGAACGGATACCGAATAAAAGATTCTTACAGACATAAGACGTCGTGATATCTATGCTAAATCGGGGCTTGAGGGGTATAAAATTTCTCGTTCTTTTTATCGGGCTTAATACTCCTCATCGATTCGATCAACAAACCAATTTCACCGCATGGTTCGATGTCATACCTGGACCTATGAGAAATTTCGATAAAGACGTCGGCGTAACAACGTCCAAAAAAGATCAGCCCGGAACCCTGAGTCTATCCGAGCATTAAACATCAGCGTATCATTTTCCGAATGTATATTAGGCAGATGTCTGACGTGGAACAGTTTCGGGAAGAAGGATCGTGACATTCGGCAGTAAAATTATTTCGAGAAATAAGAAATTCACCCTCGAGGTTCACTTCGGGTTCTAGAAACGAACCGATCATCCTGGCGAGACACATGCTATCCTGGTAGTACCCACACGCGACAGATTCTACTTCGGATCTATGCTATACGCGTAAAACGAACGGGAAAGGGATTGAGGGAGAGAAAGAGGGACCAGATACATTAAATCACAAGTATCAAGGCCGCGAGGCAATCCATCGACATTTTCTCTCAAAGGATTTATGGAGCCAGGTTTTATTCGAGGAGGATAAAAAAGTCTGCATTCATTCGAAGCATCAGGCCAGAAGTACCTGGATGAAAAATGCCATGAGAATTAGACTCCTGCATTACAATTCCATATTCCTACCTAAAACGATAAAGAAAAGTCCGTTACTTCCTTCCGTCGGGAATGGGGAAAACGCTGCCGTCTCGTAGTATCAGGTACTTACCAAGGCATGATTTTAAATCGTCGTGCAACTATGAGACAGGCATTCAACCGAAGTTTCAAATCGTTATACGTAGCAGTTCTGACTTTCAACTGAGGCGTTCAAACTTTTGATGCCAGTACCATGGCATGTAACAAGGGTGGGAGCTGCTGCTGCTGCTGCTGCTGCCGCTGCGAACGAAGCACATCGTATAGGGGTTCTCGACTTTGCACGATGTTCTTCATCGCATGTATATATCTATACACATTTTCCTATCGAGGACAGCGCAAAGTACAGCAAGGTAACTTTTCCCTTCTTGGTGGGTCGTCGGTTGCAGCTACTGTAAAACGACGCACGATCCTATGAACTTTGCCTACAATCTGACCTCAAGTGTGTCTCTTAACGGTTAGTGTTTTCCGATATATCGACTAGGCGTGTCACTTGAATAGAGCAAAAACTTTTCACCTAGACTTAAGTGTAGTCGATATATGGATTTATCGAGGTATCTAGTTTCTACGTTGTGCTAGATATACGTACGTATGTATATATAGACCCGTGGCTCGATGGGTGAATTATAACACCCCGTGTACCACGCGTGTTTATAATATCGAGCAGTATTTTCTATTCGACATTTCGAAATGAAATTTATACTTTTTATTACATCCTCTTCATCATTTATTCCGAAAAGTTGCAACTCTTTGGTTGCAAGGTCGGCACTTTTTAAAGAAGAATTTTTCCCACCCCGATGAACAGACCCTTTTTCTTATTCTTATTCTTATTCTTATTCTTCTCCTTGTTCTTTTTCTTCTCGAACGGGTTCTCACCGATAAGTGGGTGTAGAGTATAATAAGCAGTATTCTTCTTCTTCTTCTTCTTCTTCTTTGCGTTTTTGAAAAACAAGAAAAAAAAGAAACACACGTTTCCAACGAAACTTTTCACCGGAGGTAATTGTCCCGTTTAAAATTACATTTCATAAGACAATGACGGGAGAGAAAAATTTTCAACGATCCTTCCCATCTTTCTTCGATATTTTTTATCACGAATACAAAAGAAAAAAATAAAAAAAAAAAAAACGAGAAACGAAAAGATCAAATTCTAGGAAGAAGAAGTAATAAAAGACGAGGATGAAATATTTTCGGTTAGTTTGAAAGCCTTGACGGTTTATATATTATTTATATTTTCGTTACTACTTGGGCAGGGGGGTGGGGGGTGAGGGGGTGGGTTTTCGCATCACGGCGTAAAATACATCTTCTTCGATACCTGCTGGATGTTGTAGAATTTTACGTTTTTTTTTCTCCTCCTTTCTTGCTTTCTCTCTCTCTCTCTCTCTTTCTCTCTCCCTTCTCTTTTTATTTTTGATATCGGAGGCTGTCATTTGATGTTTTTTCATCACCATAAAAATTCCTGAAATATATCCACCGCCTCATAAATATGTAGGGAAGAACGGAAACAGATGGCGTCTTTCTCTCGTTCGACGTACTTTCTTTCTCCAGGCTCCTCCGGGGGTGGGTCCGCGATCCCATGCGATCCGTGGACCGTGATCCTTGAACCAGGATTCTGAACGGTGGTGAAAATCCTCCATCCCATATTCTACCTCTGGATCACATTGACGCCTCTACTCTTCGAGATTGTCAGCATTTTAAAGGCTTAAAACCATTACGTTAGAAGTAATGCTTCGCCCCGGGTTGGATGGGGGATGCAGGGAGTTACGGTGGCACATTGAATACGACTAGCGGCAAAAAACCAGTTCCCGGTTCTTTGCTTTTCACCCGAGCGAGAGAAAGCTCGTGTTAGGAGAATAAAAAAAAAACAAAAATAAAAAACGAAAATATATATATACGGATACAGGGAAGAGAAGAGAAGAGAAGAGAAGAGGAGAGGAAAGCACGAGGGATGGAGGGATGGGCAGAGGCATTTTATTATCACCCGAGCTTCACGTGGCAGGTTTCATCCCTCGAATGAAGAAGAAAAAAAAGTACAGTAAAAGAGGAGAGGAAAGAGAGAAAGAAGAGAACGAAAAAGAAAAAAGGAAACAAAAAACCAGCTCATAAATTTGTCTAATTAAAACGGGTAAAAAGCCTAATGAAAAGAGATAGCTGGAGAACACGCACACACAGAGAGAGAGAGAGAGAGAGAGAGAGAGAGAGAGAGAGAGAGAGAGGAGAAAGGAGAGAAAAAAAAAAAATCAAATTTCACGACAATTTAATAAACCTACGATGTTTGGCTCGCGTTGCTGGTGCAGCTAGCTCTGGGCTTTGAATAAGGGATGATAAATAAACGAATTTAAAATTTTTTAAGAGACTGAAGGGCCAAAGGGAATGAAAAGAAACGCGTTTTATGCTAATTTTAACTAAGGAAAAACTCCGTAATGAATTAAAAGATGCTTTAAAAAGCTGCTGAACAAATTAAAGCAGTTTTAAAGCTGTTGAATACGTAGATGCAAGGAAAAAAGCGAATCGGTAGTTTTACTGCGTTTACCTAGAAGCGGAAATAATCACCGCGGAAAAACGTGTAATTGCAGGAAATAGTGTTGTAAGGTATGTGAAGAATACAGGTCGGCAGTCGAAAATTAAAAACTTAATTTTTTTCACCCTGGAAGCAACGTTCGATTTTAACGAGTTATGGAAATTTTTAGCGTCCATCAATCTGGACGTGAAATCGTATAAATTTGAGATTTTTTTATCGACCCGTTTTGAAGATCATTCCGCGAATCTGAATTCACGATCTTTTATTTGAAAGTAAAAAATTTAGTCTGGCGATCAAAAATCGGAATTCAAATTTTCCTCCGTATTTAAAATCCCATAAATTTCCCAGGGCGTCCGTCGAACGGACGTTCCATCTTCCCTCGGATCTTTTTCTTCGGACACTATAGAGTCCCGGAATCGTCAAGATTCGTTGAAATTATCGAAAATCACTGGGACAACGAGGGTTCGAAAAACCGGGGCGTTTTTCGGATTTTTTTTTTGCACAGAGTTCGCAAATTTTTTTCACGCGAAGTACAAGGGAAACGAATACGGGGCTGATGAATATAATATAACGACGTTGGCTTCGAGTGTAACAACCGAGCCGGGGATAATCGAGTATCGATAAGCAATTTCATCCCTGGTAGAATAACCGTCGTGGTTTGACGTTAGAGAATCTAATTTTTCGTCTAATCGGTAAGAATTCGTAACTCGGTGTGATACATAGACTCCGTATACCTTCTATATCCTCAAAAATAGCGAAAAGGTAAAACCGAAAAGAGAGACTGGACGAAAAGGACGGAGCTTTTCCCATCCCTTGTATCCGTCCGCTGCAATTGTGTAGACAGCGCACCCCTATTCGACAGATAAGAAGAACCAGACTCGTCTAGGTCTCTACGGTTTAACTGAAACCAGTAAATGTATAAGGGCTCGTGTTTAACTGGTGCACTTGGTTCGGAAGGGTAGTTGAAAGGCGAGAGGTTGCTGGGGTAAGGATAAGTGGAGATAGCGCTGCATACTTAATACTTGAACGCGGGGCTGTTTCTCGGGTACCGTTTCAAGCGGATATATCTCCTCGTCGTCGTCTCGGATTAGGAAGATCATACCCTAGGTCTGTCTCTCTTCAGGGGTGGTTGTACGATTCAACCACTTCCACCTTCTTAAACACCGAGAAGTCTGCTCGCGAGCTAGACTGAAGTATCATTTTTCGAAGATGTGTCTCAGTGGACGACGCCTCTTGGCTTTTCGACATTGAATTTCGTTTCGAATTCATTTTTTTAGTCTCGTTTAGAAACGAGGAAATAAAAAACAGTTTCGAAACTTCACTTTGCTCCCTCTATCGCCATTCCCAATTAATTCTAGCTCTTGATTTAAGGGTCGAAGTTCGTTCTAGCTGCTCTTGTTCCAGGCTGTTCCACTATATACATCGAGTTTAATCATCGCGTCGGAGGTCCTTTCCTGTACTCCAGTACCAGCCTGGAATGGAATCCTGTGTCGTTTAGACAGCGTTATCCTTGGGGATAAACTCCGGGTAAAACCGTTGCTTACAGGGCTGTTATTCCTCCTGATCTGCGCCATTTACCCTCGACAAACCAACCTGGACCACCACCGGCTATCTAGCTCGTCCCAATTCTTGACTCCCGACGTTTTCTGACCCCCTGCTGATCCCATTCGGTAAAATAGAGGAAGAAACACATTCGGCATAGAACCGGAGAAAACGGGGGATGAGACAGTGACGAGAGCGAAGAGAGATAAAAAAATGATTTCTTCCCTCTTCAGAATTGGAAATAAAATGTTAATGCAAAAGTTTTTCCGACCAACGATTTCATCGTAGATTTGTGAACAGTTTTACTGTATAATATATGTACGGTATACTATATTCCATAGAAATACGGGGGGTGAAAAGAGCGCCTCCCCCTTTTGTTGTAACTTTGCAATATGATATTCGCTCGTATCCATAGCAGATCCGGGTGAATAATAACGCGGGTAGGTAGAGAGGGTATATATTGAAGTCAAGAGATAGTTGCTGTTGCAGCAACGGGAGTAGCAATGAACCAGGAAAAATCTAGGGGTGATATTATGAGGATTGAATACGAGGGATGTTCCCATGTCAACTCAGCCACTTGAAGTCTCGATTCTGTCGTTGATTTTTTTCTCTCTATTATTCATTGAGGCATTGTGGGTACTCGGTATTTTTTTTTTCAACATTTTCATCCCCCGTGGATAGAAACCGGGTATGAATTTTCGATATTTACTCATTTTTTATTGATTGCTATTGACTGAATCGTGAAAAGTAAGAACATCGAACAATCCGTCCAGGAAATTATTTTTTGAACAATAAATAAATTTTTGCCTTTTCCTGACGGTGCAGAAATTTTCTTCTCCGATACGAAAACCTATGTTTTCCATAGAATAAGGGCCGAGCTCAATTTTAATGAGTCCAGAACACAGAGAAAAAAAAACAAGAAAACGAGAATTTCGAGCCATGTTTGATGTTTCGTTTTCAATTTTTTTCTTTCGAAATTTTGAAAACTGTATATTCAAAAATGAAGAATAGAAAGGACCTTGTCATACAATCGTACAAAAACCAGTAGCCGGTACAATGATCCCTTGCATGGCGTGAAAAAGAGAAAAAAACCGAGAGAGAACAAAAAAAAAAAAAGAAAAAGAAGAATATTATTCAGGCTTCATTACCCTCGCGTTTCTTTTTTCACTCTTTTTTTTTTTTTTTTTTTTCGTTTGTACATTTGTTTTTTCTTTTTTTTCTCTTATTTTTCGCGTACCCCGGTAAACCGCGGCTGGCTCGACATTTCATCATCAAAATCCGAAGGGTGGAGAGAACGAAAAAGGAAAAAGAACAAAAAAAAAATTGAAAAAAAAAAAACTACATAAATAAATAAAATAACCAGTAGCACGTCCCTCGCGGCGCAGCTGTCTCGAAATATTTAGCCGGATTTTCAATATGTGTTCCCAGTACTTTTCGACACCATTTTAAAAGGAGAAGAACGAAGCTGGGGTTGTTTCACCCCCCCCCACACGACTGAATTCCACGGCGGGTATAAGTGAACAACTCGAACGAACTTTAAGGGAAAACTTTTCTCTTACTCAGGTGTGCGAAATCGATTTGATGTTTCTTTCCGCTCTTTTCGTATGCATTGAATTTGCTGAGAGTACGTTTTTTGGACAAAAGAAAAAGCTTGAATGAAAAAAAAAAAAAAAAAAAAAAAAAAAAAAACCGCTACATTCCCCATGAAACTTTCGTTAGTAATTAATTTTTTAATTGAACGATGCTTGAGTGTTTCGATGTGCGATCAAGTTTTGTTTGCAGATTACGATATTTTTATTTTATATATTTATTCTTTTTGAAATCGATCAAAAACGAACTAGCTAATACTGTAATCCATATCGCAAAATAATTACACGGCTTTCGAGCTCTTTTTGATAACGATTTTCTGCCACGTTGACGTACGGTAAAAAAAAAAAAAAAAAAAAAAAACAGGGGTCAGTTTTCTCTCTTTTTTTTTTTCGCGTCTTGTTGTTTTTTCTTTTTTTTTTCTTTTTTTTTTGGCTTTGTTTCCGAAAAAAAAATCTCATGTAATCATAAACTCGTATACGTTTTACATATCGTTACTCGCCGTGGGTCACGCGTCAGGTCAGTCGAAGGGTGTGAAGTCAATTAGTAGCAACGTCCACCGGTATATCGTGTGTAATATAAATATTATATTACAAAAAAAGACAAAAAACGAAAAAAAAAAAAAAAAGGAAACAAAAAAAATCGACATAAGAAAATGGAAAAATCAAAAAACTCAAGCCCGGTTGAATTCCGCAAGTCTTTCTTGTCTTTTCTTTCTGTTTTTTTTTTTTTCTTCTCTCTTTCGCTTCTCTTCTGGGGGATGAAAGTTGAGTCGGAGAAAAAAATCTCCGGCAAAGGACACACACACACACACACACGTATACATGTACGCATGTCCGAAACATTATTGGTTCCTTTTACAATCGATGCCCCTACCTTCATCCCTCTCTCGTAAGTGCAGGTCTCTCGAAAGAATTTAACCCCCTTATTTGTTTGCGGAGCTTAGAATACCCCAATAATAATCAGAACGTTTAGTGTTCGGTATACAGAGAGGGGAAAAGAAAGGTTGAGTAAGCGTGGGTTTCATCCCCTATTTTCTGTCACAGAAAATCCAGCTTCGCCGAAATAAGTATGGAAGTAAGTTCCAAAAATTGGAAGAAAAAAAAAAAAAAATCGAAGAAAAATAATCGCTCCTACTTTTACTATCGTTTCGGTTCTACCTATGACAAGATGTAAATCAAGAGGGAGAAGGGTTTCCCTTCTTTTACTCTCTTCTTCTTCTCCTTCGATTTTTTTTTCTTTTTTGTGTTTTTTTTTTTATTTTTTTTTTATTTTTTTTTTTTACGAAAGAGAAAGAGAAAGAGCGACAGAAACGGAGAATACGCGACGTCGGCGACTGGCAGTTAAACTTTCTCAGATTGGCTCAGTGCCCGAGATTATTTTCACCCCGTACGTAATCCCGTAAATGATACCTACTCCGAGAGGGGAAGGGAGAAGGCGTAGCTTTCTGACAAAGTAGGGCATATTTTTTATCGTCATTTTTCCTAACCGTTCACCCCTCTCCGATAATGGCGACGGGGTTGCCGGGGAGGGGAAGGGGTGCTCGATTCCGCGACTGTTATGAAATTATTCCCAAAGGATAAAGAAAAAGAGCCAGATAAACGGGGTTAAAATTTCAGTGACTTGAATCAGATTTTTTCCTTCCAATATATATATATATATATATATATATATATGGTGAAAAGAATCAGACAATCCCCCCCGAATATGGAGAAAATTTTTTCTTTTTGAAAAGCTTCGTAAAAGGGCAGAAAAAAAAAACGGGAAAAGAAAATTGTTTCGCCTTAGCTTCCTTTTTTCGGGGTGTCGGATGTCGATGTTCCGTTTCAGTAATTTGAAACACATTTCATTAGAGTTTCGTCTAGCAATTACCTCGAGGGAATTAGAGCGTGTAATAGAGGGGAAACAGGCTTCTTCTTTTTTTTTTTTTTTTTTTCATTTTTTTATCACTTTGTATCGCTGGTAGAGCAGCTACCCCTTCCGTGGAGATAATGACACAGTTTTGCCCTGGCATGACATTCGATAATAATTAAAACATAACCCGGGCCAGGTCGCTGCGTGTTAAAAGCTAATTACAAAGAATTGAATTCTATTTACAGGCTCTATTATACCTAATTTTCTTCCATCCTATTAAACACGCGATCAATTATCCAGTAGTTAATTAATCGAAAATGTAACCGAATACAAATTCATCAGAAATAATTAAAATGAGCAAAAAAAATAAAAATGTCACATCCCACCGCTGTCACCGTTTTTTTTTTTTTTTTCTTTATTTTACCAAACTCTATTGTCTTTAACCTTCTTACCGGATACGATAATTATTATACTGGATAATTGTTGAGTCGATTTTGATCGTTCAATTTGATAAGCAGAACTGTATGGGTCCGGGTAATCGCTACCCTAGTAATCCATAACTAATTGCCGATACAGTTCGAGGTGGTGGAGGTAGAGGGGAGTAATTAATCGACTGTTCTATAATAATGATGATGATAATAATCGGTATTTGGTTCGGTCTAGATGCTAGTCCTACACCGATGATTAACAAGCTTAGAGTACACACCTGGAACATAGAAGCTCTTCAGCGTGTATACCGCAGTATCGTAATCGGATTTATAATTGCAATCGGCAAAATTCCTCGTTCAGATAATATAATTCAATTCCATTCATAGTCGCGTTTTTGGCGAATTTGAAACGTCCGATTGAATGTGTTTGAAAAAAATTAGAAAAAAAAAAAAAACAAAATAAAAGAAAGAAAGAAGAAGAGAAAGAAGGAGTAAAAATGATGGTCAAGGTACTCACCGTTTATGTGCAAATTTATTTGTATGAATTTCGGTGGGTGAGTGCTTATTTGACATTCGTATTGGCCCTCGTCGCTGCTGTTCACGTATTTTATCTGAAGTCGCCAATTATTTGGGTACTGAAATTCAACCGTGTATCTAAGATCACCGGTGTAAGTCTGTTGTCCGACTGTTAAAAGGCTCAACTGTTCGCCATCGAGTTGTCTCCGAACCCAAGATACCTGAAACAAAAATGAAGAGGTGAAATCACGTGGGGAAAAAAAAAAAATCAAAATTCGGGATCGAAAATACAGAAAAAAAAGACATACCCCCAAGTTTCGTACAAATGTTTAACACGTTAACGAACGGATCTTCATTCTTTCGTTTAAATATTCAAAATATTTTGAAAACCAAGAAAAAAAAAAAAAAAAACGGGAAGAAACTAAAAAAACAAAAAAACAAAAAAAAATACCCACGTCTCTCTGAAAAATTATCATCGGCATATTTGTATACGTGGTGTCTGGAAATTCGCGCACGATCTACATACCAGCGAATTCCTTGCGAAAAATTGAGACGAAAATTACCCGTGCAAAAATGTCCGCAGAGGCTTAGTTTTCCTGTAAAATCAATTAACAACGAACCAATCAGCGTTTCGCTTTAGGAGAAAATGCCTTGTTCTCGGTAGTGGGACGGACGGCTATACTGAGTCTTAGCTAGTCTTTCCTAAAGCCGAACGCTGATTGGTTCGTTATTAACTGCTTTTACAGGTAAACTAAGCCTTTGCGGACTTTTTTGCATGGGTAACTTTCGTCTTAATTTTTCGCAAGGAATCCGCTTGTATGCAAATGGTGCGCGAATTTCCAGACAATCGTATATATATATATATATATATATATATATATATATATATATGTATAGTATATATGAGCAATTTGCGCAGCTGAGAAATTTCGCGTTTCATTTTCCTCCTCTTTTTTCGAACGTCTCTGACTTTTTCATATACCCACCACATCCAGCTGCAAAAGTCAGTTTTAATTTTTAATTGACACCAGGCAGCAGTGAGGCAGGTAAATTATATGGCAGATTATTAAAGGAGAAGAGAACCCATGTTCTTGTCTTCGTCGTAATATTCATAATTCTTAACCGTTAACGTTCCGAGAGGAGGAGTTTTGCGTAGTAAGTTAAACCCGAGATACAAAAATATCGTGGAAATTGAAAAAAAACGAAAATTTTCTCAGGGGCTGCTTCCTTCCCACCGAACCTGATTTTTTCCCATTTTTGAAAAGCGAAATTCTCCGCTCTTCGAGGATTGATGAAATCCGATTTAGAATAGAATTGAATCTACTTTGACTGATTCATAAAAAAAAGAAAGAACTGCGGACATTTTTCATCCCTTATTCCACACATTTCTCATTTCTAAATCGTTGATAACCGAGTGATGAATTTACTCACAGTTTTATCCTGCAGCAAAGATATCCTGCAGTTCAAAGTGACCGTGGCTCCTGCTTGGACCGTAAGATTTTGACTTTCCCCTTCGAAATGTGGACCCCAACGATGATCGTGGTGATGATGTTTGTTGAGGGTGCTGTGGGCGTCGAAAATGTAGTTTAACATCGGTGCGTCCGTCGGTATTGAACGCTTGGCCGTAGTCGTTGCCTTCGTCGAAGTCTTTTCTGTAGTTTCATGCGAATCTGAAAGTAGAAGATACGAGATATCACTGTTTACTTTTTTTCCAATTCAGAAATCGGTTCTCCATTCGTTTCACATTTTTCCTAGTCACGGGGAGAAGGAAGAGGTGAATTTCTGCGAAACAAAAATCCACCCGAAAAAAATAAGAAAAAAAAAAAAAATGCGATCCGAGGGGATAAAGATTTTTCAATTAAATTAACGACGCCCTTTGACAACGAGGCAGGGATTTTATCACCTTCCGATATTAATTCCATCTGGGATATTAATACGGCAGGTCCTCGTCGAGGTCCGGTCAATCCTGAAACCAGCGAGCGACGACACGACGTAATTTACGTTGCGATCAGTAAAGTAACGTCGTGCGATTCGCCAACGACCGTGCCGCGGATGGACCTTATACTGGGCTTAATTATCACCCTTTTTTTCCCCCTGTTTCCTACCCCAGGTTTCATCCCTCAAGTGTTTACTGGCAGCAAGATATATCCAGACCCCTTGAGGATTACACGTCCCTTAATAATATTTCCTACTTTTATACACACCCTTTTCATCCACCGGGAATTTATTTCGCGGAAGACTTCGCCGCCCACCCCTAGACGTGGAGATAGGATCCCTTTTCACAATTCCTTACTGCATACGTCCGCAAAACTGTTCCAGGTGCACGGAATGCATAAGATATCGGGACAGCTTTCAACCATAGCTTGCGCAGCTCAGGGGGTGGTAGAACCAGCGATAACATTTTCCCTAGGTACGGCTCAATGGTTGTCAGATGCAACGCTGTTCGGGACACGATCTCCCTTCGATACGTCGTAAAGATGAAAAATCACTTGATTCTTTACCACCCAGTTTCGCTGGTGTAGTTTCCCCCTATTTTCTTTTATAAACCAGAATCGAATCTGTCATATTATCTGTTATAC
This sequence comes from Tenthredo amoena, assembly GCA_963966615.1. Taxonomy (NCBI): domain Eukaryota; kingdom Metazoa; phylum Arthropoda; class Insecta; order Hymenoptera; family Tenthredinidae; genus Tenthredo; species Tenthredo amoena. The sequence goes on along the minus strand of OZ016498.1, from coordinate 2,688,632 downwards.
GTAAGACTGGTGTAGACATAGGCAAAGAAGCCCGAGACCGTATCCTTAGCGAACTTATAAACCCATTTACAATTTTTTTTCTCCTTTTTTTCTCATCGCAGAAGCTATCCATCGAATCTTTCAAATTTAACAAGATATATGACATTTTTCGCGCCCTCGTCTATTCGGCTCAGATTTTTTTCTCTCTCTCTCTCTCCAATCATTCAGAGAATCAGAAACGATCAACCCTTGAGCGGATTCTAAACGAGAAATTCATTTCTTCTTATGTTCTTCGCAGAAATTCAAGCTCGTTAATTTATGCTCGAGATTTTTGATGGGGATGATTTTTAAATGCCAATGGCAGGCCGGATACGGTGTGAGATCTATAATCTATACAAAATCAGTTCGATCTGAGGATAGGATATGGATGAGGGTCTCTGTACCTCATGTGCAAACAGTTTCTGCGGTAATTCAAATTTATTCAATGGAGTAAATATTGCGAGAAGGAAGGAAGGAAGGAAGGAAGGAAGGAAGGTTATTCGTATAGGAAGTAACTTAACCGAAGTCGAAGTGACTCGAACTTTTGATACCTACTCGATAAAGTCACACTAGAAATATATTTTAAACTCTACCCCCTATAGTAGTATAAGCGACGAAAACTCAAAGAAAACTCTTAGACGTTGGGTCTGCAGAGAGTATTTCGAAGTAACCCAAAGTCCAGGGTGTATTTAGATCCTTTTAAAATCGTTTCGAGGATCTGTGACTTCGGTGAACCCATTAAAAGCCATTTTATAAGCTGTTGAAAATCTTTCTTTGACCATTTTACGTCATTAGAACGATTATCGAATCGATACGCAACTAATTGCACGAGTAGAATCACTAATGACGTCGCTTTAACACGATTTTAACACCCGTTTCAGCCGATTTCTACGCCTATTATTTCATTCCAGTCCATTTCAGCGCCTGTTTTATCATTTCGAAAACAGATCTTAACACCCTTCAGTTCATTCTGGCGTCTTGTGATAAGTTTCAGCATTTCTCAACCCGAATTAACTCGTTTCAGTTGATTTTAACACCTCTTTCAGCATTTTTCAACCTGAATTAACCCGTTTCAGATAATTTTAACTCCTGTTTCAGCCTTTTAAAATCAATTTTAACATGTTTCAGTTGATTGAAGCACGTTTTGTCATACTTCGATACGTTTTCTCGCGTTTCAGCTTACCTCAGTTCATTTTAACACCTGTTTCAGTCTTCGTAATCAACTGACTTCAACATATTTAGCTCATTCTAACTCTTGATTGAGAAACTTTCAACGGATATCAACACATTTCGCCACTTTCAGCCGATTCAAGGCTCTTTTACACCCTTGTGTCGAATGATTCCAATCTGTTTAAGCAAATCTTAAGGTGTTTCGTTATGTTTCAGCACACTGAAGCTCTCGTTTTACATTTTCTCGACTATTTCAACATATGCATCAGTGAAAATCCAGACTGATTTCAGTCCGTTTTACGGTATTAAATCTCACTCTAGCTTACGCAGAGGGTAATTTTATAAGTGATTGAAAACAATCTAGTAAACCTTTCTCAGTAATTTGAAAATAATTTCCCATTTACACAAGTGGGAAATCAAACACAGGAATTTGAAATGAGTACAAATCGATATCGAAGTCTGATCCGAACCACCCGTTCGAACAAAAAAAAGGAAGAAATCTCGTTTTGAAATCGTCATGGGAAGGGGATCGGATTTTTTTCAAATTTATTTCTATATTTTTATACCGAATATATTTTTCCCTCTTATTTTGAACCCTTGGGAAGTCAGTGATCCAGTCAGTCAGTCAGTCAGTCAGTCAGTCAGTCAGTCAATTTCTGACTCCCTGTAGACTGCTTGGAGCATTTGAGTTTCCCCTTGGGCTACAGGTTTGCGCTCAATAGCCCTCGATAACACTCAATAGCGGTAGAACTTCGCAGGAAATTTATCCACCAGAGTGTGAACGAGCAGGTATGAGGTAACTCGATGTTACATGAGCCGGTGTCAATTTCAAAGGGTCGACTACCTTTGACAGTTAAATTTTCGAATGGGAACCACATCATCCGAGCTTCTGGCACATTCAAGTAAACACGAATATAAATACTAAACAGGGGTGCAAAAGGACTGAGTATAATCTGACCGTGTACCACGTCTCTCCCTTGAACAATACGAATTTAACGAAATGTTATTTCAACTTCGTTAGTTCCAGCTCACGGATCGGTAGCTCTTCAAGATAGGAGAGCGAGGGAAAACGCTACTAAACAAAAATAAGAAAAATAGAATAAAAACTGGATAACTGAATCAGGAAATTACTTTTCCGTTCAATAGATCACTTGAGGAATTCAGTCTAGATATTTTTTTTTTTTTTTTTTTTTTTTTTTTTTTCGAATAGGAAGAAATGGGAGAGAAAAGCTAGCGAATAACTGTAACTCGGCCGAGATGTTCATTATAGATTATTTTTTAACGTATTAAACATTCTGAACTCGATGTACAGCGCTCGAGCCACCAACTTTATGAAAAGGTATTCGAAATCAGTTTTTCGATTATAAATCGAGAACCGTTAATGATATCGAGTTAGAGGTTGAAATCAAAAGTGAAGTCAGTTAAATTTCCTATATAAAAAGTTTAATACACTTTTCTCGTATCTTCATTGGTTACCCTGTATTTTGAGGCTGAATATTTAACCATGTTCGGAGGGGCTGGGAATAAACGTGATAATTGGCTACAAATTCTGTATCAAATTGCGGCGAAACGATTAGAAATACAGAAAAAATGTATTCCACCTTTTTTAAACAAAATTTAACAAACTTTAATTTTGATATTCACCTTTAACTCGATATCATCTACGGTTTCCGAGATATGATCGAAAGACTGATCTCGAGTACCTTTTCCGATTAGATTGACACCTGCGTGTTTATTTGACCCCAATTTCACCCTAGCTCAGTAAATTTTCACTGAAACAAGTACATTCCCGGAGAAACATCGTTCAGACATCGTCGATTGTGAAGAAACCGACTTAGGTCATATCCAAGAGTAAGGAATCCTCAATTTTCGAAAACTACTCCGTGAAGCCCCGTCACACGTGCGATATGCACAAGTATCGTCACTTCCATATCACAGAATCCACAATGGGGGAAAAAACCAACTGCCAAGGGAAAAATACAGCAGCATAAGAAGCCCCTGGTCAAATAGAATCGTTTTCCACCCCAATGTGACGCGTGCCCCTCACCTCCGTCATATTACACATCTATCAACGAAGAGCATCTACCGACGAGAATAGCGATGATAATAATTAACAAAAAAAATGGTAGAAAGGGGTACGAAGTCTCTCGCTCTCCTCTTAGGAGAAAATTTGTTCGGTAGTGTTGACCGGAAGTAGGTGAAAGATACGGGACTCCGTACATAGACGATTTCCAGAACGGTGCTCATCCTCGTTACGCAGCTCGTTTATCACGCGGTTATGTGGCGCTTAGAAATCCCAGCCAACCATCCTGGCATCACCCTCGTTTGCCCCCTTGACAAGGGAAGTTTTCGAGCCCCCAGAAACACTTAGGAGCCACTCTTGCCCCGCTCCTTTCTCTCCGTTATTCCCCTTGTCCTTGTCCTTGTCCCTGTCCTCCTCTCCCTTTCTCCCTCTCTCTCTCTCTCTCTATTTTTCTCCCTTATTCTTTCTCCTACATTTACCCCAACGATTCCATGTAACGTAACTCGAAAAAGTAGGAAAAAACCGCCGGAACTTTCAGCCCCCGCAGGTGCTGCCGCTGAGAACATGTATACCGCCTACGGTGTCGACTGTGAAGAGATTTTATTCACCTCTTCTGTCCCCATAGATATATGTATACGAGTATTCTCTGATTGCGGAAGCATATGTTCATCCGGGTTAAATTTCTCATATTTTTAGTCTCTCGGGGTGATACGAATCCCGATCTCTTTACATCCTTTGAATTTAAATCTCGGCTTTTCCATGGCAATGGGAATTCCAATTCTTTCGACAATTTTCCCCCGTGCTCGTTCGTTTTTTCCTCAAATTTTTGTCTCCTGTAGAACTCCAGTTATAAATTTTTCTAATTTTCAGAATTTCCGGCACGTGACTGAATCGTCCGATGTCGATTTTTTTTTTGTACTATTTTATTCGAATTCTTGACGAAAAGACAGAAATTCGGAGACCGATTTGACCGCTGGACGACGATCCCTTTTTTTCATATTATAAAAAGCGTGAATTCTATTTCTCCAGGACTTCGAAATTTTCCTAAAAAATTTTCCTCGAGCCTAGAGATGGGACGGGAGTACCAGGCCGAGTAATGATTCTTGTAATTATTCAAATTTCCTTGAATCGAGAGTAGATCGTTTTACCCAATTAGATAACAAGAGTTCAAGCTGATTAACAGAGGGAGAAAAGCCCTTAGGGATTCCTGAGAAAATGAAAATAGGAGGAGGTTAAGGACACCTGCTCATACTTCTGCTCGTACTGATCCCCGAAAATCTACTAGGGCTTGAATTCCCGCATCTAACGATCCGGCGATCAGACCCACGGCCGTTTACTTATTTCCCAAAAATTTTCTTTCCGTCACAATTCGATTTTCATCGAGAAAAAACAACAAGAAAAAAAAAATCCTTTGAATTTATCGGGATACAGGATACATATCCTTGCGATGGTGAGATTTACCGGAGTTATTTCTCTTCAGGTATACGAAAAGCGTGTGAATATTATTTGGAAATTTTCTGGTGAATTTTTCTCTTTTTTTTTGGAATCGATTAAAACTTTTGAGCCAAAAAACCGTGGGTTAGATTCGGGTTTTGTTTTATTTTTTTCCGCATTTTATAACGCGGTAAAACCGTAGGATGAACCTTTTTCACGCCATCGTTGGGGAGAAAAAAGGCAAAGAGAAAAAGGGAAAAAAGAAGAACAAAAATCAACAACAGCAAAGTTTAAAGTTGAAAACAGTTTTATTTCGTATACGTATAGCCGGTTTGATGGGGTGAAAAAAGTCACTCAACTTCCCGGGATTCCAAGATCAACTCTTCCGCGGCTTTAAAACACCGAGTCACACATTTGGATCAAAAAAGAAATGAGAAAAGGGGTGATGACGATGACGAGGAGATACGGTGAACGTAATGAGAACGAAAAGTGACGTTACCGACCATATAAAATAAGGGATGGTATTTTTTTCTTCTTCACGAGGCTAGAAAATCTTTTTCAGAGCTTTCGCCGAACTCTTCTTCTTCCCCTCTTTCATTTTATTTTTATTTTTTATTCCCTTTTTCTCACGCTTCTCTTCTCTCGCGTTCATTCGTCCCGAGTTTCTTACTCTCCAAGGAGGAAAAACTGATCAGAATTCCAGAGAGATCTTCGAGCGTGTCTGGGGTACCAATATGGCCGCTAGTCCTCCCCCAATCTCTCTCTCTCTCTTCCTCGGTTCTCGAATATATGAAAATCATCATATTCGACTTTGTCCTGGTCCCCAAACTTTGACGCCATACCAAGATCGAACCACCCTCTCCTCATCTTTCTATTTCCTTTTTATCGAGACCGGAAACGAGATCTCACATCCCCTTTTTCTCTCCTCGTTTCATTCCGCGCCCTTTTATACCTCAAAAAAAAAAAAAGAAAAATAGTTCGAAATTTCGAAATTCGAAGGAAACAACAAATTTCAAACTGCATCGTAACACACTTCGTCTAAGAAAATTTCTCTAGCAGTAAACCACTTGCGGGGTCAGGGGGTAGGGGGTTGGGGGTAGGGGGTTGGTTGGCTGCCTTTACCCCCTTCAGAAGCCAATTAATACTTGGTTCAGACGCCTCCTCCCCACCAGCTACTAAACTCCAGAGTTTAGTTTAGTTTAGTTGCGGTTTGTACTTGCGGCCCAGGGTGTACCAACAGTAAATGAATACAGAATAACTCGAACCAGTTACTTGAACAGGAGCAACGAGTAACTATAAATACAAGCCAAAGGAACTCCTCCCCTAGTTGCGGTTCGCCAATTTTCTACCCCGATTAAAATTTCAAATTAACGAAAGTCGAAGAAAACGTTCGAGGCGTCGAATTCTCCCCCGAATTTTTTTTTCCCCTGTCCGGATATAAGGAGAGAAAAAATCATTCCACGATTCAACCCCCATAGCTGCCGTTAGTTAAAAACATCCGCCAATATTCCGGCCCTTTAATCGCCCCTATCCTCACCCCTATTTGCAAATATTCGATCAGAGAAGGATGACGTTGCGGTTTTTTTTTCTTCCACCCAAAAGCGACAAAATTATCGTTTTTATATCCGCGGGGGGTTGCGATAGGGGGAAAAATTTCTCTTTCGATGATCGATGATCTGCGAAACAGTTTTTCCCCGAGGAAGAATCGAACGTGTTTAACAATATTCGATTCCGTTTGAAGATTCAACCCCTTTTCAACCCGTCTACTATTTATTCACTTATTCATTCGTTTATTTGTTTATTTACTTATTTGTTTATTTCCCTGCTGGTTTGTTTGTTTCATTTATTCCTTATGCATATTTGTTCAAAGACGGAATCACGTCGTCCGTTCATAGGGAGTCGCGGTATTACAGCTAGTAGACGTAACTGGTGCGTAAACGGCAAGTCAAATATAACCCGATGAAATTATATCACCGACCCCTTCCTTTACTACCCTACCAAAACGTACACCCAACGTACAAATAAACCTAAGGTTTACATAACAATTATAACCAACAACGGAATAACAACGTTTATCTCGATAATTAGGCGCGGCGTTAATATTTACAATATAATTAATATAATTAGGGTGGTTATTTCCAAGTGATATTTTTCCCCCCAATTAGCGAAATATAAAACGTATTTCCACCCTGGTAATCGGTAGATTCATTAACGATGATAATTTTGGATAAGAAGAAAAGTAATTCAAAAATTCGAAAAATTCAACAATTCAAAAATTTCTTTCTTCTCTTCTTGCTGATTTTTTATTTTTTTTTACCTATTTTCTGGTGTCACCAGGGGGATTATTTCCTTTCTTTCACCGACGTTGAGGGTAGATTTTCCGGCTTATGTAATACGCGGATGTTAACCACCGCGTTACTTTCCCACGATGGCAAAAACCTTCTGGCTTGATTATTAGTCTTATAACAGATTAGCCAAAGTAATCCGTTAATCACCTTACGCGGCGATGGGTTTCGTGCCATAGTATATTTATATATACATATATAAGGTAGACCTAGCTGGTGGTGCTCGAGGGTTTTCAATTTTTGAATAAGGTAAAAGCCTGTTTCGGGGGTAGCTGTACCGATATAATAATAATGATAATAATAACATCAAAACCCCGGCATGGATATAGGTTTTACGCCTAAGGGTTGAAAAAGGAACGAAAGAAAAAAAGAAAAAAAAAAAAAGAGAGAAGAAACAAAATTTCTATTAAAATTTTACTCCTCGAGATATTTTTTTTTTTTTCTCCTCATCTTATCATTCTTTGCTCTTTGAAAAATGTATGAATGAATTTTTAGACTTGATTGCTACTCAATAATTTGAATCCTGGGACTTTAGGGTAGCTTAGCAATTACACAAACCATTAGAGTAAATTATAATGCTCGGGACGTTTTGCATGCAACGGTATTTATTACAGTGTTTTATTATTTATCAGTTAATTAGTGTACGTGAATTTTGAACCGGTGGAAGCGAGCCAAGTCGAGCCAAGTCGAGCCAAGTCGAGCCAAGTCGAGCTGAGTCAAGCTGAGTCAAGTTTAAGTCAAGCAAAGCCAAGCCAAGCCAAGCCGAGTCAAGTAAAGTCAAGTCGGTTGGCGTCGAGCGTGCAGATCCTTAATAGTTTAAGTTCAATTTCTCGCTGGTATTATACCGGAATGGTTGAATGTTACGGTGGTAAGTTTAATCAAAACCGCAGGGAGACCGTTAATCGTTGCAATAAAAATAATTAACAGAGATTATCCCGATTAGGATGAATTAACGAGGTTTTCGGAGGAAGTCATTCCTCGACTTACACCCAGAATATACGCATACGTCATTATCTTCATCAAGACGACGGGGATTTAGAATTTCGGGTATAGAAAAAACGATTCGCCAATTTTTCGCACTTGTCATTAGAATCCGAAATCCCGTAAATCTCAGATCTGGTCGAAATGAGCGAAATTAGGTTTTCGACCGAAGCTAATAGATTCCTTGTCGCCGACCGGGTGACGAATCGTAAAAAAGTGAGTCAAGTGAGAAGAAAAATGAAGAAAAAGGGAAAAAAGGTTCGCACCAAGTGTAGGCAGAATATAATTTAGTTTCTTGTAAATTAGCCCGACTTTTAGGACCCTTTGGTCCCTCGGGCAAAACGCTTTCGCGTTTCGCGCTGCTGGCAGGTTGGTTTATTGTACAGTAAAAGGGCGCGAGTTAATCCGTGCCTAAGCCTTGCTGCTTAGAATTCGGTTAGGCTCCAGAGTTATGGACGTTATTAAAAGCGGCTGGGAAAAGCCTTAGCCTCCGTCGCATTGGTCCAGCACGCTCTTCGTTAGGAATGATTTACACTGTAAGAAGTAAACAAGCTTAATTTCCACAGATTTATCGAACGAAACGTGTCTAACCGTTCGAAATTTATTTTTCAACAAAAATTTGTCTTCTTCATATATAGAGACGGGTTCACCCCCTACCCTCAATTTTTCTAAACTCGGGGATTGGAATTTGTCCAAGTTATAAAAATTTCGACGAGTTTCCCCGAATTTTGAAACTAAATTCAGGGGAAAATGGGAAAATGCGAATTTCAGAAGCATATATATGCGCGCGTGTGTGTGTGTGTTATTATTTGCACTCTATCCGTATCCCGAGTTGAGGAGTGCAGGGTGAATTGGCGTAATTTCAGAGCTAGCTGACCCAGGTAAATAATTCTAATTCAAGCCTAGAGACCCGTGTTCATGTTTTATGCATATACCTACCTGCGCGAAACAGCCCATATTACGTGACGTGTGTTGAACATAAGTATGTGTACGTATGTGTCTATGTACTCATACATGTGTGTACTTCGCCTTATGTATACCGGGGCAGCCCCACTTACCGAAAACACCACTTACCCCCTGAATACACAATCTATATACATAAGTGTATGGTCGAGCTCTACAGGATGCAGATCAAATAAAATAAACTGGAAGCCATTTTTAGGGGTTGAAATATCTGGAGTTTTATGGAAACGGTATATTTTCACCCTCAACTTTTCGTCGTCTCGTGAAAAACCCGTTTAATGACCAAAAACATCAACTGGAATGCGAAGAACGGTCGAAAACTACCCTTGAAATTTTTGCATTTCGTTAATCCCATCGCGAATCCGGTAAAATTTGAAATTTCGTTCATTTTTTGATCAGAATTTGCGGCAGAGAAAATTCATGCGATAAATCTATACGTATATATTATAATTTAAACTCCGACAGGGAAGTAATGCGATTAAGGTTGTCGCCATGACAGGCAGGTAACCAGGAATGAAAATAACGATAAACTTTTCTAAGAAAATAAGAGCAAGAAGATATAAAGAGAGGCTAACGACGTACGAAGAGTCTGCGCCTGAAACATTTTCCCTGAACTTTATGGCCTCGGGGATGATAGTATGGATACTGGGTACAGCAAACAGGTGTGCCATCCGGTTTTCAAAATATGGAAAAAAATCGAGGAGGGAGATAATCTCTCTTCCCTTATTAGTTGCCCCTTTATATTATTTTGGAATTCAGGGTAATCCATGTATTTATACAATGAGATGTTACGCGGAGATTTCACCCCTTGGAGGGAGGGAGCGAGGGCGAGACTGTTAAGGGGACAAATCTGTGCTCCTCCTGCCTATAGAGGCTGCTCAGAGCGTTTGACGAAGGTATTTGACTGATCGTTTCTCCGTCCTTTCCCTCCTTACCCTAATTCACCTTGGCCAAGAGAGAAACCCTTGAAATGTTTAGCCTCCCTTAATCACTGTGACAGATAGTCGAAATATTTCAAAGACGAGGCCTTCTGCGCTTTACTGGCGCTTACAGCAGTCGGAGGTTACAAATAGATCTAATTCTTAGGTCGTAATTATGTTATACCTTACTCAAAACTTAGCCAGACAGGGCAAAGGGCTGTGGGGAGAGAGGGAAGGGGGATTTGAACAAGAAATCAAAATACTGGAGAAGTTTCATAAATATTTAGGATTTTTAACATCGAAATTGGTGGGAAAAAAAAGGTTCCCAAGAATTTTCCAGGGGGTTTTAGACCCTTGGAGCTTTCGAAAAGTCCAATTTTCGAGTCCTTCGACACGGAGGATAACTATAATACTCGAAATCGCATTTTGAGTAGAATTTTATCCAACGACTGTGTGAAATAAGCGAAATATTCAAGTAACGTGAAATTGGTGACAGCTGTGGGATAGGAGAGAATAAAAACCGTCATAAAATGTATCTCAGAGCTTCTTCTAGCAGCTTTTTCGTCGGAACTAAATTGCAGCGGAGTCTCTCTCATCAGCGGTTATATTTTTCTCTGATTTTTAAAATTCTCCATATTCTCCTGCGGTCTTATATGAACTCCTTTTTACCTCCTATATTGCCTCCGCGCTCTGGTCTTCCTCATTCAGTTGCGGAATGAAACCTGCGACGACTAGATCGCCTCCTTTACTCATACATATGTATTTCGAGCTAGTAAACCACCCCTGTCGTTCGTTCGTTCGTTCGTTCGTTCGCTATCCAAGTCACTTTTAATTCCGGAACTTCCCGGTGTATATAAAACCGGGTTTTCTATTGCGATGAAATTCCACCTTGTTTCATCTTTCATACGTTTCAACCCCTACCCCAACCCATCTAGCAGCAGTCCATAAGTTTGAGTAAACGTCACGGGGTGAGCGTTTTAACCTCGATTAAAACCAGGTAGTCCTTTTCCCTTCGAAATCGAAGATCTGAGTTTAGTTCGAATTGCTGTTGAATGAAGAAAAAAAGGTTTTATAGGGATTTTCAGCGATTGAGTCGTTCCCATTTTCCATGCAAAATGTCCAACGTCGAAAATAGGCCACCTTCACCAATCCAGGGGAATAATCAACTGGACACAAAGCCTGTAATACGATTCATGGAAGGAACGGGAGGACAAGACGAAAGCGATGCTAGGGGTTGGGGCTGGGGTTGGGCTCGGGGTTGGGGTTGGGGTGGGCTCGGGTACGTAAAGGCAGGAAACGAGATTGCGCGTATATACTACCTACCTACCTACCTACCTTCCTACCTGGAGCCCGCTCTATAATAATAGCTTTTTTATCGAGGAAATAAAACGTTTCACGGTTAGTTGTAAACTGGACGTTATCATCGACCAGTAAAAAGGTGTGGAGAAAATTTTTCATTATTCAAAAAGCCCAAATCGTTCGGCACTACCCCTACGATCGTGAAAATGTTATAAAAGTTTAAATAAATGATCGGAATCAATTTCTTTCTGCTTTCTGAAAGATTCAGCTTCTGGAATCTCGATTTTCGACCCAAAAAAGCGATTCGACTCTACCCTCCGGTTCGAAAAATTTCCAAAAATTATCAAAACGTTAAAATCAGTCCGAAACTGACTCGATTTTCACGAATCGCACATTTCTTTGAGCTCTATAAAGAAAATCAATCGCGTTTTTCTCCGAGTACCGATTTCAACCCTTAGAAAGCACATCTCCTCGTTCATTTCTCTCAAATTCGTAATTTACCTTCTATTATATGAAATGCCGATAATCATTATGAAAATCGTTAACCAGGTCAGTTAATCGTTGATGTGAACTCGCTAGGTTCATTATTCAACGGCCTAAGCCACCGGATGATCAGAGTCTATGGTGATGGTGTTCCGATCATGGTTAAAATATCCGTGTAATAAAAAAGTTCTACTCGTAAACGGGTATCGAACAGCGTTCGGTCTTTCAACGATTCAATATTTCACACGATTATTTTTTCCCAATTCTCTCTCACTTTTTTCATTACTTATTTATTAAAATTGAGGAGAAAAAGATTCTCTTTAGTTTTTAAACGGTTTCATGGGTTTCTTTTTTGTGTGTGATTTTTTTTTCGAAAAAGAAACAGCTCGTTAAATTCTCCCTCGATATTTAGAGCGGAGGAAAAAAGTTTAGGGTGTTTTTTTTTTTCATTTTTTTTTTTTTTTTTTTTTTTTTGTTTCGATACGATTAACGCGGGGGTGGGGCTACACTGGAACAAAGCTTTTTGAAAATGTGTTCCGGCTCCATAATTCAGGGAGAAAAAGTACCAAGCTTGGCCGAGGTCCAAACTGGTGTCTCTGCATTGTAAAGAAGATAAATTTATTACCGCGATGACCCGATAAGCGACTACCACTATTTTACATTTCGGATACACCTACGCGTATACCGAATCCAGGGTGAGAGATTTAAGACGTTTTTTCGACGGACTTTCTTATTCCATGCAAACTTTATACAATCCGACATTCAACTGCAGTCGAGTGGAAGCGCGATCTGCGAATCCAAAATTGTTAATTAATTTACACTTTTTTTTTTCAAATTTTTGTAACTCGGAGAAAAATCATCGGAATTGAGAAAATAAAATTGTATTTTGAAGGTTGAAGTTTTGGCTTTAAGACAGTCTCTTTGAAAATTTTTTGCGATCGTTTCTGACCAAGTTGTGCAGGGTTGAACGGAGACTTGCGGAATGTCCGAAGATAAGAAATTTTTTCAAACTCGTAGAAACAATGGAAATAAAAATCGTGGGAGATTTCGGCAGTTATGATTTCGAAGCTTGAAGATTTTCCTCGTTGGAAATCTCCCTTCGAAATTTGTTTTCACCGATTTATAACTCGATTTTGAATAACTTAAATCGTAACTCGTTTGTATAGGACGGAAAGATAAAAACATGGAAAGAATAAGAAGAGAAAAAAAAAACTCACAAGGGCTGTATATATTTATTTCACTCCTTTTCTTCATCCCCTATCGATATAATATTTACTCACCCGTTTGTGATCGAATCATAACCGAGAACAGGGCAAGGCAGCAGCATATTAGGAACTGCCTGTGCCACATGACTGCGCAAACGCCACTTTCCCTCGCTATCCCCAACCCTGGGCATGGGGAGTCACCGTCATAGTAAACTGAAAGAGAATACGATCACAATGTTAAGGGATGCAATTTTTAACTATTCATTTTGCATCGATAAAAAATCCACAAAAAATCGTGAGACCTATAAATTTTTTAAAAATATCAAATCGAAATAATTTCTAGACCGGAAATGACGCTGATTTAAAAAATTGAGGATCGGATCTCCCCACAGAGATGAAATTTTCGTCGAAATTTCACCCAAATCGGACGAGCCGTTTTCTCAGAATAAAATCTTTTCTTCCTTCGTCGAAAATCAACGTTTAATGCAATGACTACGTGCGATGATTTCCTGCCGTTTTATACCCCCATAAAATGTAACGAATCTCGTTTAAAGGAAGGGTTAATTTTTCCCTCGGAAAATAACAATATGGGATTTAAGAGCAAGGTTTTACGGTTTATTGCACGTTGTTAGGAGAAAGAGAGGGTGAATTCTTGATGTTTCGGAAGGGGTGTGATGCGACGTTCGAGATGTTTTAGAGAAATTTATAGCATCGTCGTCCAGCTCGGGTGGTACGTATATACGAAGCGTCTAATTTTCTATTACTATTAATCTGCTATTCTGGACGGAGTTAATTACGGTTTAATTAAAACCAGCTGGGCCCTGGAACCAGCCAGGAAAACGTCGACACCCTTGCCGCCCAGCCACCCTCCCGCACCCCGGCCCCTGGGAAAGTTTGAGAAGTTAATCCCCGCTCGAGATGCTTCGCGATACTTTCATATTAGCAAAGCACCTGCTGAGATTTAAATAAAACGTTTTAATTATGTTGTTTTCCCATGTCTTTTTCAACCCCTATTTCCTCGTCCCTCCATTCCCCGCCAAACTGCCACTTTCCATTTCACGAACGAAAGAATCCACCTCACCCACAATTTTAGCCAGCTATTACCCTGAATATTTTCATTGCTCATAATCGGAATGTAAAATTCCATAAATTTGAGATTTTTTTTGGTTTTACGGTTTCTTAGATAATTCAGGGCGTCCCCCTGAATCCCCCGATCTTTTTCTTCGGACACAAGAGTCCCGGAATCGTCAAGATTCGTTGAAATTATCGAAAATCACTGGGACAACGAGGGTTCGAAAAATTGGGGTGTTTTTCGGTTTTTTTTTTGCGCAGGGTTCGCGAAATTTTTCCACGCGAAGTACAAGGGAAACGAATACGGGGCTGATGAATATAATATAACGACGTTGGCTTCGAGTGTAACAACCGAGCCGGGGATAATCGAGTATCGATAAGCAATTTCATCCCTGGTAGAATAACCGTCGTGGTTTGACGTTAGAGAATCTAATTTTGTGTCTAATCGGTAAGAATTCAGTGACTCGATGTAATACACAGACTGCGTATACCTTATCTCGTTAATTTTCAGGGCGAAATCATCCCTCTTTCAACTTATCCAAATTTTAAATCGTCATCGAAATGATTGAGACTGCAGCTTTTTTATTTAGCTTTACGTTAGTGATGGGAGGGTTTTACATCATCTTCAGAGAAACGGTGAGCGAGTTAATAATATCCGTACAGAATTTTTATTTCGTATATTTTTTCGCTGATTGGATCTGCCAATATTTTTATTTTATTTTTATTTTTTGAGGGATTCGCGATCAAATCATTTATCAATTTTTGGTGGCATTTGAGTCACCGTTTGATCATAATTCTCGGTCATTGTCTGTCTCTGAATAATGACCGGTTAAAATAACTCGAGATGAACTTTTCTAATTATTGACTACCCGCCTGCCGCCACCACCCCTAAGACAGAACTTTCCCCTCGGCCGTTCCACGCCTCGTAGAATCTCCTTCGAACACGAGAATAAGATGAAAAAAAGAGAGAACCAAAAAAAGAATCCCCTCGCTCCCCCCATGAACGAAAGTTAGGCATAATATTCGGCAAAATTTATTAGTTTCCAATTTGAACTTCTTCGTGTAAAGTTTCGACTCCGTGTTGAAAAAACAAAATGAGAAGAAAAAAAAAAAAAAAAAAACCACCCCCGTTTCAAAAATAAAGTATAAATCTTTGTTTCTTTCCATCGTACTTGTACCTAAAATTTCATTCCCGTCTCGTCCATATCGCGTCTTTTCTCCCTTGCGATACACACGCACCCTCCCCACCCACATCTCGGGGAATAATAACGTGACCATAAATACCTGAATACATAAATTCCTGTTTCGTTATTCACCCTATTATTATTATTATTATTATTATTATTATTATTATTATTATTATTATTATCGCAGAAGCCATTTCAGCCCTTGGTCTCGTTTCAATCACCCTCGAAGCGTTTTCGCTCCTCCGACCTTTCTGGCCTCGTCGAAAAGGGACAAAAAACTATTAGGAATCGTCGCTGGTCATCTATTCGCGGTGGAAAAAATCAGCCAAAGGTCAGTGGTAGAATTTCGAAAGAAAGTTTTTTTTTGGGGTGAAATATGAGAGAAAATTGAATACGATATCGTTCGCATACTTTTTCGAGAAAATTATTAACCGCAATTTATTTATTTTTTTTTCGATTCAAATTTGAGATTATATATATAGTTCGAGCCGTTTCGCGTCGAACTTCGTCTGAAAATACCGTCTCCGACGACGATGGAGACGACGACGACGACGACAACGACGAGAAGACGCGTGAGAAAAAAGAATTCGGGGATGAGAAATTTTTTTTTCAAAAAAAAGATTGACGAACCTCGAGGAAATTATTCCGTTCACCGCCGAGACGACGGAGACGGGATCTTTTCTTTCATCGATGAAAACGAGCCGGAATCAAACATCCCCTTTTTCGCATCGCCAGATGAATCCCCCTCGTTCGAGGGTAACAAAAAATCGCCTCAAGTATATCAGCGGAGACACAGGTGAGATAATTCGGCACGAAGAATTTCTCCACCCCTCTATGGTTTTTTTTTTTTTTTACAACCCCGAGATCGACACAGTCTTGGAAAATTTTTCGTCCCGTCGACGAAAGCTCCCTCGGAGCACTTTTCCCTTTTTTCAATGATCACGGGGTTCTGTTTACCCCCTTGGATATTCAAGATTTAATATATCGGTCTTTCGATGTACAGTTTCTTTTTTTATATTCTTTTTTGTTTTTTTTTTTTCAAATCGGAACAGGTCACCACCTCCGAGACTGACCAAGCATCGTATGAGTTTCCCGCAGCCCTCCCCCCCCCCCCGGGAATAGAACCGAACGAAAATGAAATAGGGGCGGAAGCTTGTACGAATTAGAGAGAGAGAGAAAAAAAAATACAGAAAAAAAAAATCGAACAAGCGGGTGCAAAATTTTTATTCAATAAAAACGATGGGGAAATAAATTTCCTCGCGCTGACCAGTTTCGAGATAAACGTTACACGAGCTATCCGTCTGAGAAAATTTCCCCCGGCCTCTTGGGGGATGAAAAATTTTCTTTACACCGTTTCCGCTGACAGACTTTTGAATCTTGACTTTTACCCCGTAGCACGAAGTAACGTAGGCTAGGGGTGTCGCTGGGGGATGAAGATGGGCCTTCAGATGACTAGGTGAATAGTGTAGCATACGAGTTTAGGTTTAGAGAGGCGCCCCTTTTTTTTTCTTTTTTTCTTTGCTTTTTTTTTCCACCCCGAGACCTTTCAAAGCCAACCCCGGAGATATACACTTGCAGATTACTTTCATACGGTGTCTATAACGTGCATTAAGGATAAGATTTTTCCATGGTCGGTGTGTTTACTTGAATATTTTAACACCACCGCCCCTACCCTCTCTCACCCTTGCCAGGATACCGACTCCGTGCCCTTAGAGGTGGTTGTCGGCTGTTACTGAACTGCAGTAAACGCGTACACCTGAATCGTATCTCTAGCCCGAGGGCCATCACCCGCCGTTGTAGCCACTTTTCTATTTTCTTTATTTTTTTATTTTCATTTTTTTTTTCCTCGTTTTTCGTTCACACCCTCTTTCTGTTTTTTTTTCTCCCTCTCATCCCTCGAAATTCTCTCGGAACAAACGCGACGCCGAGAAATAAGAGGCTCCAATTGGTTTATGAAAATTAATTCGTTGATCGTTTTTGCTGTTTTTGGGTTTTTTTTTTTCGGGGAGGTTTTAAATTGCTCAAAACACACCTGATGAAGGAAACGAGAGACGAGCGGTCGAGGTGACGATGAAAAGGGAAGAGCCTGCTTCGACTTGGTTTATGAAAATCCAAAAAAAAAAAAAAACAAAAAAACCACAAAAAAACATGACGAAAACGAAATTTTTATTTATTTTTCTTCCCTTATTCGGAAACTTGGGAAAGAATGAGGAAAAAAAAATTTGATTGAAAAACGTTGAAAACGACGTCGTCGCGAGTCGTTACGGTACATAGCTGCCTCCTCTTCTCCTCTTTCATTGAACACAACCTCAAGGGTTGGTGGTGGTGCAGCACCCTCTTTTCGAAATGCCTTTACAGTTTGTAGCATAGAAGCGACCGACGCGAACGGTACGTACGGACGGAACTCGCAAGCAGCAGCAGCAAAGGTTGGTTATAAAAAAAGTTTTCAAATATTTATGATCCCATCCCTTACTACCCCCATCCAAGGACCTCCTCGCATCTAACCGACTACGACGTAAACACCCCGGGCTATATGTACTACGTCGGTGTCCACAGATTTTTATTCATTTTTTTTATACTTTTTTTTTTTTCTTTTACTTCGATCCTTTTTTTTTTTTTTTTTTACATTTTTTCTTCTCCTCTTTCCTCCCTTTCCTCTTTCATCCGCTGGCCCTGTCTGTGCAAAACCAAGAACTATGTATTTCACTGTTTCGTGTTCGAATCGCAGGGTCAATTTTGACTACTTTTCTATTTTGAAGGGTGTGGGCGAATTTTTCCTTTTTTCTTTCATCTCTTGACCCTTCTTTTTCTTCAGTTTCTATTTCTGTTTTCTGATTTATAGCTCTCGCGACGAGGGCTGGGGTTGGGGTCACGTGGGTTCGGGGTGTTCTGGGGTTGGTCAGGGTTTTTTTTTCTTTCTTTTTGTCTTTTTTCATTTTCGTTTTCGTTTTCATTTTTCTACCGTTAGGTGAAACACATGCTCAAGTTTCGAGAGCGGTTCGGCGAGAAGAGAAACGGACCTACGCGTAGGATGCGCCTATAAACCCCCCCCAAAAAAAACCCCAAAAAAAAGAGAAGAAGAAGTAAAAGGAACGGAAAATTCCGGGTTCGACAGCTACAGCGGAAATTTTTTATTTTTCTTTTCTTCTATCTCGCTCACGTCAAAATCCAATTGGTTTTTTTTTCTTCATCCCCCGGTCTGACACTATAAACAGACGTGGGAAGCAGAGAGACGGGGGGAGGGGCGAGAGAGGGAGGAACGAGGGCGGAGGATTTTTTCTAATGAAAAAGAAAAGAGAAAAAGAGAAGAAAAAAAAGAAAGAAAGAAAGAAAACAAAGGAAAAGGAACAACACGAAAAAAGGAATCAACCGTTGAGTATATAAATATTACAGTGGGGGGAAAATTACAGCTGTTCCTCGTGAGATGAAAAAAAAAAGAGTAGAAAAAAAAAACTAGAACGGGCACCGCGGTGGTAAAACTTAGTTTAAAAAAAAAAAAAAAAAGAAAAAAAAAAAAGAAAATAAAATAAAGGAGTGAAGAGAAAAATGTGCAAATTCATTTTTATCCTGCACGTCGTAAAAGAGCTTTCGAGATTTCTCCCCTGTTCTGTTTTGCTCCAGCTCCGCGGCTCTGGCTCTTTCTCTGGCTCTGGTCTGGTTTTAACGCTCGACTCCTCGATCCTCGAGAACCCCAAACCCAAGCAAAACCGCAGCAATTCTTGCGGGAGGGATCCTCTTATCTTACTATAATTTAACCCCCTCACTACCGAGGACCGCGAGGTAAAGAACAAGGGAGAGAATGGTGCAAGGCACACCGAACTGTGCAAGGATCTCTCCCACTAACCCTTGAGAGAATTTCATTCATTTTTAAATCCCAATTAACGTAAGATTTTCTCTAACGGTATCATTGAATGTTCCATAAATTATTATTACTATCAACATTTCATTCATCCATTACTAAATATATACTATACACCAAAATCTACCGTTTAGTCTTGTGTCGCTCTGCTCGTACATCTGGTATCTCATTGTCAAACTACAGACGATGCACAACTTACGAGTACGATTAGGACTGACAATGAAACTGAGACTAAGACTGAGACTGGGACCGGAGGCTGAGGACAAGTTGAGGATGGATCCTCTCTACATGAACCTAGTCTTTGTCGAGACTTAGTTGGCCCGGTGGTCTATGTATCCAACGGTATAGTGTTTCTGTTATGGAGATGCGAATTAGCTGGGTATACCTACCTTGAGGTAAACTGTTTATCAAGAGATGACGAGAGACTCTCTCTCTCTCTCTAACACGGACACGTTTTCATTGTCATAGACATATATGTATGTGCGTGCGTGTGTGTTGGTATGCAGGTATGTATGTACTGTTAAAGCACAACACCGACGATAGAGACGAAAGAGAGCGTCGCTTCTTGCGAGTGGAATTTATGAGAATAGTTTTTTGATTATATCTCGGTCACCGTTCATGATATCGAGCTTGAGGTGAATATAAAAAATGAAGCTCATTAAATTTTCTTTGAAAAAGATAGAGTACATTTTTCTCGTATTTCTAATCGTTATGCCGTATTTCAATCCCGAAGGTCCGACCACCTCATTTTCTTGGCTCCAGAGTGACCGAAAACGTTTCGATATTCAGCCTCGAAATACAGCGAAACTAACGAAGATACAGAAAAAATGTGTTCTACATTTTTCATAGAAAATTTAATAAACTTTATTTTTTGTACTAACGTTTATCTCGATATCATCTACGGTTATTGAGATATCGCCGAAAGACTGGTTTCAAGCACCTTTTCCAGATCCGTACCGTTCGCTTCTTTCTGAATTTTTTCTCATTTGATTGGAAGAGACATTAATTTCGGGCAATCCTTTCTACGATCTGTGTACAGATTTTCTATCCTTCCACCCCCCCCGCCGAAGAGCGGTTTAATTTCCACCCCTAAGTCCGTTCCGATTTGATTAAAGCCCCGGTATTATACAAGTTATTGCCACAGGCCAGATATCGAATCAGTTTAGGATCGAGGACAGAGTTTACGACATTGAATAGAAGATATAGTTGATAACATCCGGTACACGGTATCTGATAAAAGCTGTTCGTTACCGAGGCTATTCACTTCTAACCGCAAGCAGCAGCTCGGCCTGTTGCAAAAAGCTCTAAAACCGATGGGGTCGTGAAACAGAAAAAAATTTAAGAACGATTCCATGATGAAGCGAAGGGTAGGAAGAAACTGGTAACAGATGCTGTTTTCATTCTAATTAATATCCCTCGCCCCTGGCAGTGTATAATTGTTGTATTTTTTATTACAATTCTTGTCTTTTGATTGAATCAGAAAATTAGCCGTATATGTATATCGAAGAAGAAGGAGCGGCTGGTTTTTGGTCGTTATACGTAAAACGAGAATCGGGGATACTGCAATAAAAGAAGAAGCCGTTATATCGCGAGGCAGAGTAGCGAGAAGCGAGGGAAAAATGAACGAGAAAATAAATAAAAAAGGAAAACGGTTTTAGCATATAAAATAAAAAAGTAAATTTATATGCGTACATGTATAGCTGCCTAATTAGCCGACATAAAAGATCGCGAGCTTTTCTTCCCCTTCTTCGTCTTCGTCTTCGTCTTCTTCTTTCCTCAAGTGAAATTAAATTCAAGGTAAGGAATAAGCATCACGTTTTTCCTTCTTATTTTCGTATATATTTTTCCTTGCTCATCTCAATTGGATAAGAAACCTGTAATTGCGAGTAACGCGAATAACAAGATGAAAAAAAAAAATAAAAAAAAAATAAAAAATACATGAATTAATTAACGTAAAGAAATAAAATAAAAATTAACAACCCCTCGTTTATCCCTCTGATGCGATACCTTCGCCGAAGAATTTTCTTACCCTAGACAAATCCATTTCATTGACATTTAGTTTTATATCTATGTATGTGTACGATAATTCGGAGCAAATTGAAGCAAATTGATTAGAGGATTTCGCGCAACTCTTTTGCGACACGTAGGGTCCAGATTTACGAGATTTTTAATGAAATTTTTTATCACAACTGTTTATCGAATTAAATTGTTTTTTTTTTTTATTTTTTTTTATTTTTTTTTAAATAGAATCCAGAACCCCGGAACGATTCAACGCTGATTAATACTCCTCCCAGTTCCTCCTGGAATATAACAATCTATTTAGAGGGATCCGCGCGGTTTTTCTACTCATCAGCAAATAACTCGGTCGAGGAAATTTTTTTCATTACTTTTAACTCGTTTTATAACTATAATTCAACGTTTCACTAACGAAATTGATAATTAAGAAGCTGAATCGTATCAACGACGGAATTAAATCCGAAACACGGTTTAGCGGTCTCGAAGAACTATCGGTGGTTTCTTAAAATCCCAAAAAAATCACCGATAGTCAAAGCGAATTTTAATTTCGCTTTGAAATATTGATGCGAAAAATGTATGTTCGAAATGGCGATAAAAGTTAATTAATATGCATTGAAATCTGTATATTATTACAACGCGTTGTTATTTAAGGCGTAAGAAATAACCTGCGTGGAAAAGCCCAACGGCAATGTGATATTCAAAGGAGGTTTAGGGCGCATCGGTGTTTCCGTGTGTTTCAAACAATATTGTTTTCGCCCCTCGAGGGTGAAAGAGGAAGAGAGAAGGGCGAAGAGCGAAGGAGGGCGTTAGTTGGTTTTAAGGCTGCGGTTTTGGGAAACTCGAGTAGGTACCAAGGTGATAACGTTCAACTAAAGGCTTTGACTGTATACCTATGGGTGGGAAATTAATTCGGAAAGTAACGAGTACAGGTAAATTTAAGGGCGGGGGTTAAAACGGGGAAAAAAACGACGAATTTTCTACCGAAAATCTGTTCCATTTTTTTTTTTTTTTTATTCATTCTTCTTTTCCTTTATCAGAAACTGGATTCTCTGACCTGGTGAGAATATAGTAAACCGGAAAATTTCACCCCCCGTAATACCAGCCGTTTTACTTCTATTCCAAACGATCGAGATGTTAGAAAATAAATTGTTAATTCGTGACATGAATTCTCTTATCTTTCTTGTCTTTTACTCGGTTAGGTAGAGGGAGTAATTACTGGAAGATATTTATCAGTTGGTAGGTAGCTGGCTACCGTCTCGTTTACTTCCCCTATAAAACGAGAAACGTGACTCTTTCATGGGCTGGAAAAGTTTTTCCAAAACTTTAGCGCTATTAAAATAGCCAATTTTTCTACGCGAATAACTTCGCTTCACGTATCGCTAGAACCGGGGAGATAGATGATACATATTTAAATGCGAATTTAATTTGAATTTTATCAGATACTTGAGAGAAGGCTGCAGTGTCAGGGGCTTAGGGGTGGCTCGGATGGGGACGGGGATGGGAATGGGGATGGAGATGGGTTGTCTCAAGGCTTGTACGACTCGCGTAGCTTCGGGCTGCTTGTTAGTATCTTCAAAGAGGAATAATAAACTCGAATAATATGGTCTAATTACGCCCGACGGCTACGCCGGCTTATATTGAGACTGAACCCCCGCCCTTGCCAGGGTGTCTTTTAAATAAAGCAGTTACTCAAGAGCGTGAGATCCGTAAAATGCCAAATACAGAATTACGGGATTTGGAAATCTTCGTGGAACTTGTTCTTTTTTTTTTTATTTTCAATTTTTCAGACTTTCGCGATTTTTAACCCCCGATTTTTCGGGGTGTATAGACTTCCGGTTTTCTTTCGACGAATTATCTCAGTAGCTGGGAGAAAAAAAAAAAGAAATCTCAAATTCGCATGATTTTATCTCAAAATAGATTTCGGTTTTTTGGTCTTTTGGCAAGGGGTGGTTCTTCGGCGAGTGAAACTTGCGAATTGAAACTTAGGGAAAATGTGTGTAGGTATGGCTATATACCTACCCGAGTAATAAATTGTTATTATAAGGTATCTGCATATATACATGAATGCAAAGCTGTTACGGGCTGCTTACGGAAGACTTTTGGCAAAGTTGATAAGAGGGAGAAGTGTCAACTGGTTCAAGTTGGAGTTCACTTATGCGGAGAATACAACTAAGTGGGGATTACTCTGTCGCGTGGATTAAAATTAGCGAATACTGAAAATTCAAATTAAGAGTTAACGTAAAAGCTTTTATCTTCACGCTCGCGAAGAACCCCATCCCCCTTTCATCCCCCACTCCGTCTTTTCGCGGATTTTACCTAGGAGCTGCGACGCTGTATCCGGTTGCGAAAACAACGAAATACACCCGCGGATAAAATTTCGCAAAACTCTCAGACTCTGCTAATTTTCTATAGCACATAGATATACAATATCCTCCACTTGACTCAGTTTACTCATTTACTTAAAACTGACATTTATACGCAGAGTAGATGCGATGGTAGAATCAGAGGACAGCGGGAACTTTCTTCGAAATAAACGAATACGTATTTCGGCTAATTAGTTGGTCGCTGATGAAGAGATTTCTTCACTTTTCTTTTTTATTTTATTTTTTTTCATTTTTTTTTTTTTATGTTTATGACCGCAGATTAATTAGTGAGATGTAGTACCTTCGCACATGTATTATATTATCAAGAGTTAAGTTAAGCCGGGTCTTTTCAACGGCGAAGGAGATGGTAATCCCTCTAGGGAAGGATTACGACTGGACACTGTGAAAATTTTCGTTAATAAATTACGCAAATGTAAACACGCGTATGTATATTTATATTTGTATAATAATAATGAATTAAGTAATGAATTAAATGAGAAGAAAAAATTAAAAATTATCATCTTGATTACCGACTTTGTGAAAATTTCCAAAAGTTTTATACTTCCGTTAATTATTATTAATTAAAGAAGTTAAACAAATTCCATTTCCTGCCCAAATCTCGAGAGCAATTTCGCTCGAAAACTCTGTCAAATATTTCAGCGTAATTTTCTCTATCCCACCGCTGTCACCAGGCACGGTATATATTTATATAATGATAATGAATGGATTAAATGAGAAGAAAAAAAATCAAATATTATATTTTTATCAATTATTTCGTCAAATTTCTAAAAGCTTTATATTTATATAATTTAGTTGATTGATAATTAGAGAGAAAAAAAAAAAAATAATTGAAATAAAATTGAAAGATAGAAAGAAAGGGTAGATTTTTCTTCTGTATTTCGAACACACCGACGCAACGTACACATACATATATTGTATGTAAATGTTGGATGTGAAATTCGAGGGAAAAAGCTCTGCAGACTTTCGTACACGTATCGGTATGCCATTTGTTCGTATCATTTACGCTCCGATACTTTACCCGCGAAAGCTAAAACCTACGATCCTGCCGGGTTAGGGGTAGGTTAAGTATCTGCAGTACGTTATTCTCAAACTATCCGCTTTCCTTTCTTCGAGAACCCTGCAGCATGCCACATCTCTTACAACCCTTATTAGCTTTCGTTAACGGCGAAGGATCTTTTTTTCTTTTTTTTCTTCTTCTTCTTTTTTTTTCCACATCTCGGAGTAAAATCGAAGCTTTTTCTCGCCCTTATCTATCGACATTAGTTTCTTTCGTGTTTCTATATGCAACAACGTATCCGGAAATTGGGAAAAAAAAAACCTCATCGATAAACCGGAGAACATCTTTCCTAGCTTTACTATTTTCAAGAAAATAGGGAGAAATCCATTCCGCAAAAGGAACATGTCGACGGATAAGCGACTCGAGACATAAACGTCCCTCTGCTACGTCCCCGTAGCGTCGTACTTTCCTCCCCAAGACAGGATCAGAAAATTTTTCACAAACGTTGGAGGGTATCCCATACGATGTACCCACTCACTCTCTCTTTCTCCCTCTCTCTGTCTTTCTCTGAAAGGTCGATCGCCTTATATCCTTACACATATCTAGACATGTTGCTTCCCTCGCGTCATGGCGCCAGACCAAGTGCGCTACTTCAGTAAAACCAGAAAAGACGAAAGGAAAAAAAGAAAAAAAAAAAAAATCAACGAGGATTACTCGTTCGTTCGTTTCTTCGCTTTCCATCCTATTGTATATAGCCATATCTAGTGAGATCCTCTTCTTATTTTTCCACTTCCATGTATCATTTACTTTTTTCTTTTTCCTTTTCCTTTTCCTTTTCCTTTTCTTTTTCCTTTTCTTTTACTTTGTCCTTTTTCTTCGTCATCCCCCTCGCTGCCATCCCCTCCTTACTTTCCTCCCCACGATATGGAGGGTCTAGCCCGCAGTCCGACCTTTGTTATACTCCATAGTGTCGAAGGACTCTCCCAGAAGAATTGGCAATTTTGTTTCCCCATAACCTCGGGGCCTTCTCATAGTAGGTAGGTATCACCGAAAACTGCGGAGCGAAGCTTTGCTTGCCAAACTCCCGACAAAAAAAGGAAAAAAAAAAGAAAAAAAAAGGAAAAGAAGGACTACACTACAACCGGGAGAGTAAATTTCCTTCAGGATCACTATTATGACCGAGTGCATAGATCGGTGAAGTAAAAAGCTCAGCGGAGGTATCGCGAAATATTTCCCTGACGCAGATAATCGCGAAATTATCGTTATTCTTCCACCGGATGCAGATGGCAGGTTTTTCAAAATCTGAGGAAAAATTCCAGTTTTTTCTTTTCAAATATCGTTCACCTCTTCAATTTGAATATACGTATAATAAAAGAGAGATAATTTAAGAGCGAAAATCAGGATCGCCGGTGAAAAGAGGGATTTAGAAGTCGATTGATTGATTCGCCTTGTCTCAAAATTGTATTTTACTAAAAAATTTGTTTTCGCATGATAAAAAAATGAATTGATGTTCTCATTGAAAAACAGGAGGGTATTGAAATATGTACCGAATTGATCGTACGATGAATTTTCGTCTTCGATTGCAATTAAATTGCAAAAAATAGAAATAAAAAAACAAAGAATTTCGGTACAATATCGAGCAAGGGGATCTTTGAGGGGTTATTTTTATTTTTATTTGTCTTCCCTTTATCTTATTTCATTTATTTATTTTTATTTATATCTTCTTCGTTTTCCACTTTATTTGCGAAGAGACAGCGAGAAGGCGGCAAGGATATGTTTCGTTATGAAACGTGAAGAAAGCCTGTGGGATTGCAGGCAATAAAGGAATTCTGTGTGTGGAGCTGGATGAGAGACTGAGGGGTAGGACGAATGGGAGGGATTCGACCTCGCACTTGATATTTCTTCTTCTGAAGATGGAGAACGTGAAAATAAAAAAATAAATACAATAAAAAAGCACAAAAAGTAAGAATGCAAAGAAAATAAATGGATCGAACAAACGGGGAAATAAACGAAACAAGAAAAAAAAAGGAAAAAAAAAAAGGAAAACCATATGAATACTCACGCTTCGACAGAACCTGAATCATCCCTCAGGCCATACAACGGGCTTTCGAATCTTGAGAAATATGTATATATATATCTTTCCGGGGTAGAAGATGAATTTCTGTTATCGAATATTATATTATTTTTTACCTACCTACCTACACCCTGAGGTATAATGTCCTTTTTTCTTCGCGTCATCCCCTTCGGATACCGTTCTCTGTTCCCGTACTAGGGAGAACGAACGAAACCTAAGCTCGCAGCCAATTAGAGAAAAAGTAAAACAAGAATAACGAAAAAAAAAAAAAACGAAGAAAAAAAGACAAATCAACAACAAAAAACCTGATTACCTATTGTCTTCTGCTTTCGGTGCTTATTACGAAAAAAGAAACGTAAAAATAAAAACAATAATGAATCACAGAGGCTAAAGTTTTACCTATATCCGCAAAAAAAAAAAAAAAAAATAGAAAAAAAAAAGCTGATTCTACAATATCGGAGCCCGTTTCATTATATACCATTGTTTGTATTATTGTTATTATTATTATTATTATTATCATTATTCCCTCATTTTCTATTTACAGAAATTTCCCCTTTTTTTAGGATTTTTTCCCTCGCTCTCATTTACCTCCCTGTCCATCGTCGCTCATTGACCATTGTCCACTGCAGAAGCTCGTCGGCAAACAAAGTATCGCGATTTACGCGGTTAATATACCCGTTTAAAAAGAAAAAAAAAATATATATATATATGTATATATATAATATATATGTATTATATAGGGTACGGGGTGATTTTTCCGTACGTTAAACCCCGTCGCGTATTCGCAAGCTCTAGAGCAGAAAAGTCTCTCTCTTATTCACGCCTCCTTGCCTCGTAGCTCTCATCCCCTACTGTTTCTCCTCACTGATCCTAAAAGAGTCTCTTTTATCGACTAGGAACTTCAACCCGTCGACAATAATACGATATGAAATATTTTCAACCCTCTCTCTCTCTCTCTCTCTCTGTCTCTCTCTCTCTCTCTCTCCGTCCTCACGGGGTTGAAGAAAAATAAACTGAAAATATAAACAGAGAAGTGAGAGAAAAAAGAAAAGAAGAAGAAACCGGAATGATTCGATCTTCACAGAAAGTAAAATCGACGTAGACTCGTGTCTAGTATTTCAGGGGGAGGAAAAAATATCCAGGGAGAAAAAGACAGAGAGAGAGGGAATTCAGGGCACGAGTGTCAGTCAGCCTCGCGCTTTTGGAAAACCCGTTATTTATCCTTATCCTCATTCCGGGCACACATAGAAGCTGCAAGCCGCAGACTCCATCCGAGATAGCTAGATAGATAGACATTCGATTTGGTTGCTTTCACCGTACGTCTGTCCGTCCATAGATTCGTCGCGCTGGCTGGTGCTGCACGAGACTACCACGAAGTCTATTCAGGTCTCTTCGGTTGGTTTATAGTAGTTCCGTTAGCTCTGTACACAGTTTGATTCTATCCAAAGACTTCCTACGACTCAGATATTCGAGGCACGTTTCAACCAACCAGCCAGCCAACCAACCAGCCCACAAGACCACCTTGCCTTCTCTTCTCCTCTTCTCTATCTCATTTCAAGAGTAGATACACACCCCAGAGTCCCATGGTGCAGGCGCAAGTTCCAACTGACAATCTTCAGTTAAGTGGATCGTCGGCGTTACCTGCATCAGCCGGGTTCCTTCCCAGAATGTCAACACCGATTTAGAACGATTCTGTTCTACTTTATTCCTGCTACAAATGCGCCAATTTGAAACAGAGATTGGATCAGAAGCATGAGTGAAATAAACTTCGAGACGTTCCTGTTTTCTCGAAAATACCTTTTTTCCATTCCACACCTAAATTACGAGAGGAATTTTTCTCGAAAACTGTGCGAAATACTTCGGGGTAATTTTCTCCATCCCACCGCTGTCACCGGTCACAGTGACCTCCGTTAAAATCGATCACTCATTAATCCATCTGGGAGAAAGTAAAAGAGAAGGGAATTTGTGCGAACTGTTTTTCGCTCGGAACTGATAGCAAGAGTGGAGCAGAAACATAAGCCGAACAAATTTTAAGGCATTCTTAATCCCTCGAGAATAAGCTTTTCTATTTTATACCCAAATCTCGGTAGCAATTTCGCTCGAAAACTGTGCGGAATAGTTCGGTGTAATTTTCTCCATCCCACCGCTGCCACCAGTCACAGTGACCTCCGTTCAATGTCAACCGATCATTGATTAATTTGTCTGGGAGAAAGTAAGAGAGAAAAGTAGATCAAACAAATTTTTATACATTCTCAGTTCCTCACAGAAACGTTTTACCATTTGCTCCCGAAATTCATGGGCCAATTTAGCTTAAGATTCGCGTAAAATACTTCGGCGTAAATTTCCCTAACCCATCGCTGTTACCGGTCACGGTCACGCCCGCTAGAATCGTCCAATGCCAATCGATTACTGATTAATTTGTCTGAGAGAAAGTAGAAGAGTAAAGAATTTGTATGGACTGTTTTTGCCCACCGGGCTAATACATCGGAGTGACGATAAAAATGTTTGGGAAAAAGTTTCTACGCTACATTATGCAGTGTGTGGTGTGTTAGTGGTGGTGCACGGAAAGCGTCTAGACAGTTGATAAGTTTCTTTGAGAGAAGAATAGTTTTTTACGATTCTGTTGCATACTGCGTTTCGGGTTTTACGTCTCGCGCGGCTTTGCTTGGGTTGCGGTTATTTTTCAGTCTTTGGAACGACTCGGCTGCAGAATGCAAATCCGAACTTTTCGATAACAGTAATTCCCAGATCGTGAGGAGGAAAGGAAAGAGTTACACGTCTCGACGATTCGGAGTTTTCGTTATAAACTAAACTGTCTCAAATATAAAAATAACAAAAAAAAATTGGCAATAACTTTCCCCTAACGCGTACCAGTTCGTCGTTCGCTTGGCTTGTTAAAAGAACGACACGCAATACTTTTCAGTCTCCAATCGAGTATCCAATTATCGAGGAAAGTAGTACCCCACCCCACCCCAGAAGCAGCACCAGCGGTGGCAGCACCAGGAACTACTACCATCACCTAGAACTCTCGACCCCGGTAACACCTCGGATAATAAGATCGAGCAATTCCTTCGAGGATTAGGTTATTACGTGTTGTGTTATAGCTCCAATAATAAGAGCTCGTATCCTGAGCGAGGAAAAAGTTGTTATTATGATTGTTTTTTTTTTTTTTTTTCTCAGCGACTAATAGCGCGGATAGTAGAAATATTCATTCGCAGTAATCCACGGAGAATAATGAAAAGAAAATGAATGAATAAATAAGATCGGAGAAATGTGATTGCCTCAGATCATCTCCTGCGCTTTAGGTACAATTCAACCACTGATTGGCTTGATTTTGGTTAAAAGACTGGCTCAGTTCTTTCTCCCTCTCGATTTTCCTCAGGGGTTAATAATTGCGGTCGTGCTTTGGGTCGTGTATCGATTTGGTATTCGGCCTCCTCCACTATTCCACGATCTTTGAAACCCCAACACCTCACCTCGTCCCTGTCTCTGGAACCAGGGTGGCTAACTGACTGTATTATATACACAAAAGCTCGGTTCAGGTCGTAAGCTTTAATAATGTCAAAGAAACCTGAAACTTAAAATCCAAAACCTAAAACCCTGGTGGGGTTTTGAATTACAGCCGGTTCACACCCTGCGAGAAACTTGAATCGCACTGTTTTTGGAACGAGACGAACCGAGAGAAACAAGGGATGATTATAATCCCCACGGTTAACGGAGGACGGGGTGGTGCTGGTTCCTCGTCCTGCTCTAAAGGGCAACCGAGGGACAGTCCTTTATGAACCCCTGGAGATTTTCAGCTCTCGCTCATGGAGGAAAGAAATCGCGTCGGGAATATGGGGTGAAGCTGCGAGACGAGGTGGGGCAAGAAAAATTGTTCGAAAGCTTTGCTCCGGAGCCATAAATCGGGGCTGGGTTGTCATTCCATGAGTTTCTCTCGCATTTTATTGACAACCGTGAAATGGAAAGCGAACTTGTTATATCCAAAGGCTCGGGGCTCGGCTGGGAGCGATTGCTTAATTTCCAAACATTTGAAATTTAGATCACGTAGGCCCGAACCCATTTTCATCGAGGCCAGGATTCTTCGATTCCGTTCAATCCACATCCTTCATTTGCTCGCGTAAAACAAAAGTGATAAAATTCGATCGTTACCACTGTTTCCAGCCGGAGTTTAAACAAAGAATTCATAAACCTCGGGCGAAGGTGGGCTACGGGAACTTGAATTTATTTCGCAATATCGCTAATCCATCGTCACCCATGTTCGTATTCAACCCAACCCATGCACGTCGAATATTGTACCCATAATAATTCAATTCGTGAGTGAGGGAATACGAAAATACTTATTTCCCTCCATCCCTGCCGTTTGGCCTAGTAATAGGTTCTTTCAACCAAGAAATGAAAGCCATAAATTTGGTGCTGTGTTTCACGAACGGTACTGCTCCCGCTTCTTCTTCTTTTTCGTCCTCTTCTTCGTAGCGTTTCACGAATCGTCGAGCCTTGACTCCCCGGCGTTCTGTATTCGTTAGAAGTTTAAACGACTAGGTAAAAGCCAGGCCTGGTTGTCCAAACAAAAGGCCTGTACCAATCTTCACCGACGGTTTAACAGCGAACTTTTCGAAGGACCATTTCTCGCGAAAAATAAAAATGGTCTCGATCTTTGAACCCGTGTATCAACCTTCGGCTTGTTTCTAATCCAACGAAAGTCCTTGAGAGATGGAGCAAGATATCACGCCGGGGTTTCTAATCAATTAAGTAATCCGGAAGGACCTGATTCTAATCCTATTCGCACCGTTGCGTTATGCGGTCTCGTTAATTAACGAACCTAGAATTTACAGAATCAACTCTAGAGCGAAGGAACACAGTGTCTGTTTTCTCTCACTCCTCTCTCATGGGAGAACAAGTCCCTGGCAAACACGAGGGAAGGTTCACTCGTCGACATTTGGAACTGCGTAGACCGTGAGACCCCACATCTTCCAAAGTTCACTGGCTGATCAGAGTACAGTATGTACGGACTTTCCCCGAATATCGAAGTTCTGGGAGAGTTTTAGTGAACGTATTTCCATTTTGAATCCATGAAAATGTCCATTGCGGATGTATACTACGACATACGGATGTCGGGTCATTCCAGAATGGAAAATCGTTGAAGGTCACATGTGTACATTGACGAATCCGCAGTTTGCTGGAGAAATACGTCGAGGCCATGACTGCAGAACGGGGTAGATCTACCCGGTACATTTTCCAGTGTAAATATTGAATCAGGAAACGCGAAACAGGGAAATACACAATCGGTTTCCACGCATTAATCGATGAAAGATAGAATAATGATCAGGTTCTCGTCTGTTTGTTTAATTCCAGAGAAGTTTACCGGCGCTATACCGTCACCGGTGTATCCTGGTGGCAGAGATGAAGGTGCAAAACGTTCCGATTCCAAAATTCGAGATATTGGGTATAAGAAGAGGTCGAGAATTTTATTCGAAAATATTTAACCAAGAGAGCTTTTCCCGTTACAAGAAAAAGGGATATTACCGAGAGGAGGGTCGTAAAACAATTGATGCCCAGGGTTTCTTTCGCGCGCGTTTTACATGCTAATATCTTGAACCCCGCGAATATCAGCAGGCTTTGAATGTTTAATCATTCAGAAAGTTGGTATATACCGAAAGTTCAGAACCCGAACGAACGAGAACGGGGCTGGGGAGAGTTGAGTCGCGAGTAAAGCCCAGCCCAGCTTCGGCTCGGGGGGTTTTCACTTCTTTTCACAAACGTTCTGACGATATTTCGATCCGAGTTGTTTCCCGTCACGATTCTAACGCCTTTTGGAACGGGATGACGGATGGCCACTGGTCCAATCCGCTCAAAAAATAAGAAAAAGAAAAAAGAGAAAGAATAACTTGACGATACAATCCAACATCTCGCCCATTGATCTTGACGGTAAAGTTTTCTCCATAGTTCCGAGCCGCGCGACAATCCCTTCGCCGTTTCATCGGTACAGTATTATTACCTTGAGAGATCTAATTTGTAAGTATGATTTGTTTTAATTAACAGCCACCTACCCCTCCGGCAACCCATACCCAGGGTACGCTAGGAACGCCGCAAAGTTTTAATTAAGACATTTTTCGAATTTCATTAGCCCTTTATCCGACTACTCGAGCAAGCTTGGCCTTCTCTGCTCGCTGCTGCAGTGTTCTTTCTTAATTACAATACTTAGAATTCGCACGAACACTGTTCGCACATCTGTTTACAGTAAAATTCAATTACTGATCGCCTCGGTGTACAAGTACAGAAATATAATGAACGGGGTTATGGATTCTGACCATTCGATCACGGTGTTACATGACAGGACCAAAATCCTGAATTCTACTCCATAGAAATTTCGTGTCAATTTTCCTCCCATCGTTTTCGGAAAAAATATAGATGTGGTCAGATATACTGGTCAGGTTTGAAGAATCGCCTCATAAAACGTTTGATGAATGTGGTTTGCGTACATGGGTGTTTAACACCGTTGAAAATTTCATGGGTTTGAAATATTCCGAACCAAAAAACACGTTACCCGGGTTGTTAAATCCACGGTATAAATCACACACCGTGTTGTTACTGCATCATGGATTTGGTGTTCCGTTGAATATGTACAGGTTTGTTTCATTTAAAACAGCAATATTGCTCTGCCCGACGTGTTTTTCATGTACACATGAAATCCCTTCATTCCTGATCCCCTTTTCCTCACTGTGTCCCCCTTTTTCTCTCACTCTCTCAGCTAACTTTGAGAGCAGAGGTATATTGTTAGCTCTTGATGGTAATATCTGTCCACTGAATATCAACGAAGCAAACCGGAATATTAAATCAGCGAACTCACGGATAACTTTATACAGCTGAGGAGAGCCTCGTCTCATCAAACCTGGTTGCGGTTGGCCAGACGAAAGTTCGTTCCATCGGTTGTCCGCAATGCATAACAATATCCCCCTGGTTGGAAAGATCTCGGTTTGCCTCCAAGAGGAAGAGGAAGAAGAATAAGATGAAGAATGAGAAACGGGAAGGGAGAAAGGTGGAAAAATAGAAAGAGGCATAAAAGGGACTTTGCGGTGTCGAGGGAAGAGAGGAAAGAAAAGCAGCTCGACCCAGCAGCTGTTGCTGATTCTGCATCGGTTCGAATTAATCATCTCCGTGGAAAGATGTCTGTCCAACGATTTCTAAAGGATCGATTTCGCTCTTATACTTCGCTAAGTTCCCTTCGCTCCCCGTCAAAAATTTCGTGAAAGATGAATAAACGGGAGGACAAAAAACGAGGCTGAACAGATTTCTGCAAATCAGTATCACGTCAGGTTCTTCTTTCCCGTCATTTCGTATCCGACGATGCTGCTACCAGCCGAAGAGGTAGGCCAGGTTTCCTCACTTCTCTCAAGTGATAATGAGGAGGCTTGAAAACAGGCCAACTTCTTTTCCTCAAACGAATTCTGGAGCTGAAAGCTCGGGTAGCTAAGAGTTCAATTCAAAGAAGAAAGAAGACTCTTCAAGCCAAGGGTTAAGCCGGCTAGACGTCGGAGCTAGCGTTGTTTGGTCTTAGTTTCGCGCTTCATTTTCGCGCCTCTATTTCACCCTCTCTCTCTCTCCACTTTCCTCTCACTTTATAAAACGGTGCAGGATGGGATTCGCGGGGTGCACTCAAGCTAATTAAACCCTGTTTTTGGGGGCGGACTCGCTCGCTCGCTGGCAATCCTACATTGCAGTCGGTCAGTCGATCAGCCAGGAAGGGAAGTCAGGGATCGGATTCATGCTCAGAAAAGCTAACACCCCGTCGTCCTGCTCTGACTTTCCAGACTGGAATGAATTCCCACCCAGTAAACTATAAGAAGAAAACGTTAGAAAAGGATGAAAAAAAAAAAAAAAAAAAGGGGAAGAGGCTAAACGGTGACGGAACAATTCGTTCCAAATCCGCTGGAAATGTTCTTAGAATTCTTCGGCTCAGAATTTACTCGGTATTTTCTTAGGTAAACTAGTAGCAGGAAATGTAAGGGTAAAAAAAAAGAAACTGAATCTTCTTTGAATTTACGGCGACATACATACCCGCGCCCTCGTCCTTACCTCGTTCTTACTCACTTACCGCATCGCGTCTAGCCTTCTCGTGTACATAGTAACCAGCGAGGACATTGCAAGGGTGCTGCATCAGGGACTGCGGCATGCCCATGCCGGTGAGATATGAATTTCTACAGACATGTAAGCCGCAGTGACTCTGGGGCTGGTGCCGTGAGTATCTTATTCTTTTTTCAAGAAGGAGAACCAGGATTGTGTGGGCAACTTGAGAAAGGGGATGAGGGATGACGTTTCGCGTCAGAAGTCATACGACGGTGTAATTCAACGGGACGGGTTATCCAGCAGGGTGTACAGTGCAGTTTTCAAGACCTGCGAGATAAATAACTACGAAATTTCATTTTTTGTTTTTTGGTTTTTCCTTTTTCTCTCTCACTTCCCGCTATTTTCTTCCCCGGAGTTGTTTTAATTCCCGACGATTGATGGAACGGTGGAAAACGTGTTTCAATTTATTTTCTAATAACGCAGCTATACCTGCCCGCAGTTTTGAACTAATAAACTATTTTCTTTTCTTTCCTAACGTTCTTTTAAATTTCTTTCATTTTTTTTTCTGTTTCGTGTTGTTTTCTCCTTATTTTTCACCTCGTCTACTTCCGCACCAGCCACTGCGAAGCTGAGTTATGATTTCATGAATTTACAGCTAATTTCATTTCTGTCACCTGCAGCTTTTCACCTGTACACACATCTACCATACACTTATGCCAAAAACTGGGTCAGAGTTTATGTCACCTCGCTACTTTCCACTTTTACAACTAACCGACCAACTACCACACCAAAAATTTACATTCGTATTCGCTCCGCAATTTTTTTTCTTTCCCCAAAAACTCCAGGGTGTTCATCAAACCCTCGAAAATTTTCCGGTCGTTTCATATCCTCATCCAAAATATCGATACGTAACAATTACTCGAACGACGTAAGGGTCCGAGCTTCGGGCAGTCCATCAAATACTGATGAACTAAATCACCTCTCTGTACATGTTCATGCCTATGTACCTACATTTGTCAGGTTTACATCAAATAACCGCTATGTGTGTATGTAACGTACATTTTGCGGGCAGGTATAGTATCGCACTTGTCAGTGGTCAGAGCATTGATTGACCGATGCACAAGCCGGACATTAACGGACAGGAAAAGCACCTCACACCTATCTAGGTGCGCCATACCAATCGTTAACTACTAATACGATCGATTATACTACTTCGGTTTCGTAGTAGCTCACACTGCCCGGTGTCACACCGGGACTGAATCATCGGTGATACTGCACTGAATTTCGCGGTTACAAATTCGGGACTAATTTCCTGATTTTTTTCATTACTTCCGTTTCATCCGGATTTAAATGGAATGAATTTGTTCGACGAGTAAAAGCTCTTCTGGTCTCCAGTTTTTCGAAAAACGAATCTCCGCCGTACGAAGAAGCGAATTTCTGATTCGTTTGATTTTTGGTCCAGAAGATCGGAAAACTTTCTCGAAAAAATATTCGCGAATTTAGGAATCGAGCGGAAAGAAATTCGATCAAAAAAGCGTAGGACAGAAGTTTGTTCTATGGAGATTCAGAGCCTCGAATATCGAAGATCGTAGCACCGATCGATCCGAGAGCTTTTTCTTCGACCGCATTTAAATCTGAGATGCAGAAGCTGAAGAATTGGAGAATCGAAGAGACTGGTGAAAATTTTCCAAGCTCTTTTCCCCCCGTTTTACGCTGCCGTAGATTAAGCTCAAAGCTCTTTCAGGGCGGATATATACTCCTCTAGTATAATATGGAGTAGATTTGCGAGCAGTGGAAAATCGCGGTTTTAGCAATCGTTTATTTTACCGAGGCGTTGAGAATCCGGACGGCTATTTCTGGACTCGGAAATCTCTGTGTGAGTCCCTGTGACAATGGACCGGGTAACTACACCCGATCGAGCACATAATGGTAAGCGAAACCCCACCAGAGGCGGTAAACCAAACCGAAACTCCACGCCATGAGCAGAGAGGAAGAGACCGAGGAAGCGGAATAGTAGAGGAGAGGAATTGGACACATTTGCGAATCGGTGGACGTATATTCGACCCCTGACAGATTACGGGTACCCACCCTCTCGCCCATCCACCCAACCCTTTGCTGTCCCCTTCGATATACAGCGTGCATAGAATTATAGGCTATTTACTAGAGCATGTGAGAGAAGAGAGTAGGTACGAGGACGACATGGTTCTAAACTAACGAATACCATATACCCGAGTAAGTATCGTTGCGAATATATTATACATGGTGAATATTTATCGAGCGAAATGAAACACTCGTTCGAATTAAAGAGAGGGATGCGAATTCGATCCGATATCCGCGTTTAATCCCCTTCATTATACTTTGAAAAATCAAAATCCCGGATACGCGAATACATGTGTGTAAAATTTGCATTTCTATTCGGGACCGCGTACCTGTGTTCTCCCAGCTTGGTTGGAAATCGCCATCAGGATTGGCGGTCAGCTGTATCGAGCGATGCCAATTTTTTCCAACTCGAATCGATTAGAGATAATATATCTTCTCTGAATCGAACCACTTCGCAAATTACGATGAAATTTTAACGCGAATATTTTCTCTCCGATTCCGATGTGTCAGTTTTCTTTTTTCCAATCCCTGTCACTTTCGGTTTCGAAATGACAGACGTTCGAACACTTTCGAAAAATTCATAACTTTCTCCGCTATTTTCGGACAACCGGATCAACTTTCGAGTACAATTTCTTGTGATTATCAGGATCCCAGAATTCTCGATGTCAGGAAAAAGTCATCCTCGAATTTCTTCATTCCTACGATCAAGACGATGGTCGATCGAATTTTGGTTTCTTTTTCTAATCATCGTAACGATTGCTAAAAAATATGCTTATAGGCCGAATTACCGCGATTTTAATTTCAGCTCGATGACCGCTTTAACGAGAGATGAGGAAATGTGGCGGATCGAACTCTGGCTCTGACGTGGTAGTGAGAGGGTATAAAATAAAGGGCTGGGGGTTGGTTAATTGTTTTTTAATATCGCGGACGCGGTTTTTAATTAAACCGTGTCATTCATCTGGCTCGAGAAATTTCATTATCGTGTAGTCAGTCGACTGCGATCAATGACCCAAATTTTCACACGCCGGACTCGATACATCGTTCTGAATCGACGGATTGAGAAAAAAGAAAAAAAAAGAAAAATCAAAAATGAATCCCGGGCCTGTTTTTTTTTTGGTTTTTTTTCTTTTGGCTAATTGGCAAAAATAATCGCCTGACGGCAAAGGGGATCAAAAATCGTTTGATAAATCAATCGGCCTGAAACGATGGGGAAAATTACACCTCGCGGATATATCCGTTCAATTTTTATAATTCGATACTCGCCAACTGCACCGGGTTTTGATTTTTTTCTATCTTTGTCTCTCTCTCTCTCTCTCTCTCTTTCAAAAGGCTAAAAAAAGCGATCGAACGAAATTACCTCCCCATCCAGGGTTCACGGTAGATTTTTAATTTACAAATTTCATCACCGAATAGCAACAACCGCTCGTACCAAACTAGAAACTAATTTTCATCAAAGGCACCTTTCACCTGATTGAAAAAATTATTCGGGTTTTTTTTTTTTTTTTCCTTTTTTTCCATCCCTTCGGTTTTTCGATACTCTCGGTTTTTTCCGTCCATTCAGAATTATCGAAGCCGTAATATCGTTTGTCTTTTTTCTCTCTCTTTATTTCAGTAGATTCCTAATAAGGGGATTTCGAAGTATTTTTTACGGTGCTTTTCTCAACCCCCTAGAGACCCGTCTGAGTATTCGAAATGCTATCTGAAAGTACGCGGAGAGTAATGGTTCGGTAGTAAAAATTGAGTTCTTTTTTTTTTTTTTCGGATACTCGAGTCTCGAAATTTGAAGAGAATTTATTTTTTGAGGGTGAAAGATTATCTGATTTTCAGTGATAAAAATCAGGTTCAATCGTGGTTTTTAAATCGAGCTGAGATGCTTTGGAAATAATGGAGGAGCAAAACCGCGAGAGGGTTTCAGGGTGGTGGTGGTGGTGGTGGTGACGGCGACGGTGGTAGCTAGAGGATTGCTTGAAGCGGTTTTCCGAGGGTAAGAAAACGTCGCGTACCTCTACCCACCTCCTATTCACCAACCCACCAGCCCAACAACCCATCGAGGAAGAGCACTCGATATGTTTTGTCAAGGGATGAGAGCCGTGAGTGGCTTTAGTTGGCGCGAATAAGGGTGGCCTCAAGATAACTTAATTTTCTTACCTCTCGGTCGCATTCTCATCGATATAATTTCGCTTCTATTATTCCACCCTTATAATAGCTGAGATCTTCCTCCCTCGAGACGTTAGCCAAGGGTTGTATCCCGGAAATAAAATGAGTATAGGTAAAAATAACGTGAACAAAAATGGATAAATAAAAAATTGATGATTGAAAATTTAATTAACATTTTTTATAGAGACGTCGAAAAAAAAAAAAAAAAAAAAAAATAAATTGGGTGAAGAACGGAATAGCTTTCACGCGTCGTGGACCTCGCCGACGTATATCCATATCGGGTTCTTCATATCTACATGTTTCAAAGTGGCGCGTCACGGTCCCAGAAATTCTCCTTTGCTCAATTCTACGCGTCGGTAGTTCGGCATGAAATTTGATAGAAAAATCCAGTCTCTTCTTTATCGTAACCCAGCTATTGGAACCGTTTCAACAAGGGGGTATATCAACCGTGAAGAGAAAAGCCCGAGGATTTTTCTCGTCACGCACCGTATGGCGCCGCGTGACACTGTACCGGTGATTGTACGATTCTATCGAAAGAGCACCACCTTCGCGTTTCAAGTTTTCCGCGATTTTGTCATCTTTGCAAATTTCTCATCTGTCGTTCTCGATTTGTTTTTTTTATTTTTTTTGGCAAAATTAGATTCGATCTCGGTTCAATTTTGCCCGCGAAACGAGACTCGAAGCTTTATTTTTCATTGAGTGAACCTCTTTCATCCCCTCCTCGTTTCAGATACAAAAAATTGTCGAAAAAAAAAAATAAAAAAAAAAAATGAAAAATCAAATAAAAGTCGCTGAACGAAACGGAATTTTACGCAGATTTTATTTCGCAGAAGCTTTTTCCGTCTTGGACGGTGAAAAAAACGGACGGTGTGGGTTCTGAGCGGCTCAAAGCGCTCAGCTTTTTCGCGATCATCCCCATGTGATTTCGCGAATAATCCCATAATCGTGGACACGAAATCGCGAATCGCTTAATTAATCTTTCGGAGAAAAAGCAAAAAGGAACAAGCGGTGTTCACTGAAAATCAAAAACCTCGTTGCACTGGTTTTCCATTACCATACGGTCATCCGCGAGTTCGATATCGCATCCCTGAAAATGTGATTTTCCCCCATTTTCTAGGCGACTGATTTTTCCGCCCTTTCTCCCGCAGGGAAACCCACGCAGGCTTTAACGCACGGAGTCTGGTTTTGGCTCCGGAATCAAATCCTTGACTTCCTGTGGCACGTTTCCGGCTGTAGTTACCGTCCCTTGGACGAACCTCGACTCCTCTGTTGATCCCGGCTAAGCCCGGGTCGAGTCATCCCTGACCAAAGCTTTGCACACAATCGGGAATAGCCGCATGCCACTTCTCTCCGAAGAACCCTCATTCACACGTGGCTCCACCTCATGGGTCAGAAACACGGGAATGTCACTGGCACCCTGGGAATCCCTTTGGATATAATATTCCCGGTCCCGTCATCGATCGGACGAAATCCCGCGGGAAGAACCTCGATATTTATTCCGCGAAAAAAGTAGAGATGAAGAATTCTGGATTCTAAAATCTGCGGGATTTGTTTCCGGAAAATCGAGAGAAAGGAAAATCAACACCCTTTTTTCCAACATGGATTTCTTAATCAATCGAAGTGGTAGACTGCGGGGACGAGATTCGTTGTATAATTTGATCGTTCAATTAGTTGTGATTATAAATTGATTGGAAATTAATTGAATTTTACTAAAGTACTACGTTCAAGATACCCCTTTGTACTTCGGAGCAATCGATGATTAGGAGGTATGTACGAGGCGTGTTAGTAGGGAATAAGATTTGAGATAAAACGATTTATAATTAATTCCGATCCCCAATTCAAATCGCTAATTGGGTTTACTGATTGGAAAAAAAAGAAGAAAAAAAATTTCGAAAGGTTCGAATTTGACCAACGATCGTAAAAAATAACCCAAAAGAAATGGGTCTACGTAATATTAAATTCATCTTATACCAAAGTACGGAATTACCTACCGATAGAAATAGACCCATTTATTTTCCTCCCTTTTCTTCTCTTTCTCCCTTTTACCACAGACTCGATTAGCAATCATACTTTACTTGAAACAGCTAAATATATCGTGAGTTTTGGCTGGTATTCCCCAAGTCTCGAGGGAAGGTGAGACGCTATCTGATAACAGCATCAAGTTAATGGCTTGGAAAATGGCCTTAAAGGGGCTGGGGGGCGTAAGCCGGGCCTCAATGGAGGGTAGCAGTTTAAGATTATGAAATTTGTTGTCTCACTTGCGGTTTTGACTCGAGGATCTTCCTCCACTTTTTTTTAGTAGAAATTTTCAGCTGCCTCTAAACACACAGAGCCGAAATCCACGTGGGCGTAGAAAAGCTCGCCATTATTAGCGTAAGAGGCTTTTGAATTTTGAGCCCTTTCGTGACATTGTATATATATATCCAGGGACGACCGACCAGCCCCAACCCCTATCGAAAAAAAAAAAAAATAAATAAAATCCTTCGTGACCGAAGGCTGACTAACATTACCTGGCGATATACAAGCTCTGTATACACTTTTGTATACGTGTACGTATGTGTATACCGTATGTACGTAGGCGAGAGCCAACGCGAACGAGAGCGCCGCTCTTTTTGGATGTATATCTGTGTCATTAGCCCTCGACATCGTTTTACACTTTCCGCAGAGAAAATCGTTAGCTCTTGTTGTCAGAAAAAGTAAGCCACTCGTACCCCCGGATATCTGAAGCTTAGCTTCGAGCTTTTTTTTTTTTTTTTTTTTTCACGTTTTTGATGATCTGTGCCGCAAATGGCCCGGGGAGGAAGATCCCGGACAGAAAAGAAGCTCGAGATCAAACGATAACTACCACGAATTTTTAGGAGATTATGATAAACATCGGTCTCCTGTCGATCGATAAACTTTTTGGAAAACTAGGGAAAGCCAGAGGGTTGATCGAGTTTGTGGAAAAAAAGAGATGGAAAACTGCCAGGGATATTCTGAGTTAGTGGAAAAGTCAGGAAAGAGTTAATCAGGATATTTTCGAGCTACTAAATGAGTCGAAAGAGAGTAGGGAAATTTTTGAGTCAGTTTATATTAAATTTAGGAAAAATCAGGTTTTTCAGTTATTCGAAATGTCATGTGGAAATCAGGTTGTTTTTAGGCCGATGGAAAAGTCGAGGACAAGTCAAACAAGTTTGAAGTCTATTTGAAGGGATTGAAGAAAAGTACTGAGACATTTTTCACTCGGTTTAAAAGTCGAGGAAAATCAAAGGGCTTCAAGCTATTGGAAAATGAAGTGGAAATCAGGAAATTTCGATGCCACTCAAAGCGTCGAAGGAAGCTCGAAGAATTTCCAAGTTTCTAAAAGAGTGGAGAAAAAGTCAAGGAATTTTCAACCCAGTGTAAATTAAGTCGAGGAAAAGTCAGTAAAGTCGGTTTTCCAAGTTATTCGAAATGTCAGAAGAAAATCACGGTGTTTTTACGTAACTGGAAACGTCAAGGACAACTCAAAGAAGTTTGAAGTTGATTTGAAGAAGTTTAAGAAAAGTTCTGAGACATTTTTCACTCAGTTTAAAAGTCGAGGAAAACCAAGGGGTTTTAAGTTGTTGGAAAATGAAGTGGAAATCAGGAAATTTTGATGCCACTCAAAGCGTTGAAGGAAGCTCGAAGAATTTCTAAGTTTCTAAAAGAGTTGAGGAATATTCGGAAAAGTCAGCTTTTCATATTATTCGAAGAGTCACAAGAAAATCGGGACATTTTCACGTCACTAATCGAGTCAAAGACAAGTCAATAAAAAAGTTTGAAGCCGATGAAGAGATCGAAGAAAATTCTAAACAATTTTTGTTTTTTCGAGTCAAGAAAAAATCAAGGAGTTTCGACTCGTTCTAAGAATGAAGTAAACATGAGGAAATTTTCATGCCACTCAATGAAGCGAGTTAACGAGTCAACGGAAAATCGGAAAATTTTTTCGTTACCAAACGGAGTGGAAAAAAAACGAATAGTTTCAACTCATCGAATGAGAATCGGTCAACGAAAAGTGACGAAATTTCCGAATCGTTACGATCAGACTCATTGGAAAATGAAAAATCTTTCGAGTCGTTGGAAAAATTTGAAGAATAAATTCCAGCATCGAAGTCATAGGATAATTCGGTTCAAACTATGAGAATACTTCGTTTAAAAATCCATATTATAATTATGAAGATAACAAATGTGAGGTAAAACGGTGTACGGGGTAACGACGAACCGTTTATTCATTCACTCGTCCGAATATTGAACGAGAGAATGAACAAACGGGATCTTTTGTGGTGTAATTATATTCGGCAGGCGGTCAATTACGCGGGTGAATTTCCGGACGGTTTGAGTAAACGGCCTTTCTCTCTTTCTCTCTCTCTCTCTTTCTCTCTTCATCTCTCGTAGGGTTCGAGAACGCGATAAACGGCTAATGCCAAACGGTAATAACGCGTTGATAAAACAAAAACGCTGTGCGATTTTATGAGCAATAATAATATCGAGGGGAAAATATAATTGAAAGAGTTCGTTCAATTATAATATACGACGATTAGCTGAGGTGAGTGGTAGTGTATATCAAGCACGAGGAATTTTCCTTACAGATTTTAAAATCCGCGTGAAAATGAGCTTCCGCATCGATTTATTCGCTCGATTAAAAATCGCGTCTATTCTACTCGACCGATTCGAGATATAATTTGGCGAGAAAATGAAACCCGGATTTAAAGCCGGAATTATTTTCCGCAAAGAGATGTGAAAAGGGGTTGTTCTTCGT
The DNA here is from genome assembly GCA_963966615.1 of Tenthredo amoena. Lineage (NCBI taxonomy): Eukaryota > Metazoa > Arthropoda > Insecta > Hymenoptera > Tenthredinidae > Tenthredo > Tenthredo amoena. The sequence goes on along the minus strand of OZ016498.1, from coordinate 2,645,120 downwards.
TTTCATTTTTTTTTTTTCCAGGGATTGGAAATGAGTGTAAAAAATAAATCTCAAACTTTCTTACATTTTTTTTTTCATTTGCTTCTATCGAATGAGACGATTCGTCGCGAAATTAGGGGTTGCGGTATATACCCGAGGAAAAACCTCCCCGAGATGGGTGAAAAAAATAGCGAAGGGGTAAAAAGAAGAAAAATAGAAAAAAATGGAAAAATGAAAACAAAAAAAAAAAAAAAAAACATACGGGAAAGGGTGTGATATTAATGAAGATAAATGAATGTTCTTGCGTGAGACATGAAATGGGTGCGTCGTTCTGTTTCTCTTCTCTCAAGGGAATTCGACCCTCACTTTATACACATTATATACACGTAGTCAAAAATTCTAAATTCAGAACCGGACGCTGAAATGGGTTGATCAAACATTTCCAGTACCATGACCGCATCGCAACCCACCAAAGAAAGAAAAACAGAAGAAAAAAAGCCTGCGGGAAAAAAAGGCTTCCGGATAATTTTGAGCTTTTTTTTTCTTCTTTCGGAAATTTTTCTATTTTTTTTCTCTCGTGTAAAAACGATGTGACTGTATCTAGAATCCAATTCGGGGTTGGGGAGCTTTTCAAGTGCGACAGGGTGGACAGATCAGTGTGACCAGTATGGTGAAAAACCGTGGCGTGGCATCCCAATTCTGTGGTCAGAGCTTGACGGTTAATTGCGAACCTGTCGACGTATTTGGTGGTTTAATAAAATCCGGGGTGAAAAAATTTGGGTAAAGTTTTTTTTTTACAAATTTTACAACATTCGTATCCATCCCCTTCTTATTCTCGCTATTCGAAATCGAATGGAATTTCCCTGAGCTTCTTTGACTTTGACATGTTCGGGGAAAGTTCTTTGACCAATTCCATTCTCCCAATATTCTCGCCTTCGCCTTTCGCCTTTGACCATTTTTTCGAGAAAATATACCCCCTCGACGATGTAACTACTCCGATGATCTGCAGGCCACTGACTCGGAAGAACTCACTCACTGGACTCGACGCTGCTTTGCTTCTCTTACCGCATTTTCCCAGCGGAATTTTCTCTCGTTCACCTTTTACCTTCAGTTTCACCCACCTATACCTACGGTTCACCTTTCACAGCTACCGCACTTTCGCGCTACATTTATGCTCTTCGTATCTTTAAACGAAATTACATCTCTTTTTCCGGGTTGGAAATCGGCCGATTTTCTCTCATCAAAAAGCACTATTAAAATTCAGATTCAAGGATCTATTCAATGCCGGATAAAAAGCTCTGTAGTTTCTTTTCTTCAAGGTTTATGACCCTATCGGAATTTTCCCACCCGAAAATAAGAAATTGATAAAAAAGCACTGTAATAGAATTCAGATTTGGGGATGAATTTAATCGCGGGAGAAAAAGCTCCGTGGTTTCTCTCTTTCAATAGTTTTCATCGGTACGGAATCATCCGGTAAAATTTGAAGTTTTTTCTCGGGGTCGCAACCCTCGCACTAAAAGTTCCTGGTAAAAAGCTCTGAGTTATCGGAGTTAAATCTTGGGCGAAATTTTGTGGCTCCTTGCGGTTAGACGTTGTGGTTTAACAAAGCAAATGTCAACGTCAACGTCAACGTCAACTTCTCGTTTGCCACACCCTGGCCTCGGTGGGCTTCCGAGCCACAGAAACACCCCCATAAAGTAAACCAAATCGCAACAGGGAACGAAGTGGAGAGGAGAGAAGGGTGGGCGAGGGATGGGAAAGGGAGAGAAGGGAAGTTAAGGCCGTGATACATAATGACTCAGTAGTTAATTGAGTTACAAGTTGAAAGCATTCAAATGCCGCGTTTCATGCCCACGTCAGGTCTCTCTCTCTCACCCTCTTTTCTCCCCTTTCCATTCCACTCTTCGCCCCTTCTTCTTCTACTACCGAGAATTAATCTTCGTTCACTTTTCCTGCTTAGCAATCACCTCCAGGACATGACGGCAGTCCGGTCACGCAAGCTCGACGCATTCTTTCCTCCTTTATTTCTTTCGTAATTTTTTTTTTTTCTTTTTCTATTAATCCTCATCCCATTTTGATTATCCTTTTAAAGCTTATCTCTCCTCCCCTTTCTTTCTTCATCGAGAAATGCGATTGTAATTAAACCGACACACGAGGGGGAAAAAAAAAAATCGTCGTTTCTTTCGCAATTCTGACACTGATCTGAATTTTCAAACCTATCGTTTTCCCTCATATTTCAAACAAATCGACAGCCCTCGGAGTTTTCTTTCGGAAAGAGTCTCGAGAAGATATTTTTCAACCCTATTGTAAACCTAATTTCAATGGTGGATTCCTTGTGAAATTCTAAGACTAAATTTCCTTTTCGAAAAATTCGAGGGTCCGATATTATCCGAGCTACGAAAGTTCTAAGTTGACCAATCGCGGAGCGTACATAGGTCACATAGACGGGCTACTGCGCAACTCGGGCTCACGGTCTGCGTCACCTACAAGTTCCGTGATTGGTTGTACTAAGATCGTCCGTATCTCGGAAACTATTGTTCCCACGAATTTTTGGTAAAGGAAATTTAGTCTTAGAATTTCGCAGGGTATCCACCCTTAAAGTATGGTCAGCTATATTCGAATCACCCTGTATACGAAGGCGAGAAAATTCTCTCCAATAAGTGCGATATACATATGTATGAGTTAATGTATTAAAAAATACGCGATCCTTAGGAAAATGGTGAATCAATAAATCTAATTAAATCATCCAAAGGCGTGGGATGGGCGGGTGGCTGCAGACCCGCTAACGAACGAGCCCGAGGTAGGTACTAAAATGTCGAACAATTCTTTGACCAAGGAATATCCCGCTTTTTTCCTTCTTTTTTTTTTCAATTTTTTTCTTCACCCCTCTTTTTTTTCTTTTTTTTTTTCTCTTTACGTAGGAGAATTTAATATAACCCCCAGGGAATGATCGCAGAAGTAATAAAATTCTTCGTTTCGTTTGAATCGCGAGTTAACTCGCTGATTGGCGAAATAATTGTGTACACACACACACACACACACACACATATATATATATATCTTCGTATTAAAAAGGAGAAAACGAAAAAGAATTACCGAAAAGATGAGGGGAAAAAAAAAGAAAGAAAAATCGTCCAGCTTTAGAAAATTCTCGGAGCTCCTTTTTTCCTGACGATGAATCGAAATACGAAATGGAAGAGAAAAAAAAAAGAAGACAAAAATGTCGCCAAAAATTTTTCAACCCTTGTTTTACATGGCATATACGTATATATATATATACATATCTACAATCGAATGATTATTCATTTCGTAATGTTTAATCCGTTTAAAATTTGTTGATCGTGGTCGAACCACCCGTCAGAGATGGGGGATGCCGAGTATTTTCACGTATGTATTCACCATACGTCGCAGGGGACGCATTCATCCACTTCTATGTGTATGTGTATACATAGGTCTGTATATACCGACATGACAGTAGGTAAATACGTGTAGCTATTTACGAGTATCGACACAATTTTTTGACCCTCCCCTATTTCCACGCGATTTTCAAGGACCTTGATATTTTTTATTTACATTTCTCTCCCTTTTTGTTTTTGGTGTATCTTTGTTCTTTTTTATTTTTTTTTTTTATTCGTTTTTGTGTTCATTTTCACGTATTCGAGAGAAAGTGAAAAAAGAAGAAAAAAAAAACAGAAATCGAAATCGAAATCGGTCGAGGGACATTTGTGCAGAACGTAGTTTTTTGAGAAAACTGCGGAGTTCAAAAATGACGCCTAAGATGTAAAGTTTTGGTGTAAACGTGTGAAAGCGATAATCGATGTTTTCGAAACCCTCCATCCCCCTTAATAAAAACTTTTTTCTATCACCGGGTACTATAGAGCCCAGCCTAGAGGGTACGCAATAAACTAATAATAGTAAAACTTTCTTATTGCCGAAGAGTGGTGAATGACTATTAAATTGGTAAATTGAGTATTACCAAAAAAAAAAGAAAAAAGCAAAAAGTGATCAAAGAATAGAACAGGGGATCGGGAGTTAAATAAACAAGCAATCATTGCTGATGAATTGAAGTTAGATTAGTTCGGGGAGGTTAATGGCTCTAACTTTAGGGGTGAAAAAGTGGGCATAGCCAGGGTGGTATGGTGTTTACTAAATTATTGCTCTATAATCAGACTTTTTTTCCGAATCCAATTTATTTATAGTAGAGAACTACTGTGGCATGGCGCCCGATATTCGGGGCTTACCGTGAAAGACGAGGGTGCAGTAGACTAGGGGTTGTGATGAGACGGGTTGTCGTAGGTCGAAGGGAGGAGGAGAAGAGAAAAAATTATTTTGGAGGCAACAAAAAAACCGAAAAAAAAAATTGAAAAGGAGATTAACGTAATGAATAATCAAAAAACTGTTCGTCAAACATCCCCCGTTCGTGATTTTGTCTTCGATTTTTTTTTTTTTTTTTTTATCTCCGTTTTTCGGGCTCTCGAAACGTTACACCCCCCGGTGTGGCGAAATCCCGATTCCAAATCGTCGTAATACTGTCGCGTCCATGAAATTGGAGAACCATTTGTCAAAAAATAAATGGCTCGTTCTGTTGCTGATCGTTATTAATCATCGAGAACGAATATAAATGAAATAAAATATAGAAATAATGAAATATCGACGTTTCATATTATAAATAATATATTATATATGATCCAGGATTTTGCTACGTTTAATATTTGCAAAATCATTTGCATTTTTTTGTTTTTTGATTTATTGCTGCAGATTTCTAAGTTTTCGATCCGCGAAGATTTGCTATTCTATCGATTTTCCGATAAGTTTTCATTTTTTCTTCGAACGGAAAAGAAAGGAGTAAAAAAAAAAAACCAAAAAAAAAAAAAAAACGAATTACACAAAAATCACGAAATTTTGGTATCGCTTTTCGTTTCTCTTTTCTGTTATCTTTTTCATTTTTTCCCCCTTTTCGCTTTCATTCCAATCACAACGCGCCTCGAGAGAAATAATTACCGAAGGAATGAATAAATACCAGATATATTCCGAATGAATGAATTCAACGAATGTTATTATTACGAGCCGGTATAAAAATTCGGCAAAAAAAAAAAAAAAAAAATTCAAATTAATAACTTGAATTAAAAAAATAAAATGAAAAAAAAATACCAAAAATTCTCTTCGTTAACTAAGCCGAGTTTCAATTATACTTATACATATATAGATATAGATATATGGGGCATTCAAAGTCAAATCACGGGGCCATCGGCCACAGTACCCTTTCGATTTTTACCATGTTTTCTTTTTTTTTTTTTGACCCTTCATTTTCGTAATTTTCTCGAAATTCTACTCTGGAAGCTAAGGAGGAGATCGAATTTTACTTTAAAACAATTTATTTTTCGGTCTTTTTTTTTTCGCGCTACGAGAAACCATCACTTTATATGTATACATATTTTTTTTTTTCAAATTTGTATTTTTGAAAAAAAAAAAAACGAAAGCAAAATTAGAAAAACGATTAGGAAAATAATACCGGTTGATCTCTTTTGGTCCACTTTTGAAGTATTATAAAAATAAGAGGGTTCTCAGTCCTAAATTCTGTGAGAAAAAAATTTCGTCAATTTTGAAAAAGGTCCTACTGCCTGTTTCCGCTCGATATAGCGATTTTATATAGTGAATGAGTGAATGAAAAATTCGAAAAAAATTGGACTTCCATTCTGGGCCTGAAAGGACCCCGGAAAAAAAAAAAAAAAAAAAACCTTCGCCGTCAAAATCGAATGAAGTCCGGCCGATGATGACTCCGTGATTTGAATTCGAATACCCCATACATATATATAACATATATATTTATATATATTTTTTATTTTTTCATTTATATTTTTCCTCATTATTTTTAAACGACGTTTCTGTGTGGATTCGAGTCCCTTGAGGTAGAGCCGCGTTTATTCATAATTTTGACAAATCTAATAAAACGTTGACGAGGAGGACTGTGCCTATACCCACCACCTACCACGTCAGGGTGTTTTACACCTGCTGGGATTCCCTTCCTCTCGAGTATAAATTCGAACGAGAAGAAGGGATCCGAAAAAAAGGGAATATTAAAAAAAAAAAAAAAAAAACAAAATGAACAAGAAGGAGAAAAAAATAAAACACAAAAATTGAATTTCATCTTTGCTTCTTTTCTTTTTTTTTTTTTTTTTCCCTCCATATATTCTCATTCGACCCACTTGCGATATCGACGTGGTAATACGAGCCGCTCTCGTTCCACATAGGCGAACTCATCCACTTGAAATTTTCACCCGGAAAAAAGCTCGACTATAAAGAAAAAAGAAGAAAAAAAAAAAAAAAAAAAGAACAAAAAAGCGAATCGATCGCTACGTATCTCGGAAAATTTCCGTGGAAAACTCAAACCACGGAGAATTTGAAAAATAATCGAAACGAAAAAAGAAGTTCCGTTCGTTCGAGCCAATATAACATTTCGTTTGACGTGGTTTTTAATTTTTTTTTTTAATTTTTCGTTTTTTTCCTAATTTTCGATCCCGTACAAAAACGCGATCGAGTCGTTTCCGAAATCTGATTAATTCCCTGAACCCGTTCGTTTCATTCGAAAAAAGAACACGGTATCCGGTTAATTTCAAGAGCGGACGGAGAGGGTAGTTTTTTTATTTTTTTTTTCCGAGACTATGGGGTAGGTTCCTCGCGTTCTCCGTGACTTCGAGTTATTATTCACGACCTTGTGATAAGTGAAAAAAACAAAAAAAAAACAAAAAACAAAAACCGAAAAGGTCTGATATACCCGTTGGGTCTCTTTCACTTTGACTCTTGTACATTACGTCAGATCTAAATTTCTACCCCGTGTGAAAATTCTTCCTTTATAACTTACCTCGTCGTATCGAGAGGGTCTTTGGTTAGGGGTTTTGGGTCCCGACCCTCTCAGCATATATATATATATATATAAAGAATTTGGTGGTAAAACCGAGTCGGAGACACAAGGATCGGATCGGATCGTATCGGATCGCACCTCGAGTAACGCAACGGGGGCTTTAGTATTTTCCCAACGGAGGGGGGTTGGTACGTATTTCAGAATGATTCAGAGACTTGGCTATCCTACTTCCCTCTCGTGTCCGGGCTGGCAAGGGTTCAATTCCACCATCCCCTCTGGGTCGGAACTCCCTACGCCGCTCCGTGACGTGCCTATTTCAAAATTTTCAAAACCCCGCTTCTATATACTCCCTCGTGAAAAAAAAAACAAAACATAATAATAATAAAACAAAAAACAAAAAACAAAAAACCAAAAAAAAAAAAAAGAAGGGGGACGGAGAGAGACGGAGAGAGAGAGAAAGAGAAATCACCGAAAGCTGCGAAGTGACGCGGTAGATCGTCCTTTTTTATTTTTTTTCCTGATTCTTGTCAATTTTTTATTTTCTTTTTTTTTTTTTCTTTTTTTTGGTTTCGTTTTTCTCTCTCTTTTTTTACCTTCTTTCTCTGCACGGGTGATAGAATTCCGGATAACATGTGTTCTTGTGTTATACCAATAATTTATGTATTGTTCGTCGGTGCGGGGTTGTAGATTAAAAATATTCAAAACCGTCAATCATATGATGGGGTAGGTACCGTACATATATACATATATTATATATACAAATATATGTATATACACGAGTCAATTCACGCCCTAATAAATTCCGTATATCGTGTTATTCGAATATAAGGACCATCCCCCCCATCCCCATGAAAACCGTCACTCATACGTGTAAATATATTTACGGTATAGGTATACAGATACGTGTGAAGTATATATGTATCTATAACTATTCGAATATCATAACGTATCGTTTCTGTATATTGAAATAATAAAATTTTCTGTTTATTGAAATAATAATATAATATTAAATATACAGACGCGTAGATTCGTCGGTTACTAATTTTCACGCCTCGTCAAATTCACACACCATCCCTTATATTTGATCTCAAAATTAAATCCGATCCTTACACATGTGTAACCTATATATACCTATATATGCACGCAAAGCTTGCGGATCGAAATTCTATACGAATTAGTACAGTTTCGAGGCTTTCGATGAGATTGCCAGTCTTTTTTTTGTTTTTTTTTTCCAAATTTTTACGCCACACGGATAGCTACGGATACCTATACGAAATTAAAAAAAAATTACATTCCAGCATTTTTCGATCTGTTTTTGTTGGTTTTTTTTTCAATTTTTTTCCTTATGTCAAAGAAACGATTTCACCCTTTCACCGATTCCTATTCCTGTACGACCAGCCACCGGCAGACTAGAGGGATGATTATGATAATCCAGAGGCGTACGCAGGTACCGAGATTTAATTTTCGCCCCGGGTTACCTTTAGGGAAATTATTCTGTCTGACATGTAACGTACAGATATCTATACCTATATACATACATATGTAAATATATATATATATATATGATACGTGCACATGAAACAGATAGACACATATATATGCATAAATATTCGCGAGGCGAGCAGACATGGTATTGCATATCCAGGCCACCCGGCGCAGAGACGAACTTCGTGGCTAGGGAGATATTGTGTTTTACGTTTTTTTTTTTTTTTTGTTTTTTTTCTCTCTCATTTTTGTGTGGGATTTTTTATTTTTTTATTTTCATTTTTTCCACCCCCAGAGATAATGACGATCTATGGCTCGGCTTTTGCTCTTTCCTCGTTTTTTTTTTTTTTTTTTTTTTTTCGATTTTTTTTTATGCTAAATTTATTTCTAACCGACTCTCCCTCGTCAGCTCGACTAATTCATCCCTCTGTATATAATATACGTATAATAACGTAGAGAATAATTATTATATACATATATGCTATATCCTATATCCTATGCAAGATATATTTGGTATATATGTATATAAATAATATATAATATAATTTACATACACGTAACTATATATAGTATATGTATATTGTATATAGATGGTGTATATATATAATAGATGCAACGTGTATAAGCGAATAGTGTTCCATTGTATGTATACTTTGTTGACGTTGAATACCATCTGCATAAATCACACCCCCTCGTGAACCCTTATACCCATACATAGGTATAACCCTGTAATAGATCGAGTTTTAGATGCTGATGAGATACTAGATCAATATTTTATCATCGATATAGTATAGTTTTGCATTACGTACTTTTTACAATTCTTCGTAACAAATTTCGTTTTCTGTTTTATTTATTTATTTATTTTTTTGATCGATTACTTCTTTGCTGATTCTTTTCGTCTCTTTGATAAACCGAAATCAAAAAAGCAAAAAAACGATTTCACAGACCGTCAAAAATTCACCGTCAACGTATGATCGTCCGATACAATATATTCCGTTACCGTATGTGGTAGTCAGTTATATCACAGGCGTTGGCTAATTTTGAACATTAAACACACGATTCGGGTTACCTAATAAATTTTAATCAACCTTATAGATATATACATATATGTATATGTATAAATATTATATATATATGTATATTTAGGTACGTATACGTATACGTATGTATGTATGTATGTACATACGTGCCGGAGAGTGGTTGCCGTAATTTTCTGACGTGTTCAAAAGTTATTACCTAAATTTCACCAGTTTATCCATTTGTTAGAAGAGGGCAGAGGTAGCTAGAGCTAGTACAACTTATGCGTTAATTTTAATTAACTTCTGAGTACTAGCCTGAAACCTTATATCTAGATACGGGTATTATAGGAGTCGCAAATAGAAGATCTACTCGCACTTGCTTATGTAAATATACATAGGTATGTTTAATATGCCAGTAGTTGGTTTGATAAAACAGGTGAAACAGTATTATAACCAAGTGTAAGAAATTTTTTCTTTTTTTTTTTTGCTTTTTTCTATTCAATAAAGAAATATTTTTATTAAAGAAAAGCAGAAACCTGCATTATCCCCTTTTTCTTGTCCATCAAAAACTAATCAAGCTTCCTGCCTTCCTTCGGTCTGTTTTTTTTTTTTTTTTTTTTCTATTTTTTTTTTCAGTTTTTCTTTTTGCACATTGAAATACTCACCCGTGTTTATAGTCTCTCTATCTATCAGGTCGCAATGATGTTTTTCTTAGACTCGTTATCTCGATGGTTCGGCTTTGGCCCGCTCCGCTGACAGCGGGTATCCTGTAATGATCAGAAAAAACAAGCTTTCAGCAACTCGTTCGGTAAGAAAACGATCGCTAAGGTTTACTTTTATCAACCTTTTTATAGGGCTGGATACCCGGTAATCGTCAAAACGACTTCTTCTACATTTCCAAATAACAAAAAATCACTTCTAATCTCGATCTATACTTCGATAGAAAAATTTTAACCCAACTTATTCCCCTTTTTATCAACCGATTTATATTCTCCGATCGATAAAACAGCACCTTGGATCTGTTCTGACCGGTAAAACAGCACGACGATTGTTATTCCTCGATAAAACAGCGCGATGGATCTTTTTCAACCGATAAAACAGCCCTGTGGATCCTTTCCAAACGGTAAAACAGCACAACGATCGTTATTCGTCGACAAAACAGCGCGATGGATCTTTTTCAGCCGATAAAAATATCTCGTCAATTAATCCTAAGATTATATCAATCTTTCTTCAAATACCCCAGAGTCTAGACAGTAAAATTAAAAGCTCCCGAGCTTTGGGCCCCTGTAAAACCTCGTCTCGTCGAAACATTGATCAATTAATCAAACTGGAGGGTTTAGGATCAGCTCAAGGAACACGACGGTCTAGATGTATCAGATTTTGATTACGACGAAGAGTGATACTCGCGTCGATAATTGCTAATCGCATTGAAAATGATCGAAAGAAGAAGAAGAAGAAAAAAAAAGAATTTATAAATTTTTTGAAATTCTTTTTCAATGGAAGCTTCCAGACCATGCGAAAGAAGCCTTGTTCCAGTGGATTGACCGCTCGGCCTATTTGTCTATCAGAGATACATCGACGGGGTTCAAAGGGGTCGCGCCCTTACCTCCCACTGACTGATTGGCGTGAATCCCACTCACGTTTTTCCTTCGACTTCTCTTTCCACTGTCATTTATAACGGTACACGTCAAACCCACGTCAAGAAACCAGCCGATCTTTCATTCTGAGGAGATTATGATTGAGTGGCCGGTCGCGTGCCAATCTATTTTATTATTTTGGAAAAAAATCGAGAGGACTTTAAAGAATTTCACACCATTTTCATTTTCAAATTCCAAATCCGAAAAGGGAAAAATCCAGAAAACCTTACCTCTTTATTTGTCCGACGATATCTCGATAACGAATGAACGGATTTTGACTATCGTTGTACCAATCGACGCGGTTTTTATGCAGCTTAGAACCGATCGAATTTCTAATTTCATTGGTTCAGTAGTCTTCGAGTTATTTGAAGAATAAAATTTGGAAACATCTTTTTTTTTCTTTCTCTTTTTCGTCAATCGACGATATTTCGAAAACGGATCGACGCATTGCGGTCGATCTTTTTTTCAATCGATAGAATCGATCGATCCAGTAGTTATCTTGGAAACTATATCTCTCGGTCGATTTTCCAAATTCAAAAAATACAAAAAAATTCAGCAACCCCATTTCTCGAGCTTGACAAACCGATTTTTATTAATCAATCGGTTCTGTCTCATTCTTCGAATTCGAAAATTGATCACGGACCTTTTTTTTTTCATCTCCCAATTCGGATTCCGAAAAATTGAAGAACGAGACGCGATTTTTCACTGGGCTTAGGTCCAACTTGGCTCGCTGAGCTCGTGGAAAAGAGTGAAAATTAGTAGAGGCATTAATAAAGTAGAAAGCCGAGGCTTGAAGAGGTCGGTTGGCCAGAAAATCGCTGCAGTAGAACGCAGACGATGGCCGTACCGGAGTTTGCCAAGGCAAGTGAAAGCAAGGGAAGGCAGACTGCGGCGGACCGAACGAACGAACTAAGGGTTGCTGGGAGGAAATTGTATCCTATTTTTCTTTCCCGATTCGGGAGAACAAAGATATTATTCGCGAGGGTGGCGGGGGATGGGCGGTGGGGGGGGGGGGGGGGGGGGGGGGGGTAGCACAGGGTGGATGTAGGGTAGACGTTGAAAATTTTTCTTTTTTTTTTTTTTCCTCTACTCTTTTTGCGACCATTTCAATCAAACGAGAAGCTATTTAATCTGAGAATTTGCCAAGACAACGATTCCAAGATTCGACCACACAATTCATCCGACCAACAAAAGTTTTTGCCACGTTTTATCTTCTCGAAGGGTTCGAAGAAAATGATAAAAAAAATGATAAAAAAATGATAGAAAAAAAAAAAAAGAAGACGAAGAAGAAATTTTTTCTTTCTGTTCTTACTCTCTATAGCTCTCTCTCTCTCTCTTTCGTACAAACGGCGAGCGATTTTTATTAAATTTCTCTCGCTTTTATCTATCCTTTCGCGGTAGATTTTCGCGATATGGGAATTTTCATTTTTTTTTTTTTTTTTTTCCACTACTTCGTTCCGCAAGGTGTTGAAATTTCGGGGATTTTCTTCTCTTCCTTTTCATCTTCCCTCTCCCCCTCCCTCTCCCTCTCTCTCTCTCTCCATTTTCCTTTATCGCGGAAAATTGATTTTCTCGCAGCCTCTCAGAGTCGATATATATATGTACCTATAATATATATGTATAAACCTGTACACGATAAATCATACCTTCCAATTTGTCGTTTTGTGTAACTGCAAGCAACGAAACCGCGAGAGCTTTGCTACGGAGGAAAATTTATCGCACTAACGTGGAAAGAAGAAGAAAGAAAAAAAAAAAGTGTGTCTCTACGTAGGTACATACATACATACATACATACATATGGATTTCGGCCAATAAATTCAACCAAAATAAGGATCCCTTCGTTGCATAAGCTGAAAACTTTCGGTTCCCCAAAAACAGAACCGAGAACGTCCTGCGATGGTAATTTTGAAAATGGTTTTTTTTATTTTTCCTTTTTTTCTTTCTTTCTCTCTGATGTATCTCTTTTTTTTTTTTTTTTTTGGGTGTTTTTCGATCGATTTTCCCTTCGTCATTCGACTCTCTAATAATTCCGACGATTTTTCTCCGGAGTTCGAAGAACTGGGGTGAAACCATCTTTCGAAATTTTCTCACATTTTCATTTCGCCCCACCCCAGTCTCTTTGGAAAATCGCTGAGATCATCAATATTGGATAACCAGAACTGCATTAAAACATGGTTACCTTACGGTAATATAGCTTCGGTCGTTGCACATAGGACCTAGAATTCCACCACCACCCCGTTCGTCGAGAATTCCATTATAAACTAATTGAGACACTTATAGAAACGCTTTTTATTTTCTACTTTGCAATTTTTTTCTTTTTTCTTTTCTTCCTCTTTCGCTTTCGCTTTTTTCAATTCATTTTTTTTTTTTCTTACATCCCACATATCCCGGCGTACGTTCGTTAAGAGTGAAAAATTTTCCTCTTTCCTCTTTCCTCCATCTAGTCTCTAAGTGATAATCAAATTTCATTTCATATCGTATTTCTCATCGATGTACGGTGAAATTCTTTGGCTAAAAGACACAAAAAAAAAAAATTGAAGGAAAAGAAAATAAAAATAAAAATGAAAATGAAAATAAGAAATGTAAAAAAAAAAAGAGAATTCCTCTCTTCTATTCACCCCGGTCGCATACACTTCTCCAACCCGTTGTCAAAATAATGCATATTCAACGTGCACCACCGGCACCAGCACCAGCACCAGCACCAGCAGCACTCTTCTCGAAAAAAGCTCGTGTGTACCGAACGATGTTAAAAAATGCAGTTGTTTGTGTACCGTTTATTTTTCATTCTATTTTCCATCATTTTTGCCTTTTTCGCTCTTCTTCTCTAGTTTCCTCTCTTTTCATTCTACCTATATGCACACGAGTACGAGTATATAATACGACTCTCTCTCTCTCTCTCTCTCTCTTGTCTATTCTGTAGAACAGAACAGAACAGAACAGAGCAGCACATAACAGAACGGGACAGGACGGAACAGAACAGAACTGCAGCTTTCGCGAAAAGGGAAGAAAAAACGAAAAAAAAAAAAAAAAAAACTGAAAAAAGAAAAAAGAAAAAATGTAAAATGAAAAATAGAGTATTTTTTCATTGTTCCGTTTCAAGGTTTTTTTTTTTTTTTCATTTATTTTTTATTTTTTTTTATTCTATCACTTCATCCCCTAAGAGGGGTGGGCGATGCCAACGCGTGTGGGTATACATTCAATAGTATCTTTTACTCCAATTTTTCTTTTTGTCCTCCCCTCTCTGCACCTACACGTGTTCTGTACATTTTTTTGTTCCTTTCTTTTTTTCTTCAATTTTACACGAACAACTTCACGCACGCGTTATTGTTCCCCTGAGTCGATTGAACCGGCCTACGGTGTCACGCGCGAAAAGTGGATCCGCGATTAATCAACGATTCCGTGTTTTTTTTTTTTTTTTTTTTTTTTTTTTTTATTCTTCGTTTTCTAGTTTCCTCCCCCCTCCACCGCCCCCCCCGCCCCCCCAAAAAAAACGCGAAAAACAACAACGCGGGAAAAAATTAGAAAAAATTAGAAAAAAAAAAAAAAAAGGGATGTTCGGAAGTGTCGGGGATCGTTTTCCATCGGTGTTTCCCGAACCCTGGGAAAAGGGTATGTAACAGCGGAATATCTAGTAGTTTGGACGTGCGGTAGCCTGGAGCAACTATGTAATTTTAACTAAAAGTCTAGTTTCGTGTGGGGGAGGGGTGGGGGTGAGGGTGGGGGCGTGGGGGCTGTAGGGGGTTAGAGAGTTAGATAGCTTGCGGCTGAAACTGGCTCTACCCAACTTAAATGGCGGCCGATTTGCATTTGGACGAGTGTCAAATTGCCGCCAGTAAAATTGCACTCTCGCTCGGAACCCCCCCCCCCCCCCCAACTCTCCAACCCCTAACTCTCGTAACCATCCTGCAACCCGTTCTCCACCACCCAGTTACCTAATTGCATTCCACCAGAAACACACATCTCCATTTGTTGGATATTCGCGTAGCCGTACGTATTAGGGGTGCGGGACCGGTTTCAACCCCCTACCCCCACCCCTAAGACGGAAGATGAAATTTGTTTTTTTTTTTTTTTCTCCCTTCAAATATCAAGTCTGGATTTTTCGTTTTATTCGTTTTATTCGTTTTTTTTTTTCTAACTTTTGAAAATTCTGTTTCATCACGGATTAATTGAACCCCGCCGAGGAACGACCCTATAAGGTCCTAAAGTATAGTTCCGTGTGATCGGATATTGGAATGCCGTCACGCCGAGTATTTAAGGAGACCGGTCGCTGCCTTCGGGAATTCCAATTTTGACGAAGGACTTCCCGTCTAGCATCCCCTACAGTTCCATCCTTTCTTCCCTATTTCCAAACGATTATGACGTTATACTAATTACTTTATAGCGAAAGAAAATTCCTCCGAGAAGATCTCCACCCCCCACCGGTTGATCGCTCTTCCCTATATCCAGATATATATATATCACAACGATCGAATCGTTTCGTTAGCAAATTTTCGATTCCTTTTACTTTTTCAATTTCTGTTCCAGGGTGCCGATATAATTTTACGAAAATTCGAAACCGCCTCTGAATTTTTTTTCCTTACCTTCTCCTTTCGGTGGGGAATTTTTTTTCTTTCCTCGATCTTCACCGATCCTCCCCTCACACCCGAAACAAATTTTCGTACCGTGCGTGGTTACGAAAATTGAAGTAAAAAAAAAAAATAAAAAATCCTTCTTTCGCGATAAATTTCATTTTGATAAATTAATATCGTCGCGCGTGCGTCATGCGAAATGGCTTCGCGCAACGACTTATATACTTTCAGAAAAAAATTACTGGAAAAATATTATAAAAAATAAAAAAATAAAAATTTTCACTACGAGCGGTAGCTCAAGGATCTAGGTATTATATACTATATATATATATATATATATATATATAGGTATAGCTGTGTATGGTAGATGCAGTAGGTACTTTGATACACGTGTGTGTGAGGGTGTGAGGGTGCGGGGGTCTGTTTCTCTTGGTGTGAGGCTGTAAATCGCGGTATATCGTCGACATGTTCCTAGTTTTTGACGTTGAAATATAGCAGCCAACGTCGCGACGTCGTACGCCGTTATACTGGCCACGTGTGATACTGTATATATACACCCTTAACCACTGACTTAAAGCTGCAGGTACCCACCTACTACACTGTTATTTATATACGTGTACACCGAACGACCTGGGGCGATATAACCGAGGTATAAAATGTCCTTGTGCAAAGGGGGTATACTTCACTTTGATGATACGTTCATTTTCAACTGAGGGGTAAATTCAGGACTTTTTCAATTTCAGGGCGTTTTCATTTCTACTTCGGATCTTCATCACGGAAGTATATATATATATTCATATTAGTTTCGTTAGAAAAATTAGTTCCGATCGTGTGTCCATATGTAATTACCTTTGAGATCCGTACGCGTATGATACTGTGGTGTGAATCTGTCCGAGAGAATCCCCAAGCGCATTGTCTTACCAAGGGGTAGTAATGCTGTAACCAGTTCCGAACGGACGGGGATACTGCGGCAGAAATAAGGACGATAGCCGATTTGTCCTACCGATTTGTCCGCCGCATGCGTTACGATTCTTCGATACGGAAATGGGATGGTAAAATCGCGTCAGACCTAGGCTGTGGTTTCAAAAAGCTCGCGGCTTCGATGGAAAAATTAATTCTGATCATTTCAATGAACGATCTTCGCGTTTTTGGATTCTGGTATCCGAAGGAACGGCTCGAAACAAAGATCGGAGATCTGTTCGAAAACCTGGACGAATTATTTCGGAAACCGGGAGATCAACGAAGTCTGAAATTTAAGGGATTTCACACCCCAACGATCGGCGAGAAAAATTTCCACGTCTCGTTTAATTCGCAGGATCGATTCTACCGGAAGAAAAAATCGAATTCCAATTTTTTACCTACGAATTATATTTCTTTTTTACATTCGAATGAGAGATCGAGTTTTTCCGAGTCTGAAACGGTAGCATCGACCAGGTTTCTCAGGCGTAGAATATTTTGTATCGATTTTGGAAATTAGTGAACTCAAATTCGTCGAGAGATCTCGAAAAACGAGTGAATAAAAAAAAGAAATCTAAAATTCGTAGGACTTCACGTCGAGATAGAAAAATTGCCATATCTCGTTAAATGCTGACTTTTTTTTTTACACGGGAGAAAAGATTGCCTCTCAATCTCTGACAAACCGAATTCCGATCAGCCATCCGTGGTTTTCACCCTCGAAAACAAAAAAGCTTTCCGCGTTTCGAAAGCTTTGAAATTCTTCGGATTCTCCGATTTTCTATTCGGTAGAGCAATTCTAAATCTGCAGAAGCCAAATTTAAAAGAAGATCAGAAGACGGGAATCGAAAAGCGAGACCGAGACCAAAATGATCGAAAAACCACCCTTACGATCAGTTAAAAAAAAAAAAAAAAAATAGATGTTCAATAATTCGTCAAGGAGCTTTAAAACTTGAAATTCGAAAACGATCTTCTTCCTTTTTTCATTTTCTCATCCCTTATATCCGATTCGAATAAAGAGTGAGTAATATACCGATCGTAGTTTTCCTTTTTGGCATAATTCAAGCTTATCTCGTTCTCAGCAAGCGAGGAAAGCAAACAAACTGAAAAGGCAGAGAGGTGGGTGGTAGGTAGGTACTTGCAGCCTGCGATTATACAATATACGTACAATTTCCCATAAACCTTAGTTTTTGCATTCTAATCGTTCCCATGTTTTGCCATGTTCAACCCTTAGATTAATTGCCTCGGGACAGGCTAGCCGGTAAACTAATTCCTTGCTTACTTGCTTGTTCGCTCGCTAACTTATGTTATGCTCTCCAGTTATTCCATGCATCGGAACCCCGGGCATGACTTGCGATAGCGAACCTTACTGCACTCACCCCCATCGAAAATAGCGAATTAAAAACAGGGTAGAAAATATAATTCCTCGTTCAAAAACAAAAATAGGATTTGACATTTTTTTTTTTTTCCCACCCTCTCGTCCTTAGAGATTATTTCGCGACTCGTTCATCACTTCGAACGCAGTCAACGCGGTAATTGACAACAGGAAAGTAACGAAAAAAGGAAAAAAGGAAAAAAAAAAGGAAATGAAAAAAGAAAATTACGGTTCAAATTACTCGACTGTGTTCACTTGAGAATTGACAAAGTGCCAGTATCAGAAAAAAAACGGAAAAATCAATCAACGAGTGGGGGTGGGTATTATTCCGCACCCTCTTTCATTCGCCGATTGACAAAGTTACGAAATTACTCGAAAAATTGGAAAATTAAAAATTGTTCGTGAATTAATTGATAATCAGAAACTGATTACTTCCTTTATCCTCTTTCGCGCGTTCGATATCGCCTTTTTTCTCTGTTTCTCTTTTTCTTTTTTTCTCTTTTTTTTTCGTTCTCCGTCATCTTTTATCGATGATACTCATTTCCAGATATCAACCCCTCCGCATAGTCGATAATAATAAAAGGATTATGTATTATATGGCAACGGGATGTGTGATCCGATATCGATAACGTTCTAATTGCTTCGGCGTTTTTTGTACAGCGGTTTAACCCGTCAATCTATTTTTTTTTTTTTTTCACCCTTTTCTACACTTTCGTTTTTTTTCTTCATTGTTTTTTTTTTTTTTTTTTTTTTCATTCATTCAAACAAAATACCCACGGGGCTGAAGTGAGCGTCGCACATACGAATTTATTGGCATAGAAAAAACGCCGTTTCGATTATCTGTACCTACCCCAAAACGATATTTCGTCTTCAATTGCTCTCGATAATCGTTACACCGATTTCGTCGACCTCCCGAATCCAGTTTTTTCGAGAAAAATTAAGAAAAAATAAAAACGAAACTAACGAAACTAGGATTTTGCATCTCGGAGTAGAGCGACCCGAAAACTTCGCCCTTACGGCAGCACGCTTTTCTCACGGGGTTCACCCGTCGAATTTCACAGAGCCGCACCCTTACCGTAGAAATTCGCGATGTTTTTTTTTCTCTCCTGATTACACCCTTATAGTTCATAGCCCTCGGTATGACAGCCATCAAGATGCTCGATGCCCGATGCCCGATTTTTTTTTTCCTACCCTTAAAAACTTCGGCCTCGTTTATGAGAAGATTGGGAAATGTGAGCGAGGGTAATTGATAAATTTTCCGAAACGGTAAATCGTTGACCACGTTTTTCCCTCCTTCTCGGATTTTTTCGGACTCTCGGAATTTCGATCTTTCAAAATTTCCGAACGTCTTCCCGAGCATTCCGAAAAATCTACTCGAACGAATCCGAAAAGATGAGAAAGAACAAAAAAAAGAAAATATTGAGACGGAGAGAAGACGCGTGGTTCTGTCCAATTTGCGCTTCTTCGAAAGCACGGAGCTGCTTTCCTCTCTCGCTTTTCACCAATGGAGCTTTTCACTCCCTCTCACCCCCTCGCTGCGGCTGTCTCGATTCTATGCCGATATTTACCCGTCGTTTTCAAGTCGACTTCATGAAACAGCTTTTTTCGTAGCTCTCGTCTCGCTATTCCCTCTTGATTTTCTTTTTTCCTTTTTCTTTTTTCATTCGGCGAAAAAAGTTTTCGCCGGTTTCTTACCGCCCCCCTTTTACCGTACGGAATCGACTTTTAACGGAAATTTGCCTCTTCGCTGTAGCCACCCTTCGATATCGATGACTCGAGCTTGTATGAAGCTTGCAGCCCCCTCCGATTCTTCTGTACAAACTCCGGAACTCCGGTAGAAAAAATGGCTGATACCATCCCTTAAACGATGGGATTTTTTTTTCAACCCCTTTTTCCGATCTTAATGTATACATATGTATACACACGATTCGAAAAAATTGAATCGGAGGGAGAAGAAGTTTGAATAAAAAAAAAATGAAACATTCCCGCGACTCGGAAATTCCTTTCGACCCCTGGAAGAGGAAATTTTCGAATTCTAGAAGTGAAATTTAGCCAATTTTAAACCCGGGTTACCCGAGTCGAGGAATTGTTTCGAAACTCTTGAAACCAGCTAACTAACAATAAGAAAAATAGGGCTCGGAAACTAAAGGTCTAGAAACGCGAGGGGATGAATGAGAAGAAGAGTTCGAGCCCTGGTTACGGTCGGAATGCTTTACCCAGATCGTTATGGAACCCGGAGATACAGGAGACCCCCGAGTATCTCAATCCCTCAAGAATTTCACGCTATACTTTTACAAAATTGGTACAAAAATTATCTCCGAAACACGGGCCGAAAAAATTCATAACGAAACGAACATACCCCGATGGAATAAAAATTTACGCTCTAGAAATTACCCCTTCGAGAAAATTCTCTTCGAGTTTTAAAGAATTTTGAAAAATTTGCGACCAGTCAAAAAATCCGATTCCATGGAATGATCCGAGAAGAATCATTTCCAAGGCTTGTATAGCCGTACACCCCTTCAACCAGAGAAGATAAAACTCGAAGACTGGTGACCGGAAGTTGTTCGGTAGTTTCAGCGTCTTGTATCCCTTTTTTTTTTCTCGTTTTTTTCGTTTTTTCTACCCTGACTTCGGCCGTTTCTTACGAATTTTTTTCTTTATCTTCTTTTATATCTTTTTATCTCGTATCGTACAGTCTGTATGGTATAGCTGGTATATAGGTATATAGTTCAGGACGATTTGTCGACGGGTGGTTAGGGTTGTCTCCTATATATATATATATATATATAAGGATCTTAGTAGGGACCATGGCGACGGCAGTACATTATATAATTTGTCTTTTTTATATATATATATATATATATCTTTTCTCTACTTTCTCAGTTTTTTTTTTTTTTTTTCCCTCCCTTCTCTTCTCTCCCCCTTCTCTTCCCTCTTTCCATACTAACTTCGTGTTTTATTTCATTCCTTGATATAAAGGCAAGAGTTAAGTCGTCGACTTCCTTCCAGCTAGCTAGCTAGTAGCAGTATCTAACCCAAACCAGACTCCTGTCCTAAATTTCAGGTCTGATTCCTTCCCATAAACTCCTGCGTCTTTGGATTCGCGCCAAACGCAACGCTTCCGCGAATGCCATGCCGTACCACCGGAAATTCGGAATCTCATAGGATCGATGTCGCGAAGGTCTTCTTCCTCCCTGTAAACTATACGCGTATACTTCGACTCCTAATATTTCGCAACGTTTTAGACGGAAAATGGTCAATTTTTGCAAAAAAAATTTTTTTTGCACATTTTCATTGAGGATTTTTTTTTTTTTTTAAAGTGAAAATCGCGAGGTCCGAAAAATGGGGAAAGATCGATGAATTTATCGGGCATGAAGCGCGTCACGTTGTCCCGTTAACGAGGGTTGAAGGAAGGGGTGGAAACGTTCTTTGGAAAACTATCGGTGTAGGGGATAGAAGAAGAGAAAAGTTTCGTTTCTGTTGTCCTAAGGAAAAGTCCCAACATTCTATTCCCACCCTATTATACCGGAGAACACAGTCCTCGCCGAATAAAACTGGATCTTATTTCTCCCCATCCAGTTCTCTGCACCCTACGAATAAGTGGGGCACTTGAAACTTCTACAAATTCACGAGCGATCCTTACCGCCCTCGACCATCTGTCAATTACTATATTTACTCCGGATGGAGTAATAGTTGCAGAGATAAATTTTTCCCGATCCCGAAGCGATTTTTTGGCCAGAGAAGGGAGAAAATGAAACTAAATTGTTCCGATTTTTGGAAATGACGTCGAGTATGTGTGGAATATAGTTCGGCAGTAAAAAATGAAAAGTTTGTTTCTGGATGTGGAATTCTGTGATTTTTCGATTTTTTTTTTTAATACACTCGATTTTGGAGTTTTCAAAAATCGATGGAAAATATTCTACACTTGAGGAACCTGGTCGATGCTACCGTTTCGGACTTGGAAAAACTCGATCTTTGATTCGAAAGTAAAAAAGAAATATAATTCGTAGGTAAAAAATGGAAATTCGATTTTTTCTTCCGGTAGAATCGATCCTGCGAATTAAACGAGACGTGGAAATTTTTCTCGCCGATCGTTGGGGGGTGAAATCCCTTAAATTTCAGACTTCGTTGATCTCCCGGTTTCCGAAATAATTCGTCCAGGTTTTCGAACAGATCTCCGATCTTTGTTTCGAGCCGTTCCTTCGGATACCAGAATCCCAAAAACGCGAAGATCGTTCATTGCAATGATCAGAATTAATTTTTCCATCGAAACCGCGAGCTTTTTGGAACCGCAGCCTAGGTCCGACGCGATTTTACCATCGCATTTCCGTATCGAAGAACCGTAACGTATGCGGTGGACAAATCGGTAGGACAAATCGGCTATCGTCCTTATATCTGCCGCAGTATCCCCGTCCGTTCCAAACTGATTACAGCATTACTACCCCTTGGTAAGACAATGCGCTCGGGGATTCTCTCGCACAGATTCAAACCACAGTCTCTTACGCGTATGTAAAGCTGCTTATATCAGATATCTATGCGTTTGCATACGTTTAGGGAATCGCTTGGTACCGTTTCAACGGATCGAAATTAATAATCGAAGCCAAAATGATCCGAAACGATTTTAAAAAAAGTCAATTTTTATGTTTTCTTTCATTTTCTTTCTCCTTTTTTTGGTTCAGACGATCAGATCGAGCTAAAAATTACCACTTTCTTTAATTTTCGACGACATCTGATCGTTGCGAATTCCATCGAATGATTTTTCCAACGGATTTGAATACCGTAGTGATTTTTTTTCTCCATTCTTCTTTCTTCTTTCTTCTTTCTTCTCCTCTCGAGATATTCGATACTGACCTAAAAGAGGGTGAAAAAAGAGGCGGAAGTTCTATCGGTGATTTATCCCGATCGAGAAACAAGGGCCACGAAGAAGACCGCGACCACCAATCACGCTAAGAACTAGTAGATATCTAGCTTCTTCCCGCTGTATGGGGTGGTCCAGTTTGTTTTCCGAGTAATTTTCCATGGGATACGATGCGACGTTGATATAAGAAAAATATTATCGCTCCTGGTCAGAGCGAGAGCGAGAATAAGTAGAAAAAAAAAAAGAAAAAAGAAAAAAGAAAACAAGGCAAAAGGGCAAAACGATAAAAGAGAAAAGAGGGAAGAAAAGGGTGTAACTTTAATCCCCTTAACTCCCTCAGGCCACAAAAGATCCCTGGCTCTTTTACTTTTACCGGATTTATTTAACATCTACACATATATATATATATATATATATATATATATATATATATATATATATATATATATATGTATATATCCGTGTATACCATGATATAATACATTTCTCCATTTTTTTTTTCTTTTCTTTTCTTTTTCTTTTTTTTTTTTTACTTTTCGTTTTTCACTTCCTAGCTTAATACCGCGGTGATTTATAGTCTGGGAATTGTATAAAGGGGGTGTATAAGCGTCGCCTCTCGCGTCGGGGTAGTAGCTGTGAAAGAGAACGAGGAAAACTCTGGGCTTAACGAGAGGCGAAGACAAAAAAAAAAAAAAAAAAAAAGAAATTTGAAAAAATTGAAAAAATTGAAAAAAAATTGAAAACTCTGTCGGAAAATTCAGTTTTTTTATTTATTTTTCTCTAATATTTATTCCGAATCCTTCGTTATACGTAAAATAAAACGAAAAAATCTTCTTCGAAAGATCCCCTAACTGGTATTACACCCCTCATCAACCCTCCGCTTATCAAAGCTCGAAAATATTTTTATTGCTAGATTATATTCACCCTCTCCTCGTTTTAACATCCCTGTATACATATATACATACACCCTTGACGAATTATTATTTTTTCTCAACTTTCTCCACTCCTTTTTCTCGTTTCTCGACGATTAAACACCAAAGTTCAAGCTCAGTTTCGCTCAGGTCATTTGGAAATTCCCTTTGTTTCGTTATTTGCACATTTTGCGTTTGACTTCGGTCACATAGTGTGTACACGGGGTGTATAGTATATACCTACACGTATATACCGATCGTTTCATATTCATCCCCTGGGAAAGTTCCCCTGCCCAGGTGTATTCCCTGTTTACCCCACTAATTTCTTATCCTTTGGCAGGATCGTTCTCCTCGCCTCTCGTTCGTTCCCATGCTCGTAATTATTCCCTTTCATATCTAATCGCGTATAAAATAAATTCCCGCGATTTCCATATCTCGATTTTTTACATCAGAACTCACCTTTTCAGATCCAAATATATCACATTGTGCAACCAGTGTCCAAAGATCACCGATGCGCACGAGTTGCTTGTACTATTTTTTTAAAACGCGGTGCAAAAAATTCGACCTTGCGTGCGCAAAGCCTACGTTTCTCGCACTAGTATGCAAATTGATCGCTTTCCACACTAGTGCGAGAGACGGACACTTTGCGCACGCGAAACAGGTACGAAAAGTCGAATTTTTCCAATATCGACAGATTTTTGATTGGCTTATTTATATATGAAAAATGGCAAGTTATAGGAGTTTCTTTTTTTCATAGCTTCTTTTTCGTTTCTCTTTATCCTTCTTATGTTAGATAGAAAATTCTTTATATACGTGTCTCGTAAATTCAGTTTCCTACAATTTCCACTATTCTATCGAGGGAACTTGTGTGGCTGGTAGCAGTTATTCTTCTCGGCATCGATATATAGCTATAATCGGCTTTTTGAGGATATCGGAGTAAATCGATTATGAGATAGGAAATTTAATTTCGAATCGGTACCAACGATTGTATTTCGTAGCATCGGGGGCAGCAGCGATTACCAGCAGATCTACTGCAGAGCTTTACATTATCTGATTAGAGGAAATATCTCGACTCGTAGGTATATCTCATTTCCGATTATCCAAATCCCATCCCGATCGATTCTCATCGGCATAAATACTCGAAATGAAGTAAAAAATTTGATTAAAATTATTTCGTTTAAAAATTCATTGCCGTTTCACAAGATTACGATAATCGTCGTTATACTTCATTTTTCCCGATCAGTCTGGATTCTGAAATCCGAACAGTTCGTTGATCCACCCTTAGGTCCTTTTCGCTCTGAAGTTTCGAGTGGCTGGAGAAGGAAGGGGGTTTTTTTTTTTTTTGGTCAAAAATAGATTCGACGTTGAATCTCATCCGTTTTGTTTTTGTTAAAATAGGTAATACAGCTGTACTTCGGATTCTGTACAAGATTCATTCTTTATTTCTTCATGAGAGGGTGGGGGGTGGGGGTAGACGGGGGATGTTTTTTTGTAAACAAGAGCGCATATGTGCATGAACACACATACGTATGTATGTATGTATATATATATATATGTCTCCGGAAACCGCAGGTATACTAAGAGGGTGGAAAATAGATCCTGATAAGGGAATAAATCTAAACCGGAATAAAATAGAAAATAAAAACGTGAATTCTTCCCGTTATTCTCATACCCCAAGAGTCACTAAAAGTGAATATAAATTATTCCAAGGGGGTTCGGGGTCGGGGCTTGGGGTTTGGGGTTGTTTTCCATTTTATAGACTAAAAACTACCGGCGAAAAAAAAACAAAAAAAAAAAAAAAACGAAAAACGACAAAACGTGATAAAATGATTTCCTCCCACGTTATTTATCATCGCTAATTCGCTTTCTTTTTTGGTATCGTATATATATATATATATATATACACGTATACGTACACCCTCTATATTATACACCGCACGAGACTCCTGGGCAAGAAACAAAACGGGAATGTGATTTATTTCCGATAAAATTCGTTGCTGCAGAAAAAGGAGAAGAAAAGAGAGAAAAACAAAAAATGACCGAAAAACGTAAAAAAAAAAATAAAAAAAAAAAATACACACACACACACATGGGTAGAAAATTCCGGGATAGAATATAGGTATGTAAAGATCGTGCTGGGTAATTTCCAACGCTGCTGATACGTTTTCGAATTTGTTTTTTTATTTTCTCTATTCAAATTTGAAAAAGCTAGAAAATCTGTAACGTGAAGAAAAAAAAAAAGGAAAAGAGATCGGATCTTTTTTATGTATTTGAAAAAAAAATCGTCGAAATACGTATCGTATGTAACATATTAAGTATGCGATCGTGTCTCGCGAGCCAACTTCGAATTGGGTCAATTTCGGTTCAATTTTCTCGTGCATAAAAAAGTAGATCAACAGTTATTGAAGCCTTGAGGCAATATAATGTGTATATATCTATACGCCTAGGTAAGAGAAATGGGAAAGAAAATTAAAGAAGGGAAAAAAGAAACTATGAGAAATAATGAAACGAGGAAACTAGAGGAAGAAGAAAGAGAAAAAGTAAAAAGAAACAGAAAAAAAAAAAAGGGGAAAGGCTGAAGGAGGATGTAAGAAACAGGATTGGAAATATAAAAACTAATAAAGGCAAGGATATCTACGTACAATTCTCAGATAACGGTAAATTATTGTGTTTGTTTCAATCCCAAGACTTCGAGTCTGTCTTCTCGTTTTAAATCTTTCTCTATCTCGGTCTCTCCCTTGTATTAACAACCCAGTTTATCGCAAATTCGACAGAGGCTAGAGATAAAGAGAAGGGACTCTAAAGTCGATTAAAGTACCCACCTCAATGTGTTCTTCGACGTAATTAGTTTGTCTTCAATCAAGGGGATCTGAATGGAATAATAGACTAAGACTAAGGAAAACACTTAGCCAGTTTCGAGTAAAACTCCGCAGCTCTCGTTCTAGATGAAATACGAGACTTTGAAACATTTCGTCCGATCAAATGGTGAATAATTTTCAAATTCATGATTTCATCGAGTATCAAGAATTTTCTGTTCTCTTTTAGGTCTCGAATATCTTCGAAATTTCGATAATTGATCTCAATTCGAAATTCTATCATCAACTCCAAAACTACGATCTGAAAAATCGCTTCGATTTTATTTTCGTTCATCTCTCCAGAATTTTGAATCCATTTTTCATACCCCAGTCGAGTGTGTGTCTCGAAACCTAGCGCAGGGACTAACCCACGTATACACCTACGTAGTTTACCAGCAATAATTCCAGGGTCCATTACCGCCCGGTGTAAGCCATATCCTGAGCCTGTTGTATACTTTTCCTAGGTATATGTGAGAAAGGGGCTATGTGGTTTACTGGCAGTACGATAACCCTATATTTCGTTAATTCTTACAATAAGTTAACCACCACGCGTTATTTTCCACGGGTTTAGGTAAAGAAAGGTGTTTCTGGCACGTGGCTCCCGAACGGTATGTATTAAACCTATTATATGTATTACTGGTGTAATAGGGCCGATACGACCGTGTCGTTACGTATATATGTTCTTAGCATGTATTCACGTGTGGGTAAAAAAAAAAAAAAAATATATATATATATATATATAAAAATATAAACACATACATACATACGTATACATATAGGTATACATGTATATATACATCCACGTGTATTAGATGGCTCGCGCAGCCATTAGAGATTATTGCTTGGCTTCTTCTTTTTCCACCCTCAGTACACTTTTCCAACCCCACACGTGTGCAGAGAGCCCCAAAAAAAATTCCCTATATACTGTACGTATATACGAACATTTACCTGCCAGTTTCGCGTATTTTTCGATTTTTTCTTTTTTTCTTTTTTTCTTTTTTCTTGTTTTACTGTATCCTTTTTGTTTTTCTTTTTTTTTTTTTGTTTTTTTTTTTTTCTTCATCATCGTCGTACGAGAGAAAAGTCGGTACCGAAAGTGGAACGGATATTTGACACGAATGGGGCCGACAAAAAAACAAAAAAAAAAAAAAAAACCACCCCTCGCCAAATTCACCGTCGCACGTTTTACAGGTATCTGTATATCGTTTCTAATACAATTTTACGATTTCTATCACTCTTTCTCTCTCGTTTGAAAAAAAAAAAAAAAATTATTTTTTTTCTTCTTCTACTCTCCTCTCGCCCGATTCTTGTTCCTCAGGGAATTTACCGAAGCCTCTGGAATAAATATATATATGACTCTGACTCTGACTCACTTTCTCTCTCTCCTTTTCCCTGGTTTTTGTGTTTTTGTGTTTTTTTTTTTTTTATTCATTTTAGGATTTTTCACTTCTATTCTTTTCTCAAACAATCCGATTTTATTCTAGCTGATTTTTTCACCGGCTAGAGACTCCCCTGCCCAGTTCCGAGGGAAAAATCAAGTCAGTTTAACGACGGGCACTTCGACTACGATCAGCCACCGAATTATACGACATAATCGATAACCTTATTAAACTGTCGATAAGGGTGACGGGGTAGAAGCCTCCCCCTACTACTACTACTACTCCCTGTTTCCACTATATTAGTTGCAGCTACGACGTCATAGTCATTAATATTTCGCGAGGAATTCGATTATACATTATCAGCGGATATGCAGGGGGTGGCCCGCGGAGGGCTAAAAGGACTACAAGTCATATTCGTCGATTTTTAACTAAGTTCAAATTTTTTTTTGTTTTCTCTTCTCTTCCCTCCTCTCTCGCGATATTCATTTTTATGCTTTTTTGATATATCAGGAGCAGAAGAAAGAAAGAAAGAAAGAGAAAAAAAAAACAAGAAGATCATTAGAAAACCGTTCGAAATCCGGAGAAAAGACGAAAAAAATAAGAAAATAATAAAAGAAGAGATATAGAATTCACTCGTTTGGCTATATATCATCTTCTTCTTGATTTTCGAAATTTTTTTTTTCCAATTTTCTTTTTTCTTTTTCAGTGAGTTTTTTTCGTTTTTTTTTTTTCATTCTGCGTTAAATTCATTCGGATCGGCGAAAGAGGAAAAACTCCGATCCATCTTCTTCTTATTCTTATTCTTATTCTCTCATATTCTTATATTCTTCGTCTTCATCTTTCTCGGATTTAGGTGCTGAGGCGAGTTTCTTCTTCAAATTGACGCACAGCTCGCTGCATTAGCTACCACCGGGTTACACGGCTCGCTCACCTCTTCTCCCCGTGCTTTTCCAGGGTTTAAGGATAAATTAGAAAATTAAAGATTAATTTCTCATCAAACTTTTCATTTCACAGTCTGAAATCAGTGCACCCCCTCTCGCTCGAAAACCATTCGGTATGAAAATCAAGACTCGTTATTATTATTATTGTTATCATTATCATTATTATTATTCGGAAATATTTGATCGGAAAATCGTTTTTTTTTTTTTTTGTTTTTTGAAAAACTTTCACTCAATTCCCAATATATCTCTCGAAAATATGAATCCGGAGAGAGAATCGTTTCTTCAAAAATTTTCTTCCGTTCAGTTTTTCTTTTTTTTCTTTCAATTTTCTAATATATTTTCATTTTTCTGTTCTTCTTTTTGAACGAAACCTTCGTTCAAATCCTCGAGGAACCTTTTTCTTGGCCTTTTTTGTTTTTTTTTTTAATTCTTATTTCGGTTTTGTTTTCTCTCTTGTTTCTGGACAGAAATTTACTTGCTTTGTACAAAGAAATCACCCGCGGCGGTAACCTTTTTTTTTTTTCATCTTTTTTAGAAAATCGTGGGTCTCGAGGGTAAAGGTCTGTCCGAAAATGGTTAAATCAATTTTGCACTCGGATTCTGAGATTTTTTTTTGTGCGCACGTCTCCCCATTCATATTCCCTTTTTCCACATTTTACCAAAATATTTTTTCCCCGCCTCGGTTCGGGGGTTGAAAGAGAAAGATCTCCGATTTGGAAGAAAACCGAAACGACGAGGAACGGATTCCGTCGTTCAGTTATTCCGAGACGGAAATCATCGGATCGATTCTTGGGCAAAAGTGGCCAATGAAAAAGGTCGGAAAATGGTAATTGGGTAAAATCCCGTTAACCCTATACGATAGAAATTAACGGTTGCGTCTCACCGATTTCGAGGGGTGAAAATCTCCGTTTCCCCCATTATTCGAAACCCGGGGGTGAAATTCATCTTCGTTTTCCTTTGGGGTCCATCGGAAGTTGGTCAAGTTATCCCGTAGGTCTTTGAGGCGAACCTTTGGGCGACGGACGGGGGTGGCGTAGGTCGGGGTTGAGGTGGGGCAGGGGCCGGGTTTTGGGTCGAGTTAATATCGTCTTCGGATTCTTTATGGCTCGTCAGATCAACCCTGTGTCTCCAAAGGCCTTTGTACGCCATCTGATAGGGTTACACAGGTTCCCTTTGTGTCTAGCCTACGGATATCAAGCCCAAACTCATTGCCACACCCTGTTTCGAACCCCCGCAGTTCACCACCCCGACACAGAATCGTTACGCATAGATGAAACAGTTTCCAAGTGAAAATTCGTTAATTTGAAAAATTCGAGTTTCCCTTAAAACGAAAAAAAAAAAAGAACAAATTCTTCGACCCTTTAGAATTTGTGGGGAAAAAGAACCGAAAAATTCCGCATCCCTTATTAGTAGGTACAAACCGCGTATGAGATAATTGAAAAGATTTCGATTTTCAAAAAAATTCCATTTTTTTTTCCATTTGTTTGCGATTTACTTTTCCAATTTGAGTGACTCTGATAATTATAACTCGACCCGAGAGAAAAAGAGAGAGAGAGAGAGAGAGAGAGAGAGAGAGAGAGAGAGAGAGAGAGAGAGAAAAGTAAAACGAAAGCAGGAAGAAAAGTATTTTAACCCCATTTTCTCAAGCCTCGAGAAATCGTCGAAATGAATTGTTAGGGACTCTAATGAGCGAGGGGGTGGAGAAGGGGTTGGGAAATAATAATTGAAGTTTTATTAATGAAACTCGTAAAAAATAAAGGATGAAATAAAAAATAAAATAATAATTAGACCGAAATAAAAAAATTTTGAAATAATAAAAAAGAAATTTGACAATGACAAAAATCGCTTCCAGAGCTGAGTAGCCGGTACAAGGTATGAGGTATGAGGTATACGTTCCCATCGGTATAAAAGTTTGAAAAATAATCATCGGCAATTAGAATCGCGGGATTTACCTCGAAATTAAAAAAAAAAAAAAACAAAAAGAAAATAGAATATGAATTGAGGAAAAAAAAGAAAATTCAAAAAACCAAGAGGTACTCGATCTTTGACGACGATTGATCGGTCGCAGCAACGTCTCTCGGATCATTATGCGTAGAAGAAAAAATTCACGTTTCCGAAATTCGCTTTTTTATCATTTTCTTTGTTATTTTTTTCCTTTTTGATCAGCTTTTCGAAAAACAATTATTCGGTAGACATATACATATACATATTATAACCACCACCCTGTACGGCGATGGTTGTATTTAAATATAAGCGAAGATCTCTCAGCAGGGGTATTTTGGGGTGTGTAACGCACCTCTCCCGCGCGCCCTTTAGTCAGTATATATATACATATATGTATAGTCTCAAGTTTTAGCTAATTACAATAATGCGTGGGCACCCCCTCTCCCACCCCCCTGAAACAATTACGTACAGAGGCTCTAAAGTTCTCCAATGGGTTTATTGTTGTACGTAGAATTCAACCCCCCACCCCCCGGCTGGTTCAGCTACCCCTTATTTTCAGAGAGACATACACACGTACATACCTACCCCAAAATTTCCTACTCTAAATCTCAGCTTAAACAGGGCAAAGATTTGTTCCTTCTACGGTTTAAACCACCACCGTAACACTACCACCCTTATTCCACGTTTATATGGCATTAAGGATTTTCGAAAAGTCGCCTTCAACCCTTCCGCACGTTTTTTTTTCTTTTTTTTTTTCTCATTTCGTATCCTTTTCTTTTCGACTAGTTTATAAGAACCGAAAAAGGAGTTGTAAAGTTTCTTCAGAAACAAGGACACGTCCGGATGCAAGAAAATAACTCTTCCCGTTCGCGTTGATCTACTATTTATGGTTTTCGAGTTCACCCCGAACCCTCGAACTTCCATATATCTCATAACATAGTTCATAGGTTTAATCGAGAACTGTTTTAAATTGCAAATTTACCCTAGGAAGGTATGCATATACACGTGCACCTTGTTATCCTGCCCAGGTGCCGTTTCATCCCATTGCTATCTATTCCTTTATCAAAATTCCGGACCCTCTACCCCTACCCGAATTTCTCCATACTGCATATTATCCCTCTCCCAACTTACGGAGCCACTATTATTACATATCGATCGCTTCATCTTATTCTTCTTGGCTCAGGAATAACGCAATAAGCACTAAAAATCCTCAAGCCAAAGTGCACCCCTCGAACCACCGTTCTTAATGAAAAGTCGCTCAAAGACAGTATTTCTACGATATCTCGAAGACCCGCGGTGGTATCGAGATGAAGGTAGTTACAAAAAATTTAGCTGATTAAATTTTCTTCAAAAAAGACATGATGCATTTTTCTCGTATTTTTAATGGTTCCGCCGTATTTCGATACCGAATGTCTGACCAATTTATTTATTTGTTTTCTGTAATCATCCCAAGTGTTTAAATATTCAACCTCGAATTACAGCGTAACCAATGACAAAACAGAAAAAATGTACTCTACTTTTTTTATAGGAAATTTTATGAACTTTATTTTTTATAATGACTTTAACCTTCATATCATTCACGGTTCTCGAGATATAATCGAAAGACTGGTAGAGTGCACTTTTTTTCGAACGTATCTTAAGAATCGAGCTATAACAAAAGCGAAGGCGGAGCTTTTCGGCATTTCTTGCCTCGTTTAACCGGGCTATTATTCTCCTCGTCATGTGCTTCAAGTTCAGCCACTTCAGTCACTGGTCTATTATTTCCACCCAGGCCTTACCTGTTTATTGGGATTACGATTTAATTGAGAGAAATGTAACCCGGTCTGACATCGAGCTTGCAGTAGCTGGTAGTATTATACATACGTATTGTTCGGCTCGGGGAATAAGCTCTGACCTCCAACCGAGCTACGCGTTATTGCCCTTAATCCTGAATATGAAATATATACCAGGGGGTAGGTATACCAGACTGGCTATTCGCTGCAGAGTTCAGACGGTTATTATGGAGGATAAAAACTCGTAGAATCCTGATTAAATTTGATTGATTTTTTTTTTTTTCCCTACTTTCCTGCAAGGGGTGGGTAACTTTATTCACATAATTTCAAACGGAATGTGACTAAATTTGAAAAGGAAAAAGCTCCCCGTATTTTTTTCCCTCTCTCTTCTCGTGTCAGTCATATTTATAAGAAGCTTAAAAATCTCACGTAGTACATATATATATATATATATATATATATATATATATATATGCGTATATGTTTTTTGTTTTTGGGTTCATTTTTGGTACTAGAGGGTGAAAAGCTCCCCAATAATACCATACGGAATCGCGACAGTTGGGAAAATCAGGAAATCCGGTTTTCCTAAGATTTTTCGTCGCCGCGCCGGTTATGATCGGTAAAACGATAACACGGTTTTACGATATACACGAAAGAACCAAGCGAGCGGGTACCTTTATGGTGGCCATCGAACCGGATCAAGTGTATTGGTTCATTCCCTACAACCGTTAACTAGATCGGTCTAACGCCTTCGCCTCAATATCGTACACACAGATTTTATAAAATAAAAAAGAGGCTCGAGGCGAATCGCACCCTCGGAGTACTCGAGGGATGCTTTAATTCCAAAGAATTTTATTTTCACCGAATTCCTATACCTGCTCTACGAGAATAGAGGGAAAATAAAGAAAACGGAGAATTGAAGAAAATGAGGATTTCTTTTTTTTTTTTTTTTTTTTTTTTTTTTCAAACAAGCTTTTCATTTTTTTTTTTTTCTAGCCAAATATTTATTAACACACTCACACACACACACACGCACACGCACGCACACCTTTTCGGGATACTTTCCTCCGATGACACGAAATTCCACCAGACTTTGAATAATTTGAAAACAAAAAAAAAAAATAGCTCGACGGCATTTCGAATTTTCCTAAACGTTGGATATACAACGGATGAGAGGATGATATAGAATGAGAAGAACGAGAATGATACATATCTCCTCCGATCGTTTAATACGAGACGGGATGAAATCTGATGGCAGGATGTTGCGCTGACTATAGGAAATACCGCATAGCAGTGATAGTAACTAGTAGCAAAATCCCGTAGCCAGCCAGCCAGCCAGCTAGCTAGACTAGGATAGGCTCTAGCTGCTAGTTAGTTTGCCTGGGTATTCCGCTAGGATAACTTTTGTTATTGCTGGTACGTGTTTCTCCCTGCAGTAGGTATACGGATTACGATAATGTTATAGCGGGTGAACCGAAACTTCGTTAAGGGTGGGGGATATGGGAGGCTGGGGGTGGCTGGGGTGTTCGAGGGGGATGGATGGAATATAGGATAGCGCCCGGAAAGCATTTAGAGTTCGAAGACTGCCTCTACTGGGTTTCGAAATGTCCAACGAACGAAGGTTCGGGCTGGTTACATCCCCTATATATATATATATACATATACACAGAGAAAACCTTGCGATAAAGCCTTGCTATTCCGTTTCGAAACGGTGTTAGTATCTCTGAAGGCTGTCTCGAAATCAATTCGACAAAGGCTTTCCATTCCTTTCCTTATTTCACTCGAACGTTTTTGTTTTTCTTTTACTTTCGTTTCCTTATTTTTTCTTTTCTTTTTTTTCTGTTTTCTTTTTTTTTCTTCTAACGGTATATATGTATATATATTTTCACCCTGTTGTTATTTTCGCATATACATAGTACATGTATATATAGGGGGATTGCACTTATTCGAGAGAGATAGGCCTGCTTCTTCGATTTCTTATACTCGGTCTTGAGGATCGTTCAAAGTTTCATTGACGATGAGATAGGGGGTTGGGTATTGGGCTTTCAGTCTACCACTTGACCACCCTTCGTTTCTTCTCTCGGATATAATAATTCTAATAACAATAATAAACACCGCCTCGCGATCTAATCTAAGGAAGTATCGCGGTATAAAACGGAATGATAAGAGGCGGTGAAGAAAATGAGCTTTTTGGATAAAAAGAGAGAAAATGAGAAAAATGATCGTTACGTGATATGAGAATATATAGCTGCTGGAAATAAGTATGAGAAAATGGTAGAAAAGAAAAACGTGGAACGTACTTAGTCGCTGTATTTCCTCTTCCCTTTTCACCATACGAAATGGACGAAAAAAAAAAAAAAAAACAACGAAATAGAAAATGAAAAAAATAAATAAATAAAAAAAATAAAACCCTGTAGCAGTTCGTTTCGAATCCAATTCGCGACGATATTCCAGCTTTCTCAATCGAACGAATAGTAGTAATATCCAATACAGTTGTAGAATATCGGATAACCCTAGGAGGTGCTTTTATATATAGGTATATACATATATGTATATGTATGGGGTAATAAATTGGGTGAAAATATTTTATCGATACATTCGCAGTTACTGTGTATACTATATCTATGTATATATCTATCTATCTAGCTACTGCACCGTTTCAGGGTTTCAGGGAATTGAGCTTGTTACTTTTAACACCCAATTTCTACCCGAGTAGTACCAGCAGGATTTTATATCGAACGATTGCTTGAAGTGTAAAAGAATATTCGAATAGGTATATAGGAATACGAATAAGGGAGGAATTTCTCCCGAGGCGAGTTTAATCCTTTTTTGAACGTTTCGTCCATCAAGAATCAAGGCGAGAAATTTAACGTCTTTGAGGGTCGTTTTGTCAGTCTCGTCTCCTAATCTCTGGCTCCCGGAAAATATTGTTAAGGGTACGAAATCAACCCCGAGACCTCCCCAAGAGTCTGGAATTTACTCCCCCGCTTCCCTATAGGTTAAAACAAAGAACACGGGGGTTGATATTCCTCGGATAATATCTTCCGGTATAAAGTTTTATCAATATCCCTTGGCGCAGGGTAATACGCCTGGCTAAGGGATGCGGGGTCACGAACGTACGACAGGCGCCACGTACACGGTATACGAGGTACACGTATGCGATATGGCGAAAACCCAGCCTGCATAGAAAAATTGGAAAATGATTTCCCCGCTTTTGGGCCCGGAATAATTCTTGAGAAAAATTCAAGGGAGGAATTAAACACCGGGGGAAGAAAAGGGTGGGAAAGGTTCGGCTGTAGCCGCAGCCAATACTCCGTGAGATATATTGAACCCAGTTTTCAGCCTTTCGGGGGTACTTCGGTCCGGGTAGTTATATATATACACCCTTTGAATTAATATTGCAGACTTAATTTTCCTACCCCGAGTATAACGTAAACGACATTCTGCAGGGTGTGTTTTTAGCCGAGGGAGTAGTAGTCGTCGCTGGAACCTGATATCCGAAGTAATATGTAAATGTTTCGTTATATATACCGACGCCTGCCCTTCTTCTTCGTCTCTTCTCCCTCTTCGCCCCGGTATTTTATTTATTTATTTTCTTCCTCCCTTTCTTATTTGGTAGAGAGAAAAAAGAAAGGGGCTACATTTAAACGAAAAAAATTCACTTTATCTACTCGGTTTAACACCGAGCCTCCGACAAGATGGATAGTCTGTGACAACTAGGACAACCCCACCGCCACCCCCTACCCTTATACCCATTACTACACTACCCGCGAGTTGTCCGATAAATCCGGATGGCGTTTTCTCCCTGTACGATTGATTCGATAAAATCTAACGATGTGAGAATCGAATTTACCGAACTCTAACCAGTTTCGCATCATTTCTGCAATCCCTGATGCTTCGTATTGCAGAAAATCATTGATAGCTGCGAAAGAAAGGAAGGAAGGAAGGAAGGAAGGAAGGAAGGAGATATGGTGGGTTGATTTCTCGGCATTACTACCCTTGAGGAATGCTTGTCGAAACTTTGACGGATGGTAGAGTCTGACACAAGGCGAGAACACGGAAGGGTAGGAACAAGGGAGGACACGAAGGGCACAGAGGGACACGGAAAATTTCTGATTATTGTCGTAGCTGAAGGGGCTTAGTCGTGCCTGTCGGTGTGTCAATCCGCCTTTTTCCCCTTTTTTCTCCCTCTAGTGGAGGAATAATCCGATAATTTTATTTCCGAGATCTTGGCGTTCCAGGGTCGGTCTCAAACTTCCAAAAAATTGTTTCTCCGGGTCGAAAAGGAGCTTCGGAAATTCGCCTCCTCGAGACGATTTCTCAATCTCCGCGGGAGGAATCAAAGCGCGAAAATTAGTTTCAGTGGAAAAAGTTGATCAGAAAATAAGCGGGGAGAGATTCCGGAGGGTAGAGCGAACGGAGAACACTAGTCTGGGTAGTAAAAAGTGAAATAAAGGGAAGAAAACGAACTCGAAACTCGATTTTTTTATTTTTATTCTCATTTTCCTCAAACTTTCTCCGATCAATCTTGTCCCCGGCTCTAAGGGAGGATTTCTTTACCTTAAATTTCGATTTAAGTGGTTAGAAAAGGACTTCACAGTGCAGGGTAGGTGGACATTTTCGAGGGTAGGTATAGAGAGGCGAGGTGAGAATCGATTCAAATATTTATTCCCCTTCGTTCAAAGGCCAGATTCGCATCTCGAACGATCGGTTCAGTTCGCGAGGGGGATCCTCATCCCGCACGAAATTTTTCCCTAGCTAATACCAAACTACCCCCGCGGATTTGGCTTGTAGGGATTTAGGTATACGTGACTTAACTTAACCGTAAAACTACATTTGTACCCCTAAATCCGAGTCATTTTTCTACTAGACTTTTATTTAGACTGCTAAACATATGTAAACCGAGACATCTTCATCCCTTCGGCGAGCTTTATTTATGAATTTCTTCATCCTCATTTTTATTCTCACGTTTCTATTCTCAGGGGGGTGGTTGAAAAAAAACTAACAAATCTATATTCGGAAGAATTGTTCGCGGTCGATAATCGTTCTGCAATGTATAATATCTCCCTGCTCCACGCCCTTGTGCAGGGAGAGAAAAAAAGGAAAGGGATGTGAAACCGAGCAGAATCCGGAGTCGATATTACCGAATAGCAGTCATCAATATCTCTCGAGGATGAAGTTAGCGAAGCGTTGTTTGGCAAAAGGGATGAAATTCCTCTTCCACTTTCTGCAGAATGGTCAAACGGAGGGAAATAGGAAAAAACGTGAAGACCATATAGGGAGGAGCTGTTTGTGTAATTTATACATATCATGCCTTAACACACACAGATGTCGTCATATCGTATGCAAACCGCGTATTAAATGGATGGGCAATTTTTTCATCCCTTTTTTTCTTCCCTCCTCCTTTATTTTTCTCTCTGACCAAAGCCGGCTCGTACAATACCGAGAGGAAGATATATACGCGGGGGTGTATAACTTCGGATTTTTCTTGACTGGGTCAACGGTTTCTCTGAAAGAGGGGATGAAAAAAGGGACGGAATTTATTTCGGGACTTGATAACGCGCTCTCGAGACAAGGCTGAGAAAAATCACCGCCAATCAAACCTGCGAAACTGACTTATAAATGAGCTAGGACTCACTGAAACGTTACAGAAAATTCGCTACAGGGTATAAAAGTCGCTTTGACAGGGGCTGAAATTAGCTCAGACATAATTAAACACCGGCTAAATAGTTTAGAATGATAAAACACGAGCTGATAATCGATTCGAGGGTAGTAAAATCGGGGATAAAACGATCCGAAATGTTCTAAAACGGGTTTAAATCAGCTCAGATACGCTGATACATGCTGAAATGAGCTACGACTTACTGAAACATGATGAAATGAGTTTGAGTCACACTGAAACGACTTGATATGGATTGAAAGAGGATAAAATGACGTGGGACGCGTTGAATCATGTGCTGAGATGAGCTAGGGGTTACCGAAGCAAGTTATCATGTCTTGAAAGGCATTGAAGCACGTCTTGAAATGAGTTATAATTTTCTGAAACAGGCCAAACGAAGTTGAAACATACTAAGAATGGCAATGATCGACTAATTACTTGTGAATCTTATTGAAATATGATCAAAGTCGTAGAAATTCTTGAAGTCTGAGGTTTCGCCGAGGCTTATATATAGAGGCTTCAAAAATGAAATGAGATCCCTGTGCTGTGGCGGGGAGAGAAAGGGGATCGGAGGTATGAGGAGGGAAGGGAGGGAGGTAGTTGGAAGAATATAAATTGGATTTTTCTAAACAGAGTGAGGTTTTACTTTTTTTTTTTTATCCTGGTCTGGTATATCGCGAGGTCTTTCCACCTCAGACCTCCTACTATACTTCTTATCCGGCCACCGATTGAATTGGAAGTTCAGGCGTCCGCGAGGCGGCATCACAGTGGTCATTCCAATTTCAGGGCTTCTCCGGTTACAAAGGAAACCAATGGACCATGAATGACCCTCGGCCTACCTTTTGGCCTTCTCTTGGAACCATTCGAACCCCCGAATCGTAGATAGACGCGGACGTGTACTACGTGTGCACACGTGCATGTCCGGTCTTTCCGTTTTTTTTTCCCCATTTTCATTTTTCGAAAACGCCGCGAGGCGCACGCCCTTCGATTTCTTGGCTCGCTTACCCTAACGCCTTCGTTCCATCTACCCTAACGAGAACTACCCTGTACACATCTCCTCGTATACATCGAACCGAATCAAAGGGAGGAGTACCTCGTTAAGGAAATCATCTTTTGAAATACTGTGTATCCTCCTTATTTCACGAGCTCTTTGAGTACCGAGCCAACTTTCAAACCGGGAATACCTAACGGTGACAATATTGCCTCCTACCATCTAATACCCCATGTATTTCCATATAATCGTTATTGGGATAGAGGGTATGGAATTTCGCTCGAATGCCTATCAAACACGTTTCTCTCGCGATCGACGAATGGGATGATACATTGTTCGTCGGGAACTTGTTCCCAATTATCCTTGACTATTACTCAGACCAAAAATTGGAATACTCGGGCGGAAAGAAAAGAGCCTATTTTCAAAACTACGTAATTGTTAAAAACGTTTGATTTCCTGTTTAACCACGCTTATGCTCTCCAAAGTTTAAGCCCCAAAAATTTTGTTTGTTTGGTTTATTTCCTCCTTCTTTTCGTATTCCTCGTTTTTTTTTTTTCACCCTGTAATTTAGATCGCTATCCAAACCAACCCCAACCATCAAATTTCAGTTTAATGTTCCCCTTCATCCCTTATGATTATAACGAAATGTATATTTCCCTTTCGTTCTTTTATTTTTCACTTTTACTTTTCCTTTTCTTTTCCCTTTCCTTTTTTTTCCTTTTTTTTTTTTTCTTTGCTTTTTTACGTCTGCTTCTACATGTCTCCTTCCTCCCTTCCTCTCTCCCCCTCACCACCGTATACTCGATCTCACATTTTTCACAGAAAAACATTTACGGGCCATTACTTCACCGCGTCGCGTTTGATCAGAACCCACGATAATCCTTGTTCCGAAGCATAGTCGTTATCAAACGAATTTATATCTAGGTAACAAACTTCTTTCCTTTACCTTTTTACCTTTTTTTTTTTCTTTTTTTTTTTTTTTTTTTTGTTGTTAGTTTGTTCCATTTCCCTCGTACTCTTTTTTTTTTTTTCTATCAATTATTCAACTTTCATAGTTCCATACAGTCCTCCTGATATTTTCCCTCTGCTTTTACTAATATTATAACTTAGAATTATTAGGCAGCCCAACGTCCAAATTCAATTAACCAGCGAATACCTCTTGCCATACATTAGATACATTCACATTTCCCACTTCTACTCGATTTTAGAATAAAAAATACGAGTCACTCCCTTTTACACCCTCCCTATACATTCACCATCGTTCTTAAGTCTATCAAAATCGTCTATCAGTCGCACCTAAAATCTGCAACCGAGGGTACATCTCTTTTCAAGTTGGCAATACCCCAGGTTCTAGCTGGCTACTGTGCTGCCGCGGTGGTGAGCTGCGGAATAGCGCGTTCCGTATCGCTTCATTGGTCTAAACCTCGACTCGCCTAAGCATGAAATGCACGAGTACCAACTTAAAAAGGTGTATCCTCGGCTGCAGATTTCAGGCGCGACTGAAACCGGTGTACTCCCGCTATTCTGTGGGCTATGGATTTAATTTTGTATATATTGTATATTTTTTTTTGTGTAAAAGAAAATTAAGAATTTTCCACTCGTATTAATTTCTCTCTATTCGACGTTTATCCGCTCTGGTAACCTTCGGGTTAGTTGGTTGGTTAGTTTAGTCAATTAATTAGTTTCTTGAAAATTAAGTAGAACCGTGGATATCGCCTAGCTTGTCGTAGAGCGGAATTATAATCGTTGAAAATATGTACGAACGGGAGGTAGGTAATTGCCCGGCAACTTTTCAGTGCGGATATTCTTTCCGGTTTAAAATTAACCGAGTTCACCGTGTTGAAAAAAAGATAGGCAAAAACAAAAAAAAAAACGAAAAAAAAAAAAGTCCGAAACCTGATTTCGTTTATCGCAAAAAGCAAAGAGGATCGAAAAACACTTGTTTTTTCAATCAACTGAAACGCGGGGATTAACAATTCTCGACTTTTGGGTATACCCGTGTCCAATTCGAACTCCGCGTTAATTCAATTTGTCTAAAAAGCCAAAAACCCCTCGGCAGTTTTAGAAAGCAGAAAAAAAAAAAAAAAAGAGGAAACGAAAGAAAAATTTTTGTTCAAATTGGGGAGTATCGACGGTATGGAAAAAATGAACGACGAATGATCTAAAAAAAAAGAAACATGTAACAACCCCTGTTTTTACGGCACGGTTCGGACATACGTCAACAATTTCTGTCCATCCTGAATAATTGTCTCGCATAGATTGATATACCGAAGCTTTACGGGAATGAAAATTTCATTTTTCTTATCTTTCGGCAAATTTCGTTTTTTCTTTCTTTTTTTTCTCACCCCTTTCTTATTCTTATTTTATTCCTTCTCATTTTTATCACACCGTTACAAAACAGATGTAGGTAAAAAATATTTCCGCCCTCTCCGTATAGCCGATGTATTTTTAATTCCATCCTCCCTCCTGGGAGGGTATAAAGGCACCTGTAAAACGGTCCCTGTATTCTTTCACATTTTAACAACTATTTCGTCTCGTGCTATCGCCGTTCACCACTCCTTTATGATATTCTACACCTCTTCTGTAGTACAGAAAAACGTGTATATATGTATACACATTTCGTAGGGGTTGGGGTTGCCGCTGGAACTGGGGTTGGGGTTCGGGGTTCAAACCCTCGACCCCCCCGACCCACCAGGACCATAAAACATTTATTCGACTCTCAGATTCGCGCCACTTAAACTCGAGCAAATAGTTATCGAATACGAGCAGCTATGGGGGATGATGTTTAAGTAGGTAAGTAGGCAAGGGGTGGGGGTACAGGTTGAAATCATTTTCGTTATTCTGGTAATAGAAGAACGAGAATAATATTAAGAGAAATACAAAAATTTCAACGTACTACCTATAGTTTAAGGTTTTTTGTTTCTTTTTTTTTTTTCACCGAATAACAAAAATCTCTTTTTAAGGGTTGATTTGCAGACGGGTTGATAAAAACGTTTTTCTTTCATATTATTTTTCCAGGCAATTTATTTTTGTCATCGTTTTTATGGTTTTTCTGTTTTTTTTTTTTTTTTGCTTTTTTTTTTGTTTTTTATCATTTTTCACAGGGAAACACAGCGTGTGTCAAATTAATTTGAAAATTCTATAAAACCAAACCGAGCCCCGACAAACCCAATCCCGAACTTCCGACCTCGGGGTTATCCTCCTGCAGCTATACGACTCGAGCGACTGTATATATATATACAGAAATAACAGCGGGGGTAGGGAAACACATTTCAATATTATACCCCATGAATTGTTTGCCCTCGATATTGCTTCGATAATGTAATTGTGATCTCAGTAACAAACGAGAAGAGAAAATACGAGAAATAAGAAAAAACTGCTTTTGATAGGCGAATGTGGAAAGATTTTTGGGTTTTTTTTTTTTTTGCGTTAAAGAAAAAAGACAAAAAAAAACCCCAAAAAATAGAGAAAATCCATCGTTGGAAAATTACGAATTAATTTCGCACGCCTCTTGTAATATTTGTTCTTAAGGTAAAACTGGGAGTCGGTGATGTTAAAAGTCGCGATTTTTTCGAACCCCCTTGGGCTAAAATAAACGTATTACGAAACGAAGACTTGAAAAAAGAAAAAGAAAAAGAAAAAAAAAAAAATACTTGGCGAGAGAAAGGAAAGAAGAGCGAGGTAGGTAGAGAAGTAGGTATAGGAGTTCGTCCATCCCTCTTACCGCACAACCCCCGGTGCAGATATTTATCAAGCCAAGATCGTTGCGGTAAGGCGAAAGTACCGGCGATATTTTACCAGGGTAGTGGAGGTAATTTTCATATAAATTGACTCGCGTGGATTGTAACGTGTTTTAATTTATTTATACATTTATATATATATATACATATTATGTATTTTTAACGGTACTTTACACCCCCTACCCCTATCTTCCACCCTTACTAAGAATCCCGTTATAAATGGAGGGGGTTGCGGGGGGAATACGCTTGGACATCAAGAAACAAAAGGAACAAAAAACAAAAGAAATCCAAAAATAAAAAAATTTCTTTCCCCCCAAAAAAATTCGAGCCGATTGATTTTTGGTACGAAGGCTTTAAGCGTTGTTCTTTTAACGTTATGTTAGTACGTATATACCATGTATATCTCTTTCATTTCTAATAAGCGAATAGAGAGGGTGTTTCCCCATTTTGCTAATTTTTTTTTATTTTTGAGCAGATCTAGGTTTCTTCTTTTCTCGTATTTTGGTTTCAATTAGTCTAATTGTTTACAACCCTGTTCGGGGAACAGGTTATTCCGGTGGCAATTAAAAACTGATTTCGCGAAGTTCGCGAAAACAATGGGGGTGAAAAAAAGAGACAAAAAACAAAAAACAAAAAACAACAATAACAATTACAAAAATGACGACGAACAGGGTAACAGAAAAAATGAAAATAAAATAAATAACTGAATAAAAAAATGAAATTAAAAAAAATTAAAAAAACAGCGAAAACAATAAGGGAGGAGTGAAGTGAAACGGAACAGAATGTATAGTATATATATATATATATACAGTAATTTGTGAATAATTCAAGTTTCGCCCAGAAAGACTGTGACAGAAAGAAACAGGGGGTAGGGGGTTGGGGGGTGGAAGTGGGTAATAAGAAAAGTAGAAACAAGTTATCAAAGAAATTGTTCGCCAGTACTCAGCACGAGCCACGAGACTACGATCTCCTCTCCCTCGTTTCTTATCCTCGATTTTACGTACAGAGAGAAAGATAAGAATAAGA
This sequence comes from Tenthredo amoena, assembly GCA_963966615.1. NCBI lineage: Eukaryota > Metazoa > Arthropoda > Insecta > Hymenoptera > Tenthredinidae > Tenthredo > Tenthredo amoena. The sequence goes on along the minus strand of OZ016498.1, from coordinate 2,601,165 downwards.
CGAATAGAGAAAAAAGGAAATGCAAAAATGGGCGAGGTAAGACGACGAGTAGTAAAAAAAATTCGGATTTTCTACTGTAGGAATAATTGCGAAGAGAAGAAAAGAAAAAAAATGAAAATAGAAACTGTATCAATCAAAAGTCGAAGAAGTACGAGGCGAGTATTTAATTCGATTCATGTAAAGCTTACCCTATCAATGCGACGAGTCAAGTCTCTCCTTCGTCTGGTATCAAGCACAGCAATTCAAGTCGTTCTGGACTCCAAATACGGCTGTATCACGTCTTCGTAGTTCCATTCTCGAACTTTCGTCGTCGTAACTTTCATCTTTGGTTTTCTTTTCTTTTCTTTTTTTTTTTTTTTTTCAATTTTCAAACACACCACTAAGATCCACGGAAATTTTTTTTCAACCAACCGGTTAAATCCTGTGCGCACAATTATCTATCACTGATCGCGGAAGGAAAAGAGAAGCGAAAGAAAGAAAGAAAAAAAAAAAAAAAAAAAATGGTAAACGGACGCGATTTTCACTAATCTTTATTTTTTTTCCTTTTACTTTCCTTTCTCCTCGTCAAACTTTCAGTCGATATATCAAAGCTCACGATTCCTCGACGACGCGTGGGACGGGGGTGGCGGATTTAATATTGCAAGTTGACTCGTAACGAAACCTCCCGACGCTTTAAACCTTTCTAATGGAATTAATTCCGTCGATGGAATAATACATCGTTACTTCAACCTTTCTATCATTTCTTAATGCAGGATAGAGACCCCTTATAAATCATTTTCGTCAGTTTAGTTTCCGCCTACGTTATACCATGTGTTATATTCAAATTTTGTTAGGTATACCTATGGTACGAGATGGAGCTTCACCAGCGCGGGCCCGAATCGTTAAGGGATGAAGTATCATTTATTTAGAAAGGTATAAAATCGGTGAAGATTTTTTATTTTTTAAATTCTTTTCCTTATTCTTCTTCTTCTTCTTATTATTATTATTTTTTAATTTCTTCAGTTTCTTTAAAATTTCTTTCATTTCATTTCACCCTCACTATCTCTCCGTACTTTCTATCTCACGAGCTAGAAGAAAGAAGTCAGGTCACGGTACGCACTCTGTCGTTTCGGGGGATCCGGTAATTTTTCAAGGTGGATTACGTACGAGGTTGGAAAAGTTTTGATCGATTCGCGTGGGTCTCGTTTACGTTTGAATTTACCGTAGTGAGACAGCGTAAGGTCAGAGAGTGTGACAAAACTGCTGAAAGTTCCTTCCTTATTTGTTTCTTTCTTCTTGTTTGTTTCTTTTCTTGTTTTCTTTTTTTTTCTTTTTTTTTTTTTCCTTTCTTCTCTCTTTCACAGGTCAATTCTCCTCTGTACAGATCAGGGAAACGTTTCGCTCTCCCATTTTCCTCTCTTCCTTCTCTTCTTTTTATTTTATTCCTATTCTTATCCGGACCCGAAACTTATTCCTTTAAATTTTAAGCAACGCGGTGAAACGCGAACAAATTCATCTTTCACATACACCGTAGATCGCGTTTCTCCGATACCTCGATAACTCAAAAGGTCCGATTATCGCACTGACACGTCGTCACAAGAATTTTTTTGGAAACTCCATTATCCTCACTTTTTTCAAAGTTTTCCCTCAGTTTTCATTTTTTTATTTTCTCTTCACCTCTCTCTCTCTCTCTCTCCCTCTGTATTTTTTTTCTATTTACAACAAAATCAAAAAAATCCGGGAAATTTTATTACACAAATATTTTCATCCCCTGAATGAAAAAAAAAAAAACAAACGAAATTCAGTTTTTTTTTGTTTTTTTCTCTGAATTTTGTTCTATTTCGTTTTCCTTCGTTTCCTAATTTTTTTGTTTTGTTTTTTTTTTCTCAATATTTTACAATTGTTATCGAAGAGTTTTCGTTTATTTATATTATCGATACAGGCGCCTCACCAACGTAGGGGCAACCCTCACCCTAGGCAGCGCACTTCGCAAGGGGCGCGGCGTTACTGAACACAGAGAGCGAAGTCTCGTTCCGTCCTCCTCCTCCTACTGCTCCTCTCGCCTCCTCTCCTCTCCTCTCCTCTCCTCTCCTCTGTTCTCCTCTTCTCCTCTTCTCCTCTCCTCTCCTCTCTCGTTTTCTATATATATTCTTTCTCTCTCTGCGCGATAGGGTAGAATTTCTGGCAAGGATACACGGCGCGGGCACGGGGTTGGATATCTAATAGTTTCGTATCAATGAACTGTGTGCCAGTTACCTATCAACATTTTCCCGATTTAATACTGCACCAGATCCCGAACTCGATGATGCAGTCGCTTATCTAGATACAGATGAAAAAATATAGAATTTTCTCATTTTTATCTAAATATATTTATCCGCGTTATCTAATCGTCATCTTTTATCATCCACGGCTACGAGGCGAGAATGATTTCACTGTCTCGTTTTATGACGGTGAGATGATTGTCTAGATAATCGCTGATTATCTGAAGCTAGATTCTAGATGATGAAATTATCTCTTATATCGTAAGACGACAGTTTAAATTTCAGAAATTTATGTGTCTAGTGATATTCCAGTTGAAGATAATTTCGCTATCTCGTATTACGGCAGTAAAATTTGAAGAAAAAAATTATCATATTATCTAGATTATTATTGCACAGTATCTAGCCATCATCTTTCATCTTCGAGCTACGAGGTGGAGATGATTTCACTGTCTTCTATTCTGACAATAAAATTTGAAACGAAACTTTCACAACATCTAGATAATTAAAATTAATCTGAAATCAGATATCTAGATAATAAAATTATCTCTAATATTATAAAACGGTTTAAATGGCACGAATTAACGTGTATAGAGATATTACAGGTAAAAATGATTCCGCTGCCTCGTATTCTGACGAGAAAAATTGAAGAAAGAAACTTACATCATCTAGATGATCGCAAATGATCTGAAATACGATATCTAGATAATAAGATTATCTCCAATATTATAACCCAACGGTTTAAATTTCAGAAATTTTTGTATCACAGAGACATCACAGTTCCGCGATGACAAAATATGTTCAGAATCTTATCTAGATAAATATAAATATATTATCTAGATAAAGATAAATCGCAAAAAAAAAAAAATTTTCTTTTTTTTTCTCCTCTTCTGCCTTCAACCCGGTGTGACGAATGAATAGATGATGCATTTTATTTTTCTTCATATTATAGTATAGTATATCTCAGGTATGAGACGTGGGTGACATAACGTATACAGTAACTCGAGCAGTCCAAGCTATATTACGATCGGAAATAAAAATTTCGAATTTCGATACATTCGTAGACGGATGTATATACATATATGTATTACACATAAATATTTTATGTCACGTACATGTGTCTGCATATACCTTTTTCTATATATCCCCACTACTTTCATGTGTATACGAATATATAGGTATATATATACGCGATAGAAACGATTTCGAGAAACATGAAAGAACCGAAACACATATGCCACGTGCCGGTGGTGCTGTTGCTGCTACTCGCCTTATGCTTCTGGGTAGGTAAACGCGGTCAAATTATTGCCAGAGATTTATGTCAAAGGCGTTACTTTATACTTTTCCCTCTGAGGGGTTTCAGAGGTCAGAAATAGACGGGAGTTCCGCGATGTGAAATGAAGAAAGAGAAGAAAGAAAAACTCTCGCCTCAGTTTCGCAGGTAAAAATAAAAGAAAAAGGTAGGTATAATAAATCAGCAGCCGCATCCAAATAGGCACATGATGGAGTAGAAGCTCATCAGTTTCGAAATTAGAATCTCGATTTTCTCAACCAAAATGACCCTTGAGTCCCTGATGGCTAGAAAATGACCAGAAATCTCGTCGATCCATCGGGCTATGGAACGAATCGTGATTAGTGATAGTGTAAACATAGCAACTCTCCGGACCCTTTTGAATTTGGTTTTCTACACAATGGATGTGTCCCCGTTGTGTATCTGCCAGTCGAGGATTCTTGAATCAGAGCATAGCCTCGTCGTGGTGTGCCATGGCGTGGTGTGGCTTGGCATGGTGTATGTAGCGGCTCTTCTTACTTACCTATCTACCTACCTACCGGTTGGTTCGTTGGATAATTAATTGTCACAAGGTTGATTATTAATCTTGGACAAAGCCCCGCAGTTTGTCATTCGAGGACAACGAACGAGGGACATTACGCCCTTGTCCGTATCTCCCTTACCTCTCCCTCTTCCTCGCCCTCTTCCTTTCTCTAGTCCTGTTCTTCTTAGTCATCATCTACCAACCAGTCCAGTTCTTCAGACGGGAAGACGAGCTCGTGATAAGTCTGGCTAGACGGGGTTCGGACAAACCATCTCTTACCCTCATCCTTGGTCAAAATGTCCCGCAAAAAGGAAACCGGCCACTTTCATCCGTTCGTTATTGAAAAGTTAGAAGCTTATGGATATCGCGTCTGTTCGTTACGGCGAGTATATCGGCCCCTTAACAGTCTGGAATCTGAAAAGCGACGCGTTGATGGGAGTTTGTGTCCCTTCGGTAACCGGAACGACATCCTTTCGGTATACGACTTGGATTCACTTTGTCTGGATCTAACGAACGCTCGGCGATAAGATAGTCCCTTAAGAGACGCGGAATACGGAAGTGATCAGCGTTTCGTGGCCGGAACCATTACACGGCTATCTCCTCGATTGCGCGAATGTTACTCGACACCAATGCTCACCTATACGTATTCCATTGACGAGGAAGACCCTCTCCGAGCCATGACCTGTTCAATTTTTATACCCTGAGTAACATTTTTGGTTAAATGGGTTCCCGCGATACAATGGCCAGCCTTATACCTTCCCTTCCCACTTCCCACTTCCCACTTTTCACTTTTCACTTTCGCCTCCGCCTCTGGTCCCCGAAAAGGAAATTTCTTTAGGGTCGCCGGTGCGATCTGGTGAGAATAATTTTCGAGGAGATGTTTGGTACCTGGTCCAGGCTCTACGGCTCTCCGATCTCCCTTTCTCTCCCTCTCAAACATTTGTCAGGATTTTGTAGGACATAGTCTTCACCCTTGTCCTGCAGAAGCACATTGGTAAACAGAACGAAACATTCAGAGGTGGTTTCCCGCAGGCTTATCTACGAGAGGTAGTAGTATAGTAACTTGGCCATTCCGCATTTCCCTCTCTCCTTCTCACCGAGGGACATTTGCTTCCCTCATACATAGAGGACCGTCTTCTAAGCCGTTTTCCTTTACTGCAAAAGGACGTTCAAGACCTTGTTAAATTCCGGGTCACAGTGCCGGGGCTTTTTCCTTGAAGATTATAAGACCGATCTTCAATTTTCGTTTGCTCTTAGGATTCTGTAAAACCTGCGTTTCTCCTCTCGTTTCTACGGTACGTAGTATATGGAAACAATAAGAGAAAAGTAAACCAAAAGTAAGCGGGAATAAGTCAGCCTTTGAACTTCTTTGGGGTACAGGATCGTGGGTTAAAAATAGCTTACCCTAACCCACCCCCGACCCATCGCATCGCTTTCTTACAGTCCAATAAGCCGGCCATCAAAGCATATGGAAATTTTTTGAGACAAAGAATAACCCGAGATTCTGAGCTGAATACAGCCGCACATTCTCGGCTTGACCTCAACACTGACGTGAATTTGTGGTTCTTATTTCCTGAGATATGGAAACGATACAAGACGTCGGATCTGTCTGTACATACGTGAGATAAATTTACGGCGGTATTTCTTCGTCTGATAAAACCTTATACCAGACGTGTTATTCGCAACGTGTGCGGATAGTCCAGTTGAATAAGAGAACGGATTCTGTCGAATGTAAAAGATTAGCGGTGAGGAGCTATAACTCGTGTAAGGTCGTCTCGTTTTCGACGATATCTCTGTAACCGTGAATGTTATCGAGTCGGAGGTAGGAATCAAAATCAAAGCTTATTAAATTTCCTTCAAAAAAGGAAGAATACATTTTTCCCATATCTCCAAAGGTCTCGCTGTATTTAAATACCGAATGTGTAACCGATTGATTTTCCGGTACTACAATTACTGCGAGTGCTCAAATATTCAGCCTCGAAATACAGCGGAACCGATGAAGATACGGGAAAAATGTATTCCATCTTTTTTATAGAAAATTTAATGAACTCGATTTTTAATATCAAACTTTATCTCGATATCATTAAGGGTTATCGAGATATCGTCGAAAGACTGATTCCGAGCGGCGCATTTCAAGTGTCTTGAAGGATAATCCGTAACTTGTAGTTCTTTTCCTAGTTTCTGCCCATTTTACTGGTACCAGGGTGTTTACGGTTGAACCGTAGGTATCCCAGCGTCCCCATACGATCTCGTGATAGCGGGTCAGTTTTAAGGCCGATCTTACAGGTGCGGAATTGAATTCTACCATGGCACCGAGATGATGGGGGTACAGAATTGATGGCAAATCCGTTTAGCGCAACCCGGCACATCGGTAGGCGGTGACTCCACCTAAGGAATACTAATCCCAAAGGTCCTGGGGGAACAGCGACACTATTAAGGACTTCTCATTGCGCAGACTCAGCCCCATATTTCCGTCCCTCTTACTCCCTCGCATTAACCTTGATGGATTAATTGAAATCTAACAACTTTCATCCCCCAATTTTTTTTTTTATCTTCTTCAACCCCTTTCTATCTACTTACCTAACACTTTCCTTCGAATTAATATCACGGACTTTTTTCATTTTTTTTTTTTTTTTTTCGTTTTTTTTTCTGTCTTTTTCTCTCTTTTCTCTTCGTCTTCTTCATTTCACATCATTCGCCATTAGCCGGATGAAGGAGCAGGGTACGATCGACTGATTGGAGTTGGAGTGGGATCGGGAATCCGAGAGCTGAAAGCTGAATGCCGAAAGCTGAAAGCTCAGCGGGTGTAGGAGAACTTTGAATATCCGTTGTCAGTGATGTTTGACAATTCGGATGCTTCTGGTAGTTCCGCAAATCCAGCCCTTCCTTCTGTGCTGGTTTCTGCTCCTGTTTCCGGATCGGGTGGTTCTCGTTGTGAAACATGGAGTGTCCTCTCTCCGGCTGTCTAACCAACCCACCCCCACCCCCACCCCCGCGACCCCTCGCGCGCGTTCTACTCCATCCATAATTTATGAGCCGGAGAGGAATTATTGCCCGATAATAGAGACATCAGACATCGAGAGAGAAGAGGAGGAAGTAAGAAGAAGAGGGAATAAAAAATGAAACGGAAAAAAAAAAAACGTAAAACGAAATGAAAAATAAAAAATAAAAATATAACGATATTTTCCTGAATATACATATATGGTTGCTGCTGCTTCTTTTACCCAACACGCTCACGACGCATTGTACTCGAAGGAAATAAAAGCTGGAAAAAAAAAAAAAAAAAAAAAACAAAGGAGACGAATTTGAAAAAGTAAAAAAAAAAGTGATACTAGAAAAACGCACTCGCGTGTCAGACCGTAATCATTCGCCTTTTCTTATACTACATCCCCGTACGGCAATCATCGTTTCCCGCCAAATTACTCGTTCGAATTTTTTTTTTTCTTTTTTTCTTATCGATCGGTAAACATAAACGGGAGTTATCTCCGATCGTCTAACTCACGACGAAGGTAGATAGATCCAGGTGAACATGTTTAGTGTCCTGTAAAATAATATAGCCCGATAAAAAGGGTGAGTTTTTGTTTTTTTTTTCTTTTTTTTTTGGAATTGCGAAAAAAGAAAAAAAAAATCAAGGGAATTGGTAAGAGAGAGGGAGAGAGGGAGTTAGGAGAGAGGAAAATAATGATCGTACAATTAGCTTGGTGATTTTAAACGCAGATAAAATTGGGGCTGAAAATTTTTCCCGCTCCCCTGTCCGCGCGTCCGTTCCGGTTAGTGGGGTAGAAAAATTAGGGCTGACCTTGCTTAATGAGATCAGCGGAGAGATCGGCGCGGTTGAGTAGAAACGAAAAAAAAAAAAAAAAAGAATGAAAAAAATTGAAAAAAAAGAAAAGCAGAAAAAAGAATTTGAAAGAAAAAAAAAATTAAAGATGAAATTCAGTCGAATAGCTGTAATTAATATCGATCGCATCGAAATGATCTGCGGATTGGGAAAAAATTTGACTGTTTTCGTAAATTTTTTTAAAGGAAACCTATTTCACCTCCTATGGAAAAATTACGCGATGCCGTACAGCGTCACGGATTTTCCCTCGGCAATTAGCAAGTTTCGACGAAGAATTTTCTTGCCACGAAAACCTCCTTCTCTTATACTACTACCCTTAGAGGGTATCGAGGCTTGTACGAGTTTACGAAGAAAATTAATCTCGCACCGGCCCATAAATTATCGAGTCGGTTCCTAGGGGGGTGAGAAAAAAAAAAATTATATATATATATATATATATATACACATGCAGAGAGACTAGAAACAACGTAGTTCTAGCTAGCTGCTCGGCTTAAGCGTGTAAAACTTACCCCAAGATCTATAAGTACTTGTCAGACTTCAGCCACAGAACTGACTTCAAAGATTAGCCCAGATCTCAAAGCACACTCACACCGTGGCTTACTTGATATAGGTATAGTAGGGCCTCCTTAGATTGTCTTGGTTATACGGTAGCTAGGTCTAAGGGGTTGCGTCTTAGAGACTAGCTCAACTAAACGTATATGTGTCTAATAACTCCCACCCTCAGTTACTAAAGCCGCCGAACTTTGTCCCGTGGAGCGGGCATTACATTGTTCCACATTTGTTGCTCACACCAGGATCATCTCTTCTCTGGACAACTGGGATTGTACTTCAGCCCTCGGTGTCGTAAATTACCTTCCCTGTCTCCATCGAGACGCCGCAAACTTTCCAGACGTTGGGCTCTCGTCATCTCTAAATATTTTCTTGCACGTCTGTTCGTTTCTAGTTTTTTCTCTAAGAAACAACAACAAAAAATAAAAAAAAATAAAACCGCCACTGTTTATCTTAGCAATGTAGACCGAAACTGGTTTTTCGGTCGAATTTTCCAGCGGTCGTTTCACTCTCCGAACTCACTGCGGACAGGAATCCAATTTATCAGTTCCGATAACGGATGTAACGATCGGTGACAGCGGTGGGATAGACGGATGAGTAAAACGTATTCCTATATATGGGTTCAGGTATTTTTTTTTTCCCGGGATAAAAATGTGTGAACTTTTGTGGCAGCCAATAATGTAAAATGTGTTAAAATTGAATGAGAGGAAAGTTTTCTCCGGCTGCTGCTCAGCTTCGAAGATTGGGTAGTTCAAACCTCGGGGGTTATAACAAGGAAGGTTTGAGAGGTTTGAACGCTCTGGTTGCTACCAGGTACAGCGGATTGATTGGCCGATTCTACTGCTGGAGCTGGTGCATTTACTGAACCGCGTTTCGAGATGAGATTTATTTTGTTGAAGAGCTCTTATCCGTTGCTGCTTCTTCTCTTCTCGTCTGCCCAGTGGCTGCGGATCCAGATATGGTCCAGGTATTTTTCGAATTAGCTGCTTACTCTCTCTCTCTCTCCGTCTCTCTCTTGTGCTGCTTGTATTATATCTTCCCAACTGTTGCTCGTTCAACTCGTTCGAGGCGTGGTTATCGAATTAACAAGGGAAGAAACTTAGCAAAAACAATACCGGAGAAGAAATATCATCGTTCCACCGTGGGCTCTCTAATCTCGACCTCGATACAACGGGGTGGAAATGAAGAAGAATAAAAGATGTTGAGAAGAAAAAAATAAGCAGTTTGCTAAAAACAACCGGAGTTTTGACCTGATTTTCAAATCCCTCCAGACACAACCGAACTAACGTGCTTGCAGCTTACTTCCCTAGTTTTTGCCCCCTCATTCCTTTATTTCTTGATAAAATCGCTCCCACGAACTATTATTCAATTAGAACAAAAACTAATTAACTGGCTACGGTATCACGCCCGACACTCGACTCCCTGCAACAGACGTCAGTTACCAGAAACCTCATAAAACTTCACCCCATTTGATAATTAGGGGAGAAATTAGGCGAAATTTGTTTAAAAAAAAAAAGAAAAAAAGAAAAAAAGACAAATTACATTTTTAGGCAAGAAAACCTCCGTTGAGGTATGTACCTCCATCCCACCGCTGTCACCAGCTTTAACTTCGAGCAAATAGCGATTGCAAATTCTCATGAGCTTGGAATTGTTATTTCTGAACCTCCAATTAAGCAGTACGACTCAAATTTTTCTGTCTTCCTTTTTTTTTTGCTTTCTTCTTGTTGCCAACTTAAACGCGAAATGGCGTGTCGAGAATTATTCGCCAGTGTTGAAATCGAATTCTTTCTAAAATTATTTTTTTTTCCTCCCCCTCATTCTCTCATTAAACTCTTATCTGACTTCCTGCTAACTCTGCAGACCACCTCTGCGGTGGTCACGCGGAAAGGGGGTGGAATTTTCTGCCGCTACTTCCACTTCCTACATCTCTCTTTCTCCCTCTCTCTCTCCCTCTCTCTCTCTCTCTTTCTCCCTAGAGACTAATTAACGGCAAATACTTATCGCCAAGTACAAAAGTTTCCGTAGGTTCGAATTACCGCGGAAATGTTTCCAATTTTACGCCCTTGACGAAGGGAGGAAATAGGGGGAAACCGAGGGGGGTTTGAACTCATCGCGTGAGGTTAAACCACAGAATCGAGTCACTTAGCTTTTTCAACTTCCTTACTCACGCTCAGTTTTCTTACCACTTTGACTTGGGCGGAGCAAAAACCAACCCCACGTCCTACACACGGGTCTATAATTTTCACCAAGGTAGGTGTACACACTAGCTATTGTCGGCTACGTAACGCGAAACTTATACCTACTGGCCTGGTCTTGTCTTGTGTACACTTCACTATTACAAGCTTAAACTTATAAAGTTTAAGGGTCCTCTTTCCATTGTTAAAACTTTGATATTCTTGGTGAGGAAACTCACCGACCGACCGCCTCTTGCATGGTTGAGTTTCTCTTGACTGTTTTAGAAAAAAAAAACGAAAGCCTGCACACATTGTCTGCTCGAGCAATGATCATCCGTCAAAGTCCAGTCAAATTGTCACAAATTTCTTTCTTCAACGGATCAGACTTTCGACGATATCTCGAGAACCATAGCTTGTATCGAATTGAAAGTGAAGATCAAAAATGTAGTCTATTAAATTTCCTTTCGAAAAGGTGCAATGCATTTATCTTGTATTTTGAACGGTCACGCCGTATTTTCATTTCAAATGTGTGACAAATTAATATTTTTGCTCCGAAGTGATCGCGAATGTTTATATACATTCAGCCTCGAAATATAGCGAAACCAACGAAGATACAGCAAAAATGTATCCTACCTTTTCCATGGAGAATTTTATGAACTTCATTTTTGATATTGAACTCCATCTCGATATGACGCACGGTTTTCGAGATATCATCGAAAAACTTGCAGCGAGTACCTTTTTAGCCAAGACGACGGTACACTGTAGAAATTCGAGCCTATGGACAAGAGGATGAGCAAAACCACCGTGTGGACATACCTCGAGCCTGTCCCTTAATCAGAGGGCTTGAAATACGCCAACAATTAGTCGGAGCATAGTTGATACCACTCGAGGTAGAAGATGCAATCTATCCACCGTCAGTAAACGTTCAAGTGAAGAGAGACAACCCCTTGACATATCTGGCCTTTCATCGGAGCAAATGACCCGGAAATACTTCCGCATGCAATATAGATTTGTCTCTGCACGAAGGATATTTTTGTACTTTGATCGCACATTATTTGGAAAAGGTATTCTCCCTTTTTTCATGTAAAAAAAAATATTTTGGCGTTGATTTTGGGTCCCTGAATCGCATTCCCTTTACGATTTCTTTATCAGACTGTTCGCGGATAGGAAGATATAGACTCTGATAGGATAATGATATTCAAGATATTTTCGTTATGTGAAAAGTTTCAGCTAGGGAGCTTAAATATCATCAGGTTAGTTGGTCTCGTCCTCGTATATAGAGCCGCAGCTATCCGCAATATTGTTCGAAGTAACTTTACAAATAAGTTTATGGTAATGGCGGTACTTTTAACAAGGTGCTGTGGGCACCTAGAGTTTACTTTATAATTTAAATCCAATAAAACTGGGGTGCAAAATTCCACCACTTCCAGGATATGCCGAGGCGCCCACGGCCCACCCCTAGCCCCGGAATCTACATAGCTACAAATTCTTCGTTATTATTCTTTCCCTCGAGGTTTATTGATCATCGATAGAACCCCATCAACGTTTAATCTGATTGTAAAATGCCCCAATCATCATGTCTGACAAAGTAAAAGTCAATCAGACCAATTTTTATCCCTATAAAGCGGATTATCTTTTACAAGCTTTACTCTTTGGGGAATTATTTTTCGTTTACTGGAGGCTTTGAAAAGACGTCGATGTAACGCGAATGATAAAAACTTTGGAGTATGGAATTTTGTAAACTTTGTTGAAACGAAAATTCTCTTTCCGGGAAACTTTCTTCTCGCTTCTGTTTTTTTTTTTTTTTTTCATCCCCTCTCTCAACGTTGGGCATATCAGTTTCCTTTTTCGAATCTTGAACACCTTTAATTTTCCACAAAATCACCTGAAATTAATTTCGAATAACGAATTTCAAAACGCGAGAATATGACAATACTTGTAACCGGGATATCGATCTCTGGCTTTAAATTAATGGATTTCATTTTTTCATCTCATCCCTTTTTCTCTCCAGCCTCGAACATCGACGGGGGAATTATTCCCGTGATTAATCAAGGTAATTGCATATTCACTGGAATTATTTTTAAAGCTTGAGTTTAGAATAAATTTCAGTCTGACAATTTATTTGGGAAAGAAAAAAAATAATGCTTTCGAGATACGTGAATTTCATTCGAAGGATCGAGAAAGTGGATTAAAAAATCCAACCCTTAATTTTCGGGCTTCTGACTCTAATCAATGATCAATTATAACAATTTCGCAAAATTCTTTCCGCCGAAAGATCCCGGATTAATTTTTTTTTCCCGATAATTCAATTAATCCGTACGTCACTTAGATCCGATGATTCCACGATGCGAAAATTTCATGCGATTAATATCGGCGTGTCATTCCCTCCGGGTATCCCTGTTTAATTAAAACTACGTTTTTTTTTTTTTTTTTTTTAATAAGTAATAAAAGTGTCTTCTACCCGGAACAGAATCGTTAGGCCTTACCTAGATTAACTTTTAATTAAGCTCAGCTCCAGTCAACTTTTCCTAATTCGTTAGCTCGAGCCATCCGAAGGAAACGATACATCTTCTACCTACCACGAGAGGAAAACCCGTAACTTTGCGGCACGCCAATTTATTACCTGGAAACTAAAGTAACGAAAAAAAAACAAAAAAAAAAGGAAAAATAAAAGAAAAGCAAACAAAACAAAAATCGAGGTAAAGTCAAATTTTTTTTTTTTTTCTGTTTTTTTTTTTTTGCATTCTAAGAGCAAAAGTTTCAATTTAAAGAGACGTGCCAATTTCTCCCGATTCATTTCATCAATTTCATCCGTGCGCTATATTCTCGCTAATCATATTTTACACCTCGCCAAGTTTCCTGTTAATTAAAACCTAGCACTGTCCCTTCAGTGCACCTCGAGGAAGATCTTTACGGATAATGTCTCCGACAGATATGGGAAGATGCTGGGGGCTGTTGTCTCGGTATATATAACGTTAATGTTACTAGTAATCAGGTTGGACCCGTGTTCGTACCAATGTTCACTTAATGGTCCAACCCGCAAGAAGGTATTTAGGTATGTGTGCGTCGGTTTCTGCCTCTGTGCACGCACCCCGGTTATCACGTATAGGAGGTGTCTTAATGCGGAAATGAAATGGAACGGAATGAAATGAAATGGAAAATTTCGTTTCCATTGAAATTATGGTGAATAATTTCTGGGGATTTTTAAACGCGAATGGCTCCATGCAGTTTTGCAGATTTTTAGCTCTACCAGATTAATTGAAATTGCAGTTGGAAATAATAGCGACGTAGATCAGGATTCATTTTTTATCTTTCTCGGATTCCACCGGCTATTTCACGACACTAATTTTTTTCTCCTACAGTTTACTCCTCCTTTTGTACAGGGGTTGAATTAAGTAGGTCGAATTTAAAAACTAAATAATTCAAATGTGAATATAGTTTGAATTTTTCAACAGTTATTCTGCCCACCTCGTTACCCCCGCCTCCGAGGCTAATGAATTGCTTAATTAATTACCTTATACCAACACCGGCTATAAATCAGGTCGTATTCTTCCACGGCAGGTGATTCGAGGAGCCATACTAGTACGATCTCCTAAAATTGGCGAATAACTCAATTTTCTTTCCTCGGAGTAGGTATGTACATCAGGGTGCTCCTTGATTCGATCATTTTCGAATTTCAAAATATATATCAAAAAATGTAGTCAAAATCCCAGGTTCTTATCTGGATTTTAAGTAACTGCAGATTTTTCCTTTTTATCTGGAATCTGAATTCCTGCAATTTCGATCAGTCGAAATTTATCAGCAGTTCTTTAATTCGAACCCCCTGGAACCGAGAAACTCCAATTCCAAATCGTGTATGATATATCTTCGAAAGTCGTGGATTGGCCCCAGAACCAAATCGCTTTAGGCGTCCCAAAATTTCCGGCCCCCGATGACCATTCCCTCTCGCCGCAATCTGCGACTGATAGTGCAAGATTCCAGCTATTTCCATGTACATAGATGCGAAGGTTCATCTACTTGGTGTCAAATTTCAACGCTACAAAGCCGAACCAGTCTCTGTCAAGAAAGAAAAACGGTAATAAAACAGGCGTTTAGATTCTCAAAGAATTTGGCGACGAAATTAGCTGGAAACTTCCGTCTAAACCGTTGAAAACCGTCGATATCTTCGTCAATTTAATTCCGAAAATAAAATTTCGAAGTCCATAATATCAGGGAATAAAAAGCGGACAAATTTGTCCCCAAAAATTTTTTTCCATCTCCCTTCCCTTCCGAAATAATCGTCTAAAACGATGAAGAGGGGTCACCCTGTATCCGCGAAGTGTATATATATGTATAACTCGGCATTCTAGGATCCTGCGATCCCCTCCCTCCGGATTTTCGGGCATCCCTTCTTTACCGATAACGCTCTCTGCGCCATGCTAGATTTAGTGGGGTACAACGTTACGTTAGCCGGTCCGCATCCGTCCGTTCGTCCGTCTGTTTGTGGTTTCACGTCTAATAGAATCCGCCGCAAGTGTTAAGGAGCGGGGAGAAGGTAGAGGAAGATAAACGGAGTGGGGGGAGCGTCTGTGAAGTTCTGCGTCGAGGTTCTACGCTATATTTACAGCTGCGTCGAACGATTGAGTGCAGAGATGATGCTGCGCAGTGCGAGCTGCTCGGTCGGTCATACTGTAGCGTAGCGAGAAAGGAAACAGGGTGGGGGTAGAGTAGCCAGAGCGCTGGCTAGCGCCTAGTGCGACGTAGAGGGAATAGGGAGAAGGAGAAGGGCCGGCCAAAGGGAGTAAAAGGACGGGGGACATTAATTACTCTTATCTGAGCAAACAGGGCGACCGTTAACGGTATCCCTACCCTTTACCCTCGGATTTCGAGCCGTCTGAAATCTGTCCTCGCTTCTGTTTCAAAAGTTTAACGGGTTTGGGGGTTGGTTGCTGGCGAACAGCTATATGTATGGGTGCCGCCCTTCAATCTAAATCCTGATTTTCACCCAATTCAACATTTTCATAGCAATATTTAGGGATGTGTTTACGGATCGTATATCGGGGATTTATTTGTTTATTCGTCACCGTATTTGTGTCGTCGATCAATTTAAGCTCTGCCATCCTGTTTTTGCTCACCGATCAGTTTAATCAGTCGTCGTAATTAATTTGTACGGATTTTTCTCGCCCGCTCGAACCCAGAGTCTCCTTTTGTTCAGACGTTATTTCCTCTCTTTCGTTCTCCATTTTATCGTTCTCATTTCTCGTTTTACAGCTCATTATCAATTCTTCACTTTCCATTTCATAGCTTTTCATTTTTTTTTTTTTTTTTACCTCCACATCGTCGATTTTCCACTTTCAATTTTTCATTTTCTACTCTCGATTCTTCATTTTCCCTTTCCGATTTCCAATTACCACCTTTAATTGTTCATTTTCCTTGTCTTCTTTTCACTATTGCATTTCCAATTATCCATTCCAACTTTTCCTTTCGATTTTCCCATTTTTCCATTTATAATCTCGTTTCTCAATATGCAATTTTACATTTTACATTTTCCCGTTTCTAGTTTTCCACTGTTCATTTTCCAGCCTTACCTTCCATGACTTTCCTTCCAATTACGAATTTCATCTCTCCTTTTCGATTTTCCAATTTCTCCATTCATAATCTCGTTTCTTAATATTCAATTTTGGATTTTCGACTCCTGATTCCGTCTTTTATTCTTTCCTCTTTTAATTTTCACTGAACGCGTTCTACAAGAAGATTCGAGCTTCCTTGAACTAGGCATCAACGGGCTTCCTTCGCTGCTAATCGCGTTAAAGCTCACGCCTTAGTTAGCGCGCTAATCAGCCAGGTATTTTACGCTGTCTTAATTTTATCTTTCAAGACGTCGAGAGAAGCACGACTACGTTTCGTCATCAACCTCAGAGCATGGGCCATGGTACGTCGCGTCGTCCCGACAACCAGAGGGTAAATTTTCCGGCCCTATTTCTCCAGGAGGCGGTTACGCTCCGGAAACTTTTTCAGGACCAAGCCAGCTCCTACCCCTACCTCCTACCCCCTACCACCATCCTCCTAGCGGTTTACCGGACGATTAACGTTAAATACCTTCACATCCCGCCACCACGTACCAACCCTACTTTTCCCTACTTTGGAATCCAATTCGTTCGATTTCAATAGCTTCCCTACAAACTTATAAGGGAACGAGAGAACGTATTTTTATTTTATTTTTTTTTTCTCATCGCCCTTAGCACAATAGAAAATAGGAAATCGTATAAAATCTCTGAAAAATCTTACGCCATTCGAAGAAAGATCATATCAAAAAATCAATTTCCCGTTCTTCCAGCTTGAATTTTTTTTTTCTTTTAAATGAAAGTGATATTTTTTTTTCTTTAGCCAAAAATTGAAAGCGAATTAGA
The DNA here is from genome assembly GCA_963966615.1 of Tenthredo amoena. Lineage (NCBI taxonomy): Eukaryota > Metazoa > Arthropoda > Insecta > Hymenoptera > Tenthredinidae > Tenthredo > Tenthredo amoena. Next base: position 2,584,161 of record OZ016498.1, on the reverse strand, counting down.
AATTTTCAATGAAATTTATGCGGAAGCTTTGATTTCTAATCTAATAACCCAACACAACGTACCCATGCTCATGGGCTGACCACATCCTGACCGTATCTACTGCCGCAAACCCCTAAGGCAGAGCTGCGGAACGTTCGAGTGTAGTTTCGGCCTCTGGGTTTCGAGCCACCGCGATTTCTGTCTTCGGCTTACCCGACCGCGTAGATGTGCCTTAGTAATTACCCAGGTTTCATCGCCTCATATCAGCTAAGCTTGACCGTACCGAATAAAGCTTGGTAAGGGGCTAGAGAAACGAGTCTAACGACTCCTAAGCTTTTTTTTGTTCAAATTTTTTCATTTTTTTTTTTCAATTTTTCAACTTCTCATCGAAGAATAGCGGAAACGAAATCCGAAGCGATAAAAAAGCTCCTGATGCTAGAGAAAAAAATTATTATAGAATCGGAAATGGGTGAAACAAATGTTTTTGTTTTTTTTTTGGGATCAAAAGAAGAGAGATTGATTTCATCGTTTTTTTTATTTTCTTTTCTTCTTCTTTTCCTCTTCTCTTGGCTTGTTGCTTCAGGGTTACAGCTTTTACCTTATAGCATGAGAGGAAAGCGTATACCTAAGGGTATACCGACTGAACTGCGGCACTAACCACCCTCGTCCAGGTTTTTACAGCTCTGACCCATTTAGTTGAGGCCTAGCACCACCGTCGTTTAAGCTCAATTTATGTAATAGTTAGGGGTGGAAAAGGGAATAGAAGAGGGGAAACGAGAGAGATAGAGGGAGAGAGAGAGAGAGAGAGAGATTTAGTCAACGAGCAAGTTACTGAAGTGGAGAACACCCACCACAAGAGAAAGAGAAAGAGACTCCGAGCTTTAAGTCCTTCGCCATTATGTCAAGAGTATAGTAACTGAATATTTCAGGATATTCTTAGAACGCGTTATGCCTTGTCTATTTCACCACCTGTCAACCCCATGATACATAAATATTTCTCTATGTAGGTACACCCCCTTCATTATTTTTGTATTTTACATACATATGTAAGGCAGGAATTACATCGACGTATTTTTATAACTGAAATAGATATTTCTATATACATGTATACCGCATGGATACACATACGCTTGTAACAAGCCGGAAAATCTTCACGTAAGTTATACTCGTTCAGGTTGCAAGTCAGACACGAGTAGTAGAGCTTTGATAAATATTAAACAGCATACTTTGCATTTGGAGACGCACGACTGCGTGATAGTAGACGGAAATCTTTCTTCTTCTTCTTCTTCCTCTTCTTCTGCAGAAGTCTGTCTTTACATCTAGCGAATAGTAATTTCACGATATATTGATCGGACATCGAAAAGCTCGAATCGATTTTTAAGCTTATAAACAAAGTCGAGATGCTCGATCGGATCTTTAACGTTTCTCATTAAAGTTTTGATTTTTCCAAAGAGCTTTTCTGGTGCTAAAAGAAAAATATATCCTTCTTCTTCCGTGATGAACTTTTAGTTGATGTCGGAACGAATGTTCATCAGCCCGTGTAATTTTATGGTATAATTTCCCTTAGTCGATTGAAGCTCCCGAGAGTATTGAGCTTTTAAATTCTACCAATGCCTAACTTCGATTAGGCTCTTATAAGCGACTTTCGAAACGTAATTAACAACGTAACGGCTGACGGAAAAGGGTTGAGAGAGAAAGAGGGAAGGAGAGAGCGAGGGAAGGCCGAAGAACCGAGTGGAGAATTCTGGGATCTACGCAATTAACTAATTAACGAGCCAAACTCATTAAATTAGAGCATAATTTACGAAAGGTTAATGTGAAGTCGAGTAAAGACAGAACTCCTTCTGTCTGTCTAACGTTGTTCAAACTTTCCATGCGTAGGAAGCGCATCCCTCACTTCCCAACCCTTAATTTAAAAAAAATCATAAAATTGTCGGTTTCCGTAGAAATACGATTTTCCGTAGTCTCAACGAAACTCACGTCGCATTTTCCGAACTCTAACAATATCCAAAATGGAGAAAATCCGGAACCCGGATATAGACGGGGATGAAAAATCGCCATTTCTTTTTAAGCTCAGAATTCGATATTTTCTCGCGAAGAATTAGAACCCTTGGTGCACAATATCCAGGTCAGAAAAGTGCCGATAATTTTCTATTAAAATTCGCGAACGTCGGTGGTAACAAACCACTTCCTCGGTACATTATAGCCTTAGCTTTTTTCACCCTCTGGCCAGTCGCCAGGCACTCGGAGGGCGAAAAACGTTGCATTAGGTGGACATAGACTGCAGGAAAAAGGTAAGTTTCCAGGTCGTTTGGAGATGCAAGGTGGTTTCTTGTTAGTTGAAAGCGCGAGACGACGCTGGGATCTTTATTCCGCAAAATGGGGTTTCTTTTCGGACAGAGGAATCCGAGCCCAGATTTTTATCACTCATTCTTTAGGGGGCGAAAATTTCACGCGGGAAACCGAATGACTTCGAATATAAGAATAGATTGAAGTAGTTTAACGACTTGGGGATGAAAAACCTGAGGCACTTTTTTTTTTTCGGGGTACCTGTGCCCGGTGCATGGGCTTCCCTCTTCTTCGTGGTCGTAAAATACTGGGTTAAGGTTGAAATAGGATGACGAAGACGAGGGGAGGGAATAAACCGCGTAATCATTAGGTAAAATTACTTCGTCGGATGGTAGAGGGTGGAATTTTCTTACCGTAAAAAGGGAACTTATATATCTCTGATAAAAATCCAATTTAGTACAAAGTAACGGTAAACAAAGGATCGGTATACGAGCTCGTGACGGATACTACCTCGGATATAGGCATGTCATTCCGTCATCAAAATTATACCCGAATATATATATATTGAGACGTATAACGCTGGTTGGTGGATGAAATATTACTCAAAAATTACACGCGGGGGATTGTCGATCTTTATCGATTCGTTTTTCGGCTACACGGATACGAGTCATTGACATAGACTGCAGAGTTGATCCATAGGTTGATCCGTGGGACTGAGAAAAAAGGGGGAAAAGTCTCGAGGAAATTTTCCCACGTGTTTTTTTTTTAATTTATTAAATTATTGTCAATTTTTTGGAGGAAATTTTTTCAATACGGAATAATTTCACCAGAATAACGCTTTTGGAAATTCGCGTTTAATGGATTCTGAAGTGCCAGGATATAGCGTTGAAGTTCCGAAAATTCTTTGAGAAATTTTTCGGATCTCAGAGGTGTTTTTGAAATTGAAATGAAATCGTAGAGAAATCGTTGCCTTCTGAAAATTGACCATCCGCGAGGTTCTCGAAGTTCCAAAAAACTTTGAGAATCGTATAGAAATATCGTGGGGATGTGTCGAATGTTGAAACAATATCGAGGAAGTTTAAAAAATTGGAAAAAAAATTCACCGAATTTGAAAGAATATTAAAAAAAATTTTGAAATGTGAAACGAATTTAAAAATAGCAGAGGACTCGCACGAAGTTCGTAGGGTTGAAGAATGAGGTGAAAAAGCTTCCTGAAATTAATAACAGAACCTAGTTTCGCGCTTTTCTTCCCTTAAACACTCGAGCTTTTTTAAACTGCATTCATTTCTGTGTATTTATTTTTTTGTGCGCCCGTCTCGTTTCTTTGGGAACTTTATTTCCGCTGCAGTTTATCTTTTCACTAGAAAATTCCGGCCCTGGGTAGACGTAGGGTGAAAAGTTCGCGACGAGTATGAGTGCGATATGTATAACTTAGAGGGTTTTCACGATAGGACGTGGAGAGAACCTCGCCTAGGTAATCTGCAGGGTAGTTATGAATGGAGAAGAGATAAAGCGTAAAACTGGCTTAACGCCACGAGCCTTTCTTGTCCGGTGTAATCTCGCCCTGAAGGCTGAAAAAGCCCTTTTCACTGACGACCCTCGCAACCCCTATGACCCCACCGAGGACCGCGAATCCAGCGACTTTATTGCATCCGTCGAGGTCTTTGGCTCTCCGTTTAGATCTTATCACGGAATTAAGTTCGATTCGAGCATATGTATATACTTAGCGGAGGAAAGGAGAGACGAGAGGAGCCAGAGCTAGAGTCAGAGAGCCAGCGACGACCCTTCGAATAACATCCCCTAAGACCCTCGACGAGAACGCCTATCATTTTCGTCTCTCGTTTTCCCTCAATTTCACGTACGGTAAAACAGCACACATGTAAAGCTGCACCATACTCTGTGCGAGGTTTCATACGCCTTTTTTCACCCCCTTAAAGTGGGTGCTCACATATGGACTCTGGTGAGACGTAAGAACACCATTCGTCGTATTGATGTGCAGAGAAGAGAGAGAGTGCGGTCTAATAGCGATGGGATAATGACCAGACTTTCTATACCAGAGGGTGTAAAGTGTCGAGGGTTTTGTGTCCCGAGAAGCAAGTTTCACCGCGTAATAAGCATTCGTCGTTTCTGGATTCTCCATATTTGAAAAGCACTCTCAGCGAGGATTTGGGTCGGCGACGGTAATTGCTTCGATTTTATACCTTATACGCTTTGATTGTTCGCAAGGTTGATTTTTGCATAGCGAATTTGGCGAATGGAACGCGGGTTTGGGAAGCTAAACTTCCGGCTATCTGTCCAACGCTATATTCCTGACCCTAGCAAACATTTAATTAAGACGAAGGGCCGTGGCGATTATATCTAGATTTACGATGGTCAGTTTCGCAGGTCTGAATCCAAGTTCTTCGGATCCCAGGACATTTTTCCTGGCTCACAGGACTCGAGAAAAACTTTGAGAATAATTTTAATTTTCAATTCAATGGATCAAGAATTTAATCCGTGATTATCTGCTGCAAGAAATCCACCCCTAAAAAGCTGAACTTGCAGTCTGTTCCCATCTGAATTTATTTCCGGAAATTTATATGCGTTTCGAAGCACCTTTCTTTCCCTCGACAACGTGTAGGACTTCCAGATGCTTTGTTGTGGCGATTCATCGCTAATTTATGGTTTTGGTTAGATATCTCGGTCTGGAAAAGTCCGCATAGTAGTTACAGAAGTGAAACGAGTCGAGGGTTAAATCTGGATCCGAATTCTGCGGCCGGTTAACTCTCTGAGTTGAAGCAAACATTCCAGTTACCACACATCTCATACTGGTGCACCCACATCTCTACCTCTACTTCTACCCTCCACCCTCTACCCTCTACCCTCTACCCTATACCTCTACCTCTAGCTACTCGTACAGCAGCATAAACAGTTCTCTGAACTTTAATTAAAACCAACTAGATAAAGGCAATTAGTTTTGGGAAACTGCTTCTGGCCAACATTAACCACCGCTTAACCACCCCCTGTGCCTAGAGGTTGGATTCGTTCTGGGTCTAACCCGAAAATAATTGTTTAGTAAATGAATGAATATATGAATAAACAAATTGGAGCGTTTGGGGCAATTGACAGGCGCCGGTTATCCACAAGAATAGCCAAAACGTTTCATGGGAGCCCAATATCAAGGGGCATTCGAATGTAATAAGGCAATGAGCGATGGGATTCACTTGCCAAAGATCGAGACGATAACCCAGATTTCTTTGGATGGAATAACGCTGAACTGTTTCTAAAATCATTATCCCGAGTGGGTATTCCGTTACACAATAACGCACCCTGCCAACAAAAACTTGTATCAATACTCACGAGGCGAGTGAATTGTTATAGCTGTGAAAATGAGGAAAGAGGTGAAAAAAAGAGAGAGAAAAATAAATGGGGGAAAACTGAACAGGTGAGAGAAAAAAATTTAAGGCTCGATAATTGACGAGGGTAAATAAATAAGGGGAGATAGTACTGCGGGGTGAGATATTTAATTGGCAAGATAAATCGGTGAGTGTTAAATTTCGCGTGCGATATTAGGCCGTCGTCACATCGTACCGTGGTACGGTGATCATCTCAAAAGCGCTATTTCCTACATCCAGCCCGTCTGACGCCACGTCCATCAGTCAACCTGCGTCATTATTCACTCCTCTGTTTACCGCCACGCCATCAATGTACTCTACTTTATGTTCTACGACGGTATAAAAAGTTCCTGAAAAATTACTCGCTGGGCTGATGCTTCTTCATAAGAAGAAGAAGAAGAAGAAGAAGGAAAAGGAAAAGGAGAACAAAAAAAGAGGAAGAACAAAATCTACTTCCACTAGCGATCTAACTAACATGCAAAAGGTATTAGAGCCGTGGTACCGATCATTCAAGTCAAGTAGGTGTGCCCGTTCACTCGATACCGTTTCCAAGCTCCACTTCGGAAACCTGTTTTATCTTCAATATTCAAATGGCACGGGGCTCTGTACTCCACAGAGCGTAGCTAGGTAACTCCCAGTAACGCAGTAATGATAGTTCGTGCTACTGATTACAATATTCAAATATTCCAATCTCCATACGAGCACGTTGTAACACATACACTACCGTAGCCATGACGAGTTTGCTCGTAGCCTGATGTACACAAAGTGAGCAGGAACGTTCATTGAGTTGAAACTGTGAGATAGACTGACTACAGTCAGTGGGAACAACTCATTACATCTCTTGTTGCCTGAAATCACAAGAACTGTTCATTTCGTACTCAAGTTCGAGTCGTGAGTCGAAGCTATCCCACCGCTGTCACCAGTTTTCGTTACGTTTAGATCGTTCTTCGGGTATTTAAAGATCAGGCAAAACACTCTTTGATCCCTTTAATCGTCCCATACCACAAAAAATTGCCCTGACCTTTCTTGCCACACATATATCTGTGTGTCAAGTTTAAAACCATGAATTAGATTGACCGTGGATAATCGTAAAACCTTTTTATATGTTTGGTTGTCCGAAATAACAAAAAATGTGAATTTCATGCCCAAGTTCGAACTTCAAGACGAAGCTATCCCACCGCTGTCACCAGATTTAGTTACGTTTCGATAGTTCTGGGTTCTTTGAAGACGCGGTGAATTGTTTGGATGTTTTCTCGGAACATTTTTCCGTGCCTTTGTCTCGGGAATGTTAAGGTAGGTATTCAATGGTCTGGCACACGTATCCGTGGATTATTTGACGTCTAAAAGAGCGGGAAGGCCAAGAGCCTTCAAAGGGATTATGGTTGGAAATTGAAACGTCTCTACGGATTTGTGTCATTTACATCAGGGGAAATTTCCCAAATGGCGTGTCTGCGGGTATATTAATACCTCCGAACGTGCGATATATTGTATTAAAGTTCGGGAGTTATTTGATTGGCGAAGCGGTTTTGGAGGACCTTGACTATACCTACCACCTCCTCAAGCTCTCCAGGGAATAGGTTAAAGACGTTAGGTGTGCCAACTTGCCCGACTACTCGACGCGGTTACTAATCTCGTCTTCCTTGCAGCTTTCGCCGAAAATTCTATTAATAATCAATCCTCGGGAAGAAAATTTAACCCGGTACAAAGACCCCTCCTCATTTTCATCCCTCTTTCTCCGTCTCTCTCTCCCTCTATTTCTCTGGTTCGTTGTCTCACCGACTCTTGTCCGTATTAATCAATCCGGCAAAGTTTGCCGAAAGCAAAGTTTCAGGATTCGTTGTATTTCACTCAGAGATATTGATTCAGCTCTTTGCTCGTTCGCACCCGTCTTCAACGACTTGGTACGACGTCGTTCCCAAGGATAAGGGAATGAGGCAGCCCGGGCTAAAAGGGCAAATAAATAATCGTGTAGAACGCGGAATTGTCTTCCGGCTCGAAAATTTTCCTCACGCAGTTTCCAAGCCTCAGGTAATTACCAATCAGACAGCGATTTCTGTTTGGAATCACGAGACAAAAATTACACCCCGCGTGAATAATGCGAGGGAAAACTTGGATATGCGAGGAAAACGTGCATTCGATGTTCAATTCTCGCTCGAAATGCAGAAAGTTTCATTAAATCTCCTCGTCCTTCTCCACGCTAATATCAAACGGTGCAGATTGAAGAGGAGTTCTTTGTTCCTTAGAATTTGAATTTTGCATGCTCGACATGAATCCGATGGTAATTCTCTCTGACATATCTCTTACTTATAATGAGCCATGCAAGAACTATCGCATAATACTTGCCAGGTACTTCCAGGTCCTGTTATTAACTATTTCTTTGCAAAAATACAATCTCACTGCTCAAGGGTGGGTGAAATCATGGCGTAAAGAGAGGAGCTTTTATTGTCAGCTTCCAACCATTCAGGTGATATTAATTCAAAAAAATCCTTCATCAAACGGAGAGAGGAAGATATAGATGCTGTACAACTGAATTCCCATAAGGCTAAAGGAGATTGGCGAATAGCTAAGGGTGTAGACGTGGCGCGTATGTGTATAACTATTAGGTAAGGTATAGCGTGTGGGGAACTGGCAATTAGCGCAGATATAATCGCGATGGGTGCTGCTTGGGGTTAGGATCTATCGTTATCCCGTTCCATTCCGTTACGTTACGTTGCGTTATGTTCCTCCGACCCCTTTCCAGCATCCCCTTCGATCCAGACCTTCAACCCTCTCGCGCTTAGCTAGTCCCATCAGGTTCAGCTGACCTAGGATAGGCCTGGGTACCACCTGCAATCGAGGGCTCCACAGATCCATCAATCTACAGTCCAGAAGGTTAATTCTAAGGATCGAATCTCGCGATTAACGAAATTTAATGCCAATAATACGTAAACGGTACCAGAGAGCTTTTTAATCACCCCGAAAGTCGAAGGTTGAATTTCGACGATCTGAGACTCAGAGAATAACCTGCGATCATTTTTAGACGGATCTTTCATCGTATCGGTCCACCAATTTTCTAGTTATCGAAAAAATCAAAAGGATCGACGGATTTTGCCAATTTTTTTGCGATCGGTAAGACTTCCGCGCTGATTTTTTTGCGCTTGAAAAATCTGGGCTGTACTTTCGATTTCTTTGATCGGTGTTGCTCGTTATTTTCATTATCAGTTTCCTTTTCATTTTTTTTTTTTTTCATTATTCAAACGACAATGCTTCGCCCACCTTTGATTCGTTTGTCTCTTATATATATAAGCCAGAGGGATGAATTGTGGCGGCGGTGGTGGGTTCGCTGAAAGATTAATCTCGTTTCTACTCTTCGCCGCGAATGCACACCTAGGTGAAAAAAAAAAAAAGGAGAAAATTTAATTTAGCCAACTTGCGGCGAGCTTATAAACCGGCCGGTTTTACCGCCGTATACATATAAATTTGTTTATTTTTTTTCATCCCCTAAATAACGGAGGAAAATAAAACAGAGGTAAAAAAAATGCTTGCAGACAAATGGGACCGACTACGTTGAGGTAGCTCGAATATTAACTCGCGCTAGCCGGGTAGCAAGCTTTCCGCTATCTACCAGGTAGGGAAACTCATAATTTTTCAGAATAGAAAAAACTGCGGATGATCATTCGACCCGTTATAATATTCTACCGGTATCAAAAGGAGAAAAAGGATGAGAAATCGCGGAGCGTGACTCGTGTACCATGGCCTAGGATCGCGTTTCTAATACCTAGAGATGTTGTGCTCCTCCGTAGCTTCCTCGAACCCCTTGGTAACTGGGACACAGTAATAGCAGAGATTCCGAAGGGGGATGTTCAGGGGAAGGTAGATACAGGGAAGGGTGTAAGCTCGCGATAGAAAAATGCTGGTGGTAGGTTAAAATAAGGTCACACACGTTCTCATCCCCGTCCATTTCGTTTCTTTCCGTTTCGTTCAGTTCGCGTTGTTGCAAAGCTCGTCGGGTTCTCCTCTGCCCCTTGTTACTCCTCACCCTTCTTATTCTGTCTCAATTTTTCCTACTATGCTTCCCGCTTTTGCCCTCTTTATAGCCCCCGCTGCACTATCTGCAACCCCTTCTTTCCCAACGTCTGGTGTATGTGTAGCACCATCCAGACGAGCTTTCAGAGGAGAAGATGCCTGCAATAGTCTCCTGCACGACACCCAGTACCATAGGTATAGCCTTTTGTCTACGGTCTTATTAAGCCCTATATTTCCCCACCTTTTTTAATAACACTTCCAATTCACATTTGATATTCAACCCTCTTTAGAACCCCTCGCACAGAAGACTCTTTGCTAAAAGTAGGGAGAGTAGTAGGTGTACGTGTAAATATACTGACAAAGAACGTTTTATCCATAACACCGTGCTCTTACACGATGCAACAGTAATTATTCAAGAAATAATTTTCGTGCGTTTTAAAAGTTGGGATTTAAAAGCTACCCGAGTTTTTTTTTTTTTTTTTTTTGAAATCTGTCGTTCTTATCTCCCTGGAGTCTTGGTATATTTAAAACTTCAACTTGGGTAGCAAAAAATTAGGCGGATGTTAAATTGTGCAGAGGCAGAAGGGCGATTTGATTTTTTTTCTTCTTCTTCCTTTATTTTTATTATTATTTTTCTTTTTTTTTTCGCGAACGTTGAAGAAGGGGTCGCGTTTCTGCTCTGATGTGGAAATCCTGAAGAAGTAATATTGTCGAATCGCTTTTAAATTCAAATCAGTAAGAATAAAAGTGATTTGAGGAATAAGAAAGGAAGGAAGTAAGGAGAAGAGCCCAAGCTCTGTTGTAGTACCTACTCTTTGCCTCTGGCATTGGTTCTCGAATTTTTATCTCGAATCAGAAACTGGGAGGACAAAAAAAGACAAGAAAGAAGATGCAAAGCATATAAAAAAGTGAAATAATGAGGTACTCGGAATGGAACATGCATGCATATTTATACACAAAGGTTCTCTGTAACACACAGCTTGTAGTGTGATAAAAATTGGTTCAAAAATACATGAAAGCATCAGCCAGCCATGTACTACATACTCAGCTCAGCTCGGCTCAGCTCGCTCACTTTGTGAGTAGAAAAATTATTACGCTGTTCAACGTTGTATTCTATATACTAAAAGTGAATAGAATTACTCTTCACGAGGTGGGACATGGTGAAATTGGTCCTCTCTCTTTCGTCATTTGTATTAGGAATTATTTCAGGCTCATTTAGGTGTTCGTTTTTCTAGTATCAAACGAAGAGTAGGTATTATCAGCTTATATGTATGTCTCTCTGTTCCTTTCTCTCTGGAAAAAAAGTTATTGTGTAAAACGAAATGAAAGTAGAAGTAGAAATAGTTTGACTATGTGATAGACTGACTACAATCAGCTGGAACAACTCATGACATGTCTTGTCGCCGGAAATCACAACAACAGTTCATTTCATACTCGAGTTCGAGTCACGAGTCGAAGCTATCCCACCGCTGTCACCAGTTTTCGTTACGCTTACTTAGATCATTCTCGGGGTCTTCGAAGATGAGGCAAAATACTTTTCAATCCTTTTCATCGTTCTATACGAAAGAAAAGTGCGTGACGTTTCTTGACGTACACATTACAACATCTGTGTGTTAAGTTGGAAGCAAGTTATCGTGTAAAACGAAACGAAACAAGAAGACGAAGAAGAAGAAGAAGGATGAGGAGGGGAAAAAGTAAGGAAAAATAAAGAAACAAACAGGGAACTGAATTGTTTGACGAAGTTAGAGCCGGAGGAATCCCTGCCCGTTTAATGAAGCGTGAAAGAACGTTTGGGGGAAATGTTATTTGTCCATACTTCCTTTTTCATATGGAGTAGGATAGAGGGAATAGAGCGAGGGCTGTACCCTGTTGTTATATGAATGAACGGTGATTCATATTGCCGATTATTGACGTCCCTTTATCATAATCCTACGAACTAGGTATAAGATAGAATAAAAGTTTGTATATGTATACCCGTATACCTATGAGAGACATCAATTATTCACCGGGTCTTCGTGTACCGATGATTTGTCGTATACTCTTGTATTATAAGGGAAAGCTATCTACTCTCTATCTATTCAATGTTTAGTTAGCCAACAATCTACTACCGACGTCTTCATACTATCTCATAATGTATTTAGGCAGTCGGCGTGACGTGTAGGTAATCTATTGAATTTAATCTCTCAGAAACTCCCCGGTTATGATGGTAGTGGTAATACGATGAAGGAGGAAGCGGTGTGTATAGAATATAACGTCGAGGAAGGTGTCATATAAGTTTGTTTCAAGTTAACTTAAAGTTGGCACTATCTTCATTAGCTACCGGTGGTATAACCTCCGCAAACTGTAACTCGCACCCCCTTCTCTAAATTCTCAACCCTCTACTTCGGAGCAAGTCCGATGCTCCGAAACTCGTCCGTTTGTTTGTTCACTTCGTGGCAAGGCAGGCGAGCCCGGCAAGTCGCTTTCCAAAAAGTGTTCAAACTCTGATTCACAGCTTGCGACTTTCGCAGCGGAGAAACTTTCGACTCGTTTAACAGCTACTCACAATCAATTTGACAATCAACGATTGATATCACTTTTGACTAATTGCTCCGAATTACTTTTTTCGTTATATCTCGAGAACCGTGCATGATATCGACTCAAAGGTGAATACATAAAATGAAGCTCAATCAATTCCCCACAAAAAAGGTAGAACATACTTTTCTCATATTCTCAACGATTCTGCCGTATTTCGGTCCCCAATGTGCACCTAATTAACTTTTTTCGTTCTACGATGACTGCAAATGTTTCGATATTCAGCATCGAAATACAGCAAAACCGATGAAGATACAGGAAAAACGTATTGTATCTTTTCTGAAGAAAATCTTACAAGCTTTATTTTTTATATGAACCTCTATCTCGATATCATCAACGGTTCCTGAGATATAATCGAAAAACTGTTCCATAGAATCTTTTTTCCAGGATGAGTTGTCAGTTTATATTTTACTCTCTTCGACCGGACTCTGTGTATAATAATTGAATTTCGGTGTCTATGTGGAGAAGATTCAGTCTCCTAGATTCCGAATCTGATTATCCACGCACCCTCAGCATCCCCAAAGCGCCGCAAGTCGCTGACTAAACGGCATCACCAGCAAGACAAGACCCAGCTTAGACACTCAATCAATTACCTATGGAACGTGCAGGTTGCTCGGTTACGTAGGTATATACCGCACATAGAGCCAGTCTATAGAGCGGTGAGTATAATTTCGTAAGCGTGTTTAGAATGGCAACTGTAATTGGGGTAGTAGAGAATTGCAAAACTGAAACTCGCGCTTGGTTCGTACGAGGCAAGTGTTAATGAGTCTCGTTGCCACTCGCAGAGTTCGGATCAATCATTCGCAGTCGAAGGTATAAACCGAAAGATCGACTTCTGATTCCGGGTGATAATAAATGACGGTAAAAAAATTTCTAAAAGCCTTTAACCAATTCGAAAAATTCCATACCATATGAAAAGTGAAAAGAGAGAGAATGGTAGATCGAACGTGAAATCATTATGCAAGGGTGTGTAGCAGCGGCATTTTAGCCCGGGCCATAGATACGTGACGAACAAAGAGATTCCATAACGCAATTATGCACTTTGGCACGATTACATGATATACTATATAGCGATGGAATTATTAAATTTGGCTTTATGGTTAAATTTAATTAATTTAGTTGCCAGCTTACCCGGATCAATTACCTGCTGTATAATCAGTGGTCGTACATTCAGGAAGTCTCCTGCCCCATCGAATGACCAGGCATCAGTGAGCCGAGAAAATGCATGGGGAAAATTTTCGTTGCCTGAAAAAAAAAAAGAAAAAAAAACAAAAAAAAACTACAGGGGAGATAAAATTTCGGGTAAATATTCGGGGAATGCAGATTCCCAGGACCTTTGATCATGTTTGCGGGTAACGGAATTGTAAAAGGGAAGAAATCTGAAATATATGTGAGGTAGGCACTGTGAACCTACTTACTAATAAAAGAGCTGGAAGTGAACTGGGGTAGGTGCTCCTTGATATTCGTCAATCTCTGGTAAAGGCGGAGTAACGTATTCTCGGTCGAAGCTATTCCCTCAATTTTTGTTCCCCGCTTTTTCGACCCTGCAACAAATTTTTCGGTTCTTTTCTCTTTCTATAATTTTCTCTACTTTCTTTCTCCATTTCGTTCTTTCGTTTCGCAGATTCGTGACGTTTCAAATGCCAGATGCTAAGGCCGCGAGATCACACATTGCTCCGAGAGAGATGAGGGCGACAGTGCTTTGATCAATCCGGAATTCGCCCCGTTTGACCCGTTTTCAATATGTCAAATTTCCTCGTCACCCACATTAGTGCACTTCTCGGCTAATTACACCCTCGCAATTATCGGCAATGGTCATCGCCACGGACCGGAATTAATAGAGAATGAAAAAGAGTAGCTTCCACGACGGTTAAACTCAAGAGTCGAATTTCAACCCCGTAACGTCAAGGGTTGAATACCCCGAGTCGAAAGTAGACTAAGAACTCGAATCGTATATCCTCGGAGATCTAAAGCACTCTCGATTTGAATTTCAAACTTATTAACTACCAACATCAGTGCGAGCTACCCGCGGGGGAAGTTTCAACCCTCAAGTTTGATGTTGACTATCAATTCCGTTGTAAGACCCAAGAAGTTTCTTTACGCCTCAAAGGGTCCTCTTTCCGTTGTCATTTTCGCAATTAAAGATCAAATGATCGACCTATTCATCCGCGTACGTACGCTAAACCTACCCTTAAATAAAACCTGACAACAAAAGAGAAAGAAAAAAAAAAATACTACTTCGACGGACTCGTTTCGATCGAAATTCGCGCCGTTTTCAGGGCGGGGAGTCCTGTCCTAATTCGAATCTGCCGGACAGGAACGAAGCTCTGCTGCACTCTCCCGTTTAGTTTATTAGGGTGGCTAGGTATTATATATATATATATATATGTGTATATGTATATGTATATGTAATAATGTAGGTGTAGGGAAACGGGGATGGTGAAATCGTATCGTGGATGTCGATGTGTCGGTGCTGGTGCAGCACAGTGTACGGCGAATCGGAGTATGACTCCCTAGCGACCAGCTACGTAATTGCAGCCCGCCTCGTTCATTACGGCCAAACACTCGCCGTGGCCTTTCCTGTCTCTCGACTACAATCAGAGTAATTTGTCCTCTCGTCGAGTGACGAGTACCCACCTAGATACTTCGTTCGCGAATAATAATCAGCCGCCAGGGGTTCGGCATTAGGGTTACGTGTTTAATCAAGCTGGCCATGGGCTCCTAAAATTTAGAAATCAATCTTCTTCGTAAGAAAAAAAGAAAGAAAGAAAAAAATGGAGCTTTGTTACAGTTTTTTTTTTTGTTTTCAAAATTTTTCGCCAATCTTTAGGGTAGTTTTCATTTTTACTTTTTTTTTTTTTTTTTTTTCGGACGGGGAAGATTGAGAGGTATTTTAAAAACGTTCGAAAGTGGTCCGAAGGGGTTGGTTTATGCGAAAGTCTAATTTAAGGTAAAAATAATCGTTGGATAAAATGACGAAACGCGTTATTTGAAAAATTAGCTGTATAATTCGTTATTAACTGAAGTATACGATATTATTACTTATAATAAATGAAGTTGTAACAATTTCTCACCGCACCGTCGTACAGCTCTATCAATAAACAATTAAGTCGAGTTAATTGACTCCCGAAGCAATTTGTATTACTTAACGCCAAACTGCTGCCTCACCCTTTCCCAACTGCGGCTATATATATATATTTGTCTGACAAACGTACATTACGATGTTCCGCGATTTTATTAACCCCAGCGATTTTTCATTCGATAAATAAAATTTCCTCAAACTATTCTCGCGAATGATTATAATGAAGGAAAATAAAACTGGAAGGAATTGATTCGATAAAATTTGTTGATTGTTTCGGAAACTATATAGTGTCACTGTTTTTATTTTTTCTTTTTTTCTTTCGAATTTTTCATCGAAACCTACCCCGTAGTACATACATATTAGAAATTATACGATTCGCCCGAAATATTCAACACGGCGATGTCTCTAACTTGTTTATTGCTCCTCGGTCCCCTAAGCAATCTCGGCCTTACTATAAGCGGCATAAACTTTCAGAATATCATTCCACGCGGTTATACAGTACATTATAGATATACATGCTTGTCATACCCGATACATGCCACAGGGTAGTTTGAGCTAGCCTTAAATAAAAGAAAATTAAAAAAAATAATGTTTCTTATTATTTTTTGGATTTTACCACCCCTGACAGTTTTTTTTTTTTTTCTTTTCTTTTTTCTTTTCTTTTTTCTATCCGCGTTCGAAGCGAAGGGTTGTTTTCTCGTTGTTTTCACCCTCTCGTTTATTTTTCTATATTCGATTTCATTTATTTTAATTTTTTTTTTTCTTTTTTTCGTTCACTAGATACGTGAAATCGAGAAATTCTCGAACTTATATCGAGAAAGGGTGAAGTAGGGAGTGGAGAGTGAGCTTTCGGACTTCGCGTTGGGACGAGGACGATCCTTTATACGTTAACCTTGACTCGTAAAAATTAGATTCTGGGCTCCCACGCGCGCGGTCCTACACGTGATTCGTGACCCGAATACGAAAGTCGGTTTTCTCCAAGCCTCCCAATGTTCGCCAGGCTGCTTTCAGACGTCGTTCTCATCTGCAGAAGAAGTTATATACTCGTATAAGGAACTACCCGAAACCCCTGGGCATGTTCGCATGTTTCACGTGCGTGTAGAGTAGCCCGTCGTCGTCCCTGCCTCCTCTTCACCCGCTTAAGCTGCCAAAAGCTTTGTGTAGTAACTCACTGGATCCGTTATAGTATACGCCACTTTTGCAGACACTGATGCAGAGCTTTCTAGTTTCTCCAAAACTCTACATACACGTAACACATATGTATATAGAGGATATATATCGATCTAGAAAAACATCGAGAGAAAGACAAAGAGATCAATTTTTTCCCTTTCATATTATAAAAGACGTCCGGTTGATTCAAGCGCGGGAAAACCGAGATTCAAATACAGCAGCATCATTCACGCGCACAGGAAGTTATTCAATTCTACGGATATTCGTTTTATTTATTTTTTATCTTTTTTATAATTAATTATCACAAAGAAGTTTCATTTATTTCTTTCTTTATCGATATTCTATTTTGTTGGTTTTTTAATTGATTAAGGGATGAAGGGTTCTGGAGAGATCTAAATTTTAAGATACCATAGCCGTTGATTCTTATTGATATTGATAGAAATAAAATTGTTAAATAAACTGAATATTATAAATATTCAATATTTCTTTATTCGGTACGTAGGGAATCTGGTTTATCGTCGATAGGTAGGAAGGTGAACCGTTCTTACTCGCAGAGTGAATTTTTAGATGTTACCTACGATTAATAAAGATACAGTTATTGACTGTAGATATAAAAACCACTGGTCAGTAACAGTTCGCATCATTGAACTACCTTTTCTTCATGGCTCATCGATATTTCGATCGAAGAACTGCGATTTTAAGATTCTAGATTTACAGGGATTAGTGAAGGAATACGAAGATCGAAATCTCGTCCAATCCCGGTTATGATTTCGATCACAAATTCGAAAAAAAAAAATGAATTTCCTGATCAGTTTTCGAGCTACCAGAATGCATACATGTTCAATAGACAACAGTCGTCGGTTTTAATTGAATTACAGCTCGTCAAATAATCAGATTAATTAAATACTGATTATTTTCAGTATATAGAATGCGTAATACTAACAATGAGGATCAATTGAAACGCTATAAAAAATTTACGACTTAATTATACGACGTATCATATTATATCCTGTCTGTCTGAGGCTGCTGTTGCGATGTCTTTATATAGAAAGTGCGAAGGACTTTATCTAGAATGGGATAATGGTATAGTTTGTAGTAACGATAATACGATACTGTCTAGAGTGGGGAACTAGTTTCCACAGTGATCGATGGATCTCGAGTAATTCACAGATGTGATACCCTTTGAGATATCAATTAGAAGCTTAGCGTCTCGGGGTGGTAAAGGGGCGCGAGTTATTTTCGACCCTATGAGGACATCAATGGGACAGAATTGCAAACGCGAAAGGAATAGCTTTGTGAGACAATAGGAATCGATCTGGAATCACATATTACTTCTTTCGTTCATCTCCCAGTTTTTGGTATAATTCGATCGAAACCAATTCTAAATTTCGTATTTATTGTATCAGAATCTTTTCGTTTCCTTGATTCGCGTCTTTTTTCTTATTTATTCTATCCCCAGGCATGTTTGCCCATCGTTATAAAGTTAGTTAAGGAATATGTACCTCGCGAATCGAATCTAATCTAATCGAGTTCAATCGCCTCGAATAACTTTTACCAAAAAAAGTGGAGAATATTTCAGGGTACAGAAAGAAAAGAAATAAATATATTGAAAAAATAGAACCAGGTAATGCGGAGATGATCGTCTCTCTAGTAGCTTCCGATACCGATGACGATAATCTAATTATATAATAATTATGGGACTATAAAATGCGATTAGTAATCAACGAGCATTTAATTGAACCTTATCCTCCTTTTGGCGAACGTTCAGAACCATTGTAATTAATTCAATTCAGATTAGGCAGGCTCGGTAGATCGTAACTACCTATATACAGTGCAGTTTAAATTCGGGTCTATTTGACACCTCGAATTGGAAATATCAAGGCTGAAATATGAAGAGTATTTTAATTAGTATGGTGATTTTATTAGGGCTGATTACACGAATTGTTATAGCCGAGGTAGCGGTGATATTGCAGGAAATAATGAACGAATATCGTTCGAAGCCAGAAATGAACTAACGATCAAGTTATACATTCGATGAAAAAATCGATCGATCAGGGATTAAGATCTGCAAAAATAAAAAAAAAAACATAAAAAAAACCTTGTCTTACAGTTTCTCAATTTTTTGTTCCACTCGTTTTTTCTCGAGCTTTTGCAAACTCTTTTCTTTGTCGAACGAGCGCCGACTAATGTATTCGCAAAAAAAATGATCTTATATCGTTGATCGTATCGCGAATCGTACTTTTTACGCGACACGAGTACCTGTCGATATTCGTCGGGTGGACAAGTTGCCAAACTTCAATTACGCCGATAGATAATATCGATAAGGTGAAAAAAAAAAAAAAGGCGGAGTAGAAAAATTAAAAAATTTCGTATTTTTATACATGCCAATTTTTTTTTTTTTTTTTTTTTTTTTTTTTATCACGGGTCTAGACATTACATTGCCGCGAATGAAGAGAAAAAAAAACGGAAATAACGATGACGAGACAAGATGATACCGTTCGAGGTCTGAACGAATTTTTATCGGGCCATCCCCCGAAATCGGATCCAAATAAGTAAAAAGAAACCCTCTAATTAATTCAGATTGTTATTCTCAGTTTCATGTTCATCCCTTGCTCGCGGGGGACGAACTTTATTATTTAAAATAAATACGTTTTTGTAACGTTTGGAAAAAAAAAAAAATTTGCAATTTTTGAGAACTGCAGAGCGGGGCACCGATGCCACTGTTAATTCTGTGAATACAAAAGTGACAAAAATTGAAATTTCTCACGGCTGAAGATTTTTTGACTTTTTGTTTATTTTTTTTTGTCAAACGAGTCATCCCCCGATTAAATATATCCGTCGAAAGTAAAGCGAAACCGTATGCATTTTGAATGGAAAATTTCATCCCTTGTGGCCAAGGGTCGAATATAAAAATAAAAGTCTGAACTGATTACACGGCTTCTTTTTATTTATTTAGTCCCGACTTCGGGGGTGGTCGGATAAAATTTTTCCTCAGACTCGAAATTATATATTTGTGTAACAACGAAGTTGCGGAAATCGGGGAAATCGCGGAAATCGCGAAAGATATAAAGACTAGACACCGTGTCGGAGTTTGATCGTAAAAATGGAAATATGCAATAGACATATATTTCGCCTCGTCCCCCCAATCTCTTTTTTCGTTTATATATATTTTCATTTTTTATTTTATATCACCGTCTGGGAACGAGGTAAAACAAGACTTTCTCACACGACGGTATAGCTAGTTTATTAGAGACGTGGGTGACCGAGGTTGCAGTTACGTTCGTTATAAATGAATAAGCACGGAGCAATTGCGCTTTTATGAGACATATAATATTTGAAAAATGGATTTTTTCTTATAGGACGCACGCGATAACCCCCTCTATAATCGTAAATAACGAGCGGCTCGATTCACCCGAGTAGAATATCGTTTCTGAATTATTAATCTCAGGTTTCCTTTAACGCCTTTAATTCGCCCCGTTTCCACAAAACTTTTCACTATTTCTCTGGGAACAACGAAAGAAATTGAAAAAAAAAAAATCAAAAAAGAAAAAGAAATAAGTACGATGAATCCGTCAGCGATTTTTCATTTTTTTTTCGCACCGAAAAACCGAATCAGATACTTACTATAGGTGTAGATATCTCTGGAATTCTTATTCATAAAGTGAAGTAAAAATTTTCTTATTTTGCGTATCTCCTTTACAACTTGCACGGGGGAAGGGTTTCGAGTTTTATTCCTAAGTTATGCATCCCTGATTTTCCATATCCGTATAGCCAGGCAGGCATGTATGTATATACGCTCGAATAAATTTACCGGTTTTTTGTGTTCGGTTTTTTTTTTTTTTGTTTGTTTTTTTTGTTTTTTTTTGTTTTTTTTTTATACTTGTTTTCTCTCCTTTTTTTCGAGCTCCGTGAGAAATTCGCGATAGGAAACCGCGGGAGAAGCGAGTCTTCGTTGTTACTCCGTATTTATATATACATATATACATATATATATACATATAGGTAAAAAATATATCCGATCGCCGAAACGTCGAGAGAAGAAAAAAATGAAAAATGAAAAAATATAAATATAAAAATGAAAAAATAGAAGGAAATAAAAAAGTGAAAATATCCTCTTCGTACTTTCTTAGGATTCCGGAAAGTATTTGGAGGAAAAAAATTTTATCGAACCGTATGTATAGTATATTCTTCACGCTGATATCGGGAGAAAATTTTTTTTTTTCTCGATCAGATCGAGGATGCCGGTGAAAATAATTGGCTGAAAAAAAAAAAAAAAAAAAAAAAAAAAACGAGCTAGGAAATTAATCATCCGGTTCAGTTTCATGGTATATGCGTATATTCGAGGATAATAAGAAGCAAAGTTTAAGATTCGATAAATCGAAGCATATACCTTCGGGCTCTGAATTAATTGTTTCATAAAATTCGCAATCCAATATCAAAGTCTGTTCTTCTTTTTTTAGTTTTTTTTTTTTTTTTTTTTTGTCTATTCTCGCAAGGGAGCGAAAAGTGAGATAATAAACAAAAAAAAATAACATAGAAACACGTTTCCACCGCGAGATTTTCCACTCGCTCGTATTGTTCAAAGGAACGAAGGAGGGAAAAAAAATAAGAAACACACGCACACACACACACACGAATTTTCGATAACCGCAAGAGGTGATAAAAATATTCCCGGTATTCATTTAGCGCGGAAAAGTCCGTTTTTTTTTTTTTTTATTTTTATTTTATTATTATCATCATTATATATGAATTAGACGCTTAGGGCGTCGTCGCCTTGGCGACTGACTAGATTCTTGATATTCATCCCGCGTTTTCGTACAATTCGAATCGGTCTTCGTCGCTCGAAATAACATGTAATAACTAGCCAGGAACGTTTACGTGCTTTGAATTACGTGACTATAAAACCGGAGCTGCTATAACCGATCGTAAACGTATATAGGTACGAGTATACGGTCATCGAGTGATTATTTATTTTATACATACATATACAGCCAGATAAGATCTCAGTTTCCGATTACGGAAACTCGTCCAAAAAATAAAGAATTAAAAAATTAAAAAAAACTCTCGAACAATGCCGCACGTTCAAAGTTCGATGATTTCGAAGATTTTTGACTCCGACGAATCGGAATTTATTAAATTATTCATTCCGGGACAAAATCGGTTCTCACCGATTTATTTTACCACGAAATATTCGAAAATCGATTCGGTTGAATAGTTCGCAAATTTTTTGCCGAAACTATACGATGAAAAATTTATTCGCTCCGGTTTTAAAATCGAGGTTCCTTTTTTCGTTCATCACATATTCCGAAATCTTCGGGGAAACGATTTCCGAATCGGATAAAATTATTATTTATTTCGGATCAACGTCGTTTCGAAAAAAAAACAAAAAAATTCTCGAAAGCTATAAATCTGCGAAAGAAAATCGTCGCGAAAAATATTAAAGACCTGAGAGTGATTCTTGGATCACCATATCTGCATCCACTATCTTTCTTTTCAATTTCTCACCGCTACCATTTCTGATTCTATTTCCATTCCATAAACTGCCGCAAGTCGCGATCAAGATGTCTGTATGAAATTTTTGTATTTTTGTATTTTTTTTTTATTTTTCCTCTATAGCTTTCCCTCGCTTTGTTTATACCCCGCAAATTTCAATGGACGGTATAGTTTACTGCTCGTACATTGAATCCCGAATCAGAATTGCTTGTGAAACGTCTCTCTTTGCCTTTTCAAGTATATACGCGTTTGAATAAAATTGCAATAAGAGAGGAAAAAAAATGAGATTGAAATTAAAAATTAAAAGTTAAGATTATAAAAATTGAAAAAAAAAACAAAGAAAAGAAAAAAACAACGGCAAGACTGTTTAAAAATTGATTTTATTTATTCACTCTCGTGCGGAGAATACAGAAAAAAAAGAGAGGTAGAGAGAAAAAAGGAGGAAAAAGTGTAAGAACAAATGTATGCCGTTTGAAGAACTGTAAATCTTTTAAATACCTATCTACAAACGTTGAAACCTTAATTATTGTTAGATGAGGAAAGTTGAATGAATTATTTCCATATCTGCTATATAGGATGATCTTTAACCCGAGGAGAATGACTCTCGACATATTTTGCCTCGTTGCTTTCTTCATTTATGTATGTTAGCGTATACCTATACGTATCCTACATGCTTGATTCCTATATTTGTATACATATCGTACACCTATCGTTTATAATACGTGTGTGAATAAATTTTTCAACGCGGCTTCAACCATCGAGAAACGGTGAAAAATTATAATATTCAAATTTAGAATCGTCGCGTATAAATACGGTAAGTGTATATAACGCCCTTTACGTTTTTTTTTTTCTCTCTATTTTTCCCCGTACTTATTTTTTTCAATTTTCGATTTTATTTTTTTCACTTTCTTCTTCTTCGCTCCGGAAAAATCTCTAAATTTTTTCGTCATACGTATATACATCGGGAAACCTAATTGTTATCAATTCAACGAGTACAGAGTCTTCTTTTCATTTATTTTTCTCTTTTTCTCTTCCTCTCTTTGTTTCTTCGCAATTACAATCGAAATCTCTTTCGTACCTCGGTATTATTATTATCACAACAACTGTTATTATTATTATTATTTTTTCAATTCATTAACTTAATTCATTAATTTATCCGATTTACAGTACGGAATTTTTTATTAATTTCCAATTTTAATTCATCGAGTTACTCAGCCTGTAATTATACCGAGGGAAGGAGCTCTTCTAATTACGTGCCCCCTGGTTTGTAACAAGTTCGATTCGCGCGACCGTTTTTATCACAATTTTTCCAAAAATTTCCTTCTCAATTTTATCATTTTCTTATTATTCAACGATCAATTTTATATCATAGTATATAATTTTATACAGTAAAAAAATAAAAAATTCACATACGTTCGATATTGAATATTAAACATCAGTCTATTCTTTATTTATTTATTTTTTTTCTATCATTCTTCCGATCGTCTTTCTACGATTTTATAGCGAAACGCATTCGAAAGAAAGAAAGAAAGAAAGAAAAAAAGAAAAAATAAAGAAACGATCTTCATGAATTATAGATAAAACTTTTCCGCGGTCTCGATAGCTATCCGCACTCCTCATTCGGTATGCCGACGTATTATGCAAAAAGAGTCCCTGTTTCGCCCTTGCATCGGAAAATCTACTCTTCGCAAAACTTCTCTCTCCTAAAGTTACACGATTCTTATTTTTCTTTATTTCTTTACTCCTTCGTTTCATTTCTTCTTTCACTTCTCCTCTTCTATCCCATTTTATTCTTCAATTCTTACACGATAGAGAATAAAAAGAAAAGAAAAATTTCAATGCGCGTGCCTGACGTGTAGGCGTCGCGTGTCATATCGTCGCGGCGCCCGCGCCCGGTCCGGTGGGTCTTCGCGGGTTTCTCACCGCTCAACGATTCCAAGTTTCACCAGTCACCGCGTGGAACTGAACCGTGAACGAGCGCAAAGTTTCGGGGTCGTCTCTGTCCATCTATCCGTATCCCCGGTCGTTTAAAATTTTCAAAAATCTACGACAACGGTGCGAAAAACGATAAACAAAAAAAAAAAGATCAAAAATTTCATTTTTTGAAACGCTAAGAAAAACAGTTTGAAAAAAAAAAAAATTTTCTTCTCTTTTTTTCACTTTCCTTTTTCTTTTCTTCTGAGGTCAATAAGTTCGTTCGATTAATCAGTGAGACGGAGCGCAAGATTTTGAGACTCTAGGACTATTTTTTGATCCGATTTTACCGATATATACTCGCTATATATAGGTATATATCGAATTTGAAACGTTCTATATATTCAGTCGCGAAGCGCGATTAGAGGTGATCCAATTAATGACAAGTTCTACTGCCGGTATAGTCGACGCCGTAGACCTCCTCACCTTGACTACTGCACTGCAATAGCCGCCAGTTGTTGTCCGAGCGATTATAGCCGCTACTACTTATTACGGCCTATTAGTGTAGTAGTAGAGACCCAGTGTGTATAAGTGGTAACAGTAAGAACCTGGCAAGACGAGACCGGGATCGATCGTAAATACGGTTAGAAATGTTGCTATGAAGTGGATTTTCAACGCGTTTTCATACTCGATATATCGGCCACTTGTTGCACCGAGTACAGTGTGAAACAATAAGAAAAAGAAAAAGAAAAAGAAAGGAGAGACAAAAAATGGGAAAAAAAGTGTGCGAAAATTATATATACGAATGAATAATTCAAACGATTTTTTTTTTTTTTTTTTCTTCTTCTTCTTCTCTCTGAGAGTAAAGAAAGGAAAATTTCGATCGTTGAATTATCGAGGAGTTTATTCCGAACGGCGATAAAAGAAATCGTTGCGATCTGGTTTCGGATAAAATAATGAAATGGGAATCTACGATTTTAGTTATATGCTAAACGATTCGGAGGATAATTCATTGGAAACCAGTTTGTCGGGTGCAGGTCGTAGAAGCACGAGGAATCCGTGAACAGTCTTGAAAAAAAGCTGGATCGCAGATCGTCATCATTATCGTCGTTATTCATTAGTCGGTGAAATTGAGATACCGTGAAGATTATTTTCAGCCATTTAATGACCGCGAGCCGATACTGATCGGTGATGAATACTATGGTCGAACCGTCGATTTTAAATCCGATTTCGATTGAGTCAAATCCCGAATTTGGAAGCCTCGGATTACACGGTCATGAGAAAAAGAGATCTCGACTTACCTCGTTCCATATCGTCGTCGAAATACTTCGGAGGGAATAAATCCGTCGAGATGAAACCGCCCTGTGACAATTATATGAATTCAACGGACCCCGGCCAGTCCTCGTGGGAAAATCTAACAGAATTCACCGGAGTTTCGACCCAGAACGTTAACTGCCTTGAACACGCACCTGAATTGACACACGGTGCCCATGTCAAGGCGATAGTCTTGGGTGTAATGGCTTGTCTCAGTCTATTGGCAAATGCGGCAACGATTTATTCCATAACTAAAAATCGCCGAAAGAGACAAAGCTGCACAGCGATTTACACCCTGATACTTCACCTATCGATAGCCGATCTGTTAGTCACCGTATTCTGCATAGGAGGTGAAGCATTGTGGAGTTACACGGTGGCATGGATGTGGGGAAACGCGGCCTGCAAGATATTCAAATTCCTCCAAATGTGGAGTTTGTATCTCAGCACTTTCGTACTAGTTTTAATCGGCGTTGATAGATTCGTCGCGGTCAGATATCCCATGAAGAGTCTGAACACCGCTCAGCGATGCAGTCGCTTGGTCATTTTCACTTGGGTCCTTTCTTTCGTCCTCAGCATACCTCAGGTAAGCGTGTTTACTACGGATTATGGATGATCCAAGGTGCTTCGTCGTCTCCTCCTCCTCTGATTCATGGCCAAATTTTTTTCAGCCAAAATAGAAAAAGAAAAAAAAAAAAAAAGAAATTAAATCGAACCGTCTCTGTGTTCGTCGTATCAGACGTATAGAAATAAAGGAATTTAGTAGACGGAGCTCTCCGCAGGTTACTGTGCAGTTTGAGTGACAGGCAAATCCCAAAATCCGCTTACCTTGTCCATCTTTTCAACGTTTTTACATCGACGATTGTTTCAAGGCTTCGAAATAATGGGAAACTGCGACCGAGACTTTGAGAATAATTTTGCAACTTTTTTTCTTATTCTTATTCCTTTTTTTTTTTTTTTTGTAATTATTTCGCAGCAGCAGATAGAACGTTACAGGCGTTGGTATATGCATATACGTATAGTATACGATCGCCGATCGTATAAATCCTGCGGTGTGAAAATTTATTTTCTATTATGTTAATTGGATATTTGATACGTTAGTTTTATGGTCTAATTTAGAGGAGTATGTAGTCATATTATGTATACTAGTTTGACGAGTCGGAGAGCAACATTTTCAAGGACTAATTATCACTGAGGTCAATATGATTGATTAATAAATATATAAATATATAAATATATAAATACATGCGCGTGTGTGTGTTTGTGTATATATTTTATAATATAATCGTAAGTCGTCAAAATTTTATACGTACTACGTTACCGCAAGGTTGTATTTTATATTATATATATATATATATATATATCGTAGTAATAATTGAATATAGAAACTATCTGATCGCGTGTCTAGATTTTAAATTCCGTAAAATTTCGATCAAAATTTAGGATAAGAAGGAGGAAGTAGAAGAAGACGAGAAAAAAAAAAAAAAAAAAAATTAGGATAGGTTCTTCGATCAAATGGAAGTAATAATTTTTATCGCAGTTTGATAGATATATGTGATACCTACGTGATCGTGGTGAGTAAAATTTAGTATACGAAATTATATCGTATACCCATAGAAGGATATTAAAAATTCGAGAGGACGTAGAGAGAATAAGAAGAAGAAAAATGAGAATAGGATGAGAAAAAAAGAAACAAAAAGTGGTGAGAATTATTTCTGAAACGAAATAGTCTTTTCTTCGTATTGTTATATTCGCTGATTCGCTTAATTCCCTAATTATATCCACCTATCGCGATGTGTGGTGTGCCGTGGTGTCTTGAGGGTTCGGATTAATAATTTCGTTCAATAAACGAGTCGCAATTGAATAATTGGATACAACTGTATACCGCACATATATGCGATAATAATTGGCTAACTTTTATTATATTTATATATATGTATATAGATTAAATTAATAATTATTAATTATACACACGAAGGAAGTACTAACAATTAATATTTATTAACAAATGTGTCGCTTGTATTGTATATTATTATTGTCGTTATTATCGTAAATATTTCGTCATATATATATATATTATATCGACGTTGAGTTTCTCGTTTCGTTTTTTCCTCTTTATATTTATTCATTCTTATCTTCTCAATAATTAACCGAGGCGATAAATATTAATAACGAATATCCGGCGGTAGTTTTTTTTTTTCTTTTTTTTTTTCCTCTCTCTCTCTCTCTCTCTCTCTCTCCCGAAGGCTCGAAAATCAACCCGATAGTTTCCGTTTGTTTTTTATTTTCAATTTTGTTTACATTTTTGTTTGTTTTCGTTCTTTTTTTTTCCGGTTACATACGTTATACAGTTGTTATAAAAAAAAAATATATATATCTATATATATACACATATAAATAATACATACATTTATACATTCTATATTAGCGACGTGTTCGTTATCAGAGTTGTATATCTAGCTAGTTTCCTTGGATTAATAACATATTTATACCGTATTGTATTACGTGTATATATATATATATATATATATATATATATATATATATATACATATATTTATATAAATAAATAATTAAATGAGATAAAATAGTGTTCGGACAAGGTGAGACTGACGAGGAAATCAAAAAAAAAGAAGACAAAAAAAAGAAAAAAGAAAAAAGTAAAATAAAGCATATATATATATGTATAGTTGACTGTTCGAGGAGGACAGGTGATCGAGGTTACCATCGACGTTGTTTAAGGAGGACAAAAAAGAGGCGTGATGAACAGGAAAAAAAAAAGTTGAATATCATAAAAACGTAAGGAAGAAAAAAAAAAAAAAAAAAATTACAAAAATAATCTCCTCGTGTGCGATAGTGTTTTTTGTTTTTTTTTTTCATTTCACCACACCAACAATCGCGATAAACAACGACGACGTATACATATGTGACGTAGAGTTCGAAAAGGGGACGACAAAAAAAAATAAATAAAAAGCAGAATTTGTCTTTTTTTTTGTGTACGGATGCAGTACATCGATATAAAATAAAAATGATAGGTATAGGCACTACGTTGTGTGGAAAAGAGAAGAGATGAAGAAGAAACGAAAAAAGAACAGTAGGAAACGATCGCATCCTGAAGTCGTAAATAAAATCGATTATATATATATATATGTATATAAAAAAAAAAAAAATCAAAAATTATGTACTCAGGTGTCGATGAAGTTTTTAGGAATAATAAAAAAAAAAAAAGTCGAGAGCGTACATATTTTACTGGGCGGTAACATATTCTATTTTTAGATAAATCTTTATCGCATAATATGTACGTAATACATATATATATATAATATATAATATATATGGGAATAATAGGAGGATTAAAAATAAGATGGGTGGGGGGTGACGAATATAGTATATATATATATATATATATATATATATATATATATATTAAATCGTTAATCGTCAGACAGCTTGGAGATATGTTAATTATAATCGACGAATTATTTATTGTCAGAAATAAACGTTCCATCATCGATTTATAGGAATGAATTTTACTTTATTCGAGTTTTTGTCGTTTGTATATTATACATATATACATATACATATACATACCTTTATAATAGCTGATGCAGTTGTCGATTTTTATTCGATAATAATAATAATAATAATAATAATAATAATAATAATTATTCAATCGGTTTACTTCAATCAGTCGCTAATATATACTCGATTAAGTGTACGACAGCGATAAAACCTGCGCGGATAATAAAACCACGACGTTTAAGTAAACGTGCATGCGAGCTAGGTAAATTACAGGAATTCTAGTAGGGGTCGAGGAAGGTGCGTGTTTACTACGCATTTTGCGATCGTTAATTAATAATCAGAATTGTGATCGTAGTAGGTATATTTCTTCGCTACTATTCTGTCCGTTTGGAATTTTTTTTTTTCTTTGCTAATTTTTTAGAACATCTAGGATAAAGAATCGATCATATAATTCAGCGATATTGCCTTAGCTATTTTTATTCTCGTTTATTTTTTAATTTTCTTTTTATTTTTCTCGGACATATCTTCTCCAAGATTTATTGTATCAGGCTATTTTGCAAAAATAAAAAGAAAAAATAAAGAAAAAAAAACCCGACATAGAACGAAGAAACGCGACAGCAATTATCGAGAGTCAAAAAGTTGTTAAATTTTACGATTTCGATTCGCTATATCTATATACCGCGTCTGTGTTAAAATTGTACGTTAAAAATATTATATGTTTACATATATATATATACTATATATTTATTTATTTATTGATTTATTGAATCGTTATTTATTATTCGATATCGTAAATATATAGGTAATAGAAATAAGAGAAAAAAAAAAAATGAATTTATCACACCCCAGGATGTATAAATATATCGCGAGAAAAAGTATCTTCGGATAAACGATTCGTCGGGAAAAGATATATTATATAATTTACACCCACAGATTTGTATATCTATATATATATATATATACCTATATACAAGTATATTGCGACGATTTTGTTATAGGTATATACATCCGTTATCGTTTTACCGTATCCATATGTGTTATTATTACTAATGGATTGAAAATAGAGTTTTATAATAATGATATAGTGTTAATAATACATCCACCGATCGCCATAGAAACTAATACGCGTCTATAATGATGAATAAGAATAATAATCATTTCTATTTTAGATAATTGTAATTACATATATCGTAAGTAAGTGCGTACGTAGTTTAACCCTTGTGAAAATAATTATACGAATTCGATATATATACGAATTGTTAGATAAAATTTCAACTTTTCTTATTTTTATTTTTATTTTTTTCCTTCTTTTTTTTCCACGCAAGAAATTGTAGATTTTTCACATAATTTTAGCATATAAATATACATGTGTATACGCTATACCAGATACGGTAACATATCTATAGATATATATATATATATATATATGTATACAATATACATATACTATAGTGATATATTATACGGCTATGAAATGAAATTATTCATACGAACTGATTTCTACGTAATTTTGTTAAACAGTCCCAAAGCAAGGTCTGCTGAGCCGGCCGACCAAGGTCCGATCTATTAACTTATACCCATACTGAAAAAAGAAAAAAAAATTACCTGATTTTCATCCTACTCGTTTATCAAAAGTGAACCGTTACACATCAGGTCTGTATATATGTGTATATATAGGTATATATATATATATACACACATGTTATATGTATATATATATACATTTTACACTAATTCATCGTACGGCAATAATAACCATCGATCACTATGATTTACACGTGTGTGGCGATTAACTAATTGATACGTATATATAGGTATGTATATCTATACGGACTGGAAAATGCTACCGTATGAGGATAAATCTGTAACTATAAAATGAAGAAGAATAATGATAAGAATAAGGATAAGGATGAGATGAAGAGGATGTGCTATATATATATATATATATGTATTCAATCGCTCAGAGTATCGGATGAGAAGAAAAGAAAGAAGAAAAAAAGAATAAAATAGGTTTTTGAAGATTCTGAAAAAAAAAAGAAAAAAAAAGGAATCGAGCTATTTGTATTCCTGCGTCGTTATATGAACAATAATTTATCTTGCTCGAAGTGAGCTGAGGTGTATGTATGAAAAGAAAAAAAAATAAAGGAAGAAAGAGAATTGACTCGGTAACCCCGTTAGTTAGTTTACATAGAGTGAAGAAAAAAAAGAAGAAAAGAAAGAAAAAAAAAAAAAATTACAAATTTAGATTCTCCCATGTTGGTATAATAATAGTATATATATATATATATATATGTGTGTGTATATACTATTTATAAGCAGTCGTTTTATTACCTTAAATGCCTTGGTAATATAAATTGTGTAAAAAAATATATATTTTTTTTTCTGCTTCGTTTGGTTTTTTCCGTTCCTTCTTTTTTTCTATTCAATTTCTTTTTTTCCGCAGGGGATTTCGCGACTTATTTAATTACAACGAAAACTGTATATATATATATATATATATATATGTATAATAAACCCACTATATGTATAAGTATAAATGAATAAAGCAGAGTATAAAGAAAACGACAAGATGCAATAGTAAAAGTTTTAAGCCAATTATACTTTTTCACTTGTTTGTTTCACAGGATTTGAGAAACAAGTTCCTTCTGCATATACATGTATATATATATATATATACATAGGTATACCTATACATATATATATATATACTCGTTTTTCCGTTCGTTTTTATTTTACTTCATTTTAGTTTTCGCTCACCTTTTTTTTTTTACCAGTAACAATAATTATTAACTTCTTGTCTCGCCTTCGATGATTATATATGTATACATACATATACTGTGTATGTATACATATCGCGAAATTTGAATTCTCTTGAATATCAAACCGCACGGTTCAGTTAGCTATTTTCAACCGCAATTTATTTATTTACACCTGTTTATATAATAATAACAATTTCGAAGGCGAAATGTTTGCAAAAACCTGTTTTATATACACATATACATATATATATATATATACATATATCATTGTCATTTAACGATCAGTTATATACCAGCAATCAGTTCCCTCTTGGAATTAGCTCTGCGTTACCTTTATTCTTTAATTAACCGAGGCCAAATTCTTTGAAAGCATTCCTGAAAGCTTAACGAACGTACGGATCCGCTGAATATCTCCAGTTTACCCAACGCCATATAATCCCATCGGTCTAGTTATATAGTTATTATTTTTTGCCAATTTTCCTCCCCATTTCTCACCTTTTATTTATTTATTTTATTCATCTTATTTATCTTATTCATTTCATTCATTTTTTTTTTTGTGAATTTGTGAATTAGAATTTTTATACCATGAAGTAATAATTATACATAACAGCTCCACCTACCCCTTTGCCTGAAATTATTTATTCATTACTGTACCAATCATCGTCGGAATATATTATATTATATTTTATCGAAGAATGACCGTATTTATATTCTGAGGGGAGCTGGTGAATTATTAGAAGACATTTCAACCCCCGTTCGGAATTGTTATTAACTTGTTTACCAGACTTATATCATACTTTATATACTATATACCTACCCTTACGGCGTAATATCGTTATTCTGACAAATGTTCATCACTTAGTCCTCCGCGATTATTATTATATTATATATTAAAGAGCTTATAAACTCGAGGAGTATATAATCGACCCCGAAACTCTCCTCCCCGTTCGCAATTTTTCAACCCTTTATTCTTTCCTCAATTTTTATTTTCGCACTCGGTCATATTTATTCCTGAAATTCAAATTTAATCGAGCTTCTTTTTGTCGCCAGAAATCTTCCCTCTGCCTATCAGACACGTATATACATTCAACATTCATTTTCCCTCCACCCCTAGCTCGCTATTATATTTGTAACAGATTCGAAAATTTCTCGTCACTTTGTTACATTCCATTCAGAAAGGAGCCAAGGGATGGTGGAGCCTTATACCCAATCTCGCCCCTATTATTAAATAACTTTCACCCTCTCCACCCCCGAGGGGTATAAAACCACATCTGATCTCCGGGGGGTAGAATAACTAACACAACACTAATTGCTCTACCTAAATAAATATAATGGCGTAAGTTTATCGAATCGAGGGAAAAAAAAATCTGCCCTCGGTCTTTTTTCCACCCTTATTTCTTCCCCGATTCTAACCACCGATCGAGGACACAATTCCTAGCTAACTTTTCGAGTTTTATCTAAACCCGGGGGGGTCGATAGACTAAAAGAAACGTTATCCAGCCCTAAACCCGCGACCCTTGTTTGCGGCTTTGGTTCTGGTCCCGGACGGGGTTTCCCCTATCCTCACAGTTTCTGAAGCCAATATCGCACGCGAATAAATAGGTATATAATACGGATCCCGTGCTAAACCGCAGCTCAGCTCGCGGTCTTATGCTGATGCGATATAAACGCGTGTAAAAATCGCATTTTTTATCTCATTTTATTTATTGTTTTTCTTTATTGCTTCTTTCCCTGGATTCTCGCCGTTTCCCAAAAAATATACGACCTCCGTCCGGGTCCATTAAACGGTGCAAAAGTCTTCTCAAAATTTCGGATTCGAATCGCGGAATCAGAAAAAATAACAAAAAACTTTGACCCAATAAAATTTTTATTACTTCACAAAGAAAAACGTAAAAAAAGAAACAAAAAAAAAAAAAAAAAAACGTGAGAGGATGCAAAAGGCGAGTTCGTATTTCATCCCGTGTTAATAAAAGGCGTTCGTTCTTCGGCCTCTCTTCTTTTTCGGAACTTCAAACGTCTCGCCAAAAAGTTCATCGACGTTTTTTGAATCCGCGTTATTCCCTGATTTAGGCTCTTTGTTTCCACTTTTATTTTTTCTGGTACCGCACGGGCACGATTTTCTACCCCGTCTTCCGCAACCCGGTCTTCCACATCGTCGATTTTTCCGAAAATTATTGCGTTTACTTGAACGCCTTTTAGCGCACATCTCTATCAGCCCGATTTCCTGAGCCGCTATTTCTTGACCCGCGATTCCAGTCTCCATCGGAAAAGTGTAATGACCCTTCTCACGTTTTAGGATTCCGTACGCCACACCGCGCCTCAGAGATGCTTGAACCTTAGGTCAATACAGGAAACGAAAATCGTCAGTTTTTCAGAAATTCAAAAAAATTCAAAGTCGTCACACAATTTCGGGGCCAACCGCAGCGATATACGGAAAATTTAATTCGTAGATTCCAAAATTTTGTTCATTTCGAATCATTTTTAATTTTTAATTTTTTTTTATTATTTTCAAATTTGAGAACAGTCGTTGATATTTTGATTTAAATGCATCGAATTTCGTCCTATTTTCAGTATCCTTTATTTTCCGGGGTTTTGATACTCTGATAAATCATTCCGGACAGTAAAATAAGGGGATACCCTCGTCTCCAGATGCTGACCTGTTTGGTGACCACAGCCTGGTCAAGTCGATGGGCTTTTGCGATGTAGTTTATAATATCTCGAGAAGTAGATCCCCGGAGTTCTCGCAAATTTTGAATCGCAGATACAGCCAATGAAAGCGCCTCAGACTTCCCCATCGCTAAATCCAATTTTGGGCTAAGGGATCCTCGATCTAATTCGACGAGTGACGGATCTCCTTGACGGCTAGCGCTCCTTGTATCCCTTTGAGAGTCCCGTAGGGAGAGAAAGTAGTCCGTAACTGTGCAAGGGATCGATAGATTCTGTATATTCTGTAAAAGAAAAAAATAAAACGAAAAAAAAAGGAAAAAAATGATGTAGCCAGATTTTTAACTCGCTGACTATTTTCCTTGGACGCCTTGCTCTGACTTGCTATTTTACGAAGGAAAGGAAAAAGAGATTTTGTTCGTATACTCACGTGGGAAAAATTTTTCAACTATCAAAATTCAATCCGGATTAGTGTGTGTGAATTTTTTCGATTTTTCAATACTGAAAAAATTTTCTTGCGAAGCTGGTGCTGTCGTATTCGTAGAAGATTAATAAATGACTCGCAGAAAATTGAATTCCGATGTTCCAAATTCGAGACAGCTTCAAGGGGTTGAAAATACTCGCTGCGATATTCTGAGATCCGATTTTTTCCGCTTTTCATATTAATATAACTTTTTTCTAATCACCGGTCTTATTTTTAAACGTAATCAGAAATTATTTCCGATCTTATGCCGGCCCCATTCTTCGTCGAAACTTTTCGAAATTTGAAGGGAATCTTTGAAAATCTTGAAAATGAAAAAAGTAAAGAATGAAAAAATGAATTCCAATATGTATATACCATATACGCACCCCTTAAACGAGTCTAGGAAGTCTTAAGCCTAGATTGGTAGAGTAAAAAGGAATTTGGATTTATGGGGTTGTGCCGGTTTCAGATGTCCCGCGGTACAGTAACCACGAAAGTAATTCCGCCGTAAAAGCGACATAAACAATGATCAAGGGAGGATTTTTGTGGTCCACAATTCTTTCGGGTATCTAATGCACAGCCGAAAAGTCATTTGCGGAAACATCTTCTTCCCATATATATGTATATTAGGTACAGCGATAAAAGGTCAAACGGGTAGGAAGGAGGGTGTCGTGAATAAATCTCGAGAGAAGAGAATAAAAACAAATTATAAAAAAAATAATAATAAATATTAAAGTTGCAAGATTTGGTCAATGGTTTTTGTTTTTGTTTTTTGAGTTAGATAAGTGCGAATGCTTGAATAAAAAACGACGAATGGTTAAAATATGAGATTTTTATTATTCACTTGATAAATGTGGGTTATAAAGTCTCCGAAAAATGTCTTCCCCAGAAATTTGAACAGATATAATATCGGGGACGTTAGTGTCAGGGATAAGTTACGGATAAGAAATATTCTCCGAGTTGACACACCATTTATAACCGATAAAAATCCGACTTATTGTCAGGTGTTTGATCAACGTCAAAACCGGCTTTCATCCCGTTTTCAATTTTCTGTTCGGTAGGGTGATTAAAAAAAAAAAACGAATTTTTTTTTTGTTCCCTTCCAAACAGGTTCAAAAGTTTCATTTAGGTATAAAAATACGCCTGTTCAAATTTAAGCTCTTAATATTAATATTAAGAGGTACGGCGCATCGCGAATTTCTATTTCCCATTTAAATAACACGGGAAAATTTGTTTCTGCTTCTTCTGATTTTTATAACTGGCTAACGATACGTCATAGAGAAAATCTACGAACATATTTTTGTAGGGAATTTAATGCTCTACAAAAAAGGTCTCTTACACTTTTTTGATAAACTTAGCCATTCAAATGATATTCGAGTTCAAAGAACCACCTTTCTGACAAAAAATGAGTTTCTAAAATAAGTTTATCAAAAAAGTGCAAGAGACCTTTTTTGTAAAGCATTTAATTCTCTACAAAAATATGTTTGTAGATTTTCTCTATAACGCATTGTTAGCTAGTTATAAAAATCAGAAGAAGCAGAAACAAATTTTCCCATGTTATTTAAATGGGAAATAGAAAATCGCGATGCACCACCTTATAATATTAATATAAGAGCTCAAATTTTAACAGGCGTATCTTTATAACTGAATGAAACTTTTGAACCTGTTTGGAAAAAATAAAAATAAAAATTTTACTTGAATCACCCTAGTATACAGGTATACATACAGTTACATCGTTTATCCGGAATCTCATCGTTTGTAGGAATAAATTATCATCCCTTATCTTCGCGGATGAATCCGAATCTCGTTTCTTTCTCTTTACCCGTCCGCGAATCGAAATAGCTACTGATTACCGAAGAGAAACGAACAAAAAGAAAAAAGAAAAAAAAATTCTGACGACTCTGATTTTCTCTAAGAAAAATAATATAGCTTCCGTTACAGTATATATAGATATATATATATATATATATATATAAATCGCGAGGAAATTCTCGGGCGAGTAGAGCCAATTAGTCGATTACCAAGGACACATGGAGCATTATCTAATATATACATTATACATAGTTCAGCTAGATCTCAAGGCGGAGAGAGATACGTTCAAACTTCACTTTGATTTGTAGCAGGCGAGGTATACTAACACTCGAAATCTGGTTATGCATTAATAAACAGATATCTGGACTGACCATTATTATCAAGCCATGTGGGAATAAATATACTACCTATATCATACTCGAGTGGTTCTTTCGCCCCAGGGTTATACCAACCGGTGTTTAAGAACGGATAGGTCCGCGAAGTTTCATCTTGTTTCGTTTAATTTTTAATTTTTTTTTTTTCGAATCGTCATATACATATATATATATATATATATATATGTATATACATATAATATGGCTATGGAAATTATTGCTTCGTATTTATACATATATAAACGTTAAGAAATATTTCAAACAATTTTTCTTCTTCTTCTTTTCTTCTTTTTCTTTTTTTCTTTTTTTTTTTTCTTTTTTTCGCGTATCGCAAAACTATTATATAGTACTCGTAATTTTGAAATAAAATGAAATGAAATGAAATGAAATAAAACAAAAATGAAATAAAAAAGGAAATCAAAAACGGAATCGAGGGTTCGATTCGTATCCGTACAACGATAATATTAATAAGGTACACCCGACATGGTAAAAAAATAAGAAGTAATAACTTTATTATGTAGATTATTGAAAAAAGAAAATAATAATAATAATAATAATAATTCCACATAGCTTCTCTTTCTTTTGCGCGCAAAGAAGCCAGATTTATATCTAATTTCAAGGTGCGAAGCCATTTTTTTTTTAAAATTCTTTTTCCTTTTTTTTTTCTTTTTACAGCTTATTTGACTTTTGGCCTTACCTCGAGAGATGCCGACTGTATAGTATACGCCCGTATATTAATTACGTACCTAGAATCCGGACTCTACGTCTCTCTTTTAGCGGGCAAAAACCTTATATGTATATTATACACTGTATCCTAGTTCTTCCCTATATTCCGCACTCGTTTCGCATTTATAAATCTTTGTCTATTAATTATTACGCCATTAAACTTATACTAGGTGCGTATATACACATGTATATATATATTTTGAGACCTGTTTTCTTTTATAATTCGTAAGAATTTTTGGCGAGCCTTACATAATAAACCAAAGATTTATGCACGGAGGTAGTTTTAAAGAAGTTTTTTTTTAAATATTTTTCACTGATACCGCGTGGCACGCTATGAAATATCATTTTATTATTATAAAAATTCGGCTATTCGCGAACGTGTTTATATAATTATTAGTATAATTATTTTCACAGAGGTATATCTCGATTCGGAGATCTTTCGCATATTTATGAAAATAAATTATACTCTAAGAACTCTAAGAAGAAAGAATAAAATATTATTCTCAAAATTGATTTCTGGAATTCTGAATCAAAGTTATGGAATCCCCTCAGCCCTTCTTAAACTCGAAAATAAAATAAAAAAAAAGAAAAGGACGAGGCTGATCGCCGAACGCTTTACCCTTGAGACTGCAGATTTCTTTTTTCGCGTAGCTGTGAGTAATGGAAAGATTCAATGTAATAAAAATAACCGAGCGTTAACAGGTCCTTGATAATAAACTAGCGAATAACTTTACTCACTTATCCTTATAGCTTAGCAGATTATCTTTACTACTTCGCACAAACTTCTACGCAGGTCCTGTCCTGTGCACGTAAGGGTAGTTATTAAGTCGCGGGAAATTCTAACCGAGTAAAATGGGGAAAAGAAATCTTGTTAAAATATTCTACGATGCGGAGGATCCAGAAATTTCCTTATTATATATAATATATAATATATAATATATTCCGAACCTAATTATGGGTCTTTAAAATACGAAGACTGAAATTTATAGTCGGTTAATTAATTTCTGATTTTTTTTTTTTGTTCTTTCTATTTTTTATTATTCTGTTTTATAGCTCGTGATATTCCACGTGGCCAGTGGACCGTTCGTCGAAGAATTTTGGCAGTGTGTTACCCATGGGTTTTACAAGGACCCTTGGCAGGAGCAGCTCTACACGACCCTTACTTTGATATTCATGTTTTTACTGCCCCTGGTCATCCTGGTCACAACTTACGTCTCGACGGTTGTGACGATCGCTCGTAAGTAAGCAGATGTGTTATGAAATTTATTCCACCCCATTAATACACAGGGATAAAGGGATAAAAAATTGAGAGAAAAAAAATTTTTTAAAAATAAGAGGAGAGAGGAAGTAATTAGCCTGGCTCAATTACGACTGAATAGCAGCAGCAAATACGCCATTGCTCTTTGTTCAAGATCTTTGAATAACTTAGTTCCCCTAGCCTAGATAGTAATCTCTTCATATTATAAGTATATTATTATTCTCAGGAGTGCTGGGTAGGTATATATATATATATATATTTATATTTACCATCTAGCTTTTATTGTTCGACTAGAAATCCTCGTCGCTTAAGAGTCTGCGAATACTTTGGTATAAGAACCCTGTGCTTCTCGCAGACTGGTTGATAAAGTGAGAGGACAATTAATTCTATAAGAAATTTATCCTCGGAGTCAGACTTCTGATTACTATACGTTTTTTTGGACGAATTATAGAGATACTCTTTCATTTATTTTATGTATATAATATAAACCAGCAACTGGCTGATTATACTATAAACAATTTGCTCCAGTCGTCAGGTTTTTGACAACTTCTTGAAAGGATGTCGAATTTCTGATAGTTCACACTCAAAACTTCGGTCATAACTCCGAAATGTTGGGGGTTGAACCCCAAGTTCAGGGTTGCCTAAAAACTTGACATCCAAGCTGATAGTTGAGACTAAAAACTTGGGTGTCGACTCCAAAATGTTTCAGATTTAGCCCTCAAGTTGAAAGTTGACTAAAAACTTGAGTATTGAATCCAAAATTTTATCTGTTTTTTATTTTCCATTTTTTTAAATTTTCTTGTAAGGGTGAATAGCGTCTTTGAAATCGACTATGAGATAGACGTGTCAGAGTGCTATCATACGTTGCGACAATAGATATGTAATACACACTGGAGTACGGTATGCGGTACAATCGAGCCAGTGATTGTATGGCGTTGTCTGTATTGTAATGTCATTTCAGGGAGTGAACGCGTATTCAAAACTGAACTTGCCAACAGTAACACGAACCATATATCCGGGGATGTAAATCGACGCCGTTTAATGCATCGAGCCAAGACCAAGTCTCTACGTATCAGCGTCGTTATCGTAGCAGCTTTCGTTCTATGGTGGACACCCTACTACACGATGATGATAATATTCATGTTCCTGGACCCGGATGAACATGTGAGTATAATTATTCGCCCTCAACCCTTTCAGGACTCTTCAACCCATTTCTAAACCACAGACGTACACCCCCTTTCGTTTTTGACAAAAATTAAATATCTGAATTCAAATTTCGTCCCATTTTTTCCCCAATTTTAATTCAAGTTCACAGATCCCAAAAGCTGTATGTAAATGATAAACATAGCTAACGAAATACGAGTTGCAATCGATCAGTTCAATGAATGGGGATGTTCGTTGCCCCATTATTCTATCTGGTCGAACAGTTTTCGCATTTTTCATGCCACCATACAGTAAACGAGATATACGGTAGTAAATAACTCCGAACTATTCGTTTCAGAGATATAAGGTAATTACTGAGTGACAGGATGATCATTACAGCGAATTAAACTCTTCCCCTTTTTATGCTTCTTTTTCTTTTTCTTTTTCTTTATCTTTATCTTCTTCTTTTTGCACCCTTAGGTCAAAGTGAGCAATGTTAGAAAATGACTAGAGCTATGGCTATCTGTGGTGAAAAGGGTTTAACGAAGTAATAACTCAAAAAGTTAATACAGTTTAAACTTCACCCCTTTTCCGCTCATTCTATTTTCTATCACCTCGTTTAATCTGGGTACACTT
This sequence comes from Tenthredo amoena, assembly GCA_963966615.1. Taxonomy (NCBI): domain Eukaryota; kingdom Metazoa; phylum Arthropoda; class Insecta; order Hymenoptera; family Tenthredinidae; genus Tenthredo; species Tenthredo amoena. Next base: position 2,543,613 of record OZ016498.1, on the reverse strand, counting down.
AACTCGGTTTCACTGTGTATAAATCTCACTTGAAGTACATCATGCCAATCCTGTATGTAGCGCTTATACATTGGCAAATGCTTTACTACCTGCTTTACTGTTTAACGTTAAATCGATCGACGGTTTATCGTTAACCAGGGGTTGCAAAGAACCGGAGCGAATGGATTTACGGAATGGGTTTTTTTCTTTCGTTTATAAAAACAACAACAGCTATATGAACGAACTGTGTTGCCGAAGGTATAATGGATTGCCTCGAAACCCCCTGTATCTCAATGAAATTCATTTACAGATGAGCCAGGACCTCCAAAGTGGAATATTCTTCTTCGGGATGAGCAACAGTCTCGTAAACCCCTTGATATACGGAGCTTTCCATTTATGGCCTCAAAGAAGACGACGTCAGGGCAGTCATTACAGGTCAGATTTTTTTTAGATTTTTTTTTTTTCAACGAAATTACATGCCTTTTTTAAGCCGTTATTAATTATTCAAAATGGACGAGAAACCTCTTTTCCAATATCGTTTACTATGATATACGGTATCGAACTAAAAAGTGATGCAACGAGCTTTTTACGCGGATACTAACACTTGAACTGGCTCGATCACTCAATCTGAAGTACCTACTCCAGCAGACGGTTTAACGGCAATAAAGATACGTCGGACTTTGAAGAAAAAATAAAAACAGAGAAAAGAAAAATGGGAATTGGATAAAAAAAAAAAAATAAAAAAAAAAACGTAGAGAAGACATTGGTTACATTTTTTTGTCGATCCTGTACCTCATAAAAATAAATAGACATACACCTACTATAGATGGGATACCTAATAAAGAAGAAAAGAGACGAATTTTTCTGTTAGTTCGAATTTGTTGAGTTGAAAACGATTTTGTTTGCAGATTTTTTATTTCATTTTTTTCTTCTTCTTTTTCTTCTAATTTTTCTTTCCTTTATTTTCTTTTTTCTTTCTATTTTATTCGTAGGGATGGATCTACGATGCAACATAGAAGCACAACGACAAATGCGAGCTTTATGTTACTCCCGAGAGGCAGTAGTACCCGTCTGGTCAGACAACCAACGAGGAATTCAAACCTGGCACTGAATTTAAATAAGGGTTCACAAACGCCAGAGGAAACTTTGCTCGTTCATCTTCTTCATGACGATCTTCAGTCGGTTAAAAATAACAATGATAAATCTAACAACGATAAAGTACAGACTAGAGTCATTCTAAGATATAATAATGGCAACGGTAATGGACACGTTGTTTCAGATAAAAAAATTATTGATACGGATAATAACGGCTGATTATTATTGTTCATATATTTATTTAGGTATAAAAATAGGCCTGTTAAAATTTGAGCTCTTAATATTAATATTAAGAGGTGGCGCATCGCGAATTTCTATTTCTCATTGAAATAACATGGGAAAATTAGTTTCTGCTTCTACTGATTTTTATAACTGGCTAACGATGCGTCATACAGAAAATCTACAAACATATTTTTGTAGAGAATTTAATGCTCTACAAAAAAGGTCTCTTACACTTTTTCGATAAACTTAGCCATTCAAATGATATTCGAATTCCAAGAACCACCTTTCTGACAAAAAATGAGTTTCTAAAATAAGTTTCTCAAAAAAGTGAAAGAGACCTTGTTTGTAGAGCATTTAATTCTCTACAAAAATATGTTTGTAGATTATCCGTATGACGCATCGTTAGCTAGTTGTAAAAATCAGGAGAAGCAGAAACAAATTTTCCCATGTTATTTAAATGGGAAATAGAAATTCGCGATGCATCACCTCTTAATATTAATATTAAGAGCTCAAATTTTAACAGGCGTATCTTTATAACTAAATGAAACTTTTGAACCTGTTTGGAAAAACATAAATAAAATTTTTTCATTGAATCACCCTAATATATATTTTATTAACAAATCTGTATATGTATGTCAGAATATGTTTAGTTACTTTTTAGAATTTTCATTGCAGACGTACATGACTTTTGATTAACTATGTAAGAAATTTAAGAAAGAAAGATGAGTAAAATGGATATTATTTCATTGTTAGGGTATACTTCGTATCCGAATATAATAATTAGCGAATGCGATACATAAATTACAATTGATTGGAATACCGATGAGTAAACTTATTGGTTTCCCAATTTATTAGCTGTTCCGAGAGAAATACGATTCATACACGATAATGAATATTGCCGTTTCAGATTAATTTTCCATTAATTTATTATTTGTAAATTACAGTCTTCGGTTTAGTTTAGTTTTTATATACGAATATACTACTATTATACGTTCTACTTGTATCATAATAATAAATGTTTTGGAACTTTATCTGACACACATTCTCGACTCGACGATTGATTCATTCATCTATTCGAGAGAATGCACGAATAATATATGCGCACCGTGTATACGTCTATCCATTTTTTATAGTGGATTAAACTACAAATGACAAATGGGTATAATTAAATATTGTCGAAACGGTGAAAAGCCGCAATTATGACTATGTGAACATAATTCCTGAAACCCTTTTTAATTATCGTACCTAATAGACGGAAATAAAACAGCTTATATGATCATATTACCAGTAATAGATCTAGCTATCAATATATTATACTTCGTCATGTATCTAGTAGATCATATACTAGATATATATTATTATATCTGTATCTAAAAATTAGTATAAGATACTCAGATATATAAAAAAAGAATTCAAATGCGTAGTTATGTATGTATAATTAATGACCATAATAATGTAATATTTATACTTATAAGTACGTGTGTATATTTAATGTTATCTACCTCATATATCTATATCTATATTATATTGTATGTGTACAGGTATTATCCCTGCTGTGTTTTTATTATGATATTAAGAATGATTGTATATGTATGTATATATATATATATATAAGTGTAACTAATTATACCTATTTTGAAGAAAAAAAAATGAATAAGAACAAAAAAAAGAATGATGTCTGTGATATTAGAGACTTGATTATTATTCCTGTTTGCAATAATCCCTAACTAGCTTAGAAAAATAAATTATACTATCCAAACGTCGATCATGATTTTATTGATTCATTCGTGTTCTCAAGATTTAGGAAAATTCTGTGAAGAAGGAAAAGAGCTTTCTCAATTTCAATTCACTCCAATCGATCTAATCACACGACTTTGTGTCATTCGCAAACTAATTTCAGAATTACTTGAATTATCCTTAAAAAATTCGACTTCTTTCTGCTATTTTGTTAAAATAAACTGCAAAACCTCCTGATCCTAATTCTTGGCGTCTTAGAATTTCGAAAATCGACTCTATAGGTGTGATTTTGGAGCAATATTACACTACCAATAATAAAATCCAGATCTTCTCCTCAATTTCTGATCTGGACAAGAAGTTTCATATCTCGGTGAGGAAAAATCGTAGAAAAATTCCAAAAAATGCATTCCAAACGAGAAAGAATGAACTTTGATTTGTTTACTTCAGAATCGTTCTACGATTCTTCGATCGTTTACTAGAGGCTATTGAATAATTTAGTTGTTTTCTCTTTTTCTTTTGTTGCCATGTTGTTTTTGTTTTTCTCAAACGCTCGTAGTTTTCTGTAAAATAATCGTAAAAGCATGTTTGAAAAGGTATCCCAAGGCAGAAGGCACAAGCTCCAATTTTCTCCATCGAAATTCGTCCCACAATTTCTTCTCACTGAGATATCAATGTTGTTATCCATATCAAATTTCCCAAAGGGTATATACATGATATAACACATCCTCGAAATTGATACTAATACTTTAATACTCGTTCCACCACCTGCTACAAAATGATATAACGATACACAACATATAAAATACGTTTAAAATTGAATCTGCTACATCCTTGTAGTATGCGTAGCAGCATTCAAATTCTGATGTGTTTCTAGGGGATGGTAGCCTCCCGGAGTACGCCCGCTAATTCTCACCCTATTCGAACTTTCGGAATTTCTCCAAGAATCCGACCTAGAGCCTCGTTTATTTCCCAAGGTATTCGATTGCCCCAATAGCAAAGTTATCAGCTTATCCAATGCCGCTAGGTCTTCCGTCATACTTCCGTTGTTAGGAAGACCGGAAGTCCTTAGACTACCCGAGCCGACTACCCCTCCGCTATAAGATCCCAGCTTTTGAGAAACCTGTAGTGAAATATGCGTTAAATTTTTGCCAAAATTCGTCTTCGACGAAAGACAGAAGCCCATAACTCACCTCTTCCGGTGCGTACTGTCCGTAACTAAATCGCTGTACGTTTCTGAACGTTTTGTCATCGATCGCTTCTTGGACAGCCTCGTTTAAGGCATGTTCTAAATTTCGCTGTTTCATGGGGCTAAATCCGTCGTAGTAACTGAATTTGATAAAAATTTTAGGCGATTAGAGACGCTGGGAATTCGATACTTGAACCAGCATTTCAGTAGCTTAATCACCTCGAGTTTAATGAGGAGTAATTATTAGTTTCACGAGAGTTGTTTTCGCCTCGAACGAGTCGGATATCGTGTTCCCAAAACCTGCGTAATTCTGGTGTCGAAGTGTACGGGGCAGCAACTTCTTTAATCTGTGTAATGTGCGGAGAAATGAAGACATTGCGTAGGTGCATGCATAGAGATATACTATAGAGAGAATGATAATATGCGCAGAAAGCAATTTGCGAAGTGTTATTTATTAGCGACCGATGGACTTGCGAGTACTCTAAATGATTAACGAAGTTATACAAACACAATTCGTACCTTCAAGACAATAATCGCCGTTATGAAGATGCATATAACATTAACGAACGTTAAACAGGCGCTTATTATGCCATTGCAAAAGAATTCCAAGGGTAGATAATCGGTGTAGACGTAAGCGTATGAGGAATTTAGGTCCGTGTATGTCTCTCCCTTGATGTGGGGTATCTTAACTGGCTTGTAAATCAGCCATATACATCCAAGCGCCCAGAAAAGCCCCTGAGAAGGGTTTAGATTCGTAGAAATATTTTGAAAAGCGAAATTTCACCCGCGAATTACTTACACAGTTTACAACTGGGGGCAACAGAGATGCTGAAATTGCAACTCCGATCAAGGGACCGTTGCTACCTTGCAAAAGAGCCACTGCTACTCCTGTTCCTGAAGGCAAAGCCCACAGTACTCCCATCCATAGGGATCTGTAGTTTCCTCTGAGGGTGGGATTCAGGCAGTAATGTAATCGGTTGGGGGTCAAGAGAGCTCTAACGTTACGAAAATACTTGAGTTGAACCCCCAACATTCAAAACTTGAGAATTAACACTCCGAACTTAACTATTATTACTTAGAACTTGAGAGTTGAACCCCCAAGCTGAGAAGCTTGCAAGTTAATATTCCAAACTTGAAATTTAGGATTCAAAAGTCAAGAATTACTTCTCAATCATTGAGGATTGAATCCCTCTCCAAGTTGAGAGGGTATTGAGTCCGAATTAAAAGCTTTCACTAGAAGATGAACTCTTATGGAATTCAAATATCGATAATTCTGAAAGGAGTTCAAATTAGATAACTGAAATTGATGTCAATCTCAATAATTTACAATTTCTAAGCCCAGGATTCCCTATAATAAATACAATCCATTCCCCTTCGCTGAAAACAATTAGATTCAAAACCTGCTCTTCATCTCCTCGGTTGGCCAGTCCCCATATCCCCAAGGCATTTCTGTTGTACCAAGTACAAGACCAAATATGAATCCATAAACTATCGACATGAATATACCAAGAAGCAGACTCTTAAGTCCTATAATTTGAAGGTGTCTATCAGCTATGATGGTGCCGAACGTTAGCGACATCACTGGACCCTAAAAATAATTTAAGAATTAGATAAGACAGAGAATAAGCATTAAACTTCTGCTGACATTCTTTCATATAAATTGATCTTTATATTCTACTGACCATTAAAGGCGAAACCAACATTGCCGCTACCACATTTGTGGCACTGTTTTCAACTAGCCCAAGACCGGCAAGACAACTGTAAAAAATGATATGGAGAACCAGAATTGCTGCGTTATTTTTTCTCTCTTTAAAAATGATGAAATTTGAAATTGATTTAGTATCCATACTCAGCAGTTAGAACTAGAAGAATATAATCGAAAGTTAAGTCTCCGCCGCTTTGAACACCATCGACAACTTGCTGTACCGTCAATTTCGATCTAATCGATTCCACGAATGCTTTCCATGCATTATTGTCGTCGAAATAGTTTCTGAAAATGTTCAGAGAGAGAATTTTCACTAACAATTTGATATCTGATAAATTAGTAATAGAATAAATATACTTGCTCGGTGAGTTCATTCGTTGCTAAAGTGTTCCCCATTCCATTGTAAGTACATTGTGTGGGTATGACGCTGAAAAAATTGGCTCCTGGAGTTCGAATAATCCCTAAACTACATCTAACTCATTTACCTCACTATAGAATTCATCTTAACACCAATTCCCAGCTCCGTCAACGAATGGAGACAATTTTCACACGGGTCTCCAGACGGGATGGGAAAGATCACCTGTTCGTTATTATATTACGATAGTATTCAACGTTTTTAACAATGTAAAAGAATTAAAAAAGGGGTAAGGAAAATTGACCTCGTAGTACAAGTTCCCTTTATCCTTGCACCAAACCACGTGCTCGACCTTAAGGCGCTTCAAAAGCTCGTCTAGAACCTGTGAACGTTAATGAACGAGTAGTTTTATACGTTCCATTCAAATCTGTGGGGATATCTCCAAGTCTATACCGTTTCCATTGAAATGAACTCAGTAATTTTTCCCTCAGGATTTATCTTGGATTTATTGATCAGCAGGGGGTCTTTCGTGTTCTGTTTATGCCTTAAATCCAGGTCGAGTTTTGTATGCGTATTTTTAGTGTGTACTATGCTTTTTCCCCTTTCTATAGGACCTCCGAAGATCAATTCATGCTCGTGGTTAGAGGTGGGAATGCAGACGAGAAACACTACCCCCCTTGTCATTTTTGATTGTTAAAGAAAACGCGAACTGAAAGGCGGGCCTCAACATCTCGGTTTATATACCTCAGAAGAGTAGAATTGAATTAAGAACTGTTAGCAATATGTTTATTAGTCATTAGAGCATTTAGCTGACAATAAATACACCAGGTATCGGGTCGTTGTGTAAAATATATCATGATGTGTATTTATTCATGTGTAAAGATTATTCTTCTATCTTATAATAACGTTTTTTCATTTCTTTAGTAATTAAACACTGGATAAATTGGCTACTTCATGATCTTTGTGTGATATTGGTCCAAGATAACAACTGGAATGTGTTCGAGTATCGAAGACTTTGGTAGATTGGAGTACTTGGTAAACTCTTCCAAGAAGTTCAGTCCTGTTATTCCGTCTTCTTCCAAGACTTGGGAGTTTTTAGAGCTGCAAGAACGTTAATAACATAATTCTCAGTCTCAAAACACACATGAATACAAAAACGAATACTTACCCGTCGCTGATCTCGAACGATAGAATATACTCGCAAAGATGAGCGACATAATCCTCCTTAGTACCAGGACTGCATTGATGTAGAATGGTCTGAAGCCCTATCACTAAAACCACAGCATCGACAGGGTCCTGAACCTTCTTGCTCAATAGACTAGCGAGTTTTTTCGAGTAGTATATCTTCTGGAGTTGCGATATCGTGAACAGGAACATTACGATCTCGATATTGCTGCCGTTTGATGCATTTATGTATCGTTTTTCATACGGATCATTCATTCCTGCCCAATTCAATCTGGTACTCAAATTACGCAGGAGTTCTTTGCGGCAAGGATCTTGCAGATCAGCATTACCCGAGGTCCAAATCTCAGAAAGAATCGCGCTGCGAATAAAAACAGGAATTATAACGTCTCATTAGGGAGGTCGAAGCTTCATGAAATCTCAAATAATTTTGAATTATATCCAAAATCAGCTGTGAAAAAACTAAGTCCATTGAATATTTTTTAGAGCGTAAACAATGATCTCCAAGATGTTTACCCAACGGATTATTGAAATAGTATACTAACTTATTAAATGTTTGGAGAGCGCTTTCCACTTGTTTGGCATTAAATTTACAAGCTATGTTAAGTTCATAGGCAATCTTTTTACGCAGCATTTGCAGATGACCGATTTTTAGAATCCAATCTAGCATCGGAGGCCAGGTTTTAGCGCAGCGGGACGACATGGAGGCGTAATTTTTTCCTAAAGCAAGAAGGCGAGGAATAAAAATGAGGAGAGAAGGTGTTTCAATTAGCTAAACTGATTTTTGACCAAGTAGAATATCCCACCCTTTGATAAATCCTTGTTGTTTTCATTTACGCTAATAAACTCGCTGAATATATCCGTCCAGATTTTGTCCTGAAATCCTTTTTCCAAGTAGTTGATGAACTTCTCAATTTCAGTTTGTGTGAGAAACGATATGAGTTTATCCAATCCAGTCAAGCCCGCAGTTCCCATGGCTTTTAATATAACAGAAAATATCTTATGGTTCAGGACTTCGGTCTGTGTCTTTAGATCGTACCACGCGATCGCGTGTTCAATGTACACCGTAGTTCTGGAAATAATATCTTATTAGGAAAATCCTCTCTTTCTAAACCTCGTAAAGCTCGAAACATACTTTGGATCTGTGACTCTTAAGAGTTCTCTAACGATTCTACCGATGAAATTAATCGCCCCAGAATCTGGGGACGAAATCTGGCTGCTTATTTTGTTCTTTTTTAAATTCCTTCGACCCGGAACCCATATCAATCCTTTACACTCTTGCTCTACAGCATCGTTTATTATAAAGGTAATCTGCGGAGTAAAAGAAGCATTGATTATCATATTCCCTTTTCTATGGTAATAAAATTCGAGAATCAGACCCACTTCTTCTTGCCATATCTTAAGACTGTTGATATTAATGTAGTCTTGAATGTATTGAAAAGATCTGCGATATCCGTCTATAACTACGGCCAGATCCTCGAGTTTTTTTAGCAGCTCGCTAGACTGTTTAAAGTATAAATTAATGAGGATTAGAACGTTCTTAGATCGGTTTTCTATCCACGAATTTATCGACTAAGATCTTCGTTACTTTTAACTTTGTGTCGAAGGTAAGACCGCTGTGTAATGCGAGAGTTATTTTCTCGACCAGTTCCTGCCTTATACCGTCTTCTAAAAGCTGGTGAGAATCGACCCTTAAAATACCCAAAGAAACGCTCTTCAGGGCGAGAACTCCTTCGGTAAACACCGAGACTGTATAAGTGAGCTTTGCTACCTGAAAAGAGTTCAATGAATTGTAGAAAACCCTAGAAATCTTTAAACACAAGCTAACTTTTGCTAAAGACCTTCAGTCTATCATCTAACTGCGCGTATTCTCTGAGCTTATCTTTACTCAAACGCAGAGGAATTTCTTTAAGAGTGTTCGTCTCAAGGTATACTATCTGTGCAAGTAGACCGAACACAGTTTCAGGTATAACTTGAAGCACTCGTCTAGCGAAGGCTTCCAATTCTCTGCTGTAATATTGCGATACAGAAGAAAGGTCCGAGCTGTGAGCTTGGTTTATTCTCAACAGCGGTGTTTCCAGAGCCGAAGCCATCTGGGAAGATAGAAAAGCATTCGTTGATTGATTGAGGCGGTGAATACAAGTGGGAAATAATTATTTCTCAATTAAAAGATTATTTCTCTTGGTACAATTTTTTACACCTTTGAGAAAAGCGGCTTCAACTTTATCACCATAGGCGGATCTTTCTTTATACAGTCTTGCATAATGGTGATAAAAGACTCTATGATATTCCAGGCGTAACTGCAGTCAGTCACGATGTTTAAAGCGATCATAACGTCCTCGGTTATGCTGCTAGTTCTTAGCATGCTCTGAAGAATTTCACGAGTATCCGCAAGGTACTGTGATATGTGTAGATTGTGTTCTAGTTGATGAAACTCTGGAGGTAAAAAGACTCTATGTTAATTGGCTGTGTTCTAGGCTTTGCGAACAGAATTCACGAACTTTAACTCGCCTTGGACTTCTTCTAGCGCTTGAAACAGCTGGACTATCTTTCTCCCCTCGTCTTGCTGCAGAGAATCAACATGTTTTCCTATCTCTTTGAACCATATTCTAAGACATTCGTTCTTTTCTACTCCGTCCAAGGGCCGATTGCCGCTGAATACTTCAGCTAAATCGGATATTCGTTCCACGCATATTTCCTTGTAACGAGACCATTTGGATTCCTTATCGTTTAGCAACTAGGAATGAGGATGTATTGATTAGGAAAAAGTGATGAAGATACCGACTTCATTCATTATTAGCAGTCTTCAAACTCCACCTGTTTGTACATCTGCTTAACGTCTTGCTCTAGCTGTGCAGTGCTCAATAATAACCAGAGGCAATCTATAGCCGAGTATTTTGCCTCTTGGACAACAAGCTGGCGGATGCTTCGCGAGCGTTTAGAACCTTCTACTAATATACTCGGGGTAGAAGTATGCAGGAGAATCCAGTGCAGAGTAACGTTACAATCGCGAACAAGCTTCACAGTGTTTCCTATAGCGTTTTCCTCTATTCTTTTAGACAATTGTAATTCTTTAGCATCGATTATTTGCTTCTAAGGAATCAAACAACAAGTCGTTTTAAAACTACATCTGAAAGAATCACTAAAGAGACAAATCGAAGTTGTTTGACTCTGAGAACCTACTTTCAATTTCTGCCCATACTTCTGGGCAGTTTGTTTAACATTTGAGCCCTCGAAGGTATTATTGAGAGCATTTTTAGCTGCCTTGTATGGCTCCCACCAGTCCCACAAGTTTAATACAAGCCCCATGTGAATACTGATGACCCAATTATCAGGAAAGAATCTATCGACTATTTCCCTCATGATAGAAGTTTGGGAATGAAGTGTAGCTGGGCTAAAAGCCAGCGCTACAACAAGCATTCCGGCTTGATTAGCTAGGGCCATACTCCGATGTTCAGGATAAGGAAAAGCCTGGCTTTGATTGTATATCTCATCCGCTCGCAGCCGGCTGATCACAAGATCGATGAGAAGAGTGTTGAGCGGAATCCGTCTGGAATAAACACAAGAAATGGGTTTAGTTTACAATTCCAGAAGTATTTGGCGCACTTAGAGATCCTCTAAAGCATTTATTCACTTGAAATATCCCTCTGGGTAATTCGCAGGGCGTTTAGTAGGCGTGCCGCTAAATCCCGTAGACCTCAGCAGCGCGCAAACATCGTCTACCCTCGTAGTCGACAAATGTTGGACGTTGTAACGGTAGTACGATACTAGCAGCTTTTCTCGGAGTGGTCCTTCAAAATGCAGATCAACCAGGAGCAGCATTACTCCATATAAATAAACCGCCTCGCACTGTGCATCAGGAAAAAAGATAGACGTCAGATATGAGCAGAATTTGAATTTATTAAATATAAATATCCGATTATCGGAGATTGGGAATAAAAGTAATTAGAAAATTGTTTAAATAATAACACGGGATCATTTTTGGAGGTCAAGCTAGCAGCTTTGATCATTCGAAGTAATCTTTAGAACATTAGAAGCTTATTTCTTGCGAATTTTGACTCTAAGCGAAGCAGCGATGAATAAATCAATAACGCAAGTATACCATCAACTGCTTTCCTTCTTCGCCAAGCATAATCGTTTCGATAGATTGCTGTATGTAAATTCCTTCCTCTAATTCATTGACGAATGAGTTAAGCTCCGTAACGTATTTATGAATGCTTTCAAAAGCTAGATAAAATCTGTTGAGTATATCGGAAAACGTCTCTCGCATGTCCTCGTCCAGTTCTTGCAGAACCTGCGCAATACATTTTTGATTATTAAATTTTTAGCATTATTTTTAACAGCCACTTTCCCTCGCATTCTCTGATTAGTTTCTCTTAAGCTATCGGCTACTCAAACTCACCGAATCATTTTCGATTTTATGCTCGTAAGCGTCGGCAGCTTTGAAGTAAGAGAAGTCGATTATGATTTGTCCGTATCGCTGATCTGCTTGCCTGAATAAACCAGTGAACGAATGAACGAATGAATGAATGGAGAATAATGTGGGATTTAATTATCGATTTTTCATAAGTAATTCTTTTTTTTTTGGTAATTTCTTTGACCATTTTATCAATATGGATTAAAACGGTGGAATTCTAACCTAAAAATTGGCGGAACGTAATCTTTGAGTCGCATTAATTCGGCGATAATAGCATTACCGCGTGATACGAGTTGTAGAATATTTTGCCCGCATCCGTTATTTAGTGCTAAAAAATCTCCCATTTTTTACGTTTCGAATGACTTTTATTATTTTAATGTAGGTTAACTTTTCGCTCGACTGTCAAACGTCAAATATGAAACGTCAAAAATAATCTAACCTCAAACATAACCTAGATACTTGATAAAAAAAAGGAAATCCTAGATAAGATGTTATAGGTAGATTATTACCGAATACGAACTTAAAACGGTTTCAAAAATCTTTATTTATATCTCATTTTACAATATAGATGTTGCATTATTGATTTTTCTTATTTACTACGGAACATAACCTAACTTCTATCTTAACCGAACCCCAACTCAAATCATCTGTCACAGTCAAAATTCTTCGAGGTTATGTACGTTAACCTTAAAGTTTCGGTGATCGACCAGCACGGCGGCTCATACTTATAACAAATGTTGAATAATAGCTGTTAAATTTGAGAAAGTAAGAAGAATAGATAAATTTGATATTAGATAAGAAGCTTGATGAGAATCTTTAACCTCTACAATTATTTCGGAGGGATTTTATCGGTGAAAAAATCAGTTCGTTGTCATCTAAAAACGATTTCAAATTCGTAAGTATCGGTCAGCTGTGGTTTTTCTGTAATGATAAAGCGTCGGATATAAATCGATTAAATAAAAGTGTTTAGTCCTTTATTCATCTATTTGCTTATTTATTTATTTATTTATTTATTCATAGTATTAGAAGATTCTTTTTTTTTTATTACAGGCTTTCTAAATCGTTGAATAATTCGAAGAGAATGAGCGTCTTTACACAGAACCTGAATCCTATAACTGGAACTACTTGCTGGGAGGAAAAAGACCCGGACTATGATTATCACCAAGAAGTTGCGCGCTCCGCGTTCGCTGATATGTTACACGATCATGAAAGGGTGAGAATCGCCGATCGCTTTGTTTCCAATCGAGATATCGTTAATTCGAAGCGGAAAATCAGTTCCAAAAATTTCTAGACTTGATGAAACGATATTACGCGCTTCTGCATCTCCTACCTCGTTTTTATTCGCTTGAAAATACGTCCAGAAATAATCCTTGGGAGTTTTTCCTTAGCGAAATGGACTTAAGAAGATTAAAGAGCCTTTTCTTTACCGATTTTAACACACATAGCTATTTATCACTTTGTTTCTTACAGAACGAGAAATATTTCATTGCCCTAAAGGCAGCGATAGATAAAAAGCATGCTTTAGGCCAAAAAGCTAATGTTTTAGACATCGGAACTGGTACAGGGCTGCTGTCGATGATGGCTGCGAAATGTGGAGCAGATACGATAACTGCGTGCGAGGTAAAACCACGGCGCATGAAGAAATTCAATATCTGGATTAATTTTGCAAAGAAATAATTTTCAGGCATTTAGACCGATGGCAAACTGTGCGATAAAGATAATAAAGGACAACGGATACTCTGAGAAGATAAAACTGATCTTTAAACGATCGACGGAAATAACGGTCGGAGATAATGGGGACATGCAAAATCGCGCGAATATCTTAGTCACGGAGGTTTTCGACACAGAATTAATAGGGGAAGGAGCTTTATCCACCTTTCAACACGCTCACAGAGTCCTGCTGGATGTAGGTCTCGAAATTCGCTTCAATGTTCAGCCCAAAACTTTAATTATTACAAAAAAACTATGATTCCCTTATTCCAGAAAGACAGTATAGTCGTTCCGGACAGCGGCACAGTCTGGGCTCAAGTGGTGGACAGTCCTCTGGTCCGAGCTTGGAACAGGATAGAACCGATCTTGAATTCTAGAGGGGATCAAGTCCTGGTAGATACTCCCCCGGCTGCTAAAACCTGCAGCGGTGCTGCCGCAGTTCACGATTTGCAGCTCAGCCAGCTTCCGCACGACTCATTTACGCCGCTCACTGAACCCCAAGCAGTCTGCAGGTACAGGAAGAACTTCTGAGCTTAAAAGCAAAGTTTATAGCAACTAATTTCCACTTCCAGGTTCGATTGGTCCGGGAAATCGCCGTTCCAATTCATAGAAAGTTTCAACCACAGGATTAAACCCATCGCAGACGGCACAGCACACGCTGTTTTTATGTGGTGGGACTTGAACATGGATACAGAGGGGCGGGTAGGGTGTTCTGTTAGAATCATAAAATGTAAACTGTAACTTTGCAGTCTCCAGGGTAAAAAAAAACGCTTTTTTTTATCGTTCAGGTACTTTTGAGCTGCGCACCGGTCTGGCAACACCCAGATGTTAAGGCTGAGATAAAAGAGGGAAGAAGCATGGATGAATTGAGCGATAAAATACCCTGGAGAGATCACTGGATGCAAGCTGTTTACTATTTGTCTCCAGAAATCAAAGTTTTTAGTGGAAAAGATGTAACGCTGGTCGCTTCTCACGATGAATATTCTTTCTGGTATCATCTGACTGACGAATCGAGGTGTAGAATTGTTCTGGGTATTTTAGGAGATGGATATTCTGATGAAATGGTCGTGGAAATCTAACGGGTTTTATCCCTTTTCTGCAGGGTATTTGATGAGGCGGACTATCAGCGACCAATATGCGACTGCTTTCTTCACTTAGCTTATTCTAGGACGAGAATAGGGCAATTAAACGACAAGAAACGGTGCCAAAAGTACATACAAGCACTGGAAAAAAAGATTACGCATGATTCCGTATGCTTGTGTCTTTCTGACGGGTGCCTGCTCGCTTTAGCTGCTATCAAACTTGGCGCAAAGAAGGTACGACAATTTCAGGAGATGCTTTGAACAAAAAATATGATCAATAGTTTCCCTCCTGGCCAAAAATCGTGTTTCACAGATCTTCAAGAAACTCTTGATAATTTCCGTTCAACTTCTTCCCAGGTCATAGTTCTCGAGCCACGTGGTTTCTCGCGAAAAGCTATGGAGTTGTATATAAAGTCCAACGGTCTATCCGAAAAGGTTCAAATATTGTCATCAAAATCGGATTTGAATCCCTCGGACGAAGTGAGTTTAATTTTTGGAGAACCAAACTTCGTAACGTCGATCGTGCCATGGCACAACATATACTTTTGGCATCTGAGTTCGAAATATCCCAGCGAAACGGCCAAAATCCCGAAAACCATAACGATAAAAGCTGTGGCAGTAGAGTTCAAGGATTTGCATAAGATTCGAGCTCCGCTTGGTATCTGCGAAGGCTTCGATCTCTCCACATTTGACAAGCTAGTTCAGGTTCTTGGGAAGCTTACAATTTCATATTTTCATCCCTTTTCAAAACTCTAATCTACATTTCGTGTCTCCAGACGTCCAGCGACATAAGCGACAATCCAGTAGAGGCTCATCCTCTATGGGAATATCCTGGGCGAGCTTTGAGCCTGCCTTTCACAGTCGTGCAATTCAATTTCGATAAAAACATCGATGAGCAGGCTACAGTAAAACTTTCCGACCGGGTTCCCATACTGCAGTAAGTCTCGTAGATTACATATAGAAGAGGGATTATACTTTCTGCTTAAAGTAACTAAACTTATTTATTTCTCATCTAATAAATCTAATTACAGTGCTGGAAGTTGCAACGGAGTTGCGTTATGGGTTGACTGGAGTTTGGACTCTGAAACTGAAGTGAGTACAGGTCCTTTGTCAGAGATATCACCAGGTTCTAAGATATCCTGGGACCCCTACACCCGGCAGGGAGTTTATCTCCCGCGAAATATATCAGCGGTAAATAAAAACGACTCGATGTTATGGTCTGTGAATTTTTCGCCGTTACCCGGAGACGTAGAATTCAAGTTCAAGATCGAGTAGCACAATAAACTGATTCGATTCCGTCTATTAGCAGATTTAATTCGTTCATTTCCTTCCCTAATGATCGAGCATCTAACTAACAGCGTCTGGAAGGACTCGGAGTTGTTTAGCCAGTCTTTTTCCTATCAGTTTAGGATATGTGTTCTGTTTTATTCTCCATTCCTTGCTCTGATGAGTAACAGCTCCATTCTGCAGTTGAAATCTGAAGGATAGAGAAAAGCGAAGTGATTAAAGTGGCCAAAGAAGCCAATCTTTTCCCTGTCCGATGCTAATTCTCACCTGCAAAGGTAATGAAGCGGCCCCAGCATGTCTTCTTTCAGTTTAGAGTTTCCTTCCAGAATGGAAAGCGCCAAAGCCCCGGTTTCCAGCGTGGATAGACATCCCTCGGTCGGCTGAGTCCTGATCACATATTCGCTTATCGGAACTCCTACCAGTTTGCAGGATCTAATAGAGTGTAGGATTGGACTGGCGTGGTACATTGCCTGAGAATAAAAAACGTCTCGTTAGGGTTTTAATTTCGCCTTTAAATCTCGTCCACTCGATAAACCAGGGCTACCTTTGCCTGAGGCCAAGTTCCGTCAAGAATAACTAAGTTGTAAGGTTTTTGCCCGTTTATTCCGACTGGATTCAGTGAATCTAATGCCAGAGAGTCGTTCGTAGGGTAAAGCATGACCGTGTCAGGGTCGGTGAGGATTTCCGCCAATCCATGGTGTTTCGGAAGTGGGAACTTCTTGCCTCTGAACGTCAGGCACTTTCCCGTCTCTAAGGCGAACGTTAACATAGGCGCCGTTCTCAGGCACCGTTTCACCTCCGCCGGATGTTGCAGTATGATCAATCTCGAGGTAGGGGATAAGCGGACTTGCGGTAGTCCTGGACACCAACAAACGGGAACTGGCCTTCTGTGTATAAAAATAACGCGTAATTCTTGCTGTTCCAAGAGAGTGGAGCCTGAACGGTTGGTAGGACTGGGTCGGTGATTTAGGAGAAGGTAGAGGGCGACAAATGAAAACGAAACTTATACGTGATACTTTGTCCTTCGCTCCATCGTTTCAAAGTTATGAATTTTTTACGATTTTTTTTCCAAAATATTTCTAAGTCCTAACGCTGAATTTTTCGAGTGTACTTAGGCACTATGATATTTATACGTTTCAGACGATTTGTAGTCGATATAGCTATATCCCATTTCAACTTTTTTTGGGACCCTCACCAATGCGGCTCAAATTCGTTAAAATTTGAATTCACGTTCCTGAACGAACGTGGGTCGGAATTATCAAGTTCGAAAAGGAATTCGAGCACCTAGGTGTGACTTGCGTTGAATTAGGTTATGTCGGGTTAGCTTTCTTACCTGCATTGTATACATTTGTCACGCATTCTCGGTGGGTCAGCATCGATTCCGGCCAGTTCTTCCCAGGCTGTTTCGTCGCTCGACATAATTGCAAACAATCAATTACAATAAATAAATTGGATTTATGATAGACGTGTTTTCTCTAGCTATGAGAACTGACAGTCGATCGCATTCTACGATTTTCATGGACATCGTTTAGATCATTCATGAAATCCGCGCCTGATCACAGGCAACCGAAGATACCGACTAAACTCGTCGATCTAGAAAAGATCTACCGATAACAGTGAGTAAATGCATTGATTAAGTAAACTCCTTCTTTACCGACTGAAATTACGCTCATTGACGCGGTTCACTCCGCAATTATTCGAACATACTGAAAGACTCGACATTTAGGTATAACGATTATAGACTGATTCGGTGACTCAGAATCGTATATCGTTGTTAGAAATCAGTGCAAAAAGCAGTGTTTCGATAAGAAACTAAAAATAGAAATACACAGTGACTAAAATTATAGAATGAAAGTGATGAATTAAACCGCAATCACTGTTTTTAGTTTTATTGAAACGGAGATAAATCCTCATTTACTATATTACATTACCATTAATTTCGAGAACAAGATTCTAACGGCTTTTGATCTAATGGCTACTAAATCTCTTTTCTTAATTCGTCAATTATAATCGTATATCAATCTATGAATTATTGTATATGATTGAAAAACTTTTAAATTCGTTCTGATCTCTTCTCCTGACCGAACTGTAATCGTATATTATTTTATTTTTCGATTAAATCACTTGATCGAAAAAAAGATTCCATCACAGATGACATTATAAAGCGAGAGCGGAGCTAGCTGTGGCAGGGACTTAATAATAATTCGTCAGTCTAACGAATTGGTTCTTCGGGCTGGGCATAAATTGAAATGCTAAGAGCGGAATTGGAAGGAATTAGGAAAAACGCCACGAAATGGGATGATGATTACCGGAGGAGTGTA
This sequence comes from Tenthredo amoena, assembly GCA_963966615.1. Classification (NCBI taxonomy): domain Eukaryota; kingdom Metazoa; phylum Arthropoda; class Insecta; order Hymenoptera; family Tenthredinidae; genus Tenthredo; species Tenthredo amoena. The sequence goes on along the minus strand of OZ016498.1, from coordinate 2,525,335 downwards.
CCAGGGGGTGGGAATGGGGGCTGGGGGTTGGGGGTTGGGGATTGAGGGTTGGGGGGCGTAAGGTCAGGTTGAGGGCCGGCTTGATGGGCTATACGATGATGGTGTGGGGCTGGGCCTGCGAGGGGTTACAGTTTTAGGGTTGGGAAAAATTCGCCCCTTTCCTCTTTTCCCAGCCCCAACCCTCGTCTCGGATTTTCAGCAGCAATGGTGGGTAAAGTGCCGACTGCTGGGTAAATAACTTCCATCTTGTGCAACCCGCGAACGTGCCCCATCTCCACCCCCGCCTCTCTGTAAATCCCCTTCAACCCTCGCGTAAGCTCTGATAAAAAAAAAAAAAAAAAAATAGAAATAGAAATAAAGGAAGAAAAGAAAAAAGGAAAAGGAGAGGGAGAAAAAATGAAAAGATAAAGAGCGAAAGAGACAGAGAGAAAGAGAGAGCAAGAGAAGAAGGGGAGAAGAAAAAAAAGACGTAAAATATTCTCTTAATGAGCAAAGACTTTCAAGTATTGACTCAAAATGGCGGACGACCCTTTCAAGTCAGCTTGTTAACCATTATTCCAGACTCTGGTTCTCCCTTTCCTCGTTCAGTCCTCGCCGTCTTTACTGAGGGAGAAGAAGAAGAGGGAAAGAGAGGGTCGTAAGATACGATATAGAAATACCAGGCGGGGGATTAAAGGAGGAAAGAATTAAGGGAGGGTGCAGGTTTTCAAAGACGAACAAGTCGATCTTATGCCAGAACTGAATTATTTCTTATGTCTATGGTATAGGCATATGGTCATCTTTTTTTATATTTTACTACAAAGAAAATATATAGGTATAATATGTAATGTAATGATGTAATGATTTCTATAATAAAGTAAAGAAAAATCCAGTTAGTCTACCGCAGTCCAAATTGTGTAATCAGATCGTATAGAGCTACTGCTTATACAAATATAGAATGAAATGAAACGCAATATTCTTCAAGAAATTTCTATGAAATCGGTCCCCCAGCAGTTCATCAAGCTATGTAGCAATGAAATTTCAAATTGCAACCCCTCGTTTACTAGATTTCCAAATCGTATTATATCTTGGGAAAAAGTTCGTGGCTTCGAGGAGTAAGAACGAAAAAAGTAAAATAAAAATCATCAAAATCTTACGATCGGTTGAAGGGATGTGAAACACTTTTTTGAAAACATGTTTTTTCATATCTCTATACAATTTTTTTCAAATTTATTACTAGATCTAAAATTTATTTGAAGCATTTTGGTTAAGAATTTCATTTAAACATCCTCACTCGTTTGAAATTCATTCCATTGCGAAGAACCGCTTTTTTTAGACACCGGAATACGTAAATTATTTCCATAATTCACACATGGATGTATCGAAAATTTTAGATAGCTGATAGATAAACAATTCCAGACTTTTGCCTCTTACAGTGTGCAGAAAAATCCGATAGTCTGCAAAGTCTCCAGATTCTGGATCGCAGCTCATGGTTTACACGGAAATATGTAAATGATTATTAATTTTCTCGTATACTTTTAAAATATTAATCCAATTTGGGCATCCGAAAATTCATTTCATCCTCATATCGAGAGAAAAAAAAAATCGGGACTAGTAGGTATTCTTTCTGAAAAATCTGCGTCTAATATTTCTGAATTTATACTAAAAAATATACAATTCTCTACAGAAAACATGAGGAACTGTTTTTCGGTTAAACCTCCCAAAATTAAAAACCAATTTTCACATATTAATCTGAATAAATCCCGGCATATTTTTTTTGAGAATTAATTCGCTAAGGATTATCATTCGTTCCCTAAATTGACATAGAATTTGATAATCGTAGTGGATAATTCCGGATTTATAACGTGAAGCTGATACCTAAATTTCGGGGTGATTCTGTTAAAAAATCGGTGATTAAAGGATCCAAAAAATATCGTTAACGAATCTAAAGAAAAAAAGAAATTTCTTTAAAAATTGTACGCCTATTTGAGAAAAAAGTTTAAAAACATGGCTTCATTTTGTCGAGAAGTTCGTGCAGCGGGTCGTGAGCCGAAGTATAATACGGGGAAGAAATAGGGTGGCGATAAATAATTTTTCGAGACGTTTTAGCCCGCGGCAAAATAGCGGGGGAGGCAGGTCGTCGGGCAAAGTAAGGCAAGGGTTGTTATAACTTGAGACTCTGCTTTGAGAAGTCGGGTCGTCTCCTTTTGAGAAGAAATATAAGGGTTAAAAACGGCGCAAGACACTATGATGAGGTGGCCGCCGTAGGGGTCCCAGCCCCCGCTTCGGGGGGTGAAACTCTCGCAAACCGAACGAAGGATTCTACTTCTACTTCTTCTTCTTCTTCTTCCTGCTGCTGCTGCTGGTTTTGCTGATGCAGGGGCGGAGACGAAGAGTGGTTTCATTATTGATCAAAGAACCGATGTAGCCTTCCCCCTTTGGCACCCCATATTCACCCCCGAACTCCTACAGCAAACCGAACGACCGCCCTTATATTCACTCCTTCCTTCCTTCCGTCCTTCCTTTCTTTCTTATTTCGAGGGCATTACATTATACATACAAAAAAGTATGGAGATACCCCCAGAATCTTTTCGCCCCATCATCTTTATTCGTCTTCTTCTTTTCCGCTTATTCGAGGGGTATAACAGGTTTTAAATTTCTGTCACGTAGTGTGCAAAATGAAAAAAAGAAAAAAAGAAAAAAAGATAAAAAGAAAATAGGGTGATTCCCCGTTTTACTCGCTGGAGGGAAAATTACCCTCCGACACTAATGCGCGCATCCCCCTTACACGTATGTATTTGTCTCGTTGACAAGTCGACGAAGCGTCTTTTTCGCGGGGTTGAAAAGGCCTGGCTTTTGTCTAAAAAAAAAATTTCATTTTCTCAAGGTATTTTTGACTAATTGTACAATTTTTCGTAAACTTATGGTTTCTTTCGGCATATTTTAGCCCACCATTTTTTGATGATTAGAAATCCAAAGGTTTGTTTTTGAGACCGGATCCATCCGGGTTTTAGAATTGTTTCCCCAATTCTTGCGAATGTCTCTCGAAATTTACCTTTCTGAGATTGATAGGTAAGCAGATTCGTTAATTGGGTTAATTGAGCATTCAATTTTGAGAAAAAAACAAAAATCCTCAAATATTGCGATAAGAGATAGAATCAGAAGAAAATTAAAAAATGTCACGTATCCCAGGAAATGTGACTCCAAAATATAATTCTCTCCTGTTCAAGCCCCTTTTTCTTTCATAGTTTTTTTATTTTAGCAGAGAAATGGGTGAGAATCAGATCAATTAATTTCCAAAACATAAAACGGGACTCAATTCTGTCTGCTAAACAATAATTTATTTAAATTGAAGAAATTCTTTCGTTATTCGAAAGGTATATGAATAAAAATTAATTACACGGTCTGTTCTTCTGTTCCACAGAAAGTAATTTTAATTAATTGTTATATCGGGAGATATTCATGCGATTTCTGGTCCGCGGCAAAGAATAATTTTCTTCTTCTGATTTTTTAGGTGTTTTTCTTTTTTCTTTTTTTTTTTCAATACATATATTTTTATATTTTTTGTTATCAAACTTTATACCGACAATTAAAAAGCCTATCAGAGCTGTACAGCTGGCTTCTTCTGAGTTGATTCCAAGTTAATTGTTTCCAGCTCCTGCCTGCCTTCTGGTAATCTTCCTTTGGCCTCCTTTGTCTCATATTGTTCTCCTTATTCTATTCTTCTTCCGTTGTTTCCGCCCACCCTGCCAATTTAATCGTTGATTCGACAGATTTTCTTACCCTCGTTTCCAAGTCTTTGTAAGAAAATGTTTCCACCTCGTTTTTACTTTTTTATTCTCCCTTTCCTTTTCGCTTTCCATTTTTTTTTCTTTTTTTTTTTTTTTCTCGTCTCTTTTCTCCCTTTTTTCAATTAATTCAGTTTCATCTTTCTTCTTCCATATTCACAGAGATTTACACCAATCGTCACTGACAAACGATCGGAATTGAAACGAATGAATTTCATTCCAATTTTCGCAATTCAAGAAAACGAAAATAAAAATTTTCGGCGCGTTTCGGTGTCAATAAAATTTCTAAAAAATTCCATTTCGCGTCAAAAACTCCACCTTCTTCGATGATATTCTTACTTTTCAAATCCCGCAAGGAGAAGTGTTCGAAAACAAGTATTTCGTCGAAATTCGTTACGCCTGTAGTACGAAAGGCAACGTTTTTCTAAAAAGTGACGTTTTTCGGACACTTCTCTTCCCCGAATCGGAATATAAAAATTATAATCGAAAACCGGCGAGTTTTCTGACCTAGAAAATATTTTTTTCAAAATTTTACGACCCCTAAAAACCTTAGGAAAAAATAAAACTCGGGACAGTGTACCGCGTCTCCGCTGTCTGAATAACTGGCTAACGCTGTGTTATATCCGGCGTAGAATTTTCCGCGAGATTCAAAACCGTCCCGTAGAGTTTAAAAGCGCACTATGCAGCGATCGAGCCCCTCAGGCGATTCTCGCGAGTTCTAGAGCAACGACATGCTTTGGCAAGGGTTAAAAACTGTTCAGGGGTGAACCGAGGCGCGGCACAGCACAGCACACCGTATTAGTATAGTAAATCAGGTATTCTGGTTCGCGCTCCCATTTTCAATTGTATCAACTTAACCCTTTCATTGTTTTTTGCTATAGCTAGCGAACCGTTTGACCGAAGTCGGTCTACTAGCCCGGAAGCCCAACCCCATTCTCTCTTCTCTTCTATATTAAATACGTTATGCTCGCGCATATACGGGGTGTTCAAAACAAGGAAAATATCAGCCTGTATATATCCTGCGATAATTTTCGCCACTTTCCGTTTTTCTTTTACCCTTTATTTCACTCCCTTGTCTCGCCTTTCCCTCGAAAACACGACACATGAATTCTTCGTATTAGAACGCTTAATTTTTCTACAATTTTTTTACGATTTTTCAACCCGCCGATGTCCTTTTTTTTTTTGAAAATCGAAGATCGAGTATTTGAAAATAGCTCGAAATACCGCATCGCGCAGGTCCCACGTTTCAAGCAAATAATTTTCGAGCAATACCCGAATAATTTTAAAATCTTCGGAGCTTTGATTGTAAAAATCCGCCACCCTGTATGTGAAACTGTAGCACGAGTAAAGAAGTAGCGATAGAGGAGAGTAGGGCCTATATGAAAGAATTGAATGTAGCGAATGGGAATAGGAATATTATAATAAGCCAAGTGAAACAAAAACTAGTCGTGCGAGGTAAAACAAAAGGTTAACCCTTCGTGAGTCTCGGACCCGTTTCGGCACACAGACGAACCCTTCGTTTCGCACAGTACACTACCGGGCTATAGGTACTATAAACGTGGCGATGGGAAGCCGCGTGAAAGGCAAGAACCTGTAGCTGCTCCCTGAGCAGTCTAGACCTGGTTCAAACCTCTGGCACCAAACCTGCAGGAGTAATTCGAAGCCAGCTGTGAGGTGAGGCCGTTGTTAACTTAATGCTATACGTAGCTGTATATATTGTTTCGTATCCTTTCTCATTAAAATAAAAATAAAATAATTTTCATACACCATTCAAACGATTCCTGAGGCATTAGATTTTTGAGACAACTGGACCCGGATCCTCGTTCTTTCTGCCTTCTGTCCCTCGCGGAGAGACGAAGAATGAAATACTAGTTTGGGGTTGAAAAAACGTGGAAATTGGTTTTTTAAATCGTTGCCACGCTTTGGGGAAATATTTTATCGACCCAGTCCTTTCACGATTGATTAGTTGCGTTTATTAGATATAGTTTGGAATTAATTCAGATTTTAGTCACTCGGAAATCGGTCATAAGAAAAAAGAATAGTAATTTTGAACTGTGTCTCAAAATGCTGTGAAAAAATTCGGTTCTTTGGAATAGATAATTGATAATTGATAATTTTTCTTCTCCGGGCCCTTGAGGATTGAGTTTCACGTCATTTGGGATTAGGCGATATAATTGCGAGTGGGTAATATCAATCCGGTTAAATCCCGTTTAAAAGAGGCTATTACAGCCGACGGATAACGAGCGGATGAACGAGCCGATAATATATATCCTCAAGATTTTGATTAAACGTCTTATTCAAATACCGAGCGGTTAATCCTCCGACCTGAAATCGATTATAACAAACTTAAATGACGTACGTAGTAGACACCTAAAGATTTTATAATCCGACTTTTCACTCAGATTTCAGAGACTAGATCTGCGGAAGAAAAATTCTATCTAGAATCAGGAAGAGTTTTGACACTCAGAAAGAATTTTCAACGTATTTTATTCCCGATATTAATCCACTTAGAAATAGTATAAACAATAAGGTGATTAAAAAAGAACGTAATTTTTTTTTTTCTTCCAAACGGGTTCAAGAGTTTCATTTAGGTATAAAGATACGTCTGTTAACATTTGAGCTCTTAATATTAATATTAAGAGGTAGCGCATCGCGAATTTCTATTTCCCATTTAAATAATACGGGAAAATTTGTTTTTGCTCTTTCTGATTTTTATAACTAGCTAACGATGTGTCATACAGAAAATCTACAAACATATTTTTGTAGGGAATTGAATGCTCTACAAAAAAGGTCTCCTACACTTTTTCGATAAACTTAGCCATTCAAATGATATTCGAATTCCAAGAACCACCTTTCTGACAAAAAATGAGTTTCTAAAATAAGTTTATCAAAAAAGTGCAAGAGACCTTTTTTGTAGAGCATTTAATTCTCTGCAAAAATATGTTTGTAGATTTTCTGTATGTCGCATCGTTAGCTAGTTATAAAAATCAGAAGAAGCAGAAACAAATTTTCCCGTGTTATTTAAATGGGAAATAGAAATTCGCGATACGCCGTACCTCTTAATATTAATATTAAGAGCTCAAATTTTAACAGGCGTATCTTTATAACTAAATGAAACTTTTGAACCTGTTTGGAAAAAGAATAACAATTTTTTTCTTGAATCACCCTAATGAACAATTTTCGAAAATGCTCTTCGACCAGGGATTAAGTTTGACAAAAGACAGATGGAGGGAAAACTTGGTCATAAATGAGCGTTTGAATGAAAATCTTAGAGAAATCTAAAGTGGGGATTTTCAATGGGGTGAAATTCTCTCTGGACGTCGTTCAAGGGGAGCATATGTATTTTTTTCCGGTCGAACAATTTAGAATTTTGTCTATTATTAGCCTCTGGACCGTCGTATAGCCGGCTACTTAACAACCCCGTGTCGAACAATTATTATTTTTTGCTTCCCGAACTGGCCGGTCGCATCCAGGTGTCCAGAGATCGTCGAGACCGTCGGGGTTGTCCACCCTTCGAAAACCCTTTCAGTATACCGGATCAAGAATACCCTATTTTCTCGGGCATTGAATGATCGCGGGTTTTCTGGACCCAACCGAGCGACCTGGAGTCTGGACGGGTGAAACAATGCGGGCTGGACCGCACCCCGGATGCACGCGGTCATTAAGTAATAGCTTACATCCCCTAGCAGCTGGCCAGCTGCCGTCGCTTCGCAAAAAACTCAAACCTTTTGTCTCACCTTGTCACTGAGCACAGGATGGTTTGATTTCATTTCATATTTACTTTTATACCCTCTAGGTATATTGTTACGACACGATCTAACGATAAGAGTCCAGACTTTAGGGGGTAGGTAGGTACATAAACCCTGGAAAGAAGCTTTTTTTATTTATTCATTTTTTTTTCCAAATCGCTGCTACGCTTTAGGAAAAATATTTCAATGACTCGGTTTTTTTTTTTTTCTTATCTAACCGATTACCTCGATTTTCAGAAATTATTGGCGATTATTATTATAGTCGATCGAAAATAGCATCGTGGATATCTTAGATCCGAGTTTCTTTTTTATTCTATCGAAGGAAACGAGAACTTTCAGAGTTTTGGTCAGAATTTTGAAGATTTTTTGAGATTGGACTATGCGACTTGATTTTCTTCTCGTTTTGTCATTTCCTATGTGGTTCCGACAGGCTTTTTCGAATTATCTGCGAACGTTAATTTATCTCGAAAAACCGTTTTTCAACCACTTCTAAAATCTCGATTAACGAGACCCGATTAAATGCTCAGAAATCTACCAAAAAAAAAAAAATCTTTCCAAATTGGGTGAAAATCGTGAAAAATCCTTCTATGTATTTTATTATTTAATTTTTTTAATTTTTTCTTCATTAGTGGTGAAAAAGACGGTGCACTAATTTCTCCTGGTGGGTATCCGAAGGTCTCGATCATGCAATGTTACCCGACACCGTGATCAAACTCGATTATAAAAATTAATGAATACTTTCCTATCTGTCCGGCTTCTTCCTCTTCCACTTCTTCCTCGACGTTATAATTGATCCCAAACTCGCTTAATCAATTAGCTCTTTTCGTGTAATGAATACTAATTCGGTATCGAGTGCAGCCCTATAGAAAAAAAATAAATTAAAATGAAAAAAAATGATATTTTAATACCGAAAACCCGTTTTTCTCATTTTTTCCATTTTTTTCTTCTTCTTCTATATCCTAAACTCGATTAGAAATCTCACGAATGAGAATTCCTTTTTATCTCCAAACTGCAAACGTCTCATATGATTGTCCTTGCGAGCTGGTTGTGGGAACCGGATCCGCAGGATACGTATGCGGTACATACACACCTATCGCACGTATTTATAGGGTGAAATGACGACCCAGTGTGTCGGACACTTGTGCAGAACTTCCCGGTTCCCCACGTCGTAAACCACCTATGAATTGAACCACACTCGACAGTCGCTCTCCACGTGGTCCGAGGCACGGTTGACCCTTGATTTCGAGTCCCGTTTCCCGAAGGATTTTCGCTATTCGTACCCGGATGAAAATTGGCGGGAAAAAATATATCTGCTCGAGTTCAAATCCGGCGAAAAAAATACTGGTATAAGGAAAAAGAAACTTTTCCTATTCCGAATAGTTGATCCGAAATTTTTATCAGTGAGCGATTTCGTTTTTCATCGACAGATCCTGCCTACCAGTGAAGATATATTCGTATTGACAGTGATGACAGTGAAATTACCTGAAACTCGATGATTTTTTGAGTACAAATATTTCCAAAATTATGTTTACTGCGAGACTGCAGTCCTGTCGCATTTTGGAAAACTGCATAAATCGACTTGAGTATATCCTCACGGACAGTTTTATTTTTTCCTAGACAAAATTTACAAATTTGTGAAAAGATATTTTTGCTGTTTCCTGAATTTTTCAGAAGTAAAATTAACGTGTGCCAAAAATTTCGCTGGTTTATTCTGGGCAGACAATTTATTTATTTTTTGGTTTCTTTTTAGAATTGTATCGACTGACAAATAAAAAATCTGAGTTTTTATTTTGAGACATTTTTCGAAATCGGAATTACCGTGGCTCGCAAGCCCGATGGAGTTTGAAACTCCACATAATACGAAGATGTTCGTTTTCAGTTGTAGAATTTTGTGTCGAAAATAAATAATGAAAATAAAAATGTGAGTCGTAAGTTTTTCGAATTCGAGAAATTTACTTCCTTATTAAACATTTCATTCAAGGATAAAAAAAAAATTAAGCAAAGTGATTCTTGTCAAAAAATCGTAACTCCGAAACGAAGGGATCAGAAATACTGGAAAATGTTGTCGGTGATTCCTGACTTCAGTTTCAAAATGGAAAAAATTAAAATAGATAAATAAGGGTTGATTTATTTGGTCCAAAAAAATTCACCCTGCAGTTGTGAAGATGTTTCATTCAAGGATCGACAAATGTCGTTCTGAAAAAAAGCGTTTAAAAAAAAAGAAGATAAGCAAGGGATTTTTTTCCAAAAATTGTAACTCCGAAACGAAGGGTTCAAAAACACTGGAAAAATTCCTCGGTAATTCCTGACTCCAGTTTCATAACGGAAAAAATAAAAATAGAGAAATAAGGGGTGGATTTATTTGATTTAAAAAAATGCACCCTGCAGTTGCGAATAATTTGAAAAAAAAAAAGAAAAAAATGAACAAAAACCCTCAGCCATTGATTTAGGAAACTGGTAGCCCCGGACATTTTATTATTCCCCCATGACCAGTGGGTGGTGATGGTATGGGGGTTGAGAGTAGAATGGGGTATAATAATTGGGGCCGCCCTCAGGCCGACCTCCCCAGCCCTTGACACTTGATTGAATATTTTTTCGGACCGCCCGATTGGTTCGTCGCGTTTTCGTTGCGACTGCAGGGTCGCCCGCCTGTCAAGCAAAAGAAATCGCCATGGTAACGGTTGGTCGCCATCAGAGGGTGGCTAAGGGGCGAGTTCCTCGCTGGCTGGCTGCTGCTGCCAGGGTTGCTATATTGAATTTTCAGGAAATCCACCAGCCAGGGAGAAGAGAACCAAGAAGCTCAATATAGAGAGAAAAAACTCAGTTGGTGGTGAGAAAACTCACCCCCTTTCTCCCTCCACCCCATTTACATTGCACAATTTTTTTTCCCCATTTTTTATTCCCTGATTACTCGATTTTTATCTCTTTTTCACGAAAACCTTAGGTATGTGACATGTTAGTCCATGTCACGCAAGACTAGAGAATTTTATCTCATTCATATGCTAATTGCAGCAAAAAAAAAGTTTGATCCATATCTGGCTCTGCTTTTTCCGAAATAATCATCCCCCAAATATCGAGACATCGGATTTGGCCAACTAAGAAATAATCCGGTTTATAGGATCGTCACTCACCTTTTGAGTCAGTTATAACAGCAGCTCGAATTTTAAGGGATGATTCTTCGATTGTTTTTTTTCTTTTTCAAAAAAATCATTTCCCAAATATCGAGACGTCAGATTTGTCCAAAGAAGAAATAATCCGGTTTATAGGATTGTCCGCTTGCTTTTTAAGCCAATTATAACAAAGCTAGAATTTTGAGGGATGATTCTTTGATTCATTGTAAAAGTTGTGAGAATCGTAATTATAATCAATCTGGAAGAATATGAGGTATTTGTTATGAAAAAGTCGCATCCGGCAAGTGTCAATAATGAATGATGATGAGAAATGTGTAAGGGATGAAGAAAACAAGCTATAAATCAATTTATTTCTTCTCTCTTGTTTTTTTTTTTTTTCATTTTTTTTTCTAAATCCACTAGAATTTCGTTCTACAAATTGTCGAGAGCCTACAGTCGGGGCTCGCGCTGACTTACTTAGCGATAGGGGTGAAGAAGTAAAATCGGTATAGAGGGTTGGGCGCAGGGTAGATTGTGAAAGAAGGAGCTGCAGGGGTGGCGTCGGCGACGGTCCTGTAATGATCTTACGGGTACGGGAACTTTTTTAATCAGCGCCAAGTTTAATTATACGGTCGATGAGGAAGGGACTCCTCATCCCCTTTCCCGCCCCCTTTTACTTCCTCCTTTCCTCCGTACCACCGTCACCTTTTTCCATCCCCGAAGCTCTAACTAGGCAGCAACTCGCAAACAAGGTTTGACTTATTGCGAGAGAACGGTATACCCCACCCCCCACCCCAACCCCCTCAATTTTTCTCTTTCTCTCTCCCTTTCCTACCGAGGATTTGGAAAATACTTTTAATTAGCGGAATTTATATTAGCAGATCTCTCGGCGAGCTTCAGCTCCGAGTACGAGATTCACTCGATTCACTCGTGGAGAAAAATGGGGGAGAGGATTATTCGTACCCAGAATTTTATCCTCTCCATAAAGACTGATCGGATTTTTAACAAGCAGTATGAAAAGCATCGTGTCAAGCTTTCGGCTAAAACGCGTCAAATTTCTATCTCGAAATCCCCAAAAACCGATAAAACTAGTTCAAACTAGTACATAGTTACGCGTGAAACGGTTTTGACTTTCACTCATTGGCTACTGTCGAATGACGTCACTGTGAGCGACGGTAGCGCCATCTCTACGCCACGTAGGAACTACGGTTTCGTTATTTCACACATTTCCTCCCCTGCGAGGATAGTTAAACAGTTTTTTCTTTGGGAAATTTTTCTTTAAAAAATTCCTGAGCGATCCTTCAGCAGATTGAATAAAAAATAAAATTCTCTTTGAATTAAGAACGTCGTTTATGAACGGTTAATAATTTTCTACGAGTATAGAATTATTCTAAGAACTATAATATCGTTATTCAAATTCATTTCTCAAATTAAGAAATTTTATTTTAACCCTGATCGTGAAATTCACCTGCAGCTATTATACGATCTGAATATAAAGCCCTTTGAGGTCACGATCCGTAAATACCTGCAGTTGATCCAGGGACCTTTTGGTCCTCGAGGTTCGAATCAATAGCCGATACCTGCACAGAAAGACCTTTGGCTGTCTATTCCACTTGTTATTCGAAAACATTTTTTGCGACACGTGCTGTTCAGGTATCGATACGATTCTTAAGGTACTTTTTTACCGCGGGGGGTAGGAAAGCGGATAAAGCATCGATACCCTTAATTTCGTTTCTTCAACCCCAAAAATAGCCCCTGCGATTCCAACGTTAACAAAAATTCTTGAAACTTTAATTTTCCAATAGTTCTGGAGATTTTTGCATAAAATTGAAGTTTTTTTTTTTTTTCTTTCTACCATCCTGCCAGAAATTTGAAAAAACGAGAAAAGCATTTCGAAAACAATTGATCTCGTAGTTGGGGTAAAAAAAATCGAAAAAAATCGAACCGTGTTGAATTTCTTGATGAATTTTCCGTGGAATTGATCAGAGTAAGGATGAAGAATCTTATGGTGAGAGAGAAACGGATTTTTTCGAGACTTCTCATGGTAAAATTTTCGCCGTTAATTTATATCGCTGTGGAGTATACATATGACGAATGCAGTTATTGATAATTTATTCTCCTTCTGATCTAATTCGTTATAGTATACGCGGTGGTATTCAAATTCTGAATTGCCTTGGTATACTTTATTGTTCGAGCACAAGTTTTTGTCCATATGTATATTATAATTTATACCTATAAGTTACGCGAGAGATTCTAGTAGTAATAATTTCTCCCTGATATACGAGGTGTCTGCCTGACGAAGAGGACTGCAGGGATGAAAGGGGTGCATGACCCTTCATTGAAGGGGTTGAGGGTTTTTTCTTCACCCTCGACGGTGGAACTTAGAAATTTTCAAGACTCCGAAGAAGGAATATAACATGAGGAACTAAAATACACAATAGGGATGTATCAACCCGCTCGTCCTTCTCACAATGTAATATACACGCACGCAGGTAGGTATTTGGAATATTTGCTTACGGAAATACCTGAGATGATCTCAAGGGTCTCGTCATAAAACAGTAAAAAATTAGAATTCACACCAATGCGAATAACGACTTAAGTCAGACAGCTGGACCGTGAGAAATCTGCATAACGCGTTCCGGTAATAATAAAAAGAAAAAGACAGAATCAAAATTTCGATTACAATTTTCATTGTATGAATTTAATCCAAAATCTGCCTTCTAAATTGAAATCTAAATACTGACATTATTGAATAATATGTAAATTATTCAATAGAATAAAACTCGATGAAATGTAACAAAATTAATTATCGCGTATTCCGAAAGGACGAGTTTAAAAATAAAAAAAAAATTCAAACATTGCGCCTGAAATGATTATTCCGTGTATACACTGAGGGAGAGTATTTATCGGTCGATAACCATCAAGCTTCTGGAAATGTTTGAACGTTTTGTCGATAGATGGCGCGAAGTTTAATGTACCAAAAATTCGAGGAGTTCAGTATCGGTACAGCCCAGTCGGTAAAATAGGAATTCAACTCGCTGGGCGATTCCTGTATTATCGATGATAAAGTAGATCTCTAGATCCTAGCAGTGGTTCTCCGCGATTTACTTTTCATCTCTTTCTAGCTGTACTACGTGTAGATTTGTAATTGGGATATTTGAATGAAGCGCACGTACCTACTGGGACCCCCAAAACGATCTAAGATGCCTTTCTAAGCGATTTATACACGCAATAAAACAGACTTAGAGACCGCACCAATGTATGGGCTATGTAGAAGAATTTAAACTGTTATTGAGACACTAAATTCTACTTTTATAGAACAATTAAACTTAATTGGAGCGCATTATCGTTATTCTACTTTCCGATTCATCTATACGATAATTTCCCACAGTCTGATGAACAATTGAATCAAACGATTTCAAAAAAAAAAAAACAAAAGGGAAACGATCTTTCTCAAACCAAAAAAATAAAAATAAAATGAATAAAAAACTCCGATTTTAATAGAAAGAAAATTTCCACAGGGAAATTCACAGAGCTGTTGTATTCTAGTAAATATCTTCTTCTCTCTTCGCCTCTCTTTCGGTAGGTAGGTATATTTCGCAAACCTTTTTTTTTATATTATTTAATACAATGAAAAGTATAATTTAATTTATGCACACATACACGTACGTATCTTGGCGTGGAGCGTTCCCTCCCTTTCCCTTTCCCTTCCCTTCCCTTATTTTTTCTTCTTCTATATACACGTAGCATATTCCCTTCTCTTTTCATCCCTTACCCTGGGCTTCTCCTCCTACCTTTGTACTTCTATTAATGCGAGGCCACTTCATTTCATTTGATTCTATTAGAATCGTAACTGCACTGCACCTATAGCTTTTTATACGAACACTGCGTACGCACTGTTTCGTCGGAGTATGCATTTTGGAGTTCAAGCGCTACCTACGCGCGCTACATAGTGCCTATAACCTTGTAGCGAACCAGCAATAGCTAGCCTAGCTACCTGCCTTCACGATTCGTTCCTCTATATGCAAATAAGTTACCTACCGCCGCCTATTTCGCGACGCTACGCGGACTCACCTTTCAATAGACATCTGTCCCTCGCTGTATGCCCAGAACCAGCTATAACAATGCGTATAGGAAAAATAATAACTGTTTTTACAGGACGAAGACGACGCTGGCGACCAAATAGAGAGAGAGAGAGAGAGAAAGAGAAAGAGAATTAGAGACGAATAAAATAAGGAATAGAAAATTAAAATATTTCAATTGTATTATGGATTTATTATTTTATAATATATATTCAAATCGAATTATTCCTCTGGATTTAATTAACCCTTTCATACATAGAACGATCTTCTTTTCTTTTTTTTTTTTTTTTAATCCGGAAGCTTTATTTTCAGATAAAAATAAAAACTGATAACTATTCCGAAAATAAGGAGACCTGAAAAAAAGTCATTGTCTTCACCTTAGCATGTTTAATACGGTTTCCGTTTCAGCTGCGTAAAGGTGTAATAATAAATAATAAACCTTATGATATGGTAAAACGTCTCGTAATCTTAATTAATACAAATATAATCCTTGAGGGGTTGAGGAGGACGAGGAAAAAGGAGGGAATTATTTTATGTAGTCGTGTCTTTCGACGCTGACTGATTCCCAGACATTAACCCCCGTCCGAGACGCTACGCTATGCTACGCTATGCTGCTAGAGGGATGAAATCGGTATTCGTTGTAGGGAAGAGGATGGGACATCCCTTCATCGTCAGCTCACCGATAATCCTTATAAATTGACACGATAACTCCTAGTCAGGTTTATTAAATTAATATCCAGACTGTTTTTTACACTCGGATATATCTCTGACCTTATATAGTATACGCGTCTTATACTTTAATTATCTTTAATTATCTCAGCTAGATTATAATAACTTGGGGCTAATTTATCCCACCTAACTCTCGGGGTTGAGGAAACGATAATTTATTCAATTTTCACAGATTCTTTTTATTTTCTCTGGAAAAGGTGAAAATTAACAGATATATATATACAAAATTTCTGGCTATAGGATGGGTTCGCCTTTTTTCTTCTCCCATCCCGGAGAACAAAGCTCGACTTTTCTTCCGGTGCAAGAGTTGTAACTCATCCGAATGTCTGTGCAGACTTTAGCTGTAGATTCGCAGCTCCCCTATTCGGGTTCGGTTCAGTTTTTTCAAGCGCAAAGTAATTGTTTCGTTGGGATGAGAGAATGAACCGAGGATCGAGCTGCTACCTTATACCAGGGTTAAGAATTATAAATGCGTGAATGCTGGCGACACCCTATTATTCCACAGCCATTTTACCAGACACTTTATAATGTACTATATACAGTATACACAAGCCATACACTGCGACTGCACGTGGTGCATTATACCTTAAAAAAAAAATAAAAAATAAAAACAAGAACAAAAATAACACAAAACGAAGTTAAAGTCTGTAAGAATTCATGGTGAAAATAATTTCACACATTTTTACGATTTGTTAACGAAGTTTAAACTTTTTTTCTCAATTTTTTATAAGAAATCCTAGTTTTTTTCTTTATGGTTTCATGGACGAAAGTTTTATTTTTTTATCTTCAGAGACTAAGAAACTAGGAAACGTTGCTTGATGTTTTTTTTTTTTTTTTTTTTTGTTCCAGGATGATTATCCCCACGTATAATGATGATGGTAATAATAACTAAGGGAAGTGCAGCAGTTGGCTTATTTTTTCCATCCCAAAAGACTGCACAATCTGCGGTGTTCAAAATGCGACAAAATACGTTCTTGAATATTTGAATATTTATATTAATATGAATATGAGAGGATCATTAGCTCATATGACGGAAGACGTTCGTCTCTGAAATTCTAAAAGGACGAGATTATACTGCCGAATTATCTCCCTTCGTACTAAATAATCGTAAGGGTTCATATTTCAGTTTATATATAGAAAAGGGAGATGGACTAAAATGGCGGTTGTATCAGAGAAGATTGATAAAAACTGCTGATACATATTTGTATAGTTGGATCACGAATATTTACTTCTCAGGTTTCATTTTTTTCCACCAAAAAATCTAATAACAAAAAGCGAGGAAATTCGGTTCCTCTTTTTTTTTTTTTTTTGTCCCTTTCAGAGTCGTTGGATCGAAACGACTGTTAGCCGTTCATTTGTTTATTTGTTCTTTTTGAAAATCCAATTTTTTGATGAGTTGATTTACAGCCTCGAATGAAATTGAAAAAAAAAGAGTAAAAAAAAAATGGTAAAAATTGTATAAAATTTTGATTAAAAATGACTATAAGATCTAAGTAGGGGTTATATATGTATGTATGTATGAAGTTGAATATAAGTTGAAAGTTAAAACGCACGTTGCTTCCATGTTGGTATGAATGCGCAGTCGGAGAACGACGCACATCGATCCGCGTCGCGACGCCTTTCGCCCGGTTCTTCGCCATGTGTTTTCTACCCCCTATTTCCACCCCTTCTATCATCCCCCGTCAACCGAACCCCACTCCCACCTCCCCCCACTTTCGCCCCCAAACCCCGTCGAGTCGCCAAGCCAACGAACGAAAGAGTGTCTCCTTCCGTGTAAAGCGAACGATGAACAAAAGTTCACTTCAATACCTCGCATAGCTGGGTGAACTATACTATCCCCATATACATGTAACAACTTATTGCGCGAAGTTTAAAGGCAGGCTTAATTCCGGTATAACTACAGTATATATCGTCCGTTGTAATTATTATTCAAATTCAACGTTGGGCAGGTCGCGGATTCTCGAGGGGGAATTTACTCACGAATTAGGACTTCAATTATTTGTATATCAAATGCTCAACGAAACCAGAATTAAAACGGATATAAAAGAGTTTCAAGGATTTTAGAATGCTCACTTTATTACAAGTACCTATGTACCCATCTGCTTTATTCGTTACCAAGAAAAATCAACTCATCGCGGTAATTATTGCGTTTACGTACGGTGTACAATCTACCCCAAAAACTGTACAGTAAAAAATTTCAAAAAAAATACTCAAGTGATGAAGATAGATGTGCCTTTCTACTATACTATGGAAATATCAACGCGGATATTAAAACTCAAAAAACCTTACTAATTTATAAAATAGGGCAGAATAGATGCGAATTTTATTACTAATTCGACTATATCTCCAGATTAGTTATCTTCAGCAATTTCTTTGTAGTTCACACGAGAGTCAAATCTATCTTCATCATTTTAGTATTTTTTTCACATCGTTGAATCACATCGTTTCTAGTTTAGAACGTACACAATGTACAGAAGTGCTAATGCCGTCGTGGTAAAAATCGGCCAGTCATTCAACCTTAAGTTTTGTAACTTCCTTTGTCCGGTAGACGCTGAAAGTCTGCGCATCTAACCTAAAATCTTTTCTACATCTTACAATTAGATGGGTGATATTCGATGCATGGAAACAGCGACAGCTAGTATAATACAGCCACTGTTTTGCATGCATTATTCTTCTCTTCGATATCCGCTATTCTTTTTCTCCTTTTCTCGTCCCTCCATGCGATATTTGCAGTCGTTGAAAGCAGCCCTCGAAAGCTCGGATAAAAATAAGTGAAAGAAAAGTAAGGAAGAGAAATACTAAAAGAGGTTCGAGTCAAAAAGCTGTAGCAACCTATTCCCTGGATACATAGACGTTATATGTATATTCTCCGATATCTCATGTATGTACTACATATACATACTATATATGATATATATATGATATATATGTGCAAAGTAGATTGACGCTTCTGCAGACGAGGCGAGCTTCTCTGCAGACGCGGGCGTCGGGGAGTCGGCGAGTCGGAGAGTCGGAGTTAGGTTACGTTGCGAAAGAGAAAGAAATAAAGAAATAAAGAAATAAAGAAAGAAAGAAAGGAAGGAAAGAAGGAAAGAAGGAAAGAAGGAAGGAAAGAGGGGACCGTAGGAGAAAACCGAGGCGAGTTTTGCGTCTGTGACTCTCCCATACATCGGCGTTCCTCGCCTCTGCCTCTCCCTCCCCCGTAACTCCCTCTCTACATCCCTTCCGCCGTTCCTCCCTCACTCCACGATTATATAATGTGTGTGCGGAAAGGCGGCGTAAGAATACACATTATTGATCGCGGCGGTGAGCAACGGACTTATACCTACTACTCCGCCGCGCCGGGACCGAATCCCAGAGAAAGTAGATACCACACGGGTAAGAGATCGCATAAGTTAATGTATATCATCAACAATGAAAAGTATAACACTATCGTATATTATTTTTGTTAATCGGACTCGAGAAATATGACACAACTTTCGTTATTCTACTCTCTATAATAAACTTATTTTGAATTTCCGATGTCCGTTATTAGAAGATAACAAAAGACTGGAACAAGGTATACGAGTATTAAAATTGAATTAACTTCTCAGCAAGTATATTGGCAAAACTTTATTTCTTCGTCGTTGTAATAATATCCTGCATGGATCTCGCCGAGCTAGAGCTATAGGTGACGACAAGTCTGTCGTTGACACGTCGAGTCGTTGCTTGCAGGAGTTAGGTTATGATTGATGGCTCCCATTATCGCCCGAGCCTCGAGAGAGTGATATGGTTGAAAGATATCGTGCTGATAGGTACGAGGAAGGTGGAAAGGTAGGTATATATTGAACGTAACATTATAACGTCTTCGTATACTTTCCTATAATAACAATACCGATAATAATCAGAATAAAAATGCTATGTAAGACGTTTATATACCTATACCCGTGTAAAACTAGTGTATCTGCACAATGGCTAATAAAAAAAACCGACCAAGAACAACTGAATTTTCCGTTTTCCTTTATTTATTCCATCTCGATTGACGCTGTAGTGAGAAATGCACAATGAGAATCTCAGCGATAAAAAGAACATCCTTAGAATTCATTCTTTCGGTGCTACTGCCGCTCCCGCAGTCCCTTGTATGCATATTATGGTCCAGGTATAAGAATATCTGGAGAGTTAATGTGGGAAAGTGACTAATACAGAACGCTACCCCTTTGCCTTCACGTTTTTACTCCAGACCCTGGCGGAGCCTCGTTAGCATATATCATAATTCTGTGTATAATATGATATATCGGAGGTCCGCAGCTGTATTTATTCGTTCGGTTGACAATAATTATTGCGAAGGAAGAAGCAGGAGAAAAAGATGAAAAGAAAAAAAAAAAAAGAAATCCACGCTTTTTTCTCAGTTTTTGTCAGGAATTTCCTGGGCTCCGTTTTTGCCGAACCTGTGCAGGTCGAGTGCAGGGTACGGTGTGTACCTGACGTAATGATTTGACATTTGAAACCCATTCCGAAACCCTGCCACTACAGCACGGGGCGAGAACCCACTTGTCCCCATACATACATGCGTACAATAAAACCCTCGAAATAGGCAATCGTTAAAATTGGATGATCGATATTCCTTCACGTTGGCATTTTCATGCCGTTATAAATAATTCAGTATCGCAACGATCGGTATCACTTTGCCTATTATCTCTTCAAGTTTATAATAAGGAGGAAACAAAGTGGAAATTACCGTCGTGAAAATTAATTATAATTGATTCGTCGATTAATTTGTACCTATAAATATTTGCTGAAAAATTTCACGAGAGATCCGTGACTATTTCTTTTATTTTTTCTTTCTTACTTTATTTCTATGTTATGGGCGACGCCAATCGACCCTACAGACTCAGGGTGTAAAATGGAATTAATTAGGAAGACAGTCTCAACAGGTGGCCAGCCCACGTAGCCCGCCTCCAAGGTCCCGACCAGCCCCAAGTAATTTACTAAGAAATAAATAAACCGACGTAAACACGACGAGCCGCCACCACCACCTCCACCCTCCACCACCACAACCATCCCTTACTTACTTACTTACTTACTTACTTACTCACGTATACCTTTCAACTGCGCTGTAATCTACGTACTGCAGAGAATACGATACGAGGTGATGACCGTTTTTAGGGGTTCGTTATATTTTCACCATGAAATTATTAATTGGTGTTTATAAAAATTTGAGAAAATTGAAGAGTAGGAACTTGAAATAAATTCCTGATAAATCATCATAGCTTCTCATTTCTCATATCGCGTTATAAATATTCGAAGAAGATTTATGACGGCATGATATTATATTAACATTTGTAGGGTGCGTATATATGTGCGGGTCTGTCTTATGGTTGACAATCTACAAGCCATAAGGTATTGTCAGGTAAACCCTTGGTGCCTCGTTCGCTCAGCAGGCGATAATAAATCGTAGTAGAAGCAAATGGATATTATTACCTGTCAAAGACCCCCCATAAAACGGGGGTAGACACAATACGTGCCAATATAAATATAAACTTGAAAAATCAATGACTGAATCAATCAATCGATCAATCGGCAGTCAGATACGAAGCGAATGAATATCGGAATATCCGCTTCTCTGAATAACATAATGTGATCAATTATTATTTTTATATATTATCAGTCGTGATTTAATTACGTGACTTTTCCTGGTACATAAATTGCACTAACTGCGTCTTGCTGCTCGAGAAGATCAAAGTAAATAATATATATATATATATATATATATATCGATATAGGTTTATGACGAAGAATTATTTACTATGGAGAGAAGGACCGATTATGTATATATATATATATATATACGTAGGTATATATCTCTATGTATTTACCCACAGCTACCAGAAGCACTTATTTACAGCCGAAGTCTTTCATCAAATTACCTGGCGCCCAGCGAGTAATTGGTAAGCAAATCGGTTTATAAAATCTCTCCTCTCTAGGAGAACTCGGAGAATTTTCTGTGTAGGTAAGAAGTACGGTAAAAGGAACCGGAGACAGTATTTCTCCGGTGATTAAAGAAAATTGGAAAATTAATATGTCCGAATAATTACTTTATGGTATTTATTTTATAATACATTGAATTTACGTCGTCAATTATTATCACACGGTCGAATCCATCTATGGTCTTGCAATCAACCCTTAAAACGTCCGATTAGTCGATAACTCCATCTGTAACAGAAATTTCCTACCCCTTTAGAGCATAATCAAGTAAAATTTATAGCAGAAGCACTTATCGTAAGGATTTGGGTCAATCGCTGTTTCGATTTTAGATTTCCCGGTCTGTAATCGCCCAGAACTCGAAACTCCGGATTGTCGGAACAGACGACATTTTGAAGCTTTGATTTGGGTCTAGAAAATGGCAAAAAGAGGCTAGAAAAATGTATTTTTGCAGCGTCGAAAATCTCTCTGTTCATACGACGGATGTTTATGTTCTGAACGACATATATCAGAGACCCAAAGATCCAAAATCGAGGCACCAGTTGACCCAAGAGCTTTGGCTCCGATTGCATCCGACTCTGAAATGCAATTGGCTTTGAATTTTGGAACAACATATCGTCGAAAAATGGTAGAAATAATTTAAGGTGTAGATAAAGAGCTAGAAATACGTTTGTATTATGTAGCTAAAGGAAAAAGAGAGAAAGACAGAGAGGGAGAGAGATATACACGAGCGATATTTGCAATTCTCTAAATTGATTCATGAATTCGAAGCAGCGAGGCGTCCCGTTTCGTTTCGTTTCGTTTCGTTTCGTTCCATTCCATTCCATTCCATTCCATTCCATTCCATTCCATTCCATTCCGTTCCGTTCCGTTCCGAATATTGATTTGTAATGGCTGTGAGCATACGAATGAGAAGACGCTTTCCGGCGGGCATACGCGTCACTGCCTCTTATTCGCCAACGTTCAGAGGAACCTCTCTGAGACGTTAGCTTTCCTAAATCCGATAAACCTGCAACTACGTATATACATACATACATATACGTACGTATGTATGTATGTATGATTCTATAAAGTATAGAAATATATGAAGAGACATATACATATATGTATATGAATATATGTATGCGTAGGTGAGTGCGTAGGGGGTTGCTTCGCCCGCGTAGCCTCGCCTCGCCTCGCCACGCCACGCCAGGGGGTAATAAAGTATATGGGGATGAAAAACGTAGAAGGAGAAAAAGAGAAACGAGGTACGAGGTACGAGGTATGAGGTATGAGGTATGAGGGTGGATTTTCCTCGGGAGACCTGGGGAATGGGGTGGTGGGTAGCCCCGAAACCCCTGGGCGGGGAAAACTTATTGCCTCGAAACGAAACATCTCCCTCAAAAACCACCCGCCCGAGCTTTTACCGCCCTCATATTGATTCTACTCCGCATGCCGCGGCGTAAACAACCCGAATTTTATCACTAAATTATATACATCTATACATAATACATAAGGGTGGAAAAATAGCTGTACCATATTCTATCAAGAGTCCTCTACTTGTTAAAATTCAAACTAAAAATCAGACTCCAACTATCATATATCATATCCGCTGTCTTAAAAGTCAAATATTTATTTCTATTTTTCTCATCCAATCGCAAAAATCGAATGAAATAGAATAAGAAAGAGTTTGACGAAACAGATTTTTGTTCTTATTTCTTCTATGTTTTGTTTCTGGCAGTTGAAGAGTTTGCACGATTTGTTTTTTCATCCCTTTTTCATCTTCTTCTATTTCTTCTTCTTTTCAATTTCCCGTTCAAATACGTAGTACAAAGATGTATATGTCTATATAAATATATATATATATATATGTATGTATGTGTCTACTGTATATCCCATGATATATATATATATCTGTGTAATTCTTTATTCAGTTAGCAGCGTGGCTAAAGTTTTACCATTTTGTTGCAGTAGCAGTACCTACCAGCGCATTTTGTTGTACACATATACACGGATATATATATATATACATAGTTGAGGGAACGCAACGAGTGTTTGAGTATTTGTCGAATTGACTGTCGACAATTTCAAAGTTTTAATTTCAGTTTGAGGATTCATTAGGGACATTACGACGGGGAGACGAGCATTCTAGAGAAAGTTTTCCACCAGCCACGCGATCCCTTCTATCTATATAACGTGTACTTTACTCAGCTATCTTATAATTTCACAATTTTACTTTACATCTGTTATAAACCCGTGAGGTTTCCCTGAATATTAAAAAAAAAAAAAGAAAAAAAAAAAAAAAAAAAAACGAAACGTGTATAAATAAATTCGACGATGTTTTTCAACCTCGAAAAATTAAACTCCGTCTTTCTGACACATTTTCTATTTTGAATATCGTGCTTTTCGATTTTTTTGCATTCTTCCCTTTATTCAAAAGTATTTGTTTTTATTCTGAAACCGAACCGTAAAAGAAGGAAGAAAAAATGATGTAAATTTGTTTTATATTTATGATTCTCTTTCTTCTCCTTATTTTTTCTCCTTCTTCGTATTCTTATTTGTTCAAATATTTTGATCGAATTGTTACTCTACTGTATATCGAGGGATGCTGCCACCCCACCCTCGGCAAAAAATAAAACTACCCCTCTAGTCCTCAGCCTCCCTGAAATCCCCCGTCGACGAGAAACGGAAGAAAAAGAAGGGGAAAATGGGACGTGGGGGATGGGGGATGGTTTCGAGGGTGGGATTGTGTGTTCGAGATAAACCATCCCCATCACTGCGTCACGTGTGCCACGCGCTACCATTTTGTAGAAAAAAAGCTAAGAATAAAGTAAAAAACTTAACGTCACAACGTCGCGTCTAGATATAACGAGAAAAATTCATTATTCCAGATTCAAAAAATGAAGAAAAAAAACAAAAAAAAATATAGAAAGAAAAAAACAAAATACCTAAACAACCAAATTCTTCAAATCTACAGTCTCGGAAAAATCATTCACCACTCATTTCGGCTTGATAAAAAAATAAAAAAAACATCTCAAACACGTAGCACTTCACTTTTATATCTTTTCAATTATCCGCACTCGAAATTATTATTTCAAAAAAAATGTATTATCAATTTTCTGGGGCCGATTCGAGCCAGTTTTTATTTAATTTCGTTTAGTTTCAAATGACGAAAAAAAATTTCGGTGACTGTAATGTTCCTCTTCCTTTGATCTAAGATATGGGGAGTTTTGTTAATTTAAAAAAAATCTCCTTTTTTTTTTTCAATTTAATCCCGAAATTTCTAAAGCCATGAAACGAGGGAGCGATGGTCAAGCCGCGAGGTTGGTTCAGCTGTTATCGAGCAACTGACCACCACCGTATGCAACCGCTGTACTGGATGCATTTACCTCTACATCGAGATTTAACCAACTCACGCATACGCGTGTGCATATAGGTATATATCCATATATGGGCGATTTTAAATAGTCTGACACCTGTGGGGAGAATTCGATTAAAAAGAAAAGAAAAAAAAAACAAATCCCACCGTTTTTTCTCTTCCGAATTACTCGACGATTTCAAAAGTCAAAAACTACTAAAAATATGTGAAGAAAATCGACCTTGGGTTTGATTAATTATTCAAGATTTTTCATTTCCTATGATCATCAAGCCCCGGAAAAAAAAATTCGATGAAAATGATTTGCGAATAATTTATCAAAATTTTAGAGAATTTTTCCTCCCGTTTATACTTTCGTTAGAATTTACAGCGTTTGAAAAATTCCATTCACAGCGTTGAAACTTCGGTACCACGATTCCAAATTAATTAAACCGTTAAAATAATCGTCGACCGATTAATTGGTGTCAATGAAAAAGGTGAGAAATAAAATGAATGCTTGAAGAAAAAGAATAATAAATAAAAATAAAAAAAAAAAACGAAAAAACGAAAAAATTGGAGCTCGACAAACCTGGTAGCAGAAATTGTGACTCTGAGCGTTTAGCGATTGCCTGGAGGTCCGACGTGCTTGGAATTAGTGACTGAAATGACCTAGGGGAATGGGTCCCAATATGCCCAAAGGTTCTTTTCTCTAATTTAGGTATGGCCCCACCTCCAGCTCCATGGTAGCAATGTGAGCGAGCACATTCTCGATATACGAACAAAAGATTTGAATAAATAAAAATAGGCTGTTTGAACAATGGTCACGGGTGTCGATGAAGGGAATCCCGTCCCATCCCATCCCATCCCATCCCTTCCCTTACCCCTTTCCATCCCTTAACTATACACCGTTTCCCCGTTTGACCCGACTATTTTTTAACATCTTTTAATACACATATACGCCATATTTATATATAAAACCGTTTAATTTATACCGCAACACATGCAGGATCAATAACACGATCATATAATGCCCACAAAAGTTCGGTCTTCGCGCTTTAATTGGTTTTGTGCATCGCATTAAAAATAGAAAGAAGAAAACCAAAAAAAACAAAAAATCCCAACGGGATTTAGTTCTCATCCTGTTTGCGAATTCACGAGTTTGTCACGGTCCTCGGAGTTTCGGGAAGGGGGTTACGAAAATAAATCAAAAGCACATATACATCGATATATGTATAAGGAAATTCGGATCCTCTGTGAGGTCAATTTGAAGAGTGATTTGAACTATTGAAGAAAATCGATTAATTAATTCCCCAGCAGAGTTTGGAAAGCGAATGAAATTTGCGGATATTATATATTCCGGTGTGTGTATCTACATACATATATATATATATATATACACGTATGTATATTGGCAGGGAAAAGAGCAAAGGCTGTTGGGTGCGATGTTAGAGGGTATAATCCTAGACTGTGACTACGACGAGGAGGAAGAGACTGATCTGCATAAAAACCAGTAAAGCGACAACAACGCCTAAGAGAGACAAGGACTGCATATGCAGACACATCCGTTTATAATATATGTTAATATCTATGTATATCTATGTATATTATAGGTATATAACCAGGGTGCTTCAGCCCGGCTTGGGAAATAAATTAACGGCTGGGTTAAGGCTGAAAAAAATCACATGTAGAATTATATGTGTACATATGTGTGTGTGTGTGTGTGTGTGCAGTTTGACGAAATTTCGAAAATTAGTTAAACGACATATGTATGTGCTATGCGTGTCTAACGAGGACGAAAATTGAAATACATTGAGAAAAATCCATGAAAGAAAAAGAAAAAGAAAAAAAAAAAAATTTACAATTAGAGTAAATTGTAATTAAGGGTTGTTGAGGAAGGATGGGTGAAAAAAAGAAACAAACGAGACGTGCATGTGTATATATATTTATGTATCGAATAACGAAGAGGTGAGTATATGGGAGGTAAAAGTTTTTGCGGCTATATTTGTCGGAGAGATTGAAAGGGTTCTTAGAGAAAGATTTGGATAGTAACTTTAGGTACGGACGGTGGGAACGAACTTATACACAGGGTGGTTGATCCTCGTCGTCTTATGCAAATATATCTTACCTGTATACGTGTGACTTTGCGTGTGTCTTAGATTCACTGTATAATCGAGAGAAGGAATGAAGAGGAGGAAGAAGAATAAGAAAAATAAAAAGAAGAAAAAGAAAAACAAGAAGATGAAGATGAAGATGGAAAGAGTACGGAATGATCGTTGGGGGTGAGGCGATGGAGCGGTCAGGAAGGAGCTGCAAAAACAAAAACCAAAAAAAAAAAACAAAAAAAGGTTAACAAAAAAAAAGGAAGAAAAAACCGTGAAAGAATGAAAACTAGATCGTACACCACATTTTAGTGTATGGTAAAGCGTATGGTGTGAGTTTTGTGCCGCATTGTGCGGATGTCGTATTGTGAAGAGAAGAGAGCTCGTGCTCGGAGTGCCTCAAGTATAGAGAGAGAGAGAGAGAGAGAGGGGTTTCCCCCCCCCTCCACCCCCTTTTTTTTTTTTTTAGACCGGTGGTGTTAGTAGGTAGACTCAGAGTACAGATCTTGCATGTAAATTACAAGAGAAACACGAGACCCCGTATGAAAACGAGAAGTACCTACCAAAAAAAAACACAAAAAAAAACAAAAAAACACAAAAAAAAGTAAAGGAAATTGATAAAAAATAATATAATGAATTAAAGGAGTAAAAAAACTGTGAAATAAACTCGCACCGTCTCGGGAACTCGGGAACTCGGACGTTTTTGGACGACAAAAAATTACCATCTTCTCTTCTCCCTTTTATTTTCGAAATTACATATTCATACACTGTGTGATATCGTTGGAAATAACTTATACGAAATATTATATTATATGATTCGTAGCTCACAATATACAATCGTCTTTTATATCGTCGAACCACGTTTACAAATACCATATGTGTTAGATAATTAATCAGAACGGTATACAATCGTTATTATTATTATTATTATTATTATTATTATTATTTGAGAGACAATTTTTTTATTTTTTCATACTTCAAGGAAGACGAATTTTCGATCGATGGAACAAAAGATCGAAACTTTTTCGATCGATTTTTTGAAATGCGATGCGATGCGATGTAGTACTACTTAGGATCCTTCCTCCTCCACTTCCAGATAGGGTTGTTTGATGTCGACATTACCAAGACGGTGACGTAGCTCGTCTAATACCCCGGCTTGAATTTGTTCCACGTCCTCGGGGGGGCAGTACTCGTCCAAACTGGACCTTAAACATTATTTCATTCGGTTAACGTATAGTCAGAGAAAATTTTATCAAAAAATTTTACCAAGTGTCCTATATTATAAGAGATTTTCATCGAGGGACTCAGAATTTTCGCCCGATACTTTCTTTTCACGCATATTTTTCGATCGAGTCAAAAATACGGTACGGGCGTATCTCTTCTTCTTTTTTCTTTTTTTTTTGATTTTTTGTTTTTTTTTTTGATTTTTTCATATTACATGTGGAAAGAAATATATAGAGTAAGACCACGGATTCGTCCGGAGGCGACATCCGGCGGAGCTGAGGTTTGCTTCTGCCGGAAACGGGTCTGCGGCAAAAATGAGACAGCGGGTTGGAAAGGGGTGGGGGGTGGGGGGGGGGGGGGAGAGGGGGTTGACTCGCGGTCCTAGAATATGGATCGATTTTGTGACGAGGCGACGCGACCCCGGAAGTAGTAGAACGCCTACGTATTCTTTGCAACAGATGGCGGGAGCGCCTCTCTTTTTTACTCTTAGCCACCCCTGAATTTTTGCAAATTTTGACAAGGAATGAAAAAATAGTAAAAAAAAAAAAGGAAAAAAAAAAAAACAGGCGCGAGAAGATGAAGTGCAGAGAGCGAATGAGAATGATCAAAGACACGGAAAATAAAATCGAAATCTAAAAGTGAAAACGGCGGGGAATCTGTTTTTTCGATTTTTCGATTTTTCGAAATCGATTCTTTTCTTTTTTTTTTTTTTTTTTGCGGAAATATTCTTGGTTATAGAATATACTATATAATATACTACTTTAAAACCTCTGACTTGGTACATCGTTTCTTATTTTTTGTCTTTTTTTTTTTTGATAATTTTTGCCGAAGATTTGGGCGCCGGCGAAAGCTGCCATCTATCGTAAGATCGGGAAAGTGTATATCTATGAGGAATTTGTTCACCCCTGTTTTATTTTTTTTTTTCTCGTACACCCTCCCCTCCCCCTGTTATTTTTGGAGGCTGTGAATGGGGTGGGCTTAAGTCGGTTCGAGGTGGAGCCATATTCTACCCTTACAAAAATCAAACCCACCCTTCGCCCTTGTCCAACCCTCTTGCCGCGCGTCGACGACTCCCTTCCTGCCCCCCGTTTCATCCCCTGACATCCTCTTTCATCCCCCTTTCTATAAAACAGTACTAGTGCCATCTGTGATTGTGTCGTTGAAGTCAGCCAGTTCTCGCGAAAACTAAATATAATTGTATTCAATTTTCACTGCAATACTGGAATTAACTTCTTGGTCCTTTTCACAAAATATACAGCCAACGCTTTTCTCTCTTTTCATATTTCAATGAAAAAAAGCTCCCGGATCCGGATTCGGGCTGAAATATTCAACAACGAAAAAAGAACACGTAACCATTTTGAAAAACGACGACGGTAATTCATCCCTCGGAATTTTTCCGATTGTCAAAAAAGCGAAAAAAAAGAAAAAAATTTTACCTCGCTACGGTCACGATTGTCGGTGGCGCGGGTAAAGCGGAAAGAAAAGCTCTGAAAGTCCCGGTTATGAGTCGATCCAAGTCTTGCTGATTCGTAACGTGGTGCGGAAGGTCCGTATCATCCCTGGTGCATCCGGCATCGTGAACCAGGTTCCAATCGACGTCCGATTCCTTGTAGGCGGCGGTGACTTCCCTGTAAATTCTTTCCACGGCTTCGAATCTGGAAAAAACGTTAAATTGTTGAAAAAAAAAAAAAAAATAGTTTCGTTTATTCTCAGGACTTTTCTCCCTTCGTTTTCGGTTTTTAAAACGATCGACGATAGGGGTTGACTAGATCTGCGCACCGAGTATAAAAAGTTGAAGTCAGACACAGGCGATCTCTAAAAAAAAAAGCGAAACTGTGTTACTAGTTTTTTGGTTTATTAAAATTTTTCTTTCTCCTCGATATTTCTCGTGATTCTACATCGACGCTACTTCTAGCCAAGCTTCGGTAGTACCCCAACGGCAGCAGCTGCCACTAGTCGGAACGGTAGCCTCGGGTCTTTCGTTTCGCGCCTGTCGCACTAAGGGGCATTCATTAGGCCATAAAAATGTGAACTGTTTTAGAGATTTGTGGAAAGGATAAGTCGAGTGGCTTGTATAGAATCGAGACCGTATCTAACTCCTAGTGAAAGAAAATGAAAATTTTTTTTGCTCCAAAACGACGAAAAATAAGGAATTCGAAGATATCTCTCAGAAAAATTCATCTCTTCTCATCGAGACCAGGAAAAGAAAAAGGAACATTTGGGGATGGGGAAAATTCCGAGAGACTCTATTTCGAATTTCGAGATGGGTAGGGGGTGAAAAATTTTGAACAATAAAAAAAAAAAAAAAAAAACTAGAAGGAACTCGGTGTGTTTCTTGAACAAGTGTTTACGGAAAAAATGACTAATAAAACTAAAAAAGGGTGCTAATAAGGGTTGTATAAGAAAGGTAGGAAATGAATAGCCCCTATAGCGATTGCGAAGATCATTTGACACTGACACGAGAGTCGGGGCATTAAAATTTAAGTCGTCTACCTAATGCCAGTAATAACGGTCTTATAGCAAGGCAAGGCAGGGCAGGGCAAGGCAAGGCAAGGTAAGGCAAGGAAAGGCAGGACAAGGCAAGTAAGGGCCACGCCACGGCTTAATACGCTGCGGTATTAACGTTGGATATTTTTTTTTTATTTTCCTTTTTTTTTTGGGAGGGAGGGGGGGGGGGGGGGGGTTCCTTAGGCGTATATCTACACCTAGTACAGGTAAAGTATAGTAGTAGCCTTTAAGATACATAGGTATATATATATACTCCTTGAACGGGACACGTAAATTATAGGTTTTAAAAACAACTCAACCAATGTAACGTATAATGCTTACCCCCGGGTTTTTTTTTTTTTTCTCTCTTTTTATATCCGTGGCGATTTACCCTAGAGAAAAAAAAAAAAAAAAACTACTCTCTAATTCGCCAGCTTGCCGCCAAAGTTCATTTAATTTTTTCTCTTTGTTGTTTTTTTTTTTACTTTTGTTTCGAATTCGTTTTTTTTTTTTTTTTCATATTCTAAGCCCGAAGCTGGGGCTTGTAACTCTTTCACTATCAGGCTCACGTTGCGGTCAGCTATTAAAACACAGAGTTTCACGATTTAGTCGGCGTTATTTTATTTTTTTTCTAATCGTCGTTTCCAATTTCGATACATACTAATTTTTCTGTTTTTTTTTCTGGTTTTTCTTTTTAATATTATTGTTTAATTCCTTTCCGAGAACCGCGCCTCTTCTCCTTGTATTCTCATTTTCAAATTTCGGTTTTTATCTTTCATTCTTTCTTTCTTTCTTTCTTTCTCCTTCTTTTTTTTTTTTCTAATTTATTTATTTATTTATTTATTTTTTCTTGTTTCTTCATCTGGGAAATAATTGCTTTTCATTTATTCATGACACGCGACCGCCGCCGTTACCCGCGCGGATACTGCGAGAAGAGAAGAATCTTTATCAAAGCGAATGGAAGCTGCCAGTTTTTTTTTTTATTTTTTTTTTTTTTTTTAATTTTAATTTTTAATTTTTTTATTTTTAAAGATAGGTAGGTATATTCGTTTATATTCACGAACAACAATTTAACGGATACAAGTATATAATTCCATTTTTATTTTCACCCTCGAATCGAATATCTTTTCAGTATTTTTTTCTTTGTTTTTTTTCTTCTTATTTCTTTCCCTCCTTCTCTCTTCTCTATTCTCAACGTATACCGGCCAGGTTTCTCGCCCAGAACTGATAATCTTGAAATATGTTTTCCCTGACCAGACCGGCTAATCTAAAACGGATTAAACCGTGCCAGGTGGACCGTTGGGTTATGATAACCATCCGATATATCCACCGTGTTAACTATTGTAAACGCGTCTTTCTATCTACTTATTTTTTTAATTTCTCCCGTTTTTCTTACATTTTTTTTTTCTTTTTTTTTTGTTTTTTTTGATCGAGTTCCTTTTTTTTCTCAACTTTCTCCTTTTTCATATATACCTATTTAATTATTCCCCGTAACACCGCCGGTACGTTGTACCACCTGCTTCTTATATTCGACTTCTTCTCCCATAGCCTCGCAGTCAGAGAAAAACCGGTCAAATTTTCATTATTTTATTTTATTTATTTATTCTTATTTTCTTTTTCGAACGACATTCGACGAATTTCTAATTTTTCGAAATTTCTTTATTTTTTTTTCTTTTTTTTGGTTCTCTCGATTTCAATCCCATAATCGAATACTCGAAAAGTTTCGATGTCATCGCGATATGCGACCTGACCCTCCCCCCTCCGCGGTACCCTGCGACATCCGTATATATACATACACCCCATTTAACTGCCGAGCGACTCTTTCGATCTAATCCAATTTTTCCCCTTCCCTCGTCCTTCGTTCAATGGCATTAGAGAGAAGAAAAAAGGGCGAATGAAGTGAAAAAAAAAAAAAAAACAAAAAAAAACTGAAAAAAAAAAACTAACGTTCAAATTCGGATGTCAGAGCGTCAGTGCGCCGCGTGCTGAACGCACGTATTATACATACATACGTATACGGTTTTATAAACGAGAGCGAAAGGCTATTGAACAATGGCGCAGGACGAGAAGAAGAAGAAGGAAAAAAATGGTAGGAAAAAGAAGTAAAAAAAAAAAAAAAAAACTACCAAGAGGGGGGTGGGGGTTCATTACGAAACGGGGGCAGGGGTTCCACATACATTGTTTGTCGATCGCACATATATAGCGGAGCGAGGAACCATGGGGGGAGAGAAAGAGGGAGAGAGAGGAGAGAGAGAGAGAGAGAGAGAAAGAGAGGAGGCATCGAGGGGTGGAATAAGAAAAAAGAAAAATGGGAGAGAGAGCGTAACGTATGCAAATGGCGCTGTACGGAAAAAAAACGAAAAAAAAAAAAAAAAAAACCCGGTGGATTGAAAGAAGAAAAAATGGCCCTGAACGGGAACGCGACGCAACAAAAAAAAAAAAAGAGAAAAAAAAATGAAAAAAAAAAAAAAAAGACAAAGAGAATCAAACCCGATGAACGAGAGAAAAGTGCAGGGCGAAGGTAGGTAGGTAGGTATAACGCGACGTAATCAGATGATCAATTATTGAAATGAGGTTAAAAAACAACAAGGGTTGACGGCGGGTTTTGGGATGCACTCGATGATCATGCTGCACAGGGACTACCGAAATCACGTATCTATTACACGGTCTACCCATGGGGTATTGGGTGGGGCATTGAACACGAAGCGTTGTTCTCTTTCGATCCATCCTTGCATCCTTGGATCCGCGTATTATATGGCCCAGTTGGTGAAATATTAATGCATGCGCGAATCTCCATATTGCAAGAAGGTAGTTCTGGCTCTTTGTTATACTCGTAGAAAATCTTACTCCGGTATCCACCACGACCGATCTTATTTTTCTTGTTTCTTCTCTTCTAGCGGGTCCTTGGAGATCCTGTGATGCCATATGCGATGCGGTACAGTTCAGTGATCCTCACAATGAGATCGTTATCACTCTTTTTTGTTATTTTTTTACCATTTTTATCTACAGTTCCTCCGTCGACATTCTCCACCCTCGGTACCATCGTTTTTACGTCACGAACTACCCCTTATATCATTCGGCGTTACTTACCCCGTAGCAGAAGTACAGGAAATGGCAAAAAACTTGCGAGATGAAGGAGAAGCCAATTCCTCTGGTTAGAATCCGAAGAAGACTTGAGACGCCGATGATGAGAAGCGAGAATTTAGCGAGTCGTTTGATGTCGAGGCATGAAACGGTGGCGGCATTGTTAGATCGACACGTTTCAGGACCGAAGGATAACGCAGCACTTAGCCCTCGCATATAATTAGGCGAGTATTACCTCTGTTCAGGTTCTCAGGATAGGTAGATACGGGATAGAGGTAACGTATACCGTATCCGTACCGGCGTGTCACGTGGCCTTCAAAAAATTAGGGTGGATACACTGTGTAGTGCCGGCGGCTAACCCATCCGGGTGCAAACGGGTCCCTGTGCATAAAAACACAGAAGGAACTCATTATGTGCTTCTGGTTCTAGCGGGGCGAACTCTCCTCCATTTCAGGGGCAGGGACATCGCATATTTATAGAAGAGTTTCAATCCGGATCCGTGCGAACGGTTTTTAAACGCACTGCCCCGGGTCGTTGGTCCTGGTCCTCGTCCTGGTCCGGGTCCTGGGTACGTGGAGTTTTTGAGACCGACCGGATTTCGATCCGGTCTCTTTTCTTTCATTCGGGACCTCTGAAGATTTTAAATACACCGTTGCTGATGGGATCTCCCGTTTTCAGAGCCCCTCGTGAGATCGTAAAGCGAGGGCGAAGGCCGAAGAATTAAATTTCAAACATCAATTTTTTCCCTATCCTAGATCGTTGCTATCCTTTACCCGATTTTACAGCATGTTTCAGTCATTTCAACATGTTTCAAGCCATTTTAGCACGTGTTTAATCCATCTTCAATCAATTTCGACATGTTTTATGTCATTTCAGGACACGATCCACCGCTTTTTATTCTAGTTCAACATGTTTCGCGTCATTTTAGGACATGTTCAATCCATCTTCAATCAATTTTAACATGTTTTACGTCAATTCATAGCATGTTTTTACGGTTTAAATTGATTTAAACATGTTTCAAGTTATTTCAGTGCATGTTTCATTCATTTTCAACCCGTCTCAGACCGATTTAGGGCGTGTTTCAACGGTCTAAACTGATTTAAACATGTTTCAGGTTATTTTGGTGCATAATCTACCGATTTTCATTCAAGTTTAACATGTTTTAGATAATTTTGAAAACGTGTTTTGACAATTATAAATCGTTTTCGCACATGTCTCGACAATTTTCAATCAATTTTAACATGTTTCAGATCATTTGAATGCATGTTTCATCAATTTTCAATCGATATAGAGATGATTCAAGTTATTTTCGCGCATGTTTGATACATTTTCACTCAATTTTAACATGTTTCGTGCCATGAAAGCTCGTGTTTCGTAATTCTTCAACTTGTTTCTATATATCTCGATCAATATTACCTCAAGTTCTGACTTTTCCAAATTGATTTCATCACATCTGAATAAATTCTATCATCGAGTGAATTATTTCCTTTCATTCAAGCTCATGCTTAGAGAAGTCTAACGATTCGTCGGATATGAACACGTTTCAATTAACTTCAGTTTTTAATCGGCGTGTTTCAATCCATTACACGATTCACGCAAACCACTTTGAGGTAGCTGAAAATCAATTAACTCTTCTCTCAGCGACTGTCAGTAATTTGAGACCATTACTCAATTAAGAATAAAATTAAATACAGTAATCTGATCTAACCGTAAATAATGAAAAAAATAAAAAATAAAAAAATCACAAAACCCCATTAGGGTGGTAATTGGAAGTGATTTAAAGTCGGAGTTACGCTCCTAAAATTCCTCAACAACAAAGATCTTCAACTAATGATATAATTGTGTTACTCATACGTATACTATATGCAGTATACCATATACATAGTATATAAACGTATACCTAATAACGTATCTATATCACCCCTCGGTTTAAATCAGAATTTGTTTTTTCCCTCCCTTGCGGTAATCGATTATTGGCTATTATATCGATGAATGGTTTGCGGCAGCTCGGTGTATGTAACCTGTCGATATCCGATCCGGAAAAAAAATATTTCCACTCATCCCCGTACAATATACCTATAGCAGGCACTCGGTGCATCAACCATAGATGCATGTATATATGTATGTATGTATACAGATACGTAGGTATACAACACACATTGAAATATCTGTAAATAGGAACGGAGCAGGTATCGAAAGGTCTGCAGGTATCGAATTGAACCGCTCGACTGCTGCTGCAGGGGTAGAAAAGTCAATCAATAGATATTCATCCCCATCGACTCATCGACCCATCGCCCCATTGATGCACGTTTAGTCACTGCATTGAACTGCATTGAAAATGAATGGAAACGAATGAAAAAAAAAAAAAAAAACAAAAAAGGAAAAAACTTCACACAAACAACTGCAGGTACCCAAATCTACCTGCTATCCTTTTAGCCAGTGGTTCTATATAATTGATTGATTGACTTCCGATAAACGGTGAATCGACCTGTCGTTTGGCTCGTGCCCTGACTCTTCCTTTTTCTTTACCTGCGAATTTAGTAATCTGAATTTTCACGTTCCATGACAGGGAAAACATGTCTTGTGTCTTTTTTGGTATTCCGAATACGAGAAGATGGATTTTGAGAAGACGGATGCTGAGGCTTCGATGATCACTTTCGTCTTTGGGAATATGGATGGATTATAATTTGGATATATATATATATATATATATGAGGCCCGGAGAGATAGAGGGAGGAAGAGATCAGTGGGAGATAAAGGAAGATCAGGGATGGAAGATAAGTGAAGAAGATTGACGACGGTTTGCCCGGTGGCCTCCTAGCAGCTATCCGACAACCCCACAATCGGCGGGCTCCGGGGTGAGGGAAATCGACCCCCGGCTCGTCTCGTTTCGTCCCAAACCCAAACCCAAACCCACCCCAACCCAAACCCCGAGCTCCGTCCCACACCAGCCTGAAAGCAGCACGTAATTGCCGACGACGCGGCACGCCGTCCTCGTTAAATACGCAAATTAACTGCCAGAAAACGAAGTGAGCTGACAAACGGCGACTAGGTGTAGGTACCGAGGAGGGAAATGAGACGGAGAATTGAAGAGAAGGTGAGGTGAAAGACCAAGACCAAGTTAGGAGGAACACCCGATCCGAGGTGTACCCCGGTGAAACGCACGACATTTTTATCACTAGTTTCTTCGAGACACTAATTCACCCCAATTTTAACCCCTGCCATAAATACCTCAAGGTTTTGAGAAGAGATGAAGAGAGGAATGGGAAATGGGAAGGAAAGATTTGAGCCTTGATTAAAACGGAAATAAAAAATACAAGATGCTTGTGATCCGGTTTTTTCAATGAGTATGTGTGCAACGTGCTTTTACCTTGGGGGAATTCCTGCCCGTAGGAGACTCACGTAGAGAAGAGAAGAGAAGAGAAGAGAAGAGAAGAGTCGTTTTTATTTATTCGTCTCCACGGAGCCGCCCATTTCTAATTATAAACCTGGTTATATTATATAATCACGTACCCTGAAGAAATGAACGAGGGTTTTAGTGGGGTCCATGAACCTCACACGTCCCTCGTATACCCCCTCTGAGAAATGCAAATTTCTCTACACCGCTCCCCGTTGCTTATTTCTAGACGTGGACAGCTGTCTTAAGGCTCCTTTAGGCCTCTAGCCCTTTATTTTTCACACTTTTTACATATTTCATTATGAATGGGGATGGAAGATCGAGATCCGACCAACGGCGGGTGTCGCTTGCAGATCCTTCGACCCTGAACACGGTTCTGTTTAGAGAAATGGTCCGACTAGTCTCGTTTCAGAGAAAACTGTATCAGAGAGCTTCTGAAAAATTGCTAAATCGCCAATTCGGGCGTTGGAAAGAATTTTGAACATTTCTGGGAATCGAGAATCGGTCAATTTTATAGATTTTTTTATGCCGGAGCTACAGTCACACCGTTTCAAAAAATCTATTTCCAAACTACGAAACAAAGCTCTCGAGTATCTGAAGACCGATTTCGGCTTTGATCGATCACAAAAACGAGAAAAAAAATTTAAAAAAAATGTGTCTAATGGCCATTTTCGTTTCCGTTTAGAATCGATCATTTCGAGAACGAAAAACGGTGTATTAAATCTGCGAACGGATTCGTATTCATGGTAGAAAAGTGTCTGAAATTTATTCCTCAATTATATATTTCACCGGGAATTTCAAGCCGAATTATAACGACCCTTTATAACAGATAAAAAAAAAAAAAAAAATGAAAATTTCAAGATTAAATAATTTCTTGATGCACTAAACGCGGATCTTTGATGAATACATACATACATATGTGTATACGCACGCTGGGGCAGCACGCTGCCTCGAGACTCCTGCAGACTCCAGGTTTCTTCCTGCATCATGTGGCGCATAATTTGCATACACACAGTATCTTAATTGGGTTACGACAGGAAAGGATCTAAAGGCTGTGGAATACAAAAAAAAAAAAAAAAAAGAAAAAAAAAAAAAAAAAGAAAGAGAGAGGGAGAAAGACCAAAACTGGTTACAGTTCACACACTCTCTCTCATAATTCGTACCACGAAATTCTCCCTATTATTCTAGGCTGGATTTTTGGGTATGAAAAGCTCGCCAATTGCTCCACACACATGGATCCCAACGCGCATGCACATTGCACATGGAAATAAATACGTATGCTAAAATCTCGTCGGTATAAACCGGCGATGAAATTCTCTGGTTAATTCCGACGATGAGAAGTCGAACCCTCAGCCTACAGCCAGGAGACTTTGCATATTAAAGAACGACTTCCCACTGGGTAGGTAGGCATGTAACATGTAACATACGTGCGTGCGTTAAGGTGTGAGAAAAATTAGGCGATCCGTGATCTCGACTAATTGGGTCTGAGCGATTCGACGATTCGCGGGAAGCTGGGTAATCGGAGAATCGATAAGGACCAGGTTTCATGGGATTTGAAACTCGTTTTCTCACCGGGTAAATGCACAGAGAGGCATGTGGGTACGCACGAGGTACGCTAGGCTACAGAAGGTCCTTCCGTTTTCCGTTAGTGAAGCAAAAAACTTTTTAAATAAAAACAAAAACAAAGGATCCCCGAAAAGGTCCGGATGGAACGAGGGGCCAGACCGAACCCCAGCCTTTATTTAGACCCTAGGAATCCTGGCGTGAGCAAGTCTCCCGATCCTAGTCCCGTTAGGGCGGTCGTTGACCTCGAAAAGGCGGAATATAAAGCGGACGAAGACCGGAAACGGTCAGAAACCAGAAAACGGGTCTTCCTTCAGAATTTTTAACGTTCTTTTACCTTCCATCATCATCAGCTCCAGTCTGCTCTTGATTTTGATCAATATCAAGGTGTGCCATTAAATTTCTCTATACATGTGTATACGTGAATATATACCGGGCCCCTTTCACTGATCTCGGATCTCAAGGTGGAAGCAATAACGTACTCCATAAGGCCCCGTTGAATTTCCCATATACGAGGCCTCAGGACATGAAAAAACGACACATTGTGATGTGATGTATGCATAAAGGGCTGCCAGCTATGGGACTAGAACAAAGCTCTGATAAAAACGTTTCGGCCCGGTGCGATGGCGGAAGGGGACAGTGAGGGCCGAAAGGAACCCTCACATTCACACATGGGAACCCATGTACCTCCACATACGTATTATATTGTATATTATATGTGCAGACTGTTTTCCGCTTCCTCTTCTTCTTATTCGTCTTCTTCAAACCAGACCAGCATCGATTTCAACGGCCTAGTTTCTCATGGGATGTAAAAATCTGTGATTTTTCGCACATGTGGGAGTCTGCAATCTCTTCGAATCCTTTTTGATGAACGAATGGCACGAATTTTTGGGCCTGGTCTCTCCTTCCGCGCAAAAATTTCTTTCCACCTTTCGGAAAATCCGCGTTTGATATTCGCAGAGATTTTTCGTTACCAATCTGCTGGCTCCTGAAGATCTGAATGAATCCCACGTATGTATGTATATACGTATGGAAATATATATATGAATATATGGAGATATTTTCGTACGTGCCCCAACTGCATCCGCATTAACCTATCTGGCCTGTATACATAATACGAAAGCCGAATGGTACCTACGTCTACCTCCACAGTTCAACCGGAGAATGGAGGCCAGTCCCAAGTGAGACCCCGGACGGTGAGCATTAACCCGTTACCGCGTCTTGTTGAATACGTGATTTGAGGGAGGCGGAATAGTATCTGATTTTTTTTTTTCTCATAAAAAAAAAGTCGACTTCTCATTTTCGAATCGGTTTTTGTTTTTATACTTTTTTCTTCTGTTTTTGCCCGCGAAGTCTGCGCCACCTAGAAGACCGTGATTCGAGTCGAAACTAGACGAAACATCGAAGTGATTCTCGTGGGAATGAATTTTTTTTTTTTTTGGGGGGGCTTTTTACTTTTTTTTTTTGCTGTTTTTTTTTTTCTTTTATCTTCTTTCTTCTTTTCACGTCACGACTTATTAACACCGGGTCCTAATGCCACGTCGTTTATCACGATCCACGCGAATCAGACGTGTAAGCCTGGCGATTTAAGTTCGAGTTATCTGATTGAGAATGAGGAGGAGATAAATTGAGAATTTAAAAGTAGAAGGGAACGTATTTCCAAATTTCGTATATCGATATATATATATGCATGTATATTTGTTGGTTGAATTTGCAAGGGAAAATTTGTTTCGAAAAAAGAGAAAATAATAGAAAATTAGAAAAACGATTTCAAGGATTTGGAAAACCGCGTGAAATAATCAGCCGCGGGTATAAAAAAATCGACGAAAAAAACGGCACGAGTGAAATTTACCAACCCCTTGGCTGAAACCTGTACCAAAATGGCCGCCAGACCAACACGTGCTTCCGGGACGCGACTCGATCCTAAAATTGTGGATTTCCGGTTTTCGGAATCACCTGTATATTTTAATCGCGATCTTACGATTCGGTGAAAAATTAGGGGTGGACACAACGCGGGAATATCCATGTCTCGTATAAATTTTGGACGCTATTAGAAAAGGAAAAAGTATTTTCATCGTCTTTCTCTTTCTGATTTCTGATTTTTCTTTGAAGTACAAAAAAAAAAAAAAAAATGTCTATTCTCTTTTTTTTTTCCTTTCTTCGAGTAGATTTTCTACCCTTAGAATCTCTACTCTGATTCGAACTATTCGGTTGAGGTGATTTCGAAAATTTGGAACTTCGATCCAACCCCCTCAAGACGTGTGAGGTACACATATACTATATTTGGAAGAAAATTCGAAGAAAATTCGCGCGCCATAATGTAGAAGAGCAATGAATCTGGGTACGTATTACCTATCTAGAGCATAAAATTCTCTACACTATACCCGGTTTCATATATATATATATATCTCCGTGATATGGGAAGGTCCCTACACGAGAACATTCATCTTCCATACTCTATTGATCCGTAAGTGGCGCGGAGCGGTAAGCTTTCGGATTCTTCGCGAATAAGAAAGAGGAAAAAAGAGGGTAGCAAGGGCGAGGGCGAGGGCGAGGGCGAAAGCTCGGTGTGCGATGAGGAAATAGGGGGCTCTGGGACGGGGGTGTACAAAAAGGGGAAGCGGCAAGCCGATGGTTTGGGATGAGAAAGAAGGAACGAGAAAAAAGAAGAAAAAGAAAAAACTATATATATATATATATATATAGGAGCATGAGGAGTTAAAGTAACGGGGGTGGGGTTTGGGGGTGAATAAAAAGAGATAGGACCCACTCGCACGATTAGGTACAGCGACCCTAAAAACTCGCGCGCCACGCGCGCTCCCGCGGAATGAAATAATAATATTAAGATGGAACGGGGCGCGACGTCGTCGTCGTCGTCGTCGTAGTCGTCGTCGTCGTAGTCGACGGTGAGGGAAAAAAAGTGTAGGTACGATGGGTGCGAGGGTAAAGGAAAGAAAGAAAAAGAAAAAAAAAAAGAAAAAAAGAAGAAGAAGTTAGGGGGCAGGGGACTGACAGTGACGCAAGAACCTTTTTCATCGCCCCCAACCCCAGCCCCCAACCCACCCACAACCTTTTTACCTAACCTAGTATATCTCTCTGCACATCCACCCCCAACCCCCAAACCCCAGATCTCCGACCCCTACTACCAACTGACGAATCCACACGCGAGGCAAAACGCGTACTTTGAGAGTCTAATGGAGAACCGGCCGCGCCGCAGCTTCTTTTGAGAACGAGAGGAAAAATTGAGGGTGGATTTAGGGAAAGGGAAAGGAAATATGTGTATGTATACATGTGTGTATGAAAATTGTATTTTTTTCGCTGGTTTTTACCCCCGTTTCTGAAGAAAACAATATTCATTTATGGGGTGAGTGGGCCAGTGGATGGACTCATCCCCAAAAATGCGTGGAAGTAGTTTGGAGAGAACTGAATCGTGAAAATTGTGAAAATCCGAGTTTCACGTGAATTTTTTGCTCCAGGACGGAGTTTTTTCTAGTTTTCCAAATCATTTCGGATTTATTTCGACGGTTTCGTACGAAAAATACGAAGGAAAGAATTGTAGAGAAAAAACCAAAGAAAAAAAAGAAAAGAATGGTTTCGAATTTGGTTCGATATTCCGTCTCAAGGCAGCGTGCCTGTAATATCAATAAAATTTAACAAGGATTGCAAAAGTTTCTGTTTTTCGGCCGTAAACCCGTGCCAATATTTCTTTATCGCATGCCATCGAGATTCGCGTATTGATATTTCCGAAGAAAGCCACAATTCCAGAGAATGGATGAAATCCAAGTATCGTTACGTAAAAAAAAAGTTACGTCTACGATCTAAAGAAAGAAAGAAAGAAAGAAAGAAATAAATAAAAAACGAAAAAGAGAAAAACAAATTTCGAAACCGTCGATTTTTTCATACTCGAATAAAATTTGTCAAAAATAAATTCGCGATCGCTTCTAATATTGGAGATCCAAACTTTTCCCCAAATTCTATTATCATATCGCACAGGGAAAAAACGAAATCAAAAAAAGGAATATTTTCACCGAAAACCAAAAACCAAAAAAAAAACAAAATGAATTTCTTTTAATCGTCGCTGGATTAATCGGATTATCGCTCGACTCGTTACGGTTACTCGATTTCTTTCTCAGCTTCCTTTTTCCTTTTTCCTTTTCCCGTTTTTCCGTTTTTCCTTTCTCTCTCGTCTCTGTTTCTCTCCGAAGGGGATTTTGGCCGTGAATTATACCCCGCGCATATCTGATTAGATGAATTTTTAAATTACCTCTTACCAATCAATGAGGTCGTATGTAGGACCGTCACGTTTTCGCCCAACTCGCCCTACTCGCTTATACTCTCTACTCTATATAACAGCCAAGGAGTAGCGTTTTCATTTCTCTTCGGCTTCGACTTTTTCAATTTTTTTTTTTTTTTCTCTTTTCTTTTTCACTCCTTACTTAAGAATTTTTTTTTTCCTTTCCTCGTTCTCCTTCATCCCACTTCCTCCCGTTTCTCCGCTTCTGCACTCTACACCGCTTTCTTTCTTTCCCTCCTTTTTTCTTTCCCTTTCTTTCCTTCACCGATGGAGGAATTATCTTACGCACATAAATTGCTAAATCAGCATCGACCCGATCCAATACGTTCGGGAAAAAAAATATTGCCACCCCCCCCTTTCCACCCCCGCCCCCGTCGAAAAAAGTAGGAGAAAAAAAAAAGTCCAAAAGAAGAGGAAAAAGGAGAAAAACAAAAAGGAAAAAAAATATTCCGGGCAAACTTCTTCGGCGGAATTCCTTCTCTCCTTATTCGCCCCCGGGAAAACTTTTTCCTTACCGCGCGGGGCGAAGGATACGGAAAAATGTACGTATCATCTACGGTCAGACTGTATAGACTGGACGCGTTGTCCCGCGAAGAAATTTGCGACGCGAAAGGAAGAGAGAAATGGAAAAAAAACGAAAAAAAGAAAGAAAAGAAAAACCGGAAAAACGGAAGAAATTCACGAAAAGGGAAGGATCAGTTTTTAGAAGAGGGAAAAGAAGATGAAAAATAAATAAACAAAAATCTGTCGGACGAAGGCGGGAAAATTTCTCAACAGGGGATGAATTTTGTCAAGAAAAAAATTTTTATTTTTTTTTCATTTCTCACACACGCGAAACCGTTTTGTGTTTTTTTTTTTTTCTCCCTCCTCTTCACAGTTTCGCGTTAGTCGCTCGTTTATCATCCCTTGTTTCGAATTTTTTTTCTTTCACGAAGCCGCGAGATTGCAGCGGCGGGGCTGTTGCACCCAGCATCTCATTATAATAGAGTATTTAATATAAAATATCGGATATATAGATATCGTACA
The DNA here is from genome assembly GCA_963966615.1 of Tenthredo amoena. Lineage (NCBI taxonomy): Eukaryota > Metazoa > Arthropoda > Insecta > Hymenoptera > Tenthredinidae > Tenthredo > Tenthredo amoena. Next base: position 2,481,429 of record OZ016498.1, on the reverse strand, counting down.
TATGTATATATACTACACATGTACATCGGAAGAGAGATGAAGAGATGAATGAATAAATAAATAATATATATTCGTTAGATAAAATTCTTTTCTTTCCCTGTTCTTTTTTTCTTTTTTTTTTCTTTTTCTTTTTCTTCTACTCGTCCGCAACTTTAATTACATCCCTTAAGCGGATATACAGCAAGCCTCAGAGAGTCGGGCTTGCTTTTAATGAAATCCCCAAGAAAAGGTACTGTAATATGGGTACCGTAACAGGAATCAGAACCCAGTATTATTAAATATCATCGTTCCTATGTATGTATTATAGGTACGTATACATACATACACATCTCTATTTCCTGGCTGTACCATTGGACCAATGTTACTCGGCATATTATACATATAAATATATATACACATATATTTATAAGGTATATATATGTATAGCAGCTGCCGTAACGTACTTGGGCAATAAAAATAATTAAAATTTTCTTATATCGTTTCTCTACCCCTCCGCGTGTACCGCTGCGATGCGTTTTTCTTTCTTTTTTTTTTTTTTGTACCCCGTTAAACAACCCTCGAAATCAGAAAGGAGAAAAAAAAAAAAAAATTACAATTAAAACAGCAAAGAACAGGGATAAAAGATAAAATTGAATTAAACAAAAATTAAACGCAAACCTGTGGTAACGAAGATCATTGCGCCTTTATTGTACCTGCACACATATATACGCACCTGTATATACAGAAGTGAAACAACAACCGAAGGGAGTCGTTATTACGTGTAACGAAATAAAGAAGAAAAGAAGAAAAAAAGAAAAAAAAAAATCGACCAAAAACCAGTCAAAATCGAAGTCTGAAAAATTCTTGATTCTATTTTTTTTTTTTTTTTTTTTTTTCGATTCTTTCGCACGACTATGGCGAACTCGAGGAGTATAGGGTAGGTATATGGTTTCCAAAGGGCGCAAGCGCCTAGCCCTATTTTTTCTCGCGCTCGGCTTCCAAGACGAGGGTGAATATCGGGGGTGTGGGTTGTTGCAGCGACTAGGGGTGAGGGGCTGGGGGCTTGGGGGGGAGGAGTAGTGATGGTGGTGATGGTGGTGGTGGTCGTGGTGGTGGTTAGCGAGGTAAGGGTGTTGCCAGGGGCAACGCTAACGAGCTCCATGAGCGACGTCAGATAGGGCGAGTCCTCGCCCCCGTTTCCACCCCTCTTTTTTACCATTCCCAACCCCCGTATTTCGTCCTTGCCGACAAACCCATGGGTCCCGGACTCCCGGTGAACGTCGGTTACGTATAAACATCCACGTGGTTCTTTTCTACCCCCACCCACCCCCGTCCCCCCCCAAACCTCTTTCACCCTCTTTCTATACATATATATAACTTCGATCGAAAAAATTCCCAGAAGATTCAATAACACGGATATTATACGTATACATATGTATATGGGAGGCATATGTCGTTCATATTGCCTGAAAAATAATAATAATTGTAACAAGGGTTGGATTTGATGAGAAAAAAAAAAAAAAAATTACAGAAAATACGTAAGAGCTACCCCGATGTAAGGTGATATCGAGGAAATTGAGGAACAACAAACAGGGAATCGGGATAAGAACGAGATAAATAAATAAATGAACGAAGGGCGCTCTCTCGTGGATATATATATTTTTTATTTTCTTTCCCTTAATCAGGTAAAGTGATATTTATCGTGAAAATTGAGTAACGGATAAACAATCGGGGAGCCTTTTGTTCGGGATTTTATTTACAAACGTTATTCGAGGATTTTTGTAAACGAAGAGATGGATGAAAAATAAAACGTGAAGTAAGTAAAGAAAAAGAAAAGGAAAACAAAAAAGTAGAATGAAAAGGAAGATCCGTTTTTGGAATTTCCAGGAGATTTGTCTCGATTACGAGCTGCGATGAGTCTATTACTAATTGTTGGCGTAGGTCGTCTGTTTTTATGGGGATGTGATTAATGAGGGGTGGAGGGGTTGGTCCTTGCGGTACAGGACTACGGAATTTGACGGAGGGAATTCGGGAGAACAAAAAAGAAGAAAAAAAAAAAAATAAAGAAAGAGAAAAAAAAAGAATAAAAGACGAAGAAGAAGGGCTTGACATTATCGCTAAAGACCCTGCAGAGGGATGAAATGTAATGGAAGAGAGGGATGAAACGAGAGTGAGAGCGAGTACACGGTTGAGGTTTTGGAGAAGGGATGAGGACACCGTTCCTCCAGAATTCAAACGAAAAGGGAGACACGGTGGTGGTGGTAGGCTGGGAAACCTGCAAGGGGATGGCAATTACGTAATCAAGTAATTAGTCCCGGACCTGGGATAACTGCTTTCGTCGAAGCCTTGGCGTCGTCGGTTCGGCCCTACGTTTCTTCTCATTCTACGCTTCTTACAAACCCCACCTTCCAACCCCCGACTAATAACACTGCGAAAGTTAAACGGCGCTGCAGGGATCTTAAAATGAAAATAAAAGAACGAACGAAAAGAGAATAAGAAGGAGTATAAGATGGGCTGAAAAGGTCCGAGAGTCTTCCGCATTCTAGCAAAAAGCTTTCGAACATGTTTCACGGAGTTTGCCAAAGACTTTTCAAAGCTCGTGATCCTGAGTCGATCTAAACATGTTCTTAAAACGTTTCTGATTAATAAATGTCCGAATCATGTCCACGGTGAAGGGAGAATGCTATAATACAGGGTGTAATTTAGACAAGATACAGAAACAGAAATACGAAGAACAAGATGGGGTAAAAAGGTCGAAGAGTCTTCCACATTCTAGCAGAAAGCTTTCGAACATGTTTCACGGAGTTTGCCAAAGACTTTTCAAAGCTCGTGATCCTGAGTCGATCTGAACATGTTCTTAAACCGTTTCTGATTAATAAATGTCCGAATCATGTCGACGGCGAAGGGAGAATGCTATAATACAGGGTGTAATTTAGACAAGATACAGAAACAGAAATACGAAGAACAAGATGGGGTAAAAAGGTCGAAGAGTCTTCCACATTCTAGCAGAAAGCTTTCGAACATGTTTCACGGAGTTTGCCAAAGACTTTTCAAAGCTCGTGATCCTGCGTCGATCTGAACATGTCCTCAAACCGTTTCTGATTAATAAATGTCCGAATCATGTCCACGGCGAAGGGAGAATGCTATAATACAGGGTGTAATTTAGACGAGATACAGAAACAGAAATACGAAGAACAAGATGGGGTAAAAAGGTGGGAGAGTCTTCCACATTCTAGCAAAAAGCTTTCGAACATGTTTCACGGAGTTTGCCAAAGACTTTTCAAAGCTCGTGATCCTGAGTCGATCTGAACATGTTCTTAAACCGTTTCTGATTAATAAATGTCCGAATCATGTCGACGGCGAAGGGAGAATGCTATAATACAGGGTGTAATTTAGACAAGATACAGAAACAGAAATACGAAGAACAAGATGGGGTAAAAAGGTCGAAGAGTCTTCCACATTCTAGCAGAAAGCTTTCGAACATGTTTCACGGAGTTTGCCAAAGACTTTTCAAAGCTCGTGATCCTGCGTCGATCTGAACATGTCCTCAAACCGTTTCTGATTAATAAATGTCCGAATCATGTCCACGGCGAAGGGAGAATGCTATAATACAGGGTGTAATTTAGACGAGATACAGAAACAGAAATACGAAGAACAAGATGGGGTAAAAAGGTGGGAGAGTCTTCCACATTCTAGCAAAAAGCTTTCGAACATGTTTCACGGAGTTTGCCAAAGACTTTTCAAAGCTCGTGATCCTGAGTCGATCTGAACATGTTCTTAAACCGTTTCTGATTAATAAATGTCCGAATCATGTCGACGGCGAAGGGAGAATGCTATAATACAGGGTGTAATTTAGACAAGATACAGAAACAGAAATACGAAGAACAAGATGGGGTAAAAAGGTCGAAGAGTCTTCCACATTCTAGCAGAAAGCTTTCGAACATGTTTCACGGAGTTTGCCAAAGACTTTTCAAAGCTCGTGATCCTGCGTCGATCTGAACATGTCCTCAAACCGTTTCTGATTAATAAATGTCCGAATCATGTCCACGGCGAAGGGAGAATGCTATAATACAGGGTGTAATTTAGACGAGATACAGAAACAGAAATACGAAGAACAAGATGGGGTAAAAAGGTGGGAGAGTCTTCCACATTCTAGCAAAAAGCTTTCGAACATGTTTCACGGAGTTTGCCAAAGACTTTTCAAAGCTCGTGATCCTGAGTCGATCTAAACATGTTCTTAAACCGTTTCTGATTAATAAATGTACGATTTTTGTCAACGGCGAAGGGAGAATGCTATAATACAGGGTATAATTTAGACAAGAGACGAAAAGAGAAAAGAAGAGAAGAGAAGAAAATATCGCGTTGTGTCTGGAGCGCACCAACCAACGAGGCATTATTATATCCAGGCATTACCCTCGAGATATGCGAGCGCTCTGCTTTGTGCCTCACGTAATAATTGCGAGGTAGTAGCTACAGCTACGCCGGGTATAAGGTGGGTTGGTATATCCTTATACCCTCCTCCTCCTTATTCTCTACTTATATTCGCTTCTTTTATTCTCTTCGTTTTTCCCTTAGACACCCCTCCGCCATCCTGAACCAAACAACAATGTAGAAATACTCATTTTTGCATCTGATCCTAAAGCTTCGGAGTAATAACGTGCTTCTTTATTTCCTCTTTTCCTGTTTGTGTTACGATTCGCAATAACCAAGGTTTCGAAAAAAAGCTCCTCCCTTATTTTTTGTCGGACTCGATTTCTCGATCGGGGAAACTAGTTTTCCAAATCTTTATAATATCCCTCGAAAATAATTCCCCCCCTTAATTCTTTCATGTTCATATATCGACTACCCTTAAAGAAGCTTTTAATGACGATGTTGTATGTAATGCAATACCGTTCTTTCTACGTCGAGAGCTTAAATAGTCTGAAAGCTGAGTCTGCTGCTGCAGGAGCAGCGGGCCAATTAGATCGAGTAATTGTTACGTTATATTATAATTAATTGGTTCAAAGTTAGCCGGGGGTAAAAGTAAAAAGCTCGACAAATTAGGTACAACAATATACAACAATTAAATTTTCACCGACGGGGTAGCTAGCTATATATATATATATATATATATATATATATATATATATATATATATATATATATATATATATATATCGCCTTTGATAAGACCCAACGTAAGACGACGAGGACTCGAATTCACAAAGTGCGACCTCTGCGCACCACCAAGCGGACATCATTATACCGTCGTTATATTAATATATACACATATATAAGATATTTCTATAGTATATCATAAACACACACACACACACACACATATACATATATATATATATATATATAAATATATACATATATAGGTAAAAAAGTGAAATAAGTAAGTTTTTATCCCCGTCCGTCGGCCCGGTGTATATGCGCGGATCGGCAACGCCACCGGGTTTCTGCAGAGTCGTGGCTGTGCAGGATATAAGGGTGGGTAAAATCCGGGTTTTAGGAGTGGGTATGCCATTCAGGGACTCGAAATATCGAAGAAATATAATTTCACCTCTAGCGGATTTCATTTTATATGAAAATCTTTTTGTATTTCAATATTTATTATTATTATTATTATTATTATTATTATTATCAGTTTTTATTATATTATACGATATCGTTTAGAGGTAAGAGAATTTCACTGAACTTTTGGTATATCGTTGGGTTTTTTTTTTTTTATTTTTTTTTTCTTAATTATTGATGTTGCAAGTTTCAGACGATTTTGATTTTTCAAATTATCACGTTCCTCTTTTCTAGAAATATTCCGATCGTAATGAATCGTTCAATTTTTCAAGCTTTTGCATTATCGCAATCGTCTTTTTCTCGGAATATTGCAATACCCATTTTCTCGCAATTTATGGCTATTGCAATGTTCTAAAAATATTGCAATTCTAATGTTTATTCGATCATCCCAATTCTCGATTTTCTGCATTATTGAAATCAACATGTTCTCAAAATATTCCAATACTCATCTTCTTGCAATTCATGGCGATTGTAATGTTCCAAAAATATTGCAATTTTAAAATTCAAAAATTTCTAAATTTTCCCATACCATTTTCCAACAGATTATCGACACTCGTCATAAATTCTCGATCCCGGTGAGAAATTTTTTTTTACAAAATCTTTCCACGCCCTAATACCAGACAGATAAAAATCCCGTCAATTACCAGGATCGTTTTTAATCGAATTACTATTTCTTTGCCCGATGAAAAAGGGGGAGAAAGCCGAGGAGGCGGAGGATTATGATGAGAGTCGCAATAATTACTTCTCAACGAAATTTCTCGTCAATCGTTAACGATCACCAGGTTGATTTCACAACGAAATAAAATCGTTTTTCTCCAATTTCTCGTTACGCTTTATTACGTACAAGTCCCGGTGAATATTTCTTTTTTCTTTTTTCTTTTTTTCTTTTTTTTTTTTCTTTATTTTTATTCTCACTTCTTATTTTCGGCGGGGTGAATTATCGTGGGGGGGTAGCATGAATTTAAGCCCGATTTATACCACCGAACCCTTACCCCGTAAAAACGTGTATAATATAGGTACAAAAATAATACGTATATATATATACGTGTATGTGTACATGAATACAAGCGACGACAGGGTTCGTGGGTTTCAACGTTGAAGGTCCTCCAATTTGTCGGGGTAGCTCCTGTCTGCCCTCTTGCCTCCTTTCATTTGTTTTGCTCTTGAAAAATTCGTATGAAATTTCGCGTTTTTTTTTTCCTTTTTTTGGCTCTCTTTCTTTCTTTCCGATTCTTTTTTTTTTTTCTCTTTTCTTCTCGTCAAAAGTGCGCGGCGACAGCGACGGCGACGGCGACGGCGACGGCGACGGTGGCGACCACTTCAACCCCGTCTCACCCTCTCCGCAACCCCCGTTCTACACCGCCACGTTGTACTCTGTATATATTTCTCTCTGTTCCCTCGACTCTACGTCAATTAAACTCGATTTATTTTTCCACCGTACTCAAAACGACCGACCGCGATAGTACGAAACGAAATAGTCGATACGCGAATGAAATTTTGCCTCCATATATATAGCACGTGCATTGATAAATTGGGAGAAAAGAGCTTCGCTCTTTCGAAAAATAAGAATTTTGCGAAACAACCCAAAAACTCTACAGGGTCGGCGACACGATCTCGACGTATCTACGACGGAAAGCTTTTTGCGGAAGAAATTTTGCCGTTTCAAAAAAAAAAAAAAGAAAAAAAAAAACAAAAAAAGTGGTTTTCCAAACGAAAAGCTCGACAGGGTCGAGATATCGTACGAAGAGAAGCTATGTGACACAGATGTTCGTAAAAGAAATCTTGTCGTTTCGAAAAAATATGATTTCAACACCAAAATGAAGCTCCGAAAAATGACCTTTTTTTTTTTTGCGCTTCGAGTGAATCAATTCTGTTTTAAATTATTCATGACTCAGCGATCACATTCGCGTTTTGATATGATATGACTTATTTTCATTTCATTTCGTGGTGAAAATTTTGATCTCGTGTGTTTTTTTTTTTTTTCATTTCAGGTAGTACAGCTGGAGGGTGTTCTTTTAAATCCGCTTCCCATAAATAGGGGGATGGCTGCTCAATTTCATCTCGGAATATTTTTATTTTTATTTTTTTTCTTCTTCATCTTCTTCGCCCGGCTCTCTTATTTTGGTCTTTGGTTGCGATATTCCTCTTATTCTATCGTTATAAAAAGCACGGGAAGGAGAGAAAAAAAAAACAAAAAAAAAAGAGAAAAAGAAATCCTTGCCTTACACTTTCCCCGGGGGTAAGAAAAGAGAAGCCACGCGGCTCGACTACTCCGTTCGGCTCGACGTGGCATGGCGTGGCATGCTATTCGGAATTGCCGCAAGCTCGCCTCCAAACAAAACCGCAGAAGAAGACTTGTGCCGCGGCGTGTGGCGGGCTGGGATTTAGAAAGCTCCTTCCTTTCCTTCTCCACCCTCCACCCTCCACCCGCCACCCTCCACCCTCTACCCCATCTCAATACCCACAATTCATGGAAGGTTGGTGGGTGGGTATCCTCAGCTCCGTGCTTTCCGGGCTCAGCTTTTAAAATGCTAAAATCTGGCGTGAATGCGAAACCCAGAAAATGGGAACGTCCTTTGGCCAACCCAACCGAAGGGGCTGCTGCTGCTGCTGCTACTGCTACTGCTACTGCTGCTTCTAGATGGGGGAAACGACAGCCACTACCAACCACGACGTCAAGGGTGTGAGTGCATCACTCCCCCAACATCGACGCAACGGCGTAGCAGACCAAAAAAAAAAAAAAGAAAAAAAGAAAAATTAGAAGAATTTTCAAGCCCTCGTGTTTCTCGTTTCTCAACTTCTGTTCAATTTCATTTTTCGACCCGAAAATTTTACAAGGGTTGATTATTCCCATCGAACATACTTGAGGTGGTCGATTTTTCTTTTTTTTTTTAAGTAATAAAATCGATGAGGGGAATTTAAAAATCAAATATTTGGAATCCGAAAAGCGAGGAGGGGAAAAAAAAAAAAAACTAAAAAAGCTCTAAAAATCGAGACGAAAGGAGGCGTGGAGGCGCGCGAAATCTGTCGCGGAACAATTCCCCTATGCCAGCTTATTGATCAGATCACGAGTCGCTCGTGTAACCCTCGCGCCACCCCTAGAAGCTCAGGTCGTCGCAGCACCAGGGAGCTTGGTGCTCGGTGAAAGAGAGGCGTTTTTATTCGTGCCTCCGTCGCGAGGAAATACTGCGAGGGGAAAGGAAACTACCCCCTACCACCCGCGAATCCGAAACTGAAGCGGTGAGAAGGGCAGCCATGTTTGAATTTTTTTTTTTTTTTGGTTTTTTGTTTTTTGTTTTTTTTTTCTTGTTTGAGAAACGAAAGGAATAAAAAATAAATAAATTTAATAAAAAAAAAAAAAGAACAAATTTTCTTTTACAGCTTTTGGTCTCTATTTTCAACCAATGAAAAATGGTATTTCCAGGAATATTTATCGCAGCCGACGAATTGGCTCGAAGAGCTTGAACGAAATCAGGGCCGCATGCAGGGGCGGTTCAGGAAATCGAAAAAACCGAAAGGAAGATCCTTTCAACAAACCGCAGGGGGCAATTATTCGACCAAATTTTGAGCTTTTTTTTTTTTTTTGTTATTACTTTTCAGGCAAATTTTCGTTACGATTGGACTTACAGCTTTCGTGATTTCAATTCTCTCGAAAATTCTGCCGGACACGCGAGTGAAATTCATGGATTAACTTACCGGGATGACGAGAGCTTTTTTTATTTTTTCGTTTTTTGTTTATTCGAAGGAAAGAATTGTCGATCAATTCACCAAACGGGTAAGTAGATCCGTGCATTGAATTTACCCTTCGTAAAATGGAAGAAAAAAAGAAGGGGAAGTAAAAAGCAAAAAAAAAAAAGGAAAAGAAAAAAGAAAAAATTAACGATGAAAATATTGCTGAAAATATTGCGAGGGAGACGGAATGATATTCGTGGTTTGGTGCCGTTTGGTAGTGATGGTGATTCCGAGGATGGCGATGGTAGTGGTGGCTGTAGTCTCGGGGTAGGTACTCGCGGAAACTCGTGGGAGTCCCCTAACGAGCTGCTTTCTTTCCTCCCTATTTATTTCTGGTCTTTATTTACCTCAGTTCCACCTACCGGGACCGTCTCGCTCTTCGTCGTAGTCCTCGTCGTTTCATGGAACGTTGAAAACCTGCAATAAAGTCTTGGCTAGGGGTTTGGGGGTCTGGGGGTAGCTTTAAGGCACATATCTACACCTTTTGACTCACACCGAGCTAAACCAGCAGCTACTACAGCTAGTACGAAAAATGGTGAAATAAAATAAAAGCTTTCGTAATGAAGAATAGTAGGAGAGATATAAAGAGAGTAGAGGAAGTAGCGAAGAGCCATGAATTACTTACGCTCGTTTGCAATTTATATATGCAAATGCGAGCGAAAAATTTGCGACAGATTTAGGATCGAATATTGGTCAATTTTTAATTCTCAAACTATCAGTATTTTTTTTCTGTGTAATTGGGGAAGGAGGATGAAATTCTTTGGGTATCAAAAAACGAGAAGAGAAGAAAGAAAAAAAAAAGGAAACCGTACCGGCTAGGGGTTGATCGGTAAATTTACCGCGTTTCGTATAAACAATAAGGAGGGAAGAACGATCTCTGTGGGTCACGTTATAGGAGTGATTTAAAGGAGGCAATGGGGTGGAATACCGAGGGCAATTATTGCCCCCTCTCTTATTGTCAGTATTATACCGAGCCCGTAAATGTACCGACAAATGGTTTGCCAAAACAGCACGAAGACCGTAAAGCTTGTAGAATTGTCGACTCTGGTCTCCGAGCACGCTCAGCTTGCAAGCAAAAGCTAATTTTTTAGACTAATTATCATCAAGCAATTGCGATAGAATATAAGGGTTTTAATGTTCTTGAGTTATTGCAAATGTCATGTTTGCAAAATGTTGCAATAGCCGTGGGTTTCCTCTTAGTATTGCAATTGTCATATCTTTGAATTACTGCAATTGCCATGTTTTACAAATTACTGCAATTGCCATGTTTTACAAATTACTGCAATTGCCATGTTTTACAAATCATTGCACTCGCTATATTTTCAGTATTGCAATCGCAATGTTATCAAAATGTTGCAATAGCCAGAATGTTTCTTCGAATATAGTAATCGTCATGTTTGATAAATGATTGCGATCACCATGTTCCTCTAATTTGCAGCAATTTTCATATTCCTGAATGACATTATCCGCCACGTTAATTGCAGTTACTATATTTTCGCAATATAGCAATTATCAGAGCATCACTATAAAGAAGAAAAAAAAAAAAACCTATAAAATACTGAGAGGGGACTTTGATGGGAAGGTACGATTTAATCCATATGGCGTAGATTCTTCCTTCTTCCTCTATTCATTCTTCTTTCATTTTTCATTTTTTTACTTCTTTTTTTTTTTTTTTTTTCTTTTTTACGAGCTTTGCGTTTGCGGTAATGAAACGAGTAACGATATACAGAAAGCTGGGCATTACTAAGCGAACTGTGATTACCGCAAGGTAGCTGGTAAACTAAGCCCCTGTACTTACATCGCGTCGTGGATAATATTACTTGAAAGATACAGGCTAATATCCGACCATACCGCGGTGAGATTACAGTAATTAACAAGCCATTTAACGATCATTTCTAATTCGCTTCCGTACCCAGTTTTCACCACTACTCCCTTATATATACTATATATAGGTAGTTAATTAGGTACTACCTATGAAACGGGACAAATTGTATTAAAACTTAATCAACTTGGACGTTTACATTAAATCGGAGATTGTCCTAATTTCGTATCACGCATCACTGCTCCGGGGGGCGAGCTTAAAAACCGAGGTAAAATCTTGAGGCGTTAGAAATTGTGTTCCGGCAAAAAATAAGAAAGGAAAAAGAAAGAGAAAAAAAAAAATGAAAAAGGAATGAACTTTATCATGTTTTATACTCGAAGAGTAAATCGGCGAAAAACCAAGTGCGTTGTGATCCTAATTAGAGAAAAAGTGGAAAAAAAAAGAAGGGAAGAAAAAATGACATAGAGGGAAAAAAAGCTCTTCTCTTTTATCCGAACCACCAGGCACCTATAATGGTTATTAGTATTATAGAAAGCGCGAGAATAAGCGAGGCCAAGGTTCACCGTACTATCCCCGCGTCACTATCTGCCATTGTAATCAGCCGATGACAACATGGCTTCCATCGAAGTTCACCCCGAAGCTTATCCTCAGACTCACCCTCCCGCACACGGACCCACGGCTCACGTGGCATCAATATTTGATGGCTGAAGGGCGAAGGACAATGGGGGTGCGCGTGGGCGGAGCATCATGCGGGCCACATGAATACACATACTCGTACCTAGGATAGATAAGGTGCAGGCACACACAAACTCTCGCTAATAGGATGTAGGATATTCCATTGCTAGTTCGTCAGGCTTTTTGGTTATCGAGATATTGAAAATTTCATGTCATTACTCACTAGGGTGTAAAAATAAGCTGGAAATATTGTCACTGACAGGTTCCTAAAATATTGCAATTCCAATGGTCTTGCAACATTATAGCGAAATACATGTTCTCCAAGTATTGCGATTGTCGTGTTCTTAAAATATTGCCACTGGCATGTTCCTAAAATATTGCAATTCCAATGTTCTTGCAACATTATAGCGAAATACATGTTCTCTAAGTATTGCGATTGCCTTGTTCTTGAAATATTGCCACTGGCATGTTCCTAAAATATTGCAATTCCAATGTTCTTGCAACATTATAGCGAAATACATGTTCTCTAAGTATTGCGATTGCCTTGTTCTTGAAATATTGCCACTGGCATGTTCCTAAAATATTGCAATTCCAATGTTCTTGCAATATTGTAGCCAAATACATCTTCTCTACGTATTGCGATTGCCTTGTTCTTGAAATATTGCCACTGACATGTTCGTAAAAAACATTGCAACCCCCATGGTCATAAAATATCGAAATTTCAATCTGCTCGCAACATTCCTTTGCAAGTTACTCAGGCTTTTAAACTCTCGATATATTGCAGTTGACATGTTCTTCAACATTATAGCTTAATACATGTTCTCTAAATATTGCAGCTGCCATGATGATGAAGTATTGCCACTGACATGGTGGTAAAAAATATTGCAATTTCCGTGTTCACGAATTACCACATTTGCGATGTTTCTGAATTATTTCCATCGAAAACATGTTCTTCGGAAATGTTCGAATTTTGATGAAAAAAAAGTACCTCCCACCAATTTGATAGATCCAATTTAACAGGAACAACTAAGAAAGCTTTCTGCCAAGAAAATTTCCAAATTGTATGATGTATGGTGTATCTAAGACCACAAAGTGCATCATATCGCATATTCAATTTTTCATAAGGGAGTGAAGGCACTCTTGGTAATTGTCGCTCTGTACTCTACTCTCTCTCTCTCTCTGTCTGTCTGTGTATTACAGCGATTCTACTATAACGCCGGATCAAGCCTTGGTATGAGTTTGTTGAGCGAGGGTGGGCAATTTGTGAGCTGGGTTAGCAGACACCTGTGCAAACGCAATTATGATCGTAATTATTATTGTTATTCAAACGATGATGTACATCCATAATCTCCTTTGCGTACTAGTATCTACGTAGATATAGGTACACTACGGTACATACTGCAGTAATGGTCAATAATCGCTGACTCCGTTGCATGTCATGCGGAGCTTTATAGAACGGGGTAGGTAATTCGAAGAGGGTTGACCGCCGTTTTTATCACCGCAATATGAATATCAATCATTCGTTTAAACTGCAATGAGTTTCGATAATCACTCCTTCTTTTCTACTCAGCTAATGTCATTCAATAATATCCCGACGCACATACACACACATGCGGACGACTATGATAACAGTAATTAAAAATCAGCCGTTGAATCCTCCCTTATTTCCTCCACAACCATGGAAAGGAGGATTTTAATGATAACAAAACAGACCAAGTCTGAACGGCAAACTCGAGTTGATCGAGTCATGAGAAAATGTAAAAATGTCCTGCAGTGGCGAGGGGAGAGACGGTGAGCGAGACTGCGGGGTGTAAGTTCGTTATTTTTAATGTCAATAAATTATGGATTTTAAATAAAAGTAAAGAGAAGTAAAAAGAAAGGAGGAAAAAATAAGTCGATGAACATCGTCGAGTCGTACCTACCCGTAGAAATGAGACGAAGGATTATTGCGGTAGTTCAAGAGTGGCAGGTGTGTGGGCGACCCCGGTGTGTTCAGTTCTATACCTACCGTGTTTGAACGAACCCTGCAAGCCTACAATTTATACGTAAACATCGCTTCTGGTCACGCGATTCAGGGACTCGGTATAGGTGTACTCGTGACTGCAGGGTAATGTGGAGAAATGAGAAACGAGTTCAGAACGTAAGAATTAATGCGAGAAAAAAGAAAAAGAAAAAGAAAAAGAAAAGGAAAAAGAAAAAGAATTTAATGCGCTGGAGGGAAAGTGAGTCCAAAAATCCTGCAGCCGTACATCGCACTACTGATTCTGGCTGTCCAGTTATAACGGGGATTTTGGTAAGAAGAAACTTGTTGTCGAGGTTGATTACTCCCGGATAGCCGGGGTGCTGGTTTTCTCTTCTTAGTTTCATACAGTTTTTTTTCTTCTTCTTTTTCTTCTTTTTCTTCTTCGCCTCTTTTTCTTCTTATCTTCGGCTACGACGAGGCCACGATCTTCCGCTCGGATTACCCGCTGGACCGCGGTCTGAACGACACAGCAGCGACGATCATCGGGATTCCGGGAGATTAACCCCTGTGAAACAACCCGTCCCTCTAAAAAAATTCTACCGCAGTTTATTGTTTCTGAAAGTGGCGGTGGCCAGCGGATAACTTTGTCGGCTCTCTTTACACCGACACAAAACCTTATACCTACTCTTGCGCTTCGGTGACTTCGCCTCGCTTTGACTTTGACTTTGACTTTCACTCTCACTCTTCACTTCGGGTCAGAAACTCTCCTTAAAAAATATCCTTTTCCACGTTGTTCCACGTCACAATGCTGCAACGAAATATTTCTCACTTTCCAGCATAATTTTCCACATTATTGATGCAAGATTGAAGAAAGTTCAAACCCTTCAGTTCCATTTCGTGAAATTTTCAATTTACCAACGGTAAAGTCAATCCGATCGAAATATTTCAGCAATGTTGCAAAATATTGACGAAAATTTTCAGTCACATCGCCATGTCTCGTCTCATTGCATCAAATTTGAAATCTCCTAACATTATTATTGATTCTCTGAATTGAAATCTTGCAGCAATGTTGCAAAATGTTCATGAAACTTTGCAGTAATATCGCCACTTCTTGTTTTATTGCATACAATTTGCAATTTTTCAGTATTATCGTCAATTATCGGTCAAAACATTGCAGCAATGTTCAATATTATTGCTACAACGTCGCAGAAACATCATCATGCCCGATGTAATTGCATTTCACGCAACATTGTGAATTATCATTCGAGATATTGTGGAATATTGATGCACCATTACAGTGACATCCCCATGTCCGGCTTGATTGCATAAAATCTACAATATCTCCCCAGAATTGTTTCAATAGATCCATTATTTTTCCGCCAGATTGAGTTTTCGAGCTAATTTTAACAAACGACTCGGTTCATCGATATCACCGGCAATAACCGGTAAAAAATCTTTCGGCAATGTCGCCGTTGCTGCATTGTAAGAATAATCATGCCCCAGTTTGAATACCCGTTGATAAATTTCTCCGTATCTATTAGTCCCATTAAACCCTGAGTAACTCATAAAAGTTTGAAAAGAATGGCATGCCGGTAGAAATTTCTCACCGAGCAATCAAAGATCCCAAGATAAGCGTTTAGAACCGGAGGCATGAGCAGTAAAAATAATGAACGTGTAAGCTCGCGAGGCTCGTGAAGGTTTTAAAATATTCATATCTCCGGCGGTAAACACCTTTCCCAGCCGTCGCCGCTTCAGACCACAAACTTCTAAACTAAACTGTGCGAGCTGTGTACACATTATACTTCCCTCTGGGGGTGGTGGAAATCCGGTGAGGTGTGGGTGCAGCCTTTGGTGGTGTTCACCACCACCGACACGAGGAAACAGCAATTAACTTAATGTCTTACGACCTTTTACGCCGCGGGCGGGAGTGACAGGTACTTTTGCTACCCATATCCTGATAATTCATCTTTCGCCGTTGTACGTAGGGGTGAATACATGCAGGCCTACACCGTGCGTGATGTCTTATAATTTTCTGACGAAATTAAGAATCGATGAAGCCGCGACTAGAGGATCGATGAAACGGGGGTTACTTCCACCCCGTTTATCGGCGGTGGCTGAAGTAACACCGGTAAGGAAACGGGTGGACGAAGAGTCGATCGCATCAGTTTGGAATTCTTTAGATGAGAATGAGAAGCTCCCTCGTTAACAAATCCGGGCCTACGTTGCCTCGGAAGTAATTGGAAGGGTAGACGGTGCTTTCCTCAAATTTTTCAATGGGAAATAACAAGTACTTCCGACTCCTGATGGCTGTTCCTCTTGGATCACACCTGCAGCTCTTCATAATCCGTTGAATCATGAAAGAGGAAAATTTCTACTCGCTGTATGCCAGGACGGCGGTAAGTGGTGAACCGCGTACCTTTACCAGGGTGTGGGTTCATTGCCATGGAAAAAGAGAACCGGGTACGTACGTAGGTACGCATGTATGTACGTAGGCTGAGTATATCGCTCACCTGCCCCCATAATCCACATGTCGCCCGCAGGCGGGACGACTTTGAGCAGCCACACCGGTCTTGGACTACCGACCGCCAATCACCGTCTCCCACGGCTATAATACCATAAACTATATACCCATTCCTTACTTATGGTGTAATGTATCATCCCGTACGATATTCGATGCATGCCGAGGACTGGGACACGTTCTCCGATTGGAATAGATAAATTCAACCCAGCAAGACGTCGAATTCATTAAGGGATACATCGAAAAAATGTCACATGATTAATTAGCCCCGGTTTTATGGGGATTCTTCAATGTCGAAACTGTATAGTCGATTTTCTATGGAGTGGAAGCGGTTCGAACCAAATTCAGAACCCAAATGTCTCAAACGATTTGTAAATCGGTTGCTAAATTTTTGCGGAATCGGTTCAGAGGCGTTTTCAAGGCAATTTTTCAATGTCTAAATTGTATAGTCGATTTTGCAAGAATTGGGAGCGATTCGAACCAAATTTAGAACCCAAATGTCTCGAACTATTTGTAAATCGGTAGTTTAATTTTTGCGGAATCGGTTCAGAGGAATTTTTATGCGAATTCTTCAATGTTGAAACTGTATAGTCGATTTTCCAAGGAGTGGGAGCGATTCGAACGAAATTTAGAACCCAAATGTCTCAATCGATTCGTAAATCGGTAGTTTAATTTTTGCAGAATCGGTCAAGAGGTTTGCGAATGGATGGGACGATCCTGTTTCTGGAACAATTTTCTGGTTCATACTTATCGGAACAACGACTGATTCTTCCCTAAATATAAACCGATAAATTTTTTGAAAATTTTTATGGCTGCGTGCGATTTCACAGAAATCAACCGCATAGAATTGCGTAATAATTTTAGTGTGAGCGTAAGTGTATATAGTATATATTTATTATATATTCGATGAAGTAATTGACATCGGATAGAAAAACTACCCCTATAATTAATTTCCGCTCGTTTATTACGGAAATCGTTAGAAGGGAAATTTCTTAGACATAAAATAAACGATCGCCTTTATTTTTTCTCTCTACCATAAAATAGTTGTGTGAGAGTTGAATTGTTTAATTATTCAGGAAGTTGTTTATTATTAGAATAACATGATTGAATAGCGTGTGATACGCGGTTAAGTGTCGCGTGAATATGAATAGGGGTGAATTATAATAGGGGCGTTGGAATAAATAGTAAATTAATTTATAATTTCTTCTTATTCTTCTTCGACTTCTTCATTTCCGAGTCGTATAAACCGTTAAGCAAGGGTAGAAGAAAGAAATAAAGAAAGAAAGAAATACAAAAAGAAAAAGAAGAAATAAAAAAAAAGGCAAAAGGCGAGAGATTAAGATTTAAGAATAAGGCGAGAGGGATGAGGTAGGTGGTGGACGATCGCGGAAGGGTCCGAAGTCTGAGGATCGGGGGGGGGGGTGGCCGCCCCCGTTAAAAAAAAGGAAATAAAATTAAAAAAAAAGAAAAAAAAAATTAAAACGATATAAAATAAATGTAACGAGAAGAATAAGGAAAAATATCTCAAAACACTTAATAAATCTGAGAGAGAGAGAGAGAGAGAGAGCGTGCGATCCCTTGCGCCGATTGTACTCCTCGAGTACTGCGAACTCGCTGCTCGCTGTACCTCATGCATATTTAACGGTCTCGTACAACACCGTTACGATTTTTTCTCTTTTCGCTCTTTTATTTTTCTTTTTTTTTTTTCTTTAGTTTTCTTCTTCTTCTTCATTTTTTTTTTTTTATTCCTTTTTCTCTCCCCCCCCCTTTTATTTTTCTTCTCTCTTTCCGCTTTTATTATAACGATCTCTCTCGCGATCCGCGATCGCGCCACTTCCAACTGATTTAATGGCCTTCGTCCTAACATTTATATATGCGGAAACATGGTAATCAGTTCATTCAGATGCCAATAAATTTATAATTTTTTTCTTGTTTTTTTTTTTTTTTTTTTTTTTTCTATTATTTCGTTTCTACTTCTCTTTACTTCTTTCATCGCGATTTTTTCATATCCACTGTTTTACTATACCGATCCCCCTGAAATTGACCGTTGTAGGTACTCTCATTCTCACCAATCTTTTTCTTTATTCTTCTCTCGCCTCGTTTTCTACCGAGAAGAAAAAAAAAAAAATTAAAAAAATAAGAGAGAAAAATGAAACGAACAAAAATGAAAAACAAAATTGAAAATAAAATCAAAAAATAAAATCAAAGTAAAAATAAAAAAAAAAAAACTACGCGAAAATAAAAAAAGATTCGATAATATTAAACCCCGAAAAATTGTGTATGTAGGTATATAGTATATATAATATATATATATATATGTATAACGATGAATATTTAACGGTAACAAGTTCTCTCAGTCGACGGAAACAGCTGCGCGGTATCTATGCCTGCCTTTAAAACCTCGACGATCTAATTTATATATCGTATCGTTATAGATGTGTATATATATATATATATATAGATAGGCATTTAGAGATAGAGAAAATATCTCCTCCTCCAGACTGTGTAATTATTTCGTCATTAATGGGAGTTTTGGGTATAATTTCAAGTTTCTTGGACACGAATTGAATCGTAGTACATACATAGTAGGCATATGCATAGCAGTATCGCGTATTTATATAAATTGGGAGATTCTGATATATATATATATATATATATAATATATATATATAAATTAAATTATAATCGTGTAACAATATGATCGAGGATCGTTGCGGCGTTTTTATTTTGACCTGGATTAATAAGACAATGATAATAATGTAGGAATAATGATAATTCCCTATCCCTTGAGTACTGAGAGACTCGTGTGGGTGAGGTAGAGGTATACTCGAGGCTCACGGTCCCGTGGGAATTAAAGAAGGAGTTTACGATGACGATATAATGATAACGAGACCATCTTCAATATTGAATTCTCGATTTGAAACTGTCGTTGCATCGAACTGAGAGGAAAGAGTCTGAACGTCTGCTTCGCCTTGGCTCACAGGCCTTATTGGGTTTTCAATCGACGGTCTGCAGCTATCAGCGGTTACAGATATACTAATGGGGAAAGGACTCGGAACTCGCGCTAAGAAAACGGCAAAGAAGAAAGAATAAATAAAGCAAATAATAACAAGAAGAAGAAAATAAAATAGAATAAAATAAAAAAATTGAAAAAAAAAAATACAGAAATCTATAGCGACTAGATAAATCGAGGAAAAAAAATATCGATAAAGAAGAACAGAAATCGTCTTATAGGGATATCTATTGTCAATTTTGATTTTCATCTATTTTTTTTTTTTTTTTTTTAAAGAAAGACGTTCGCCTTTTTTCATCCCCTAGCCTCCATCCCCTCCACCGCACACATATAGCATAATAGGAATTTTTCGGGGGCTCTTTGTCTCCTCTACCGCTCAGTTTCTTAGCTCGTTTGCTTTTATATATGCAAAATATATTTTCTTATCATTTTCTCATTTCCCGTTTATCGGGCTGCAGGGGAGGACGCAGGGGGGTTCGAGGTAAAACGACGCGAGGCGTCCCAACGGTTTGGCTAAAATTCTAGCTCCTGGTCCTCCCGCTCCTGCAGGGAGGGTTTGCTGCTCCCTGAAAAAAGAAAAGGGCCCTAAGGGGGCTGGGGGTGGTTCCCGTTACGAGCTCGTTACCTCCTCGACGGGATATAGACTCACCTTCGTCCTACCCGAGCCGACCTACCGTTCGATAAGGAATTTGATTTAAAAATTCCAACGACTTGGTAAATTTTATGTAAATATAACGAACGAAGAAAATCGACGCCCTTTACTCATCGGGCGGGGTGAAAATCAGTTAGAAAAAAAATCTCTCTCGGATTATATATTTTCCTCATACTTTTAAGTAAAACCAAAAGAGAAATTTTTTGGAAATGATCGAAGAACGACCCAACGTCTTACTCATTTATTTTTCATCCCCATACCGCCGGGCGCCCCCTCGGATATGTTTATATCTCGGAATAATATCTAAAGCCCGAAAAACGGCCGTTCCCTTAATCTATAGATCAAGTCGATGACAAGTGGCTTCTGGGTATAAGAAATAAATTACCGTCCCTCGGACGGTCGGTGGGTACCATAATGCAACCTTTCCACCAATCTATCAGTCGCCTCGAGCAACGGTTCCATAGTTTTATTAATAGGAGGCTAAGAACTGGCCATTATAATATATGGTCAAGGGAATAGGCCGTCGCCGTCCTTAATAAAAGCAAGAATTTTTCACCGGGAGAGATCTCTGCGGTAAGATCTACCTGAGTGATTTCTTCCTCCGTAGAATAAAAAAAAAAAAAAGGAGAAAAGAAAAGAAATGGCCCGAAGGAATTAAGAAAAATAAAGTCCCGAATGGGTGAAAAAATGAAAACCACCTGCGGTCTCTTAATTATTTCTTTTCGTATGAGACATTAGCTATTCATTTATACTCATTCGATCTTGTATGCGTGCTACGGTCTCCTCGGAACGGAAGTCGGACAGCGAGCAGCTCCTCGCTTTCGTTCGTATTTGAGAAAAGGGAAAAATGAGCGAGGGACGATATTAGGGAACTGGGACGTCATTAGGGACCTGTGAAATGAATAGCCTCTCGCGGACGCAATCCTTTCGAAAATTCGGTCTTCCGCGCTACTCGGTATACCTAGAAGGGCAGAAAAGACACCTCGTCAGGGAGCACCGAACTATGACTGAAAGCGACTCGTGTCGCGACGCCACCCAGCCATCGGCGTTGAAAAAACCCAGAGGACAAAAGGTGTTCCACGGATGTAATGAGAGGTTTGATCCTACTCGGGTAATAAAAAGGCTCCTGGTGTCATTACCGTTGGCTAGCTAGCCATCTCACTGTCTGGGCAACTGTCTCGGTTAAAGACAGGCCGCGATCATCACTCCGAGTAATGACACGGCGCCGGGGTTTGCTTATCGGAAGTTAAAAAAACAATCAAAAAGGTAATGAAAACGTGAGGAGACATCCGTCTGCGTACCTTCACGGTATACCCCCTTCCTTCTCAGCTCGTCAAACGATCGGCTGTATTCATTATCGACTTTACATCTTTCGATGATTAATGCATCGGGCGAAACTGCCCTGCGGACGCTGCACCTGTGCTACTACTTCTTCACCTGTACTTCCGATCACACCGCGATGGACAGCGTCGAATAAACAGCTCTTGATAGTATCGAGTTCGATGGTCAACCGATGGCCTCGATCCTAAACCCCAGAGCCGTGGCTCGGACACTTTTCGATAACCGGAGTGAACTGGGATCGACATTTCTGTCCGTTCGAAACGTAAGACCAAAGTTCCGAAGACGAGTTTCTTCGGGGTGATGAGATTTTGATCTCATCTTGACGAAATTTTTCTGCGGAAGTCTCGGCACCTGGTCGAGAAAAACTGCTATCGGACATTGGAGAGAAAGTAAGAAGTGATTCTGGCCTGCCGTTGAACAGCTGTGACTTCTGACGTTCGGTGTATTGGGTATAAGGGATGGGGCCCACCCTGAATCGAGGTGGACGATAAAACCTGATTGCGGGATTATTAGCCGCATATGCATGGGACATGGAAAGTCAAGAAAACCTGATCTAGGAAGCGGTGGCTGGTATATGGGGTAGCCGATGGCTGATGGCTGATGTAATCTACCCGGGGCTACCTGAATGTCTATTCGTTTCGTTGGTTCTAGACGCATATATTTACAGTGACAACCTGCACCCCGAGGTATTATTCCCTTGGCGCGGGTTACGCGTCGAGTAAACAGATACGTCGAAGACGGGGGGAGGAGGGGTGAAAAAATTTTTTTTTTTTGGTGTCAAGGAAAAACGTCCTACGGGAAACGAAATGCGGTGGTTATTACGTAATAGCTGTCATTTCTTGTGAGCTTTGACATTATGGTGTGCCAGGGCAGATGGTTGATTTGGAGATCGGAAAAAATCCGGTTTCATTTATTTGGAAATTTTTTTTTTTCACCGAGATTTGGAAAACGGTTTTATTTTTTATTAGACTGAATTCTGAAGTATGCGAATGGATGTGAATTCGCCATTGCACCCCTTCAGGGGAACTATGGTTGCGGTATCATGTACGGAGGTACGAGGGGTTGCCTAAAGTAAGGTGTGATTTTTGGGGTGTTGAATTTTTTCGAAAAACTAGCCGCGAGTTAAACCCGTGATTTTTCTTTTTGCCGAAAAGCTGATTTTGTTCGATAAAAAAAGAGAGGAATTAATGGCGAAGAGTTTGGTTCATCAATTACGACGAATAATTGAGAGAACCGGGTGAATTTCTTCAAGAACGAGAAATGGGGAAAAATAAATGAACTGAGGAACAAAAAAAATGAATAAAAAATATCAAAAAGTAAATTTTAATTTATTTTTCGTGTTGGGATTCTTCGGACGTGCTTCTCTTTCTCGTCGGGCTAAAATCTGAGGGATGTTGTGCTGCGAGTACCGAAAAGTCCCGCTAGGATCGCAGCGATCGGAAAAAAACTACCCTAGGCTTCAACCCCTGTAAAAAAGAATTCTGCCGCATCGATCCGCGCAGGAGACTGCAGCGGCAGGGCTGGAGGGTTAAACGATGGTCTATTTTATCGGCTCGTAAAAATTTCGAGTAAAGTTTTCACCCCGTCCGCCAGATAGGTCTGCATACTTTATAAAATCAATTTTTTTCCATTCCATTTTTTGGATTTGAAAGAAAAATTCAAAATTCGATTAGTTTTCGGGGTAGTAGACGGGGATAAGAATTTCGTAATAATTAATAAAGCGGAAAATTTTTAGGTCCGAAGGTCTTAATATTGTTAAGGGATGATCGGAGGGTTGATATCGTCTTTAAAATGGTTTAAAAATACCTCAAGAACGCCGTTGCATTTTGTTTTATTTTATTTCATTTTATTATTAGAAAGATAAACGGTTACATGAGTGATTTAATGCCCATACCTACCAACATACTCTGCAATTTGAAAAGCAAAGTGGCAAAGTGGGTACCCCGTCAGAAAGTAAACCAGAGGGTGTAGAAAAGCACCGCCTGCAGTTGATAGTGACGTATGTCACGAATATTTTACTTACTCAGTAGACGGTTGAATGCATCTAAGTAGCAGTACATACCTTACGCTTATTTCTACCTCGAGCTCGGCATTTCGTTATTTGAAAATCGAATTAAATCCGATTCAAAAACTGGTTAGGTACACCCATTTTTAATTCAGGAATAAACGATGTGTTCAGAATCGTTAAAGAAAGCGAATTCTCTTTGTCTGAAGGGTTAACTCCGATCTGACATCGTTTAGTTCAATAATGACCGCGCGGCGGCGCCACCGGTAATTATTATCTCGCGGTAAATGTAAGTCGAACGTTGTACGACCCCCAGAAACTCAATTCTCTCACATATCGTAACTATAATCGGGTGTTCTTAGCAGGATTAGGCTTTTTTTTAGTCGGGAAAAGAAGGATTGCGGTTTATAGACGAGTATAGATAATAATAACCGATCGGCCTACGACGATTTTGCCGCATTTGACCGCGATTCTTCTTTCATCTACTGTTTATAATCCATAGAGTAGCGTGGAGATAAGTCAGCGTATGATTCGAGGAGACAGGGAGAGGAAAGGATCGGCTGGAGGGATCCAGGATCCTAGGCTCCCATACCGCAGCGGTATAGGTAGGTATATATATATCTATAAAACACGGATAAATATAATATCTCCTATTATTTAAAGGCCGAATATAATACCGGTGAGTAAAGCGATGCGGTCCCCCTCTCTACTTATATTCGTCAACGATTATTTCATCTTTTTACCAAGCTTGCCACGCGTATATAGTACAGACATATAGGTATAGATGTGTGCACTCGTATACTTATATGGGTATCTACCTACGGCCGCATTAGCATATGGTATTATATTTACCGACGAGATATATCGAACAAACTTCTATTGATCCCCGGCCCAGTATTGTTTAAAACCCGATGTACTACACACGACTCATATATGTGTTATACGTGCTTCTATATGTACTCTCACTGTTTGATTTTACGGTTCGATTGCATCCCAGGGGCCCGAAAACGGTGAAAGGAATAAAAAGAGGTGAATTAATTTTTGAAAAATATCGGTTTAGCTTCATTTTTACAAAAACTCAAATAAGTATGCCGAAAATACGATTCAATTAGACGCCAATTTTGGATCTAAGATCGAAATAGTATAAGATAGAAAAAAAGTGCCGAATTTCAGTTCGAAATTCAAAATGGGAAAAAGGAGAGAAAAAGGGGCGAAGAAATGAATATGAATATGAAGACGCTGTTTTTATTCTCGTAAGTAAAATTTATTTCGAAGTTGAAAACGGCGAGAAAACAAAATAAAATAAAAAAAAAAGAAAAAGAAGAAGAAATCGAAAAAACGACTTTTCGTTCGAATTTCGAATCAGGTTACTGGGGTACGGTGTAACGGTCAACTCGTGGTCGACTGGGTGGTGTATGATAATGCGCGGGGATTGCACGCTGTGCCGCTTTCCAATTGGCCCAAAACCCCCGCGTTCGATTGCTCAAACCCGATTCTAGACCGGGGGTGGATCCCCGCTCACATATACCCTTCAACAAAAAGCATTACTCACACGGGAGGCATTGCCCGGGGGTCAGGGGCGCGGCCATCCCTTAAATTTGCCAAATATTCCGGGCACGTAGATATGCACGTATTCCGTCGACTGTTTAAGGGATGAAATTTGTTTTATAATTCCAGGATAAGGAAGTGGCGGATTATGGAAGGGTTGTTCTCGTTAATTTTATTAACACCATCACGTGTGATCGTAGGGAAAAATATGAAAAAAGAAAAGAAAACTTCATCCCTTATTTTTTTGTGACAAAAAACAATCAAAAAAGCATGAGAATCGTTCCGATCGGTCATTCGGAGATTAGACTATAGATAGAAGGGTAGTTTCCGTTAATTTTATTAACACCATCACGTGTGATCGTAGGACGAGAATTGAAAAAAAAAAAGAAAGGAAATTTCATCCCTTATTTTCTGTGACAAAAAAAAATAAAAAAAAAACAAAAATCCTGAGAATCGTTCATTCGGCGATTAGACTAAAGAGGTGAGAGGCCTTTTCTAAACCAAAACGGAGATTCGATAACGCGGAAATTATTCCGAGGGTGGTTTTTTTTATACCCTTGCATCTTGGAGAGAGGAAACGACGAATGCGAGTGCGACGTTGGGTTCTGGTGCAGCGGCTATGGGCATAAATCTACCCTCTCGAGCTCTACATCACTCGTTGGCAACCAATTTCGAGCCTGGCGATAACTCATACGTGCATCGATAGTAGGTAGGTACGTTCACGGTTTATGTACACATACCGTGGAAATTATATATATATATATATATATACATATACATACGTATATATACCGAAGATAGGTATCCATGTATTTCTATGTACACCTTTTTCCCTCTTTCTCTTACACAAGTACAAGGATCACATAGGGGAAGAAAAATCTCTTTTCTCTCTCTCTCTCTCTCTCGCTCTTTTTTTTTTTTTTCTCTTCTTCTTCTTCTTCTTTATTCCTTCGATACACGTAAAATTATCTTTATATGTATACAGACCCGCGTATGCATATTGAGCTTCGAAAGATTCAAGATATAGGGATGGCAGAGCTGAGCTAAGAAGATTGCACCAATTTTTTAAGAATAAATCGATTTTCAGTTATCCCGTATATACTATATTCATCCTTTCCCCTTCCACCGTTTTCATCCCTTTCGCACAATTTTTATCATCACCGTATCCATAGGCGAAATAATTTTTCCAATTGTTGTAAATTGAAAAAAAAAAAAAATAATAATTTTATTTATCGAAAACGATGAAATTTCTGGTCTCGTTTGAATCCTGAGTCAGCCCACCCTTTGCCAACGGGTTCGGAAGCCGTAACCCGGGTCTGAAGAAGTGAAAAAAAAATTTGGTGCACCGCGTCGCGTCGCGTCGTGCCGTGTGTGCATATAATTAGGACAGCATTGAATTTGAATTTCTATTTCTAACGCGGGGTTCTTCCAAGCCCCTTTTTAGCTGATTTGAATAAGAGCAGGATGTCAATGCGACCCGACGCCAGGTAGTCCAGGGGAAACAGGACCCGAGACGATCCCAAGGAAGGGATGCTGTAATAGAATACAATACAAGCCGGCAAAATAAAAAAAAAAAGAAAAAAAAAAAAAGAAAAAAGGAAAAAGGAGAGGAAGGAACACCGAACTAAGGAACGAAATAAATAAAGAAATGAAGAAAGGGTTGCGCCGTTCGGTACTTCGGCCACACATCACATCACCACCTCTTCTGCAGGTAGATCACAATTTCGAACCACGAACACGTATGCATATTACCTAACAAAGACTCCTCGATTTCAGGTACGACGCAAAAAAGGTTCGAAATTTGGTCCAGCTTGTCTTCTTTTTTTTTGTTTTGTTTTAAAAATTTTCCCGAAAACTTCATCCCTTCGATAATTTTTCGGTGACCGAAAGATCCTGGAAACAATTCAACGACGAGGGATGAAATCGAAGAGCGTGTAAAACAGCGAGAAAGAAAAATAAATAAAAAATTAATTCGAAATCCGGCACTGGGCAGGGTTGAAGTTCGGTTCTTGATCCGGTTCCTTCCTTTCCTTCCTTGGAAAATTTCGCTACCCCCTCCCCTCAGAAATCACTGGCGCATTGATAGAAATTATATATGCAGGTAGGCAGCATTGTGTTCGGGGGTCCTCGCACCTCAGCGGGGTCCGATGATAAATTATAACATTGAAATCGCGGCTAACGAGGGTTCGGTATTCGGAATACAAAATTTGAATATCGTCGCGCATTCTCGCTCGTTATACCTACCGTTAACGTTTCGTTCCCTTACTCGTTCGCTCGCTCACCTTAAAGGGGATTCTTTAGGAAATCGCTCGTACCCGTCAACGTGTTCGTATACAACACGTTTCTCTCGATCGATCTATAAACTGACTAGATGACGGTTGGCCGTCGTTTTACACCCCATTTCTATTTATCAAGAATTTTATATCTATTTTTTTTCTTATTTTTTTGTAAAATATAAAGAAAAAAAAAGAAGAACGGATTTGGGTGAAAAAGGGTTTGAGATGTGATAAGAAATGAAGAATATATAGTTATAATTTTTGAAACGCTAATTCAGACTCAAAAACATTTTCTGAATTTTTTTCAATACTTTCTTCGAGAAAAAAAATAATTAAAAACATTCGGTTAAAAAATTGGGGATGAAAGCCGGAAAATAGAAAAAAAAAATATAAATAGCTGTGTGAATCTTGTACAATGATTTAAAAAAGGAATGAAAACGAAAGGGAAACCTCCCCTTCCAGTGTATACACGGGGAGGTACGAAAACGAAGTACTAGTCAAACGATTTGGGAAGAATCGCGTTGACTCTGTGCAGGGGTGAATGAATTATAACATTTCGAAGTCGATCGTTTACGGCCAAGAAGATTTCCTCTTCCTCCTCCTATTTCGCATATTCCGAACGAATCTACGCTCTACGAACTTCCGCGATTTTCAAAATGAAAATACGTCTCTTTCGAATGATTGGATTATTATTTTATTTATTTTTTATCCAGCTCCCCGGAATTTTTAATCCATTTTTCTCTTCTTCTTTTTTTCTTACATTTTTCCAAACAGTTCCCAAAGCCTCAAGGCCTCGAAACTTCGCAAGGTCAGAGGTTGAAGCCTCCTGCATTTCCGCGACATGACCGTAGAAAAAGTTTTGCACAACTTCCGCGAAGACTTTGAAAACTGGATGAAAAGTTTTCGAAGAAAGATATCGCGCCTCTTCCTTCGAGTTTTTCTCTCGCACTGAAGTTACAGCTGTAACATCTAAAGCTAGAAAATTTAATATCTCCATGACTCGTTCATCCCTTGTTCGACGTATAATCGTTCGTGCTTTTCGTTCACCTAGATCAAAAATTGGGAATAGAAAAGTGGAAAATAGGGAAACGGAAGATCTGGCTTGACTCGTAAACAATTTTGCAAACGGGTGATACGAGACACCCCCGGAATCCCCCGGTTTCAGGTCTGTAGGCATAAGGGAAGATGATGGCCGCCATCCCCACTCGGTCCACCCTGCCCTTGTCGTGTCCTCGTATCCCTATCAGAAAATAACGAGGTTCTTCCTTCGTCTTCTGAGTCTTCTTCGTTCTTTTCGGCGTTACCTCGATTCTCCCCGATTCGAAACACACATGACACACGCGACGCGACACATGCACCACCTAGCGTGAGCGTGATGATAACTCTGAGGTGGATATGGGTTGAGGAAATACGGAATACAGAGACGGAAAGGGAAAGATAGAGCTTAGAAGAGGAGAACTCCCTCTTTTAACCCTGTGAAAAACCTCTCCTCTCTTTTTACTTTCTCTCTCTATTTTTTTCTCTCTCTCTCTCTCTCTCTCTTTTTGTTCCCTCTTCACCCCCTTTCTTATTTCATGGTCGTACCATGATTTGCATATGAGGAACCAACGGTTGGCCGGGTGCGTGACGTAGCTAGGTATATGGTATATGGTATATATACACATTACATATATACAATACATATATATATATACTTCACGTGAGTTATTCTTCGTCGCTTTTCTTTATGCCCAGTTAGTTGTTCTCTTTGTTTTTTCAACTCACGTAGGTTGGTTGGTTGGTTCGTTGGTGGGTAGGAAGGTGGCTAGGTAGGTACAACCTACCCCGTCACGTAGGTATATTTTAGTTCCAGGGTGCGTGATCGGTAGAAAATAAATATAAGATGTGTAAAAAAAAACAAGAGCAAAAAAAAAATGAAGAAAATGAAAACAAAGAAATAAAAAACAGAAAATGAAAACAAAGGAACCACGATTTTTCTTTTTCTTCCGTTTATCGATGACTGACTCCTTCTTTTTTGTTTTTGATTTTTTTCTTCTTTTCATTACTTTTTTTTTCACTTCTCGGCCACGCATCTATATAGTATAAGTGGGCGACCAGAAAACGATCGGCGTGCAAAATTTTTGCGGTAAGCTTTGTTTCCGACATAACAATTCTAACACTTTTATTTCTTTCTTTTTTTTTTTTTCAGATATTCGTGTGAAATTCCGAAGTTGTTTTTCTTGTTATTTTTTTGTCATTTTGTTTGAATTTTTTTTTCTTTCGTATTCACTTTTTCTCTCATCGATTTTAATCGAATTGCGAAACGTTTCTTTCCAAATTTCTCGTCTCGCCATTATTTCACGACGAATCGTTGTTAATTCTAGCGATTTTGATTATATTTTATTTTTTCGCTCAACCACCGATGGTATTTCATTTATCTATTTCTCGTTACTCTCTTCACAATTTTGTTCGAATGATGGGGGAAAAGAGAGAAAAAAAAAGGAAAAAATTAACGACGAAATGGAAAGAGAGAAGGAAAAAAAAGGAAAGAAAAAAAAAAAAAAAAGAAAAAAGAAAAAAAAATCAGAACGGTTGAGAGAAGAAAGAAAAAAAATGGTAAAAGAAAAAATGGAATCAACACTGCAAACTGTGACGTACTTTTGTTCCACCACGACGCGACGTACGGGTTACAAAACGACGGCCATGTTGACGCTTGCGTACCAACACCGTACACCGTCGCGGCGCCCACCCTCCCTCCGTCAACGATATATACCCTTGTAAGGGGGTGGGGCCGTTTTACCCCTGCTATACCGCCGTACAGCCGTTTTTGATACACCAATTTTACGAATAAGTATCGACCAAATATCGACGTCGAAGTCGAAGAAGCAAAAAAAAAAAAAAATTGAAAATGAAAAATAAAAAAAGTTAGGGGCGGTTTTGAGTCTTCAAAAAAAAGAAAAAAAAAAATAAAAATAATAAATAAAAATAATAAAAAAGAGAAACAAATTCAAAAATCCTTCGTGACTCGACGAATGATCACGGGAATGAATATACGAGATCGATTTCCGTCACACTTTCGTTCGATTTTTTGACTTTTTCTTTTTGGTTTTGTTCTTTATTCCCCCCAACATCGCCCACGAGTTTATAATCGCGATATTATAGTTTCGACTCTATATATCGGCGGGTAACTGCAGTGTCGCGTCTCGATGTTTCACGATAAAACAAAGATATAATTACTAATATATATATATATATATGGCGAGAGAAGAAATGAAACGAGATATATAAGATGATACGAGATTCTTAAGGTAAAGAAAAAAGAAAAGAAAAGAAAAAAAATTGAAAGCAAAAGATATGGGTGAAACGGGTATATATATATGTATATATATATATATAATATATACACATATATGTATATATAGGTAGACGGTTGGCGACGCCGCCGTCGCGACGTTCGACGACTTGATAACTCGGTGGTAGGTAGTGGGTTCGCGGAAGGCGCAGTTGTAATCCGACGTTCCTCGGAGAAGGAGCTTTTTTGGGTTTTTGCCTCTTCGAAACGGCAGTTTATAGTTAGTCAGTTAGTTTTTTTTTTCCCCTCCCTCTTTCGCATAGTATCATATCGATCGTAGATATTCATTCGGTTTCGAATCGATTCGACGAGAAGGGAAGAAAAATAAAAAAAGAAAGAAATTCCTTTCGCCCTTTTTTTTTTTTTTTTGTTTTTTTTTTTTTCTTTTGCAAAAGAAAGAACGATAAGAATAAAAATAAAGTCGTGTCAATTTCGACCGCGGTTCGTTCAAATTTTCTTCTCGATTCATCATCTCCTTTCTCTCTCTCTCTCTCTCTCTCTTTATCTTCGTCTTCTCATCCCTCTATACACCCCTTCTTCGATTCTCCTTCTTCTTCTTCTTATTCTTATTCTCATTATTATTTTATTATTCTTATACGCCTACGTATATATATAATAGACACCGCACAGTTTAGTAGTATTCATGTATCGTGATCCGAAAATAAAAAAAAAACAAAAAAAAAAAAGTAAGTCACAGCTGCGACATAATTATCATACTACGTGTTGTTATCGTTGTGTATTGCCGAGAAAAGAATGAAAAAAAGAAAAAAAAAACAGAAAACAGAAAATGATTGAAAAAACAAGAGAGAGGAAAAAAAAAATTAAGAACCCTTTTTTTTCTCATTGTTTTTCTGTTTTTTTTTTTTACAGTTTCACACGCGCACTCGTGATTTATATATATATGTTACACGAGACGTTTTGTCTGATGATGATTGTTACTGTCATTATTATTATTATTGTCGTTATTATTGCCACTGTTATCATTATAGTTTAAATGAATTTTTTGGATTACGATTATATAATTACAGTTTTTTTTTTTTTTTAGTTGTTTTATCATTATTTCGATTCTCGTTTATTATATTTTTTCTCTCCATTATACCGAATCGAACCAAAGAAAAAGAGGCAAAAAAAAAAAAAAAAATACAAAAATCGCAAAGATCCTTCGTAACAAATTTGATCGAACGTGCGTATGTATGTGTATATATATAGTGTGTACATGTATATATTATACATATATAGAAAATAAAAGAAGAGGGTAAAATATGTTTTCAAAGTTTTCGAAAATTTTTCGAACTTTTCACAATCGTACGTACGTAATACACATGTAACATCGTCTATCGAAAGAGGTATAAGAAAGATCGAGAATTTTTGATTTTTTCATCGAGTTGAAAGAAAAGAAAAGAAATTGAATTAATAATTAAAGAACGAGGAACAAAAAAATAAAAAAAAAAAACAAAAAAAAAAAACCCAGAAAAATCGAAAGAAAGAACGAAACAAAAAGAGAAAGAGAGAGAAAGAGCGATTAGAGAAATTGAAAAATGTTTGATATCAATGTCACAGAGTGGAACATATATGCGTATATTATTTATATCTATATAGTATAATACTATGTATGTATTCGATTCGCTGATGAGAGAGAAAATCCGAGGAGACTGTGTTCAGTGTTGAGGAAGGTCGCGCGCGGACTAAACTGTCTCCAAGGAGAGACGACAGCTGATTGTCCCCTTTCGCGTTGCGCCCTCGCCTTTATTTCCAATTAATTACGTCATCCTCCCCCTACTACCCCCGTTAACGAAAACCTCGAACCCACCCCTACCCCCACCCTTCCGACCTTAACGTCGAAACGACCCGCAGCACCAACCCTTCCTCTCTTCGCCGAACCCTCTCTCTCTCTCTCTCTCTCTTTCTCAGTGGTTCACGCTGTTAATCACTCCCCACCGCTCACCCTCCCTCTCACTCCCTTCTATTCACTTCCCTCGTTCCCTTTGTTTCTCTACATTTCTCTCTCTTCCCTAAAATTTCCATCCTCGACCGTACCCGTCTTTGGCACCCATTTTTTGGTTTTCTCCAAAAGGAAAAAAAAAAAAGAAACCAAAGAGGAAAAAAAAAACAGAAGCGATAATTTTTCTTCCTCTTTTTTTTATTTTTCTTTTTCTTTTTGTTGTTGTTGATTTCAATCATTTTCCTCTCCGCATTCGGAACCCCTCGGTTACATCGACGATTCATTGATTGTATTTATTTGTTTCATTTGTCCCGTCGATTTTATTTTTTTCGCGAAAAATCTCGTTCGAAAATTCCTTTCGTTTCTGTTTCTGTTTTTTTTTTTTTTTCTCTCTCACCCTCTCCTCTCCGTTCCGCACGTGAAAAATTTTCCTATCGTCTGCGATCGGGAAACGAGAGATGGGGAAATATTGTTTTTTTTTCGAAATTCAAAGACGAGGTCCAAAAAGAAAAAAAACAAAAAAAAAAAAAACACCAAAGTTCGCGACGCGAATTTGACAATCCACCAACGAAGACGCGCGCACGTACGAAAACGAAGAACAGAAAATTCCCGCAGAAGGTGAGCAAGAAGAGGGATGAACGAGGGATGAAGAGGAATCTTGCGTCTCGTCGAGGTGGTGAGTGAAAATAATTTTTTTTCTCTATACTCTATATTCATTTCGATATAGGTACTCTACATATTTAATTATCTATGTTTATCCGAACCGGTGAAGCTTTTATTATTAAAAAAGCGGCGAAAGATATTTGAAACAAAAAAAAAAAAAAGAAAACAAAAAAAGAAAACAATTTCACGAGAACAAAAAAGCTGGGAGAAGGGTACAAAACGGAGAAGAAAGCTGACTGCATTTTCCGAATGCAAAAAGAACGGAAGATTCTGTTGTATTGTTAATTTTTTTTCTTTTTCGAATCTCAAATGTTCGAAATTATTATTATTAATTGTTATAGGATCGTTCGTTCGTTTTTGATTCGTACTTTCGAAAAATTGCGTCTGATGTCAGATAGACGAGAATCGATATTTCGTATCCCCTGTTGTTTTTTTTTTTCTTTTTCTTTTTATGGACCAAAAGTGGGAATTTTCCAAAACCATCCCCCTGCGGAAAAGCGAAAGAAAAGTCCAAAAAGTCCGAAAAAAAAAAGAAAAAAGAAAAGGGAAGGAAACAAAGGGGCGGAGGAAGGGAGGAGAAAAAAAAAAAAAAAAAAAACGAAAACGAAGAAAAAAAAAAAAGAAAAGAAAATGTAAAAAAAGAAAAACACGTCCGTAACACGACGTCGTAAAAATTGACGATCGGGTGAACGGGGGCGGGTCTGCTACCCCGACGATGGCGATAACAGGGGTTCTCGAAAGTGCAGAAAAAAATATAAGTGTGTATATAAAGGCGCGTGAGGATTTTTAAAAAACTGAATGAAAAAAAAAAACAAAAAAAAAAAAGTAACACAGTTTCCCCGTTTAGTTTTCATTTTACGTACTCCGCATAATCATCGAGAGACATGCATACGTATATTCAACAAATGTACATATATTTATGTGTACAAATTAAATCCGAGTTTCTCGTTGATGTTTTTTTTATTTTTTTTGTCTAAATTTTCGATTCCGGGGCAAACGTGTGTCCGTAATTATTCGCGATGCACAAGATTCAGATTCTTTGAGATTCTCACTTCTCCTCGTCGCACACTTTCACATACAGCTTTGCGAATTGAAAATTTCTTAAAAAAAATGTCGAGATCGAAGATTTTCGACTCGTCTCCTTACTTATCCTCTTCCTCTTCCTCTTACACTTTCTTTCCTCTTTCTTCTTGAAATATACCGTGCGTACGAAACTCGAAGGAAGAAAAATAAAAAAATAAAACAATCGAAAATTTTCTCCAATCGTATAAATCGCGTTTTCATTTTTTTTTTTTATTTTTCTCTCTCTATCTCTCTCTCACTCTTTCCAACACACCGTATACCATACACACACATATATATATATATAAAATAATTGAAACATCATCGAACTAAAAGAAAAAAAAAGAAAAAAAAAAAAGAAAATAAAAGACAGTAGAACCCGCGAAGTTGATGGTTCGAAATGTGAAATGAAACTGTGGAGCATCCCTAAAGTAAATTTTGAATTTAATTCAGGGTGGTTAGCTAGAAGTTGTTACTGGCTATACACGCATATATACCAACTCCGCGGTATAAGTAGCGAAGAGTTTTAGTGGTGGGGTTGAATCGAATATTATTATATCAGTACATACACGGACTATGTATGTATATATATATATATATATATATATATATATATATATATATATACTATATACCTGTATACACGTATGCGGTACAAATATAACTCGAAGTAAAAAAAAAAAAAAAAAAGAAGTAAAAAAAAAAAAGAAAAAAAACTACAGACACCGGTTGCGCTCATCAGTATAAGTTCAACCCTTTTCTCCCCATCGAGCTGTACGTATGTACTACTATAATACACATACACGAAGCAGTCCTCTTCCTGTTCTCTTTCAATTTTTTTTTCTTTTTTTTTTCCCTTTTTTTTTTTTGTTTCTCTCTTTTTTATGTACACGACGTACAAACCTTACGTGTGACCTTATGTGTGCATATGCATATACGTGTAGAGTATGTGACCTGCATATAATTATTATGCGATCTATTGCAGGGTACTAACCGTCTGTCCCAACTCGACTCTATACATGTGTATATATATATATGGATATATGTATATATACCTATATATATAGGAGACGGTCCTGTTTCGGGACTTAATTTATGCCTAGTAAGGACTACGGTGTTGTTCCTCCCTTTTTTTTTTTTTTTTTTTTCCCCCTCCCCATCCTGTTTCCTAGCCTCTTGTCGACCTGTATGTATATACGCGTGTGGGTGTGTGTGAAGGGTCGAGACCGATTTATAGGCAAGGGTTGTTTATGTGTGTACCCGATGGTCGGCCGTAAAGAAGCGACGCGGACGTGGAGGAAAAAGAAAAAAAAAAAAAAAAATAGAGAAAGAAGAGAAAAGAACACCGAAGAGTGGCGGGGAAAAAAAAAAATTTTGAAAAAAAAAAAAAACAAAACTTAGAGAGAACATGTAAAAACAGAAGAGGGAAAAAAAAAACGGGAGAAAAAAAAAAACATTATCCCGAAGCCCCGTTGCATTATCATCGTTACCCCCGCGGTGCGAGAGCTGTTTTTTTTTTTTTTTCTTTTTTTTATTTTTCTCTTTTTTTCACTTCTCTGAACACACGTCGGGGTGTTGCGGAAAAAAAAAAAGAAAGAAAAAAAAAAAAACAAGTGAGAAGAGAGAGGAGAAGGAGAAAAAAATAAATAAATAAGAAGGAGAGAAAAAAATGGGAAGAGAATTTGCAAAATTGTACATAAGTGAAGTGTTTTTATCTCTTCGAATACCAATACCTATGTACTGTATACTATATACTGTACGTGCATATATATGTGTTTATATATATATATATATATATATATATATATATATAAATGTAGACTCGAGGATATAATAATGCATAATGTCGCGGTAGCTGTTGCTGCTGCTGCTGTTGCTACTGCTGATTCTGATTCTGATGCTGATGCTTGAGAGGCAGGGATTTGTTCGTCGAGGTTTGCGAGGGTGAAGCTTTTACGAAATGAAATATACCTCCCTATCGCGAAATACATGGTATATTAGAAAGAAAAAAAAAAAAGAGAAGCTCGAAATAATCGCTGTACGTATGTATATACAATATATATATATATATATATATATATATATATATATATACATATCTATGGTTTGAAAGCACTGCCTTTTCCTACTTCTGCAAGCTTCCTCTTCGGGTGAAGGATAAGATGGGGGATATATACCGAAGGATATATATATACATAAATATGTATATATGTACTACATGCTTGGAGGAGGCGCGGATATATAAAAAAAAAAAAAAAAAAAAACCGAAAGGAAAAGAAATTTGTGCGACAAGAACGTTTAGCGACGAGATCAATATATATATATATATATATATATATATATACATTATTTCTGGCATGTGTGAATGACGCAGTATTTGTACGACGATACTTAGTATAATAATTTCGAGTGTCGAAAATTTTTATGACGAGTGAGGAAGAAGAAGAAGATGAAAAATAAAAAAAAAAAAAAAGAACGAACCGAAGAAAATTTCAAATTCCCTGGATTTTACGCGAATATACATATATACATATATATATATATATATATATATATATATATAGGTTTTATCGGTCCGCAATACGTGCGGACTTGTCCACGCGATTTTGATACCTTTTTTTTCCCCCCTTTTTTTTTTTTTTTTTATCATCCATTGGACGGGATAAACGGGTCGCGATGTTGTAACACGTTTATAAATTTCATCCCTTGGACAGAAACATCTCGTATATACAGAGAAACCGCGCACATGTCGCGAGATTTTTTTTTGTTCCTTTCGAGGGTTGTTTCTTTTTTTTTTTTTATTCCATCCATTTTCGAATTTCAAGGGTTGGGGGGTGGGGGGGGGCTGAGATGGGAGGGTGGTTTCGCGTCACGGTATATGCAAAGAGCAAGGACCATACACGATGCGCAATATTTCACAACTTACAGCGAGCCGTGTGTGGGTATGGCGAAAAAAGAGGAAAAAAAAAACAAAAAAAGGAAAAAAAAAACAAAAAAAAAGAGCAGGAAGATCACCGCGCAGACACACCCCCCCATTATTTTCCTTTCATCTCTCCTTTCCCTCTCCCTCTCTCTCTCTCTCTCCCTCTCTCTCTCTCTCTCGCTCTTTTTTTTTATGGATAGTAAAAACTATTATACAATCCATGCTTCGACGGAAAAGAAAAATATAATTCATTATATTATATATTCACAAAGAGATCGAGCGAGCGAGCGAACGGACGACAACGGGGTTCTTACGGTTCTGGGGTGGGACGCATCCCGCCCTGATGCTATGTCCCATAGACCGTTGAAAGGGTTGAAAGGGTTAAGGTTATACGTACAGTTCAGTTCTACCCTGCTGATACCTGACCGAGAAATAAGTGTTTTTTTTTTTTTTTTCGCCTGCCTAAGGGAAGGCGAGGGAAGGAGGAGGAGAGGGGGGCTATATTTTATCTTAACCCTTTCGCTTCCTGATAGAGACAAAATATAAAGAAGAAAAAAACAAAAAATACATATATTCATTTTTAGAAATTCGCGACACAAGTTTCTCATTTTATTTTTTCTCATTTTCTTCTCCTTCTCATCCCTTCTCATTCTCGTTCTTCATTTTTGTTTCGAAGACGTCAACGAATTCGTGTTTTTTTTTTTTTTTCAACCCCTGTCGAAAATTCACCCGGACGGACTTTGCCTGATTATACAGCGTTCTTACAAGAGGATGTGTATCGTATAATTGCATAGCTGACCGGAAGTTGTTGGCGTGAAACGAAAGGGGTGGGGTGCTAAGCTGCGTATCATCGCTTTGCTACTGTACTGCATATATATATATATATATATATACCAAACCTGAGATCGAGTCACGAATAGTTTGACTATATGGAAAAGATCGAACGTCTCGCGATCGACGGAAATTCGTTTTTTTCCTCCTTTCTTTCTTTCTTTCGTTTTTTTTTTTTCTTTTTTTATTTTTTTTTCGGTTTTATACTTTTCTTATTTTTTTTTTCTTCTCTCCTCTCTCTCCCTCCCTCTTTTCTCTTCCCTTTCTTCATCTCTTTCGCGACAGCACGGAATAAGTCGGCAGCACTCAGAGATTTTTCCACTATCTCATAGTATAAGATTCAGAGATTGTAAGGTGATTTGTAACTGCCCTGTTCAGAGTTTGCCGTTTTTTTTTTTTTTTTTCTATTTTCTTTCCTCTTCTTCTCGCGATACATTTTTTTTTTTTTTTCTTTCTTCTTCTTTACTTTCTTCTGCCGAAGAGTTTCTTTCCCATGGAACATACGATTAGCGGTTTGATATCACGAGCTAAGGTAGACAGCCAAGACAGACGTATAATTTGAGGGATAAGATCTCTAGGATCGGATCTTCGTCCTTTTTCCCTCCTCTGCGGGTCGCGTCGTTCTTACGCTTCTTTGGTTCTTGTATTACCTATCTGCCTCTTATACCTCTACATCCTCCACCTCTTTCTATCCTTAATACAAATACTTGGATTAAGGGTTAACAGGTATAACCCATTTTATACACATAACATATACAAACGGAACTTAAAACGACAGACGGAGATCGACCCCGAACCCGACGATGATGATGATCCGCATGGTTTTTCGGGCAAGGGGTTCTTCCTGTTTCTCATAGCGAGGAAACGGGGAAATATTAACCAACGATTGCCATATGTGTTCTTTCCTTCTATGTAATAAAGTGAGAAGAAAAAAAGAAAAAAGAAAATCGTTTTTCACAATTTTTTGATTCGTGTAAAATCGTCATTTTCTTTTTTTTTTTTTTTTTGAGATGTAGGGAAGGCTGGAATAACGATGGAACGAGTAGGTAGTACGTACGAAAGTTAATTGACCGCGGGTGAAGAAGTTGAAGAGCTTTTTTCCCGTCTTTTATAGTTGAGGAAAATTCAAAAATTCGCATTTCACTTATTTCGAGGAATACAATGGGGTATTTTTTTTATTATTTTTTAATTTTATTTTTGTTAAAAAGCACGTTTCACGCTTTGAGGTAAATATCATCGTCAACTCGAGCACCCTTGCCTTTTTACCACCGAACACAAAAAGCTCATCGCTTTAAAGAGCTTTGCCGTAAACGCGGTGTTTAATCGTCTAATTCGTTTATTATAACGACTATGGGACGTCGTTGACCACGAGGAAATATATTTATCAAAAATCTGAATTTGAAAATAAAGAAGAAGCATCGGAGATCGAGGAAATATCGCGGGGGGAAGAAAATTTTGGAAAAGAAAAGAAAAAGAAGAAATAAATGAAAATTGTATTAAATTATAAAAGAGAAAATGGGGGAAGAGATCTTTTTTGGATTAATCACTCTCGATAAAGTGTTGAACCGTTAGCCGAGACTTTTCTCTTGAATAAAGTGGGGAAAAAGCTCGAGCAAATAAAAGCATCGTAGGGGTGAGAGAATGAGAAACGGAGCTTATGGTTCGAAAAGAGGAGATTAAACAAGCGGCGTGGGAGTGGTTAACAAGTTCGCAAAGGTTAACCCAGGTCGTTCGGGTTCAGAACTCAACAGCCACTTAACCCTCTGCAGTTATCCGAAGTGAAGTGAAAAATTCGACGAGGCTCAAATTCCGAACGGTGAAAATTCCGAATTTCAATTTCGCCGACTCACAATTTCCCCGAAAGTCTGCATAGCCGATCTGAATAACTTTCAAACGAAAAACACCGGCGGTTTGAAATTCCGAAAGCCGAAAATCCGGAAGGCCTAACCTCAAAAACTTGAATTTCGCGTATCTATTCGTTCATCGTTTAATAACTCGGGCTGTATCGATCCTACCGGAACCAATAAGGGGTCAAATTAATCGTCTTGAAATCAACTTTTCGAAAAACAAGGTTTCGGAATTCTATCGATAATTTCCAACGTCGTGAAGCCATCGATTTAAGTAGAAGAAAATGGGTATCCGCGAAAAGGTCCTCGATCAGAGTGAACTATTTTTCGTCTTCACATCCCTCTAACCTGAAGCCAGCCCCTGTTTAACGTGGAGTATAAAATCCTAAAAATTACCTGCATTACTAGGCTAATAAAGTTTTTTTCTTTGCAACTGTAAAAGCCGCGAGCAAACACTCAACGGGCTATGAACGCATGTAATTTTCCTACCCGATTTCCATCCCCAAGTTTTCGATCATTTTTTTTTTTTTTTTTTCATTCCACAAGGGTCCTTAACACGCGTTAAATGTTTGCTCTTCCATGGATTATTGTTATACCCATAGTTCGCCGTAGATACTCGAACCGAATTCAAACTAGGTATATATGTACATCCAGGTATAAATTATAGGCACACACATGTACGCGCATACCTACCATCCGCAAACCTTCGCCCTTTCCTTTGTCATGGATCTCCTATCTCTTCGGTGCTCCCATGACATTGTGAAAAGGATGGGATGTAAAGAAAATGTTAATTTATGTCCACGTTACGAGTTACTATTACTGCATATACCCAATATGGACCGTAAGTTAACTTTTGTACGTATAGATGTAACATATACGTAAATTTGGTGCGAACCCATACCTATAAGGATCGAACGAGTGCAGCTCTGTGCAGTGCGATGAGCGAGAGATCAGTGAGTAGAAATCGGATGGGGGGATGATACCGTGAAATGCATACGATTACCCCCTGGAGTCGGGATCACCGAGCGTTTACGTTTTGGAAAAAGAGAGAAGAAAAAAAAGGGGAAAAGGGTTATTTTCCCATAAATCAGATCGCGTCGTTGCACCACGTCGCTCTCACACCGATACTTCTGCATGAAACATAAAGTCGAGGATTTAATAGCGCGGTCTTCGACCCCTTTTTGAAGGCGGAAACTGTACCGGCGAATTTTCCCGATTAAGGAGAAACGAGGTTTTCGAAAAACTCTTTATCTGGGGTCGAAAATAACCCGATTATCGACTTGTTTCGTGATTATATCGCTCGGACAATCTCTTTTAATGAAAAATCAGAAAAGAAACGAAAAATAACGGTCGAAATAGCTCAGATTTTGGCACAGTTACTTCGAAATAGAACGAAATAGAACGGACTGAATGTAACCGCCAAGTAGGTAGCTTTTAGAATCAGTTTTTCGTTTCCTCTCTCGTTTGGGAACAGTTTTACGCTTCTTTTTTGAGAAACTAATTTTTTTTCTGAAATTTTAACGAACTATTTAACTCGATAATCGAAGAACGTGTGACGTTCGATGTTTAAATCTTTTGGTTTAAATCTTGGCTATGATTCGCTAGATGCTGAATAAAAATAAAATCTTTTCTTTTGTGAGTTATCGGAGAATATACAACGTGTTATAAATATCCGTGTATTAGATGTAAACTTGGTTACGTATACTCGCATATAGGTATATATATATATATGTGTATATATACATCCCCTGCACGTTTTCAAGGAGGGTGGTCGAAGCTGAACGGGTACCTACCTAAATTCATAACGAAATGATGATGATAATAATAACTTGAACATCTCTCGATTTAAATAGCCCGCCCGGTTTTACTTGATGCCCGTTACGCGCGCTCTTCCGGAAGAAATAACGTCCGCGCTTGCGCTACACGTATGTATATCGCTGTAGTATACA
Source organism: Tenthredo amoena (assembly GCA_963966615.1). Classification (NCBI taxonomy): domain Eukaryota; kingdom Metazoa; phylum Arthropoda; class Insecta; order Hymenoptera; family Tenthredinidae; genus Tenthredo; species Tenthredo amoena. The sequence goes on along the minus strand of OZ016498.1, from coordinate 2,439,798 downwards.
TACTTACACACACATCTATATATATATATATATACCGAAACGAAGAAATATATATTTATGGAGAAAGACTCGTACTTTATACCTGTATATATGCGCGGTGTATATGAATATATATATATATATATATATATATATATATATGTATATATATAACCATGTACGAGGAGTTGAGCACGAGAGACGGATATGAGACCAGCTTTCGCGGGCGTATGAATGGGATCTCGAATTCAATTACCGATGATAATTTAATAGATGCTGTAGGTATACCTCTCCACCCCCACCCCTAATTCACCGCAAGCACATACTGAGCTGAATATATACCGTGAATAATCTTACCACAGTTTCGACCATATTCTTTCTTCTTTTTTTTTTATCCAAAAGTGCAACGCACGATCATTTCTTCTTCTTCTTCTTCAAAAATAAAAAAAAAAAAAGGAAAAAGAACAAGAAACGGGAAAATTCATTCATCTTCCATTTTTCATTCCTCATTATTTATTGTCTCAGCGGAGATAGACGGGAGGCGGATAAATGGAAATGAACGAACGAACGAACGAATGAATGAATGAATGAATGAATAGGGAAGTACAATTACGAAACCGTCATTAAACAACAATACGATCCTCGTAACGATGAATGGACAGATAGGAGATGATCCATTATATGCAGATCATAGACGAGGTTTAAGGCCCGTTTAGAGTTACAGTAACAATAGGGAAAATGAAAGGCGGGGTTGAACCATATGCACGCATATCCACGAACATACTTTACGCAGTATGAACAATAACAAAGTTTAAAGGAAAGGGCTACCTCGCGGTACATCATTAATAACCGTAGCCAATATAATGCCGCATTAGTGCCTCATACCGTTTCCTGAGGCCCAAAGGACTCCATCCCCTACTGGGACCGCAAACACCATATCTATCTCCTCCTTTATCCCATTGTGGACGAAGAGGCAAAGTGGGCTTCTCCTATTTCGGTCGTTAAATCCTGATTTCAGTGGATTTGGAAAAACCTGACGCTGACTTTTATCCGAAAAAAAAAAAAAAAAAAAAAATCGGGGCGACTTCCCTTTCATCGTTTCACCTGCGATTTCGAAACGTACGTCAAGACTCGACGTTTGTACATGTGCGATACGCGTCCTCGTCGAATCTATGGATCGGAACATGTCTGTATATCCACACACACGTGAAATTCTCGAATGTGTAAAGGTGAAGAGTGAAGTGGCGGAAGTGGATGAACGCGGCTACCTACTACCCCGTGTATCTAGGGGTCGTAGATAGAAGCAGGTAGAGAGAAGCAGCAGCGAATGGCACAATGACACCAAATAGGCGGTTGATTGCACAATACTTCGGTGCCTATCGACCCATCAATAGACACACACCGTAGCGTTATCCCATCCTCTATTTTTCACCCCGTTTCTCTCTTTCTCTCACTGGTTTCTAGCCACTATTTCGGTATCCGTATACACGTGTATATATGTATACCGATGGGAAATTCGTGAACGAATCAGCCAGCGAACCCAGAGTCAACAACCAGCGTTACACCCAATTTAAGACAGTCAATGCCGTCACCCCGTTTCATTCGTATTAGGATGTGAATCCTTCGCCATTTGTATCACTGACTCGATCCATTCTATTTTAGACATTCGAATCGATCCTAACTTCGAACTGTTATCATTATTTTCAATTTTCTATTTTTCGAGAGAGAGAGAGAGAGAAAAAAAAATATACAGAGAGAGAGAGAGAGAGTGGGGAAATTCAATTTTTCGAAACTTTACCACCGCGCCTCGTTTCACCCTCTGTTTCCACAACGAGATGCGGAAATATTTTCAGATGATAGGAGATCATTTAAAAACCGGTGACGAAATCCTTACCGCCTTTATAACATATTACAGTCCATGATGGGTCTGACCTCATCAAGATTTTTAGTTTTTTTTCTCTTTTTTCTTTTTTCTTTTTTCTACTGCAACTCACGCACGCCAAGAATTCTTCATTATTTTCAAAGTACAGAGACAGAGCTGAGAGACGAGGATGTCCCTTCATATTATACGTATATTTTTTTTGTTATTTGACTTTTTTTGTTTTTAGGGGTTGAACTATTCTTCTCGACATTTTTTCCTTTTTTTTTTCTGATCCTCTAGAATCCCTTTTCCTTTGAACTTGTACGGAATTTCATCTGTTATTCGAATTCCTTTTTGGTTTTTTTTTTTGTTTTTTCGACGAGTTCGAACAAAATTAGACACGATTTCGTAAAATCTTTTTTCTTAATATCATCGGAGAATACCAACCCTTGGAAATTTCGATTTTTTCTCTCAAAAAAAAAAAAAAATTGAAAACGTAAGGTTGACGGTTCTCGCTGATTTCTAAGGGAGTAACAGAGTCCCGGCGAGGGATGGTTGGGTGCTGCAGAGTTGGCATGCATACGGGGCATGTCCCTCTTTTTCCTGTATCTCGTTTCTCGTTTCTCGTTTCTCGTTTCTCGTTTCTCCTTTTCTCGTTTTTCCTTTCTCCGCGTATAGGGTACGTATGTACGTAGGGGTGTGTGTGTCATGTGTGGATCGGGTGTTATAGCGGGGGTGGTAAAGCTGGCGTTGCCAAGCAACCCCTCCCGCCCCCGTTTTCACAGCGTAATGGCCGCCACACACGTCACACACATCCCCCTCGCGCATAATACATATCCTCGACCCTAGCCCTGCACCGTAGGGGTAGATTCTTAAATTTTGCCCGAATTGAAAATTTCCATATCTTATTCGGGAACGAACCCAAGCCAACCCAAGCCAACCCAAGCCAAGCCGAGCCAAGCCAAGGCAAGCTAAGGCAACCCGAGGCAAGGCAAGGGCGCGAGTTACCTAGTGACGTTTCTCTCCTCACACCGTTCTAGAAACGTCCCCACGATCAGTAAGTAAGGCGGCGAGTCTGCAGGGTGGAGGACCCCTAAAAACTCTCCTTACGAAATTTTTGTATAAGCGCGTCGTTAGTGCTGTTGTAGATTTGAATTTCATGTACATACCCTCCTCCCTCTTTCTTCCTACCTCCTACCTCCGTCCTCTTCCCTTCGCCGCTAAAAACCACCCCGTCGATCTCCACGATACAAGTGCGTGAACCTCTATAAATATTATTATTATTTATAAAGTATAAAGTCCGGCTGGTAAATTTTATCGCTTATTTTTTTTTTTTTCATTTATTATAACGACGTTAATATTATACAACTCGCTAAAGGAAATACATAACCTGTATATTATATACCGTAGATATCCGAAGATGAATTTATTTTTCATTCACCCCCTTATTTCGCTGTATACCTACCTATCTGTTATTCGAGTATACATCTTATCTTGGGTGGTATGTAGGTATGTACATACGTATACCTATACCGTTTCGAGGAATAAAATTTGTCACGGGTTTCGGATCGGCTGTATATCCGCCATCATTTTACCTCTTAACTTTTCCCCTCGATACCCCCCACCCCCGGGGTTGAATAATATATCTATGTAGATATTATAGGTATATATACGTGTGTGTGTGTGTGTATGAAAAATAGGTAGACGCAGGTAGGTAGGTATACTTTTTATATATGTACGGATTCGTACACCCGGCAGAACACAGAACAGTCCCTCAGCGAATAATCAGCCAGATAGCTGGGGCAGCGCGGCGGCAGGGAGATCTGACGAGAGGAATGAGAGGGAACGTAGGGTGTAGTGGTAGTCGAGCCGGGGTCCTCTTCTCCCGGGTTCCACAGGGTACAAAATATGCAAATTAAGAACGCGCGCGAGTCTCCAAATACCACGTTTGTATACAGCTAGAGATATTTGCATGACAATATCATTCCGCTCAACCTATGCAGATTAGCTACCCCTTTTTTTCTTCCTTCTTTTCCAGTTTTTTTTTTTTTTCTTTCTTATATATCGTGCGTTTCAAAAACTCGGTCCAAATATGATCGAACGACGATGAGAGAAAAAAAAAAAAATACAAAAATCTCGATATTTTTAGATTTTCGGGGTGCAAAAATTCTGAACAAAATTATCAAGAATTTCTTTCAACTCCAAGATATCGCGCTTCAAAAGTTCGTTGAGATAGCTTAACCGGTGCGAAAGTGACGAATTTTTTTCAAGTTCGAGCGCGTACCGCAACGAAACCGGAAGTGACACAGGGTTTAAATACCCGGTGGCACATCGTCACCGGGTAGAGAATTTTTGGTCCAAATTTCAGCCGAATCGGTCCAGCGGTTCGGCTGCAATCATCGACACAATAAATCTGCACAATCAAAAATACCGTTTCTTCATGTATAAGTTGGTTTTTAATCAATTTCGGACGTTCAGAGTACGAGGAAAATCATTTCCAGACAATTTCTGAGTCGTACTTGTATGCTCAGACGAGAAAATGACATGTTTGACCACTTTGTTGCCACAAAAACGTTGTGTCACGAGGAAATTGCCGATTGTGGCATTCCTCGCTGGGTTTGGAACCTGGAAACGAAGTGACAGAATAGGATAGCCCTCGCTACAGGAATCAGGAACCAGGTATCTACAGCTACGTATGTATACCTAGATACATACACGCGTAGTAAACGATTGAACGGATGCAAATCCGCGACCAAAATGGCGCACGTACCCTTTGTCAGTTTTAAACGGCGTAGAATCAGCACGATTTGCATAAGTGTCCCGACAGCAGCTGCACCCATTCCTTGACAAAACTCTCTCGCATCTAACTCACGACCCGCTGCAGGACCTTATTATGCTAATAATTTCGCATCTCCCTTTCCCTCCCTCCCTCCCTCTTTCTCTCATTTATTCCCAACGATCAAAAATCACTGCGGATCTAATTCCTGCTTGTGCGAAACCATCATTCCATGGGAATACAAGGAAAAAAATGAAGAAGAGGAAAGCCGAGAGAGCCGGGATCGTATCCGATCTTCATTTCTACGTAAAACCTAAAAAAAATCGACGCTTTTCAACCCCCATAAAAAGAGTTGAGACCGGACCACATGGGGTTAATCCAGATGCATAATTTTCGCTCTCACATCTCAGGGTGGGAGAATACAGGGCCTGAAAAGTCTCGGTGGGTCTCGTGACCCCAGGTAGAAGTACGGAGACCCTAAGACCCGGGGTGGTACGAGGGTTAGTTCCGGGGATGATAGGGTTAGTACGTCAGTAGATCTGGCCCAGGACACATCTACGAAATTTTGTTTACAGGCCAGGGAGCCACTCTGAGTTTCGATTTATTTTTTGACTGACATACTGCCCATTTGTTTTTTATCCAAATTTCTGGATCCGAACCCAAGGAAGTCGAAAGCAGCTTTTAGACCTGATTAGAAAGAGGTTTTTCTCGATGAAGGACGTATTGTGCTTTTCTCAGGTAACGAGTGAAATAATTATCGAATTTGTGGTTCAATGCGAGTTTCTTTGTGCCGGTTTGTTTCCTTGGGTGAGTGGAGGGTGAGTGGGTGGGTATAGAAACTAGAAAATCCGCAAAACGTATAAATGTAGCTGTCAAGAACACGCGGCGTGGAAGTGCTCAGTTCTTTTATGCCTCAACAGCGCGATGCCAGGGCGAGAAATATGCGGGGTATTTTCGGGGGTGACGGAAAAGCGAGAAGAAAAAACGGGGGAAAAAGAGAGATGCGGATAGGCCCAGAAACGAAAATAACGAGAACCGTTGCGTCGCGTTTCGTTTCGTTGCTTTGCGTTGCCTTACTTTGCTCTGCTTTGCTTTGCGTTACGTTATACGATTTTTCACTACATTTAACCAGAATTATGGAATTACCGAGGTTCCTAACCGCAAATGCAAATTATCCTGGCAACGATTCCTCGACTCGATGGAACGAGGCGAGCCCAGGGCAGAGTGTTAATAGGCAATAAGGCACACGTAACAATTACCCGAGTGAGTAACGACTTGGCTCGACTCGAACCGCTGCGGCACTCTAATAGGCGCCCAGACCCTCACAAGTCCAGCCAAACAACAAAAATAAATAACCAAATAGAAGCAAAACAGTTTAAACACAGAATTCGCTTTCTTCTTCTTCGATCGAAGCTCATCATTTTTTCTTTCCTTTCCATATTTCTATCGCTCTCATGGAATTGTCGTAACCGGAGTACTTCCGCGCTTGCCGCTAGGCGTGAGCTCGGCGCTCGGCTCTCTCGCGGAATAAAATAGGCGCCCAAACATAGACTAGGACTCTCGCGCGACTCGGAGCTTTCGCGGTACTCGACAAGCCGGATCGGAGCCTTCAGCGCGGATGTGATAGACCTGATTTTACTACTTTTGTAGTATTTCTATAATTCCGGTGACTTTTGACAGCGAATAGCAACTGTTTTGACATTTTTATTGAATAGGTGAAAGAAGTATAAGAAATTCTCCGGATCTTAGCGTCGCACCTGCGGGTTGCCCGGGTCGCAAAGGTTTCCCGGGGTCGAGCGGTGCCCCGTGGGGCCTTGTCTCTGATATCGTTGGCAGAGAAATAAAGAAAGAAAGAAAAGGAGAGAGGGAAAGAGATCCAGAAAACCAAGACAGGGAATTCTCTCTCTTTTATCTCATATTTTTGCATATCATATCACTAGTCTCCTCCTCTTCGGGCTGGCTATACACTGACACCGCGCGCCCCTGAGGCAACGAAAATGTGAAGAGAGCGATGCGCTTCAAAATAGCAAATGCTAATCGCGATATTCTTACTTTCCTTACGCTCTTTTCAGAAATAACAATAAATAAAGAAAACAAACCGAAGACCGAAAATAGGTCGATGTCACAATTATTAAATCTTTCAATGTGTCTTTTCTTTCTTTCTTTTTTTTTTATCAACGAACTCGAGCTCACGGATTAGGGGATGATTATTAAGCAAAATCTGAATAGCTAAAAGCATCGTATCGCGCGTGTTCACGCACGTGTGTGTATGTGTGTGTGTGCTCCTCCTTTTTACGACAGCCATTTCATAACATTCAAATAGCTGAATAAAAATCGCGTACATCATAATTTGAATATATTTTACGTCAGATATAATGCGAATTTTTGCTCACCGAATGATATTTCAAGATGATATGTAGGAGTTTTATCAAAAAGTGAGAGAGGATATCTTTAAAGATTCTTTTTTCCGATGATAATCGTTTCCGTTGTTGTTACCAATTTTTCAGTTTTTCTTTTTTTCTTATTTTATGACTCTATATATATAAGCGTGGATACATGGCTTAAGAAGAAACTATAATACCTACTCCTTCGAGACAGATCGAGACTCGAGGTTCAATTTCGTCGAGGAAATATGCTCGCTGCTGCACAAGAAATAATACAATATATAATATCACCGTCTTACTCCCGGGCCACCATGCAGACTAAGGTATATCCAGCTATGGACACACACGCGGAAACCATACGTACACGTACGTTTCCATACGTGGGAAAAGTAGTATCGTAACTTAGTATATACTTCGTAGCTATATGCGAAGGAGAGAGGAGGATATTCGTCGGGGATAAGACAAGGGGTGGAAAAGAATGAGGAGAGAAAAATGATGAAGAAGAAAAAAGAAAAAAAAAAAAAAAAGGGAAAAGGGAAAATAAGAATAAGAATAAGAAGGGAAAAGGTTGTAGTTTAAAGACTGCACCGTCGACCCGCGAAATTGTTTGGTGAGCTACGAGTACGTTATATGCATCCTCGCGATATTGGATAACCACAACGAGCTCTCCTCGACCTGATACCGAACCAACGAAGCTCCTTCTCTCCCTCTTCTTCCTCTTCTTCTTCCTTCTTCTTCCTTATTCCAGAGACTTCGGAGTGCATGGTTAACGATCACTTTCGTTCTACCCTTACTCATTTCATCTTGGGAACCACCTAAGTTGATTATTATCGGTGGATGGAGAGAAGAGCGATGTCTTTGTCTCGAATTTCGGACCCGAATTTTCTCCCATCGGGAGAAAAATTTTTGCGCCCTTTTCTGCAAAAAAAAAACCCTTTTGGACTATCCGAGTTCGTCTCTTTCCTTCAGGGGCTCGGGGAAACTCTCCGAATCTCACTTCGCACTTGACTATTTACTCCGGTATCGAGAGTTTATCAATAGTTGTTTCGAAAGGGTATTTCGTCAACGTCAAACACCCACGGCAACTCGTTCCTGTGTAGTCCTATCCAACATTTACCAACGTTTCAAACTTTACCTTACTTTACTTTACTTTACTTTTCTTTACTTCTTTACTTTACTTTATTTTTCTCTACTTTACTTTATAGATATTCTACTCCGTTAACGCCAGACCAGAGAGAAAATATATCTACCCCTCTTCTACACGTATGCATGCATACATACATACATATATATATATATATATACATATACGCGTGCAGAAAGGATTCGCGATAACTTCCGACTCCTCTTTCCACCTGCAGTTAATTTCCTGCAAATGGCAGTGATTGATCTACCCACATATACGTATATAGATATACCTGTCTACCTCTACCCACCTCTCCACTCGATATACCTGAAACTTAACTCGTTCCCTTTTTGCTTTTTTTTTTTGCAACGAGAAATTTTTCACCCCCGACATTTCGCGATCGATATAACATATATTTTCATCTCATATATATAGATTTGTTGAATATTTGTTAATTTGCAAATTTCGCGGGTATGAAGAGGGGAAACAGAAAAAGAAAAAAAATCGTTTTTCTAATGCGTGTAAAAATGCAAAACCCTTAAATCGTACCGATCGTAGAGTCCGCGGGTTAATCTTGAACATTAATACAAGAATAGGTGGATGACGACGCGGGGGTAGGGGGGGTTGCGTATCTTTTTTTAACATCGCAAAGAGGAAATCGAATAGTAAGTTTTGCAAAGGGAACAGTGGCTGTTCCTGGGTTAAGTATATACGAGGTACGATGCAAATGGAAACTGTCCTAAACAGGCATCTCTCATACGTCGGATAGAAAATCAATACGCGAACCTCCGAGGCTCGGCTCGGCGCCCCTGAGCAAAGCATTCCCTCCGTATATCTACCCATATCTACATATACGTATACGTACCATATATACATACATATATATATATATATATATATATATATATATATATATATATATATATATATATATACACCGTACATACATCTCACGCACGCAAAGATATACGCGAACCTTTGGCAACGTTTCGTTTCACCTTATATTCCAAACTCCGTACCACACATACGCATAGTAGGTATATGCGATGTGAAATCCCCGTAAAAATTTTCTCGGGAAAATTTTAAGTAGAATAAAAAGAAAACGGTATATACGAAAATTCGAATTCCGGTTTCCTTTCCCATTTTTTCCCATTTTATTTATTTATTTATTTATGTTTTTTAACTTTCCATTGATTTTCTTTGGTTTTTTTTCCCTTACTTTCAATCGGAAGACGCATCGGCGTCTCCTTCTGCATTGGAGCCGCTCACGGTATCCCGGTGTTAAAACCGGCCCTCATATCGTGTTGCCGCGCTGCAATGGATGGTGTTCAATAATTAAGTCCCACCTGTTGCTGCTGGTCTCGCCCTCATCCTCTCGCACGAAGTTATTCCTTCCCCCTACCTACCCCTGCCTCTCTGTAACTCGGTCTAAACTGAACTGTGCACGGGGCTATACTCAGCCCCGGAATTCATTATTCATGCCAATTAAACGCCGACTGTTACCAACGCCGGTTTTGGTTAACAAACCTCCTCCTAGGTATACCCTCCGAGGGCTTTGCATCGCTAATACAACCGCTTTACCCCCAACACCAACGCCACACAAGTATATATCATTTTTACTACCCTTTTTCGTCTAATGGATCTTCGTTGATCTGTCTATTTCGTAGTAAAGGTTTCGGTAGATAAGTTATGGATCGTTGGTCACAGTATTCGGAATCGGTTTTGAAAAATTTTGCCAAAATTTTGTATCCTCCAGAAATAAAAGACGAAAAGGAGAAAAGGAAACCAAAAAAAGAAAAAAAAAAACAGAGAAAAGAAACAAATTGTGCATCGTGTGTGCGTGTGTGTCTCTTTACTCTTTTTCATCCTCTATCTCGTGCGTGTATATATTTTCTGGTTTATCGTTTTTCCTCGTATATATTATATTGGTCTCTGTAGACAGAGAGGAGCCTCTTTCGAGTTTTATTTTTCTCTCTGGCCCCCCCCCCCCCATCCCCCTCCCTGTTCGTCGTCCTCTCTTATATCTCGTTCTTCTTTTTCCGACCCAATTCGGGTTGCCTTTCAAGTTTTACCATCAGTCAGCGGGACTCAGCCTTCCAGCCTTCCAGCCACCCCTATTTCTGAGACTTGTCTCCCTACGTCTCCGTCTCCTCGACAGCACACATGCCATCGTTCCCTTCTTCTTCTTCTTCTTCTTCTTCTTCTTCTTCTTTTTTCACTCGGTGGCGCCGTTCCTTCGATACACTAGCTCTCGCTGTCGTGACTCTAAAACCACCCACGTATCAATTTTGAAAATAACAATCTCTCCGTCTCTTTTCTAATATATATATCCCATCTTCATGTATATATATATATATATAATATACGGACGTGGATCAAGAGCGTGTATATTCATTCCTTCAGCATCGTCTCGACTTCGAGGACGAGTACCCCCTCCGCCATGGGGTAGCGATGCTGTGTTCTATGTACTACACTGCACTCCTCGTTATAACGGTCTTGACGTATCTTACGTCGACGTAGACGGCAAAAGGAATATCGAAAGATACGCATTCTGGATCCGCCCTGTTACGTCTAGCTGTAAAACGGACAATTATAACCGGAGGTTTTCTCGAAAAGGGGTATTACTTATCTTCCTTTTCTTCTTCTTCACCTTCTTCGAAAAAAAAGCACGATCCGGATTCAAAAATTTTCCAACACTTCGGAGGAAAATAAGAGAGAAAAAAATTAACGAAAGTAAAGTTTCAACAAAATTTCTCAACCCCTCTTAGGATAGAAGTCGAGGGATGTACTAATGCAGCTGTGGATAGCATATAGAGTATCAAGGATTGAGGAACCCGATCCCTTATCCGATTTAAGCCTCTTGAACCCGGAGTCATCCTCTCTGGTATGAGTTATGTGATTAGATAGGTGGCTAGGTAGGCCCATACGAACAGTGGGGTGGGTGGTGTTGATTGAAATTGGAATAGGGTAATAAGAAAAGCAGTAATACCGTGCGGTGCGAATTAGGGGTTGATAGAAAAGAGAAAAAAAAAAAAAAAACGAAAAGAAAAAAAACAACCCTCGGCTTTTGTTCCCGCGTGAGGAAAATCGAGTTTTTCGAAATAATAACACGGGGGGAGGGATGACGACGATTAGTGTGGGAGAGAGAAAGAAATCTATGCGGAATTAAATAGACTGCAGCCTTTTGTCATTTAACCAGGAATTTTGAGTTTTGGCAAGGTACGGAACGGAGACGTGCATGGTGGTAGTTTTATGGATTCCATGTTCTCTACTCTCTCCCTGTTTCGTATAGCTCCTACCCCTCATACGTGGGTTGGAAGGGGGCGAGTTTTTTCCGCGTACCTACGTGACACAGCCGAGGACAAGCGCGAAGGGCGGATTTCTCTGTATATGAGTCCATGTGTGGATATATGCGCGGATATGTGTGTATCCGCGCGAATAACTCGAGCCGGAGGAGAAAGAAAAGAAAAAAGAGAGAATGAAAAAAAGGAAAAAGGAAAAAGAAAAAGAAAAAAAAAAACAAGGAAAACCTCCCTTGAGAGAGAAAAGCTCGGGAAGATGTGTGTACGTCGAGGTACGCGACGGGGATCCTCCCTAAAAAAATATACGTATATCAGCTGCTGGGTGATGTAACGTAACTCTTTGAACAAAAAGAAAAAAAAGAAAAAAAATGAAAACGAAAATTTCTCTTCTACGTTGTTTTACGCTTTTTTTGGGGGGGGGGGGGATTTTATTCTTTTTGAAACAAAAAAATTCACGCCTTCTCGTGCCTTTTCATCCCCTAAAATTAGACTCGGAAGTGAAGAAGACAAATTTTTTTAAAAAATACAAAAAATATATGGATATCTTAATTTCATTTTATTTTACGTTTTGGGTAGACGGAAGGATCAGAGGTACCTCTGCGTCGCGTTAACGTAGGTCAGGATCAAGGCGGAAGGTTCCTTCTTATTCAGTGGGTGAATCCCCGCGTTAATGGGTGCGCGACGAGACCAGCTCTGAAGACTTTATTTACCACGAACAGAGCGAGTATTACTTGGGGTGGGTTACGTGTGGTATACTATATGTTAATTTTTTCTATCTCGTGTACACATCGCATATAGGAAATACCATCCGTTTACCTCATCCTTGTACCAACTAAAGTTCCTGTCCCGTACGTCCCGAACGATTTCGAAAATTCGATTAGATCCAAAACATACGAAAATAAAAAAAAATAAAATAAAGAAAAAACGCACTCGTGCGGTTCATAGAAAATTTTTGGGGTGCCGAATGGAGAGAACGGTGCATCTGAAAAAAGGAATCTTAAAAAAAGGCCAAAAAAATGGAGAAATAGTAAAATTTTCTACATTTTTGGAATTCGGTTCATTCTTTTATTCCTGTTCTTCTTCTTCTTCTTCTTCTTCTTCTTCTTCTTCTTCTTCGGTTTGTAAAATTATTCTCTCAAGGCTTGAGTTTTACTCTCGTTATATATATTTATATATATATATATATATATACGTATGTATGTATGTATGTATGTATGTATAGTATAAAAAGCGAAGAAGGGCGTCGCCATCGTTTTCACATATGAAATTCCGCGAGCGTACATTTTCCCCGCCTCCATAACGCCGCGCCAGCAACCCTCCATCTCTGTAGGGTAGGTGGCTGCTACCTACTCGATGCGCCGTCACACACAACCCGATATGGCTGACGTTGGAATATATAGTATATTTTTCTTCTTACTTTCCTTATTTCTTGTTATTTTTTCATTGTATACCATCATCCACCCTGGACGAGGTTTTGGTATCTCGACGAGAGCTTCTATTGCTTTCTCTCATATTCCACTCGAGAAAAATCATCCCCCGGTTAGAGAGGCATAGAGAAAAATTCGAAAAAATTATCATAGATTTTCGCTAATTGCCCAAAATATAAAAACGAAAAAGAAGAAGAAGAAAGAAAGAACGAAAGAAAGAAAGAAATAAGAACGGAATGAAATAAAATGGAATGGAATAGAATGGCACGGGACTCTTACTATCCGAAGGTACATTGAAACTTTGGCCATTTCTGCGATTCGGTACGCGGCGGTTATATCAATGAATTTTTATTGAGACATTACCAGCTTCGGTACGCGGGGGTTGGTTGGTTCTCTCCGTGGCTTCGTACGCACACACACACGCAAACGCACGTGTATATACACACCCTCGCAAGGGTGGAGAAAGATCTCTTCCGCTCAGTTCCTTTTTTTACGAGACTGTTACTTGTTTATGCCCCGTGTAAATCTCGCTAATTCCACAAGACTTTACACCCGCATATATGCACCAGACTTTAGAATCCGGCTATAGGTACCCACCAAGACGTATATGGGGACCATCCATATCTCATCTCGTGCGTCAACGCCATTTTTATACCCCCTCGTTCGCGAGGCTTTAAAATTACCGAATAAGAGCAGAAAAAAGGCGTAACACCGTTCTAGTTTCGACTGTTTTTCGAAAATATTTTGATTTCGATAAAAGAAAAAAACAAAAAGGAAGAAACCCTCTCGAGAAAAAAATTATCATCCCCGAAACTCGGTCCGTTTATTTTTTCTTGTTATTCGTATGTTAGCGCGGTAACCGATAGACGAGGCGAAGGGTGGTTTAAATAATGTGCCATCAGCGAGCGAGGAGGATCGGTAGTCGGGGATGCCCGATTTCCCATGCATGTAGATTATGTATCAATATATTCGTGATACCGAGCGTATAGTGGGTACAGGGTAGCACAGTATGGTAAAGGATCAGAAAATAGCCTCGCGTATCTCGGCTTTGGCATAAGCGTCTGCGCGAGACATAAACACCAACAGATTACACGCCCATTGAGCTTAAGTACATCCATTCCCGTCAATATTATCGTTCGACGAGAATCGAGTGTAAAATAGTTACATGGGGAATAAGCCGGGCTGACGAGACTCCGGGATGACACTCGAAAAAGAAATATCAAAACGAGACTCAAAAAAAAAAAACAAAGAAAAAACAAATTTACCACCCTTATCGACTGCCTATCCATGGATCGAAGCCATATCCGAAAGAATCGAACCTTTTCGCACGTAAAACACTCGGGGTTGAATTTTTTTTATCAGAAATGTCCAAGGGATGAAAATTTTCCAGTCCCAAAACGCAAGCTGGACTTTCTCGGAAGCGCATTTATCCCGAATTTTCTGAAGCTGGGAATAAGGACCGTGATCTGTGCTCGAGGACACGAGAGAACAGCGTTCAGAGTCTCGCAGATAAGACAACGCCGAACGGAAGGGGTGTTCGAAGAGGGTGAAGCACGGGTCTGGGGTATGACAAGCGGAGATAATAAATCATGCGATGATACATTCTATCATTCCATCGCTGCGCCTCCAGCCTCCAGTCTCCAGTCTCCAGTCTCCAGTCTCCAGCATTTTCTAACCATGCTGGAGTTTGAGGCTGAGGTTCTCGAGCCGAGACCAGGATCCACCTCGAAGCCGGTCTTCTCGCCAGATCACCGTAGGCGAGACGGCCTCGGTACGTGGATGGTAATCTATCATCCATGATATTCCCTGCCTCCGCCGTACTCCTCCGTCTCGCGATATCCCCCGCCATTTCTATCAGGCTTGCGATAGTGCCATTCCTCCATAAAAGCCCGAGTATATTCGCGAGTGGAACCGTTTTCACAAATGGTTAAAAAATATCTAGGAATCGGTACGAGCTCTCAAGGAAATGCTCCAGAGTGCTCACCACTCTCGCATAATCGGTTTGTAACAACTCCAAGACCCACCATCGAGCCATGAGACGCCAAATTTTGGTCGATGATCGATCCATCGAGTCCAGAAAAGTGGGTCCAGTGCGAAGTCTCGAACGATTATCCGATTGCTTGGAAATATGATGGAAACTGTTCGCTGGATACGACCTGGACCTTCGTCGAAGAGCAGAGAGTAACCGTCTCTCACCGGTTATGGATGGAATATTCCCAGTGAAGAATGGAGCCTGAGGATAAGAGAGGGTAGGTGGCCTCTCTTCCGAAAAACGATACAGTGGTGATTGATAGTACGTGTGAGGACATCGAGGAGGCATGATTAATTCGAGTCGAGAGGTGTGGGTTCCCTGGGCTCTTCGGCATCCGTCTAGTCGTCGAAAAAAAGGAGCGATACTCTTCGGAGGATAGGGTCTTTTTTCTCCTTCATATTCTCCTTCATATTCTTCTTCTCACTTTTTCACCCTCTGCTTTTCACCCGCTTGGTTAATAATCGCTCAAAACTTTGGACCATTGTCAACGGCGAACTTAACCGTCGATTTATCTTTTCTGAATTTTGAACGATGATATGCATCGCAAGGGTTCTTCGCTTTTTAGACGATTTTTTCTTGCTCTCTGGGACGGGGTAGCGAATCACCAGTACCATGTGAAAGAGGTGCGAAAGAGGCCGCGGCGGATCCTTCGGATCGCAGGCACCTCGTATTTGGAAATAATTGGGGCTTAGGAAGGCTTCGAACCGTCGATATAACGACGTTGGTACGTACAGGGCAACCGTGCGCACAATAACAACACACATCTTCTTCTTCTTCTTCTTCTTCTTCTTCCTCTTCTTCTTCCAGGGCGAAATATCTCGCCGACTGAGCCGTCTGCCAATACGTTATGACACAATAACGCGGCAACATGTTTTTCATCATCGGCTTCACCGAATCTTTTCAACTTCTCGATAAATTTCTATTATTATCTCAACAAGTCTTTCAACGATGGGTTTTCTAACCAACGAGACAGAAGAATACCCCCGGGTGTATAATTTTTGGTAAATTTTTATAAGACCCCGCGGTGGTGGAGAAAGAAAAAAAAAAGAAAATGTTCGTCTTATAGGTGTATAAAATAAAAGCAGGGAAATAAGGAAAGGCACTCGTCTGGTACCGTTTTACTTCCTTTAAGCCAATCACCGATCGTAGCCACGGAGTTCGCACTGGGTGCTGCTCACTTATTGCCATCTCTTCTCTTGACGGGAAGCCTGCGAGCAAATCCCCCGGTTAAATAAGGAGTACCGTAGCACGAGCACGCGTGGCGTCGCGGGGGTTGAAGGTGGAGAACTTGCGGAGATGGCTGAAAAGGTAGTGCGAAAGAGAGAGCGAGAGAAAGAGAGAGAGAGAGAGAGAGAGAGAGAGACGAGGGTAGAGGAAAGGGATGAAGGAGGAAAGAGAGAGCGAGGGTGTTCTCGAGAAGGAGAAGGAGATATCCTATTACATATCAGTTTACTCGGCGAATCAATTCCACCCGCTAAAAGCCGACTATAAATTTCAGTGGAACGGAACACCCGACGGTGCTTAGACCGCGTTGGATTTAAAGAGAGGCTAGAGTCAGCACTTTCTTACTCGACTGAAGAAGAGAACAGCAATAAGAATCGGCGAAGGGTCTCTGAGGGATGAAACCAAAAATTCAAAGACCGGACTGGACCTGGCGGCGAGGGTGTTTGTCGTGCAATTTTTTTTCTTAACCATGTGACGGAGATAACGGGGGGGATGAGAGGGTTGGGAAAGGCAAATCCCCGCGTCATTTCAGGAACGAACATAATTCAATACCTTCTTCGTCGTCTTCTTCCCATTCGTTTCTTATTTTTATCGAGAGACCAAGAGAGAGAGAGAGAGAGAGAGAGAGAGAAAGGCTCGGGAGATAGGAAACGGGCGCGAGTATAAATCAAAGCCAGCTTTTCGAGCAGCGAGAAAGACCTAAGACGGCATTACAATACAATCTGTGAGCGAGCACGCAAAGCCGAGAGATTCGACGACGCCGGATGCTGCCTGGATGGAATCAATCCGCAACGGAGCAATCTTCCACAGACGAACCGAACGTGACGATTAGGTTGCTGCGAGAAGGTGCCTCGGGTTCTTTCATACATCCAACCACGCAATGGTGCTGCAATGCCCATAAGTCAGGGTGATATAAAAAAACTGGGAAATTTTGAGTCCAGGGGTTATTCTCGCAGAAATTGCAAACGGGACATTTTCCAAATGTTCAACCCCAGGAATTGGTCCTCCGTTCTGTTTCGGCTCTGTGTCCACCTCCGTAAACTCCCTCGTTATCTGGTAATGGTCGATATTAAAGAAGGGTTGAAATTGACCTGGATGCCTCTACGGCTGGGCTCACGGTTGAGTAGGTCCAGTATTTTTATGACGTGGATATCTCGGAGAGGAAGGAACCGTGGTGTTTCATATCGCTGATTTTCTGGAAGGATGAACCCGCCTCCAGCATCAGACCGTGGGCATGGCGTCGCGAGGTGGTAGGTACATTTTTCCGTATTCATAGTAATTTAATAACAGCCGTTGCATCTCTATTGGAATTCCAGGAGAGATTTTAAAAGCCTCGTGGTAGTCGTGTTGGTGGCGGCGGTGGTGATGGTGGTTGTTGTCCGTAGATCGTACAAAGGGGTTGAAAATTTTACTTTGAGAGAAGGGCGCTGCTTCGGGATGGGAGATGGTCCAACTTTTTCATAGCTACTACCACCACCCTTCGAACGGAATTCTATTCTCCACTCCTTTATTTATCGAGCACGTAACATCCTGGCGGCTTGTTCCGACGCCTATCCGCAATTCCAAAGCTCAAGATGCTCCAGCTAAGCTTGGCGATTTCTATTGGTTCCCTTCTCACCTTGATCTCAGTATTTTTTAACATATATGATAGGTACACGTGTGTGTTAGACTGAGTGACGAAGGAAGAGTGACTCAGCCAGGGTTGGGCTGGATTTTGTTTCTGGGACACAGGAATTTCGGTAGAAATTTAGAGACCGTACACCCCCAAGTTTGGTCCTCCTTGTTTCGCCCCCGCTCACCCTCGTCGAATGGAGATGCCGTGTAGATGTTATTCGCATTTGCATTCCGACTTTCGATACAAATTCTTTGTCTCTGGTAAGGATGAGGGAGCCTCGGAGCGGGAGGAGGATCAAGGCGACGTTGAGGAGCAAAAAGAAGAACGAGAAGAAGAAGAAGACGAAGAGAAAAAAAAAAAAAAAAAAAAAAAAAAGGCGGGAGATGGAGAGAGGAAACGAGTCTTCGATCCCGACGGGCTGCTCATATCTCTTCAGGGCTGATGGTTATATATATTTACACCGTGAAGCATAAAAGAGCATTAGAAAACTAGCAAAAAGAGAAGAGTAAGAAGAAGGAGGAGAAGAAACGGAACACAATGGGTATACGTCGTTAATAACTGGGAACAAATCTCTCGCTTTTTCTGTCTCTCGA
Organism: Tenthredo amoena; assembly: GCA_963966615.1. Classification (NCBI taxonomy): domain Eukaryota; kingdom Metazoa; phylum Arthropoda; class Insecta; order Hymenoptera; family Tenthredinidae; genus Tenthredo; species Tenthredo amoena. The sequence goes on along the minus strand of OZ016498.1, from coordinate 2,421,479 downwards.
TTCAGGAGTGAAAGAAAAAGGAAAAAGGTGCGACGAGGAACCGTGAATGTGACTTCTTAGAAGGGGGTGCGGTATGCCCCGGGAAAATTTTTGCGTTGTCTGGATAAATCCTGGCGAGGAGCCTCGTAGATGACAGTAGAGTAGATGTTAAATAGGAAAGCAAACGTTCTAACTAACTCTGAAATACTCTGAAATACTTGGTGAGCTACGTGTCTCGGGAGTCCCGGATGGTAACTGAATTTTCCCTTCTGAAATATTCACCCCGCATAACTGCCTCCGTACACATCACTCTCTTTCTCTTCATCCCGTTATTCCTATGCGTTTGGTGCTGCTTGATATTCTCAAATTCCCCACAGGATGTAAATTTATAACAGTTAATTATCGGCAAGGTGGTCGGGTCTGTACGTGATGGACCTGGGATCGACCCCAGCAGCGGAACTTCTTGCCTTCAACCCTTTGATCCCCCGCGGTACCAATTTTTAGTATTTCCAAGACACTTATGCTCCCGGCAAGTTAAAAGCCTCGGGAATATACTGAGAGCAGATCGGTAAAAGCGACGTGCACATCGTGTACACAAGAATATATAAATAAGTTCTTGGCAGGGATAGACTACCGGATCTAATGGACGTTCCAAGCTCCCGTCACTGGCAGGTGTATGTTTCGCTGCGGTTGATATACCTAGGATTTAGAATCTCATTCGGAATGGGACGAGGTAGAAGTTTGACAAAGTGCATGAACCCAGACCTGCTGCGGATCGTCATCAGATTATGTGGAAGAATGATAAAAGAATTGTGAAACTTGTTGACTTTTGCCGCTTGGAATCAACAAAAATGGTATTCGTTAGGTCTGGTGATTGCCGAACGACAAACACGAGCCCCGCTGATGCAAAAATGTGCTTTGAATCCGCGGCTATATCTGGGTATGAGATTCGCCACGACCGCACCCTTAGCCTCGATCCTATTTCACGATTCTGCCGACTCTCGTTCGCTCGCTCACTCATTCCACTTGAGCTTTCTACCCCCTTTATCCTCCCGCCTCCTGCCTTCTCCTCCTCATCCTACTCTCGTCCCTTTACCCTTCACCGTTCCCTCACCCTAAACCCAAAGGAAAGAGAGAACTGGAATGGCGGTCCTCTATTCCTTCGTTCGTACTTCGTATCCCAGAGTCCCGACACTGATGTCCCTCGACATGCCAGTCCCTGGTCCCTGGTCCCTAGTCTCTAGCCCTGAGTCCTTCAAGTCCCTCAAATCCACCCCCATCCCACCGTTTCACCAGTCCTACTCGCTTTTGTGCAGAAGCGTATAGGTATGTAGCTGGTATTACGTAGATTCTAGGGGTTGGTGTATACATGTGTGCTCCTGTACATGTCTCTATGTATGTAGAGGTATATTCGTAGCAACCTACATCCAATATCGAGGATACGTCTCAAAGTCCCTAGATGCGAATGTCTCGTACACCCGAGTCTCAACCATATATATATATATATATATATATATGTATATATACACACGTATATACGTATACGTATGTGTATATGTACTGCGGTATGTAGCCGGGTTCGGTAGGTAGATAGGTGGGTATATATAAAAGACGACAAATCGATCTTGTAACTCTAATACCATAAACCACGTGATATTCCGGACGGTGGATGTTTCTGCAATATTGCAATATCCACTTTTCGCCTCGTTACATTGCTAAGACATGGTTCAATTCGATTCTCCATCACTCATTCCTCACTCAATACTTCTGACGATCACATCAAGTCCTGGTAGAGTCCGCATGTCAATGAAGACAAATTTTCAATGAAGGTTCGAGTACTTCGTGGAACAAGTAGCACAATGTTGCATTGCTACCCTTCTAACGCTCTACGATTAATTTAGAAACGTGAGATAGACCATAATTGCACGTGGGTGTGTAATGCGATCGTTAGAACCGCGTCGAATGTAGGGAAAAATAAGTGCGGTTTAACGAGAGGCGAAAATATAGTCGGGAAGAGAGGGCGTCGCGTCGGTTGCAAAAGGTGGAGAATAAGGTCGTTCGTGGAACAGCTGACGTAATTTAATTCCGGAAGGAAAGTCAGAAAATGCGAGGCAGGACCGCGCCGTCGCGACCTACCCCAAGACATTAATTATAAGCGGATTCCCTCTCTCTTTCTCTCTCTATCTCCTCTCGCTGCCACCCCCGCGGCGCGTTCATTCATGCCTTGCTTCCTCACTCGCTCACTCACTCACTTTCACTCTCACTCTCACTCTCGCTCTCGCTCCCGTTCCGCATTAAACGAGACCAGGCCACGTCGAGCCACCACGCTGCTAATGTCTATACGTGCGCACGGGTAGGTCGCGAACGATAGGTCTGGATTTGTTCCACTAGGTACTCCGGAATTAGCCATTTCAGTTTCACACTCGTTTATCAACCCCCAATTTTTCCTATCGAATAAAGAACGCGAATGTCCTGGAAACTGATCAGAATTCATCCGTGAAAGAGTAACAGGGTTCACCGGACATGATTCAGTTTCTTGACCACTGTCCATCCCTCGACCTGACAATGTCCTCATCCGAGGCCAGAGAGGAGAAACCACGTCGCAAAGTCTGATCCTGAATGTCAGGATTTGAGTGTTTTTCGGAATGGTATGGAAGCGGACATTTTGCAGAGTAACCAAAGCTGATAGGTCCACCCCTAGGCTAGGCTGGACAAGAATGTTTGTTGGGGGGGAGGGGTTGGGCTTTGTCACAGGTTTGGTGACACGTATTCGGCCGCCTACTGTTCGGTTCCAGACCTCGGGACTTTTGCTCGGATGTAGGCACGCGTGTGGTAAGGATGGGTTGCCGCGAGGCTGAGCTTTTGGGTGGCGAGGGGGTGACGGCACACACTCGGCTGTCTCCGTATTGATTCCGTTCCTGCTCTGGGGACGCGCTCACCCGCCGCTACCGCCGCTACCATCCCCGTCGCCCCCGTCACCCCTTGCCACATCCTGTGATCTGAATTCTTCCTATTTTCCGTACATCTTCTACCCTCCATCCTCCACCTTCCATCCTCTACCCCCCATCCTCCGAAACCCCGTCATCTCCCATGCCACCACGCCTCGTCGCAACCCCCTCGAACTTTATTCCTTATCCGACATTGTTACCAGCGCACCCTCCAGCTTCCTCCCTCAAACTCAAACGTGTAGCGAGAGAACGCAACCAGCGAAAATTTTATATCAGTATAAGAGGAACTGAGAAAACCAGACCTTGTCCTCGCAATATATTATTCCTACAGATCATAGGACGACTACCTTCATATACCTGGATTACCTCAACACTAACAAACACCGCAATACGAACTGGAACATGTTCACGGAAAAAAATTATTCCAATAGCTTCTATCAGTGTGCATTCCCCGTTCGTGGCTAAACCAGCCACTCGGTTAAAACAAATTCGTAATTCGAGGATATGATCGGGACATAGTTTTTCCATCGTCAGTTTCGATCATCTCAAACTTTGCAGCCATGCTCATGAACAATATACATGAACATGTGCTCTCTTATCGTGTTATTTCAACCGATTGCTGAACAAAATTGCTAACAAACAGCTGGACATGTCCACGAAAGGATTATCGGATACTTGACGATCGTTTTAATCGATGTTTGACTCTGATTTTTCATCATGCAAAAGTTTTGAGCCATGTTAATGAACAATCTGAATGAACATGTGCCTTCCTTTTGTGTTTTTCGAATTGATATTTGACAAAAGTTGATAGAAAACAGGTGAAAATGTTCATAAAAGGAACATTATTTTAATGGACGAAGCGTGAAGATTTTTACAAATTTGCAAAGCCTTTGTATCAGTACTAATCTATGGATTGTAGATGTGTATATATTCGAGTACGAAGGAAATCAGCATCGGCGTCAAAGATGCGCATGGTAGAGAGAAAAAGGGAGATGGGGTTGATGCGGAGAAGAGTAAAGGAAGGGAGTGAGTGAGGGTGGATGGGTGGATGGGTGAGTCTCTCCCACAGTCCGCCCCGTCGCCCTGCGCCCCGTAGAGAATTGATAGAGTAAAGAATGTTGCCCCCGGCTACACGTCCTATCCTGAGGATGAAATGGCGTTGGCCTCCCCCTAGCCAGCCAGGGAATCGATCATACGTGATGCGAGTTTTATTTTTATTGGCGACGCCGGCTAAAACCGATACCTACCTACCTACCTATCTACTGTGCCTTCAACCCTCCAACTTGTTACCGATTTTCTATACACAAAGACTACGGCTATACCATGATGATTACAACCGCACTTTTATTACCCATCCGCATCTATTTGTTTATTTATTTACGCTTTTTTTCGTTTTTACTTTTCTCCAACTTCATTTTCGTATTCGTTTTGGTTAACCTTTACAGATCCAGAATGGGGTGCCAAAGACCGAAGCCGAAAAAGCAAGAAGAAGAAGAAGAAGAAGAAGAGGAATAAGAAGAAATGGAAAGAAAGAAATGAGTGAATGAATGAATGAATGAATAAAAATACGGTAACCAAATGCCTGAATTCTTTGCAGATGTACTCGACAGAGAGAGAGAGAGAGAAAGAGAGAAAAAGAGTGACGCGCACTTCACCCGGGACGGACGGAATTGTAATATTTCTAACATAATGAAACCAGAGCGAAGAAGTGGAGTTTTTTTTTTTTTCATTTTCTTTTTCTTTTTCTTTTTTTGTTACTTTATTATTTTTATTTCCCTTGCTTCTCTTCCTCCCTCGCTTTTCGTCCCTCGGCATTTCTACAACGGGACTTCTTCGCCAGGATCCTGGCTCGCGAACTTCGGCCAACTATTCCGGGGAAACTTGTGCCACTGAGAAATGTGAAAAAAAACAAAAAAAAAAAAAACAACAACCCCCATCTCGAACCCGGCTACCCGTTTTCGTTCTAATTTACACCGATCTGATCACCCTTAATTGGTTCCTCATAGTCCTGAGGTTCATTACCACCATAACGGTATCCAGGACCATATGAAATACCCAAAAACGCGCGCTTCTTCGAACCATTCGAACCGATGGGGTTGTCATGACGACGAAACCAAATTCCATGGACATGCGGCTGATGGTGATGGTGATGGTGATGGTGATGGTGATGGTGATGGTGCTGCAGTCCAGACCTAGGCGGTTCGAATACGCAGGGTTACTCCGCAAGGACGAGGGATCCTGATTGGGCGCGATTCTTCTGTACAAGAGGGTGAACGGAAGAAGTGCGCGTGGGTGGTTTGGTCGCCTATTGCCGAGGGGGATTTCAACTGCCACGTGTGCATATGTGCTTCACTTCTCAGATCAGTAGGACGTTCGATACTCCGGAGTGCGGTCCGTTCGGAGAAAGTTCCTCGGGGGTTGTTTCTTCTTTCCTTATTTTTTTCTCCCTGCATTTTTTTTCTCGTAGAATAAAGTCGAGATCCATTTTTCTTTTCTCGGGGAATCGAGTGTCGTGAAACGATCCAACATCGGAGCTTTTTTTTACAAACTGCAGGGGTTGCATCGTAGTCAGTGATACATGTGTGCGCGAGACAGGATCAGGAACGAACGTTGCCCACCTTTCCATCCTGCCTATACGAAAGGTACGATTCTTACGAAACCGCATTGATTCAATTTCCTCGCGATATTGTCGAGAAAAATTTCAACCATTCCTCGTAACTTGGACCGAGGAACGATTTGTGTGATCAGGTTGATTAAACTTTGAGAAATACGAGGGGAAAGGATAGGGAATGAGAAAAAGAGAGCCAACATACGCGAAGTGACGCTCTGTTGGTTTAAGATATAAACGTAAACCGAGTGGCGTTTTTTTACTCGGGAAATAAAAGTAGGGGGGAAACCGCTCGTCGATTTTCCAACCCCGAACGACATTTTATCCAACATAAAGATCCCAAACCTGTGACGTTTACCAATTAAAAATTTACCTGACAAATTTTTCTTTCTCTTTGTTTCAGAATGGGGCTAACGGATAACCGCCGCATCTTCATCCCTCGACAGAGAGAGAAAGAAAAGAAAAAAAAAAAACAAACCAAAACCGGGTGAGTTTCACAGATAGGAGAACCGAGTGATCGAGCGATGAACCTGCTGTTTATTTAGCCGGAAGTCCGTTCATAAATCAGACTGTTTTCGAGTCTCTTGTGTGAAATATGATAATAGATATGAGACCGATGGGTGTAGGGGGGGGGGGGGGGGGGGGGGGGGGGGGGGGGTAAAAAGGGTAGTAAATCCCTGCAGAAGATCTGAAACTTCTTCTTCTTCTTCTTCTTCTTCTTCTTCTTTTTTTTCCTCCTCTTACACTTTTTTCTCATTCTTATATTTTTATTCTTAAGCCTTTCCCCACCCCAGAAACCGCAACAACTTTAGCACAGTGTATAACTGCACACAACATCTCTCAACACCGAATAAGTATAACGTGTATATAGCTCAAGTTTAGCTAAAAGTTTTCAGATTATTCATGCAAAGTAACACAGTGATGCATAACCGGAGAAAAAAAAAGAAAGAAAGAAAGAAAAGAAAGAAAGAAAAAAAAAAAAACACCGAGAGACCGAGTAAAGTTCGCGAATAAATATATACATATGTATATATATATATATATATATATATATACTCGTTGCCCCACGGTTCGTTCGAAACTTTGCTAACTTGACGGGAAAACAGTTTTTCCTGTACCGGGAATCGTTGAGGATTCAAGAATCATTTTTATTTTTGGGAGAGAAATATCGGTGACGTATTTTTTGTTTTTTTTTGGAATTTTTTTGTTCCGGGGGATGAAACCTCGTCTTTTTTTTTTTTTTTTGTTTTGTTTTCTTTCCCCGCTGCTATCAGCGAAACCGTTTATCGAGATACAGGAGCCTCTCTCTTTTATTCTTTATTGCTAGTAGTAATTTAGGGAAAGAGCCTCTCGTACGCAAGCGTTCGCTAAGTGGTTAAGGTAGGTCGGGTGGTTCGTCGCCCTCCTACAACCACCCACTAAGAAACTCACCCCATACCCTATTCCCTGTTCCCCGTTCCCCGTTCCCCGTTCCCCGTTCCCCGTTACCGTCACACTATCAAACTTCTCGTTTCTCTCCAGCTTAGCTCCCCATTCATTCCGCAATCTCTTTAAGACTTTGAGGTGGTGGGCATGGTGGCATCCCGTTGCCCGGGTACCTAAAGGAAGGGGATGGGAGGGAAAGGACCCCCAGTAAAGCAAAGAGACTCTGCGAGACGGTTCTATGCTCGTATATGGGGCTAGGGCTGGGGGTGTATTAATAAAAACTCACATCACATCATATCATCCCTATGCCATACCCAGGTCACCCCGAGTCACCCGGGGAGTTCCTCCTCCTCCTCTTCCTCCTCCTCCTCCTCTTCACTTCCATCTCCGACTTGCCGGTGAGGAAAAAGAAGAGGAGGATACAGAAAATAATAAAAAAATATATATAAGGAAAAAAAAAATAAAATAAAAATAAGAATTCCGAGCCCCTCTTCGTTCTGAGGAGAGGAGGGGGTAGGTACGACGAGAACTCCGTATCTCGAGTGGAAGACGATGTTGCTGTATATTGTTTTCCTTTTGAATAAATTTTTTTTTCCTCTCCCCTTTATCATTCTGTTATATTTTCATTTTTTCCCTCCAGGTTGTTTTTTTTTCTCTTTTCTTTTTTCTCTCTCTTTTCTTTTCGGTTCACTCGTGTCGAAGAGTTTTTATTTATTTCGAAACTTTACCTCGCCTTAACCCACCTTCCACCTTCCCTTCTCCCCCATCTCTTTTCTTTTTTTTTTTTCTTTCAAATACAAACGGATGTGCGTTTCGATTCGCACGATTTATTTTTTCCGGAAGAGGTAAAAAGAGCGACGTGAATTCATAGAGAACCTCGGAGAAAGTACGGAAGCTTTCACCACGTTCTAAGCTCGCGGAACCCAGTTAGCAAGTTATCTCACTTTAAACTGGGTGACACAGTTCCAAGGCGTGACCCTGCTCTTGATAATGGGTTCACGTCCCCGACAAACGGCACCCTTGAAATTAATTAAGCCACGAGGCGCCGGCTCACACAGAGACGCGAATACCCGGCGTCCCGGCATCCCGGCGCCCCGACGCGGACGCCTAGCCCTCGAAACTCCATTTAATACCACACTATCCTCTCCTTTTCTCGAATGAAATTTACTCGCCGATTAGCGGGATACAATCTCTACCCAATTCGTCACTGATCGAGAATTTCGGTCTTTCCATCCCGTCATCGATCCTATAATGGAAAGACAAGTCCGGGGGGTATCGTTGGACGGGATAATCAAACACGATGTATACGTGGAATTGCTTTAATACGTTGATAAAAGATCTGATGTATAAGAGGAGGTGGAAATTCTTCACTCTTCTGAGGTATAAGTATGAGACAGCTCGAGCTAGGTGGTGTCAAAAATTTCGAGAGCAAGAAATATACGAGGGAAATAGTGCGAAAGAGTGACGAAGATGAAACGAGGCTGGGGCGCGGTCTATGGAATATCTTTACCGCTGTGGTAACTCCCCGGTACATTATTCATTCCTTTCGAGCAATATACTTATATACTTAAACCTCTGCATTATGCAGACCGTTCTCTGACTGACGCGTCGATTCGCCTCGTCCTCGTCATCGGGTTCGTACATCCACCTTCATACCTGCTCGCCTAACCACCACAAAACAATTTTAAAAGTCGAACGGTTCCCTCTGTCAATCACTTCGACCCTAAATCCGGTTACACCTTACGTCAAATTCCACCCTGCTATCAATCGTGTCAATTTTTTCACTCTGGAGTCCCGAAATAAGCCAAAAACAAAGAGGAAAGAGAAACGGATGCACCCTATCTACTACTCACGTCGCTAGAAATATTTCCGAGCATCCAGACTCCTACGATTTTCGTTTAAAGCTCGTAGAATCTTCGTTCGATCTTTGGAAATCGGGTAAATCCCCCTTCGCATCATCCCCGTGATTTTTTAGTTCGGGTATTCTCCGTTCAGGGTGGAGTGGCACCACGTCTCAGGGATGCACTGCAGGGGTGCTCGCAGGAGTCAACGAACTGCGACGTTGGAGTAGCTGGAGAATTCGCGAGAAATTGTCATATATCGCCGGTTCCTTTCCTTTTTCCAATTCGCCAAATCACGGATGCATCGTTGATTTCACCAATGCAATTAACACTCGGTCGAATACACATATATGCATGCGTGTGTTTCTCTGTCACACCATGACTGCAGCAGCATCGAGTAAAACGAGACTAACGCGTTGCAGCTGCCGCTGACTGACACGAATGATTTGCATCTTATCCTTAATAAGGATCAACCGAACAAAGTCGAGTACCTACATACATCCATCCATGGTTAGGTATAACACCGCGTCACGAGAGGCCGGTAATCACTCTTAGCCTTTGGCGGCGTCGCGTTAACCCGGTGATATCGTATGTATACTTACATGTAGTACGTATACATACATGTCGGGTCTTTTTTCTCGTTCATTTTTGTTAACGGATCGTTTATGGTCGATCATGTTACAGCTGCGGTGCAATATCAGCGATTTCGAGAGCGCCTATCTCACCTCGAAAAAATAGCAAAGAGTCGAAAGCTTACCGTCTCAAAATTTTTGGGGGTCGTTGACACTGGTCTTCCGTCTTCCGTCTTGGTTCTTCGGTAACCGTTGAAACTCCGATCCCTCCTCTCAAGGTGCGAGCATTGTGGAGTTCAGTCGAGTCTATTGCTATGGCAGATGTTCGACGCACCACGTTATACCCGTGGCACCGTCTCTTGCAGCTAATGTATGCGCGTGTGCTGAGCGGCTAGTATACCTCGCACCCGCTGATGGATGACTGAGTAAAATAGCCTTAGGGATACAGGGTGTAGCCCAGAGGGCATGGAAGACCGAGAGGAAAAAAAATTAGCCCCGACGATTCGTGATATATTAGACGGCGATAACATTTTCTTTCGTTTTATGGAATCTGGTGAAAAATCTTTGGCGCGTTGATCAGAGGGCTGGGAATAGATGGTGGAAGTATGGACACGGCTCAGGGTTCATGGCTTAGATTTCGAGATCGAAATTCATTGATATTAAATTTTAGGGCGAAAGTGGAATCGCGGAAGAAGATACTAGCCGTGTGTTTTCCCCTAGTTGATAATCGTGTGATTAATTATCGCGGTTTATTGATAATTGGACGATATTTCATCACGGGTTTGGTCAAGCCCTCGGTTATTGGTAGCGAACAGTCCTCGGAGGTAATGGTCGTGAAACGGAAATTGCGTTGTCGCAATTACCCCGTCCCTTTGGTAGCCGTGTAGATGCAGGGTACATACGTATTCGCGTATCGCTCTCCCTATCCGACTCGCGGGCATCCGACATATATCCTGAGGGAATAAATCCTGAACCGTGGAGTGCCAGATGGCCGTGAGTATAGCTCGCGAGAATGAAGTACTCAAGGAGCTTTACCTAGCTAGCCGAAAGCTCGGTATAGCTGTGCGAGTGTTTTCGCGAAATAGAGAACGAATTTGTGTGTATGTATCAGTTTCTCTTACCCGTATACCTACAAGGCGCCTCGTAGCTGTAATACTCGGGTAAAGGGTCTCTGTAGGGGTTGTATAAAATGTATAGCTACCAAATGTCGTTGCATTTTACAGTTTTCCTGTTTTACTTTACGACCGCCGATTTACATATCGCGCGTGTAACCTACCCTTTCATGACTTTCTTGATCAATTCACTGCGGACCTGAAGACAGCCGTATATACCTAGTATACAGTGTATGAGTTATACGGTGAAACAGATGAGATTGATGACGCGGTTGAAGTGTTAAAAAAAAATTAATTAACGATCGATCGTTTTCTTTTTATTTCATTTGCACAGAGCTTTTAACTTTTCTCAACTTTGACGTAAGTTGACTTTGAAACTTGATGAAAAAAATAAAATAAATATATATCCTCGATGAATAACAAGAATAATAAGAAGACGAAGAGTTGGCTGTTCGAACGGAAGGGGACAGCTGCAGCGATCGAACGTCGAGTACGAAGAACGATGACGAGCCGATCCCTTTTTTCTGTTTTTTTTGTTTTTTTTTTATTTTTCGTTTTGGTGGGTCCGCGGGATATGTAAATAGGAGGAAAAGGGGGCAGGCTGGCTTGACTCGGCCCTTTCTCAGCAAGCTGGTTCACATGGTATATGTAGAGTAGTGTCGTACATGAAACGGTACGAGGAAGTGTAGGTAGGTATAATCAGGCAACCAGGGAAGTAAGTAAGTATAAGCGCACACCTGCCGTTTGTGCAATAACCATACTTTGTTACGTACCAACCTACCTCCTGCGGCACAATGGTATAAGATATTTTTTACTCTCAACAAAGAAATACTCCGGAGTCAGCCTTCTCGGAATATGTAGTACCTTAGTCTACAGTCACCCGTGCCTTCCACATATATAGTATATCCGCATTGTCAGCGATACGATTTAATCTCAGTCATTTCTTACAGACATGATACTACCTGATAGTCCGATATTCACTCTACAGTACCCCTGATACTCGCGACGTATTCACTCGGTGTCAATCGTCATCATTCTCAAACTGTTTTCGCATATTAAACCATAATAATCCCGAAAGAAAAAGGAAAACCGCAAGAACTATCGGATTACTATATTTGGGGAATACTAAGCTTCACGATTAGTATCATATTCATTCTGCAATGATACTCAATACTCGTGATATGCTCACTCGGTGTCAATCCTTTTATTCACCGCCGATGAGAAATGAAAAACGAGAAAAATTATATCAGAAATTAATCGGAGTACTATATTTGAAGGGAATTAGGCTCCGTGACTAGTATCATATTCACTCGGTGTCAATCATCATCATTATCAAACCGTTTTCGCACACCAATCCTTATTCATCGCTGACAAATAATGGGAAAACAAAAATCTATCTGAAACTAATCGTATTACCATATTTGAGGAATACTAAGCTTCACGATTAGTATCATATTCATTCTGCAATGATACTCAATACTCGTGATATGCTCACTCGGTGTCAATCCTTTTATTCACCGCCGATGAGAAATGAAAAACAACCAAAAACTATATCAGAAATTAATCGGACTACTATATTTGAAGTGAATTAGGCTTCGTGACTAGTATCATGTTCACTCGGTGTCAATCATCATCATTCTCAAACCGTTTTGGCACACCAATCCTTATATTCACCGTAGAAAAAGAGGAAAAACTAAAAAAACTATCGGAAATTAATTGGATTACTATATTTGAGGAATACTAAGCTTCATGATTAGTATCATATTCATTCTGCAATGATACTCAATACTCGTGATATGCTCACTCGGTGTCAATCCTTTTATTCACCGCCGATGAGAAATGAAAAACAACCAAAAACTATATCAGAAATTAATCGGACTACTATATTTGAAGTGAATTAGGCTTCGTGACTAGTATCATGTTCACTCGCTGTCAATGATCATCATTCTCAAACCGTTTTGGCACACCAATCCTTATATTCACCGTAGAAAAAGAGGAAAAACTAAAAAAACTATCGGAAATTAATTGGATTACTATATTTGAGGAATACTAAGCTTCACGATTAGTATCATATTCATTCTGCAATGATACTCAATACTCGTGATATGCTAACTCGGTGTCAATCCTTTCATTCACCGTAGAAAAAGAGGGAAAACTGAAAGAACTATCAGAAACTAATCGGATTGCTAGATTAATTTGAGGAAAACTGTGCTCCATGACTATAGTCACTGTCATCGCATCTGAATCTAGTTGGCTATTGACAACTATACTGACAAGTATGGACATAAATTATCGATTCAATAATTCGTTTGAGTAATAATGAAGCGAGTGATACATTTGAGATTTGAAAAATCTTGGATTCGATATCCATACGTGATTACGGACATATTTTAGACACGCCGTTCGCGCTACTTCCGGCGAAAATAGCGCCCATAATTCATGTCTCTCTATTTCTATTTGCGTCTAGTATTCGCGTACGTGATGAACGAGCATGCTAGATTACGTGTGTGTGCACGATAGAACGGCAGCAACACCGGCAGCATCTAAACGCATGCAAAACTCGCATTAGGGTGTTCACTCGGCGTTCCATTCTCGTTTTGAATATCACTTTTTACCTGTTCTACTTCAGAACTACAATCTGCTACATGCATATAGTGTCACCGTAACGGGGCCAGACACGTGATACCCAGTTTACTATCAGCTACGGATACCCAGGATCCATGTCAGAGATCATAGTATGTACGACCACGCGATTCTCCACAATCGTCTCTTCATACTTATCGAGTTAATTCCCTTCCCGTTCTTAAAATTCAAACCGTTCCAAGCTGCGCCTTTCAAGCAGTTCCTATGCACATGTACTACGTATATATACAATTCGTAGAAGTTCCATCATTGCCTAGTCTTCGTTATTCGAGACTAGACTGCCCGCTGTGACTACCATTAAGTTTTTCAAGATTGAGATTAGGATTTCGAAGCATTAGATTCCACTCGCCCCGGTGTCTCGACTCCCTACTATTCTAATTGAAATAAAAATTCCTCGGTATGAAGGGACGAGGATCTCTCGCTTTTTATACCTGTAACGGCGCGGTGTAATTCGCGATTAAATTGCCACCAAGATCGAGGCTAATGTTACCCAGGGATCACGCGACACGTGTATTAACCGAGTGGTAGGTACTACGTATACAGGAACGTAATGCGTTTAAGCGTGCAGTGATATGTGTACCGAACACCCGGCCATTACACGCCTCACTGAAACCTGGCAGCCACAAGTTCTACCTTCTACCTAGGGGATGGTGGTGTCGGTGGTGGTTCTGTGCGCAGTTTAGAGTCTAGAACCGACCGTCTCACCCCCGTAAAATCTCTCTTAACATTCCCGTTCCCACATTATACTGTAGAACGGAACTAAAGTTCAAATTGAGTTGCACCAAGTAGTTAGACAACCCGTTTGACTCGGAGGAAAGATGGGTGGCGTGCTTTATGCGCCTGAGTAACACATATGGTGGCTGATATCGCGCCCCTGTACCACCGGTTGTCAATTTCGAGGCGTTAATTTCATTTCCACCCCGAAACGAATTCTTAGATTGATGTATTCGGTATTAATGGATGGGATGAAGAAATCGATGAGTAGTTTTGCTTGGAAGTTATGGACGAGTGGTCGTTCCTTGGTTGGCATATTCAGGAGTGTTGGGATGGTGAGAAAAAAAATAAAAAAATAAAAATAATAAAAAAATCGTCGAAAATCTCGGTGTAGATCGGATAAAGTGATTTTCTTTTGGAGCTGAACGAGTGAAGCGGATGAGTGCTCGAACAAGATTACGGTGGAAGAAGGGTTGCTAGTTTGTCGTGTTTTAGAGTTATGTAAGCGCACTAACGTAAATACCGAAACGAAGCTGGGGGATGGGGAGAGACTGGATGAGTGTATAGAGGAAGAGTTTTCAGTGTTAGCGATAAAGCAAGGCATTCTTAGGAAGTGGGAGGAAGCGAAAGAAGCGAGGTAAGAAAGTAGGAACGATAGGCGGTGAGGAAGGAAGGAATAAAGGGATTGGGAAAAAGTTAGAGCGAGTCGTAAACAACTGTCGAACACAATCTCCTAATGCACCTTTTCTTTCTTTGCCGCCAGATTCCGATTGGTAATAGGAAGTTATATCCTAGATACGATAGGGGACTCGAGAGACACAGAAACACCGCGAGTCTACGAGTGAAGCTTTTTGTTAAATGATGGTAGGAAAAAGAGAGTAGATACTGAATAGGCATTCGTCCACCCACCCGACACCCGATTCAGATTTACTTTTTTTATTCAATTTATTGATATACCCTCACTTCGGCTCACAGTCGTTCTAAAAAATCGCTGCTTTACAACGAGAATAAATCATATCGCTGAACGAAGACATGACGAAAATATTGAAGCGCTATTATAGTCAAAGTTCTCAAGTTTTGGTACAAAGCTGTAATGTCGTCGATCATGTCGTTCGGGATGTTTTCAACATGGATCACATACATTGTAGCTGTTTGTCAAAATGATCAGAAATACAACATTCTACAACGTCCAAACATGTTTGTATTCTTCCTGAACGGTAAAATGAGATAGTGACATGTTCAATCATGCTTTACGTGTTTCTACAAAGCAGCTAAGTATCGTAGCACGTCCAATCATGTTGCTTTTTGACAAAAATAGCAGAAATACAATATTCCACAATGTTCGCACATGTTTATCTTCTTCCTGAACAGTAAAATAATTTTGTTACATGTCCAATCACGTTGATGTCGCGCTGAAAAATTTTTAATAAAACATTCTGAA
Source organism: Tenthredo amoena (assembly GCA_963966615.1). Classification (NCBI taxonomy): domain Eukaryota; kingdom Metazoa; phylum Arthropoda; class Insecta; order Hymenoptera; family Tenthredinidae; genus Tenthredo; species Tenthredo amoena. The sequence goes on along the minus strand of OZ016498.1, from coordinate 2,406,196 downwards.
CATGTCGAATCGTGTTCAGATCGACCTAAACGTATGAGTCCATCATAGATCGCAAAATGAAATGATCTACGCATCCAGAAGCGAAGATCCTAGTTTGTTTTTTAATAAATTGAGAGAGATTGATTTTTTCGAAATGCATCATCGCAAGGGGTTTACGCGGCGACCGGTCAAGCCATAAAAAAAAAAATAAGTTCCTGTACGTAAGGGAGGTGCGCACAGGTGGTCAGACGCATCTGTAGGAACCCAGACATAGGTAAACACGTATAGGGTAAAACGTGAGAAATGAGCACCGGACGGGTGTCTAGGTCGTCCGTGGCTGGATCAACGCGGATGCCATGCCATTGGCACCGGTAACGTAGAAACTGGTTCCTGGTCCACCTCCCTCACCCGCAGCCTCTTACTTCTAAGGAATTTTACGATTCAACTCGAAGGGTTATCCCTGAAGGAACCCGGAGCCGAGCACCGCACCACGTATGACGCGACTTACGAGAAGCAGGTGCGGTAGGTAGGTAGGTAGATAGGCAGGCAGGCATTTTATACGTTTTGATGTTGAAATTTTATGCCAGTCGAAGAACACCGAACACCATACCAAGCCATGCCATGCGATGCGATGCGATGCCAGTGAGTTCGAGACACAAGAAGTTCTCTTAGCTTCTTCGAATTTGAATCACGGTTCGCTTTCGACTTTTATGAGAATGGGAAGATTCGGGAAAATTGATAAAATAATTTTTGCCGACCTCCGACCGCTTCCGGTTCTTTGATATTTTTCATTTTTGTAAAATTTCATTCTATTATTTTTCATTCAATTAATCGAGAATAGATAATCAGATATATACCCGCGTTGTTCGAGGTAAAAGAATAATAATTCATCGTTACAGGGAAACATGTTTTACCATAGCTGTAAATTCCTGGTAATACTTAGTATTACCGTAGTGATCGCGGCGTTGGTACAATTAATATAATTAACTACGCCCCGCATTATAGTATGCATATATGTATACCTCACTCGGTAAAGTTGAGTATAATTAACCATGTACTGAAACGGAATGTCCGGGATGACGAATGGGCCAGAGGTTGGCTTGGTTGATGGAACCGACTCGTTTCTCCGCAACGAGAATATAAATACGTACTTATTATACTTCAAAAAAAAGAAAAACAAAAAAAAAACAAAAAAAAAAACAAAAAAAACCACAGAAAACTTAAAGAACGGAATTAATCGACGAGGAAAAATCAAAGGTGTGACGTTTGCAAAGATCCGATGAAATAGACTCAGAAGTAACATGTTACGTGGGTGTCGTAGAGTCAGTAATAAATAATTGTCGGAAATTAGCGAAATAAATAAATCTATCCGTCTGTCTGTATGTCTGTCTGTCTATTCATCCATCCATCCCACCCTCGGCGTATAGCGTAGCTTATAGTGAGTAAGCTGGCCTCCCACGTACTATCAGCTCGGTACGGTAGCGTGATCCGGTAACGTAAATAACAATTAAACGTACTGGTATAGTGCATTAAGTTGAGGCTCACCTCGGATTATCGTGATGGGTATAAATCCCAATTACCTACCTCGCTAGTACGCATAATTACCAATAATTAAGGAGAATTTGCGCTACCGGTTTATAAGGTACCTTATACCTATGCTCCTTCCTGAATCGCGGGGCTAGTTACTCCGCAGTGCCTTCGGTATAGTGCCGAGTACTTGGATGGCTAAGTACTCGATGTCATTATCCGTTTATATCGTTAGTTAGTTAGTTACGTTACGTTACGTTACGTTACGCTACTGCCAAAGTTTCACAAACTTTAATTTCAGTTTAGAACATAAACGCGACCGTTCGATCTACGTTGTTTCGAATAATTGTTTTCTTCGATTAGATAGGTACTGCAGGCACTTGTACCAGTTACCCAATTGTTATTTTTGGATTTGAAACGAGAGGGAGAGTCCATTTGGTTCATTTACTCGAGTCCCGAAAGCCTAAATAGCAGCAAAACTATTTTTTCACATGTTTTTTTCGTCTTACTAATTCGCATCAATAGCGATACGACATCGCAACATGTTCAATCGACTCGTTGCTGTTTTTCCTCGACAGAAATATCAAGTTTTTCTATTGCCTCAACAGCAATAAGTTATCGCAACATGTTCGATCATGTCATTCCTATTTTTCGGATAGCAATACGGTATCGCAACATGTTTAATCATGTTGTAGCTGAATTTTTGAATAGCAATTACGGTATCTGAAGATGTTCACGTGTATTCTATATTTCATCCGAACAACAATAAAACAGAAACTAGTTATAACTGGAATCGCATGATTTAGTAGACCTAGAAGTTCGTCGCTGACAATGATCGGTGCGAGTTAAGTCCAGAAATAGTTTTGAGAAAATACTTTTTAGGAAAAAAAAACTTTAAACAGATGGTTTTGTGAACAATTTTAATCACATGACCCACGTAGCTGTCCCGTCGTGTATAGTATATATATTGAGCGTGACGTGGACCCACGACGTCAACCTGGTACAGAGCGAATCGCGTCAGCGGTGCATTAAGATCGGCAACGGACCGTGAATTCGTGACAAGGAACTGGTAAAAAGGCAGGCTCGGTTCCTCGTCGAATAATAGAGCCGGTGCAGCGGTAATTAAGATAAGAAGAGGAGGCTTACACTCCAGACGCCGCGTCGTCCACGACCGATTCATTATCCTCGCCCCAGCAGCTAGCTCAACCGATGTAGATATATAGATATATAGAACGTGCATATGAGTTTATATACTAGCGCATTATACGTGACTATATAATTACCTGGTGTTTATCACCAAGAGTTGGTTATATGGAGGTATTAGATTTTAATTATCTTTTTACCCGCGAGTAATCGCTCGTACGAAGAAGTCGAGCAACGAATCAACTTCGTTTAACATGCTGCAATGTTGTATTTCATGTTCAGGAAAAAACAGCGACGATGTCGTTGAACATTTTACGATATTTTATCATTGATATTAATTAAAAGTAGCAACTACTCGGTCGAATATGTTGCAATATTGTATCGCTGTTCGGAAAAAAGTAACAGCGACATTATCGAACACGATACAACATCGTATTACTGTTCAGAATAAAATAGCGACGAATTTCACCGAACATGTTGCAATTATTCTATTGCTATTCGGGAATAAAAAAGAAAAGGACATGATTGGAAAATGTTATTAGAGCATTGTATCGCTACAATAGCTGCAATATTGTATGCTGTTTGTGAATGAAATAGGAACGACGTGATCGACCATGTGAGAACATGACGTTTCTACCGTTTCTAGACAGCGACGACATATTTGATCAAAACAGGCATGTGTTCATAAAATTAGCGGGAATTGCGTTTACGGCTGATCGCATCTCGGCTGCACAGTGCATACAACACGTTGTAGGTATACAGACACGCCGACAAGTTAGTTAGGTACTACCAAAAGGCAAATACTAGACATTATCGCAAGGTGTATATAGTTATTAGTTAGAGGGGGACAAAGAGGGGTAATAAAATTGGCAATTATTAGAACCTATAACTAAACGGAGGTTGGTATACAAGCGCGCTGACTGACGCTAACCATAATCACCTTTCGACCATTACCAGCTACATCTCGCTATAAAATTAACGGCCATAAGGTTTACGCCTAGCGCATTTACCTGTTAAAAAGAACAAAAAGAGAAGAAAAGAAAATGAATTTACCTCATTATTAAAATCGACCACGCGACTAGCCCGGTATCTTGAATTTCAAATCGCTTTATTATATCTCGAATCTCTTATTATATTTTCGGAGTTAATTCAGTCGTTTATAAAATATGTGAAAATTATAGTTTTAGTTTAGCGAAGAATTATCAAACAAATCGATCGACAAATTCGACGGTTGAAAAACGACGGATGGTTATAGAAATGGAGAAAAAACGAAACTGCAATACCAGATATTACGTTACTACGCGTTATAGTCTCGAGCTCTCCTCAATCCTCATTCCTATTTCTTGTAGAAAAAAGGAGACACACATACCAGCGCGGGCGGGCGGTCGCGTCTTCCTAATCAATTTTCAATCGCTACGATTGATTCTCTTTCTTGGCTTCTTGGGCTGCGAAATCTCCAAGGAGATGCGAGATGCGAGAGGCAAATCTCGGCGACATCGCCAGGTATCGACGTATATATCTATATATATATATATATATATATATATATATATATAGATACATACATATTCTATGTATTACGGTTATATACAAGAAGAGCCGCGGCCAACTCCGATTTGATTACGATTTATTGGGGTTCGTCGCACTGCAAGTACAGCTACAACCACTACTGCTTAAATTTCACCCTCTCTTCGAACCATTTACTCACCGACGTGAATCCGCAGCCCTTTCGTACCCCCGGAGACTTCGGTGCTCCTGAAGATACCCAAAAAGATTTTTGAGGTCATTGAGCTGTTCGTCTCTGGCGGACACTGCCTCCTTGAGTAGCTGAAAGCAAATTAATCGCACATTTGAAAACGGCCCTCAAACTATGAAACGCAGCATTTCGGGGCTTCGATTCCGTATCTACCGTACCCCTTGTTTATTCTTTCGTTCACTCATAAAATTTCTCATATATGTTTTTGGCAGAAAAATCGTATCGTAGAAAGGAACAAATGGAATCGAGACTGGAAAGAGAGGTTCGCGTATACACGATTGGTATTTTTACGCCAAGTCTCGACTTCTCCTCCAGCCAGTGTTTATGCTATCGATGCAGGAAGCACTTTACTCCGAATGGTAATATGCTTCGACGGTAGGGCTTCCGGTTGAACCGGCGGAAACGGAGAGTAAACACGGTCCTCTCGTCACGATTTACGCCTAACTTTCAGACAGATCATAAAATCATCGAAACAGTTTACCCCGCTTTATCATTTATCGATAATATACACGTGTAGACATGGGGAGAGGGAGGCTATCCCCGGTTTTCATATTTCAGACAATTTTCGCACCCTTCATCGCTGGAGAAAGTGTTTAATCACGAACTATTTTTTTTTTTTTTTTTTTTTGGCAATCTGTAAGAACGCGAAAACGGCTTGAAATCAGCAAAAGTCATTTTTCGGCGAGGAGTTTCAGGGTAGGTACGGAGAATGAAACTGGAGGCGAGTCGAGTGACGATAAGTTTCCGAGTCGAGACGAGGGGGTTTACCGTTTAATAGAAGATTCGAGGCGGTTCGTAGATCCATGGAAATCTAAGTCTAACGCGGACCAAAGTTGATGGCGCACTTCTACCAAGACGACGTTGTCGCTGGAGCGGGATATTGGACGGATCCGAGCATCGCCTTCCTCGCGAAATCGCATCAAACTCTTAAATTCTTCTATAAATACTATGAAATCTGACAATGCCCGGAAAGCCTTGTCATTCGCTTTTAGATTTTGTCTCCAAAAATTGGGAAATAGACGTTCGAGCGAAAAAATTTTCCCCGTTCTCGTTCCCTCCTCTTTCTTTCAGTTCGCTAGTGAAAATCGCGTTCGCGAAAGAAAAAAATTAGGCGATAAATAAATTCGGTATAATCTTAGGCGCCACTATACGTGACACCGTTAAGCTACTAAGAAAGATGGATGAGCTACTTCAATTATTATTATCGATAGCAATCTTGCATGCCTGCGGGAGTATAGTGGGGTCGGGTCGGGTCCCATTAGCATAATCACATTATAAGTGCGTCCAAGAGAGAGATGCTAGCTTCGCGTACGTGGTACCTAGTTCGCGCGCTTTACTCGAATGCGAGCTGATCGGACACACGGGCGAATATTAGTTTCTCTACAAGTATTTTTCACACCGTATGTAAAATCGACGGATGATTGATGGGCATTCGATAACCAAAAAGTAACACTTTACTTTTCGAGCTGTGAAAATAGATTCCAATCGCTAGCGATTTTCACAGCGAGTAGCTAGTTCCGTTTGGATTATCATTTCCTGTGCCGAATTGACCGTAGTTTAAGAAGTGAGCGACAGCAGTTGTTCGAGGCTCTTGTTTTTCCTCGACTTCCTGAAATTTCGCTGTTTTGAAGGGGTCAGGCCACTGTAGCGGTGGAAAAAATAAGCATATTTTAGGAATTTTTTTCAGCGGAACAATGAAATGAATCGAAATTCTGAAAAAGGTCTTTTATTGTATATATCATAAACTAAATAAATTATTTTTTTCAAAGTAATATCAAAGAAAATGGCGGCTGCACAGCTTTTCTTTGGCGAAGCCCTTTTTTTTTCAAAGGCGCGCGGCCGGACCAACTGCACTTGCAATTTTCAATTTACGGTGAATGAAAAAATTTCTTTCGATTATACATGTGAATAGCTACAGAAGTACGTAGGATCTTTATGATATATCGATTTTTGCAAAAACGGCGCGTTCTTGAAATAAAAGTGAAAAATTCGGAAAAAAAAATCGTCCGAAAATTGTTTATAAAAAAAAAACTATGTAATATATCGAAAAAATCCTGCGTACTTCTATGCAGAATGTAATTGTGAATATACAGTTAAAATTTCAAGTCAATCTGTCAAGATTTGTTCGAGTTATGAGTCCGGCCGACTTGAAAAATGTAATTTCGAAAAAAACGCGTTTGAAGTTTTCGGTATGAAAAACTCATTAATAAATTTGATATCCCTTTAGTCAGCGATGCCTGCGCCATACAATCGGCCTTCCAAATCAACGTCCTGTTCGAGCTCTTCTTTTCTGTACCCTTTTAAAGCGATCCGTGCGTTTGGAAATTTCTACAGTGGCCTAACCCCTTAAGAATGACTCGACTACGCCTGTACACGTTTACGCCGTTTTATGAAACACCCGTTAAACGCGTGTCGCTATTACCGCCGTAGGTATGATGATTATCGAAATTGGTATCGGTATCGACGAACCTCAAGACAAAAGAGAAGAAAAAAAAATCGGGAAGAAAAAATGAGAAAAAAAAAAAAAAAAGTTAGAAAATTAGAAAATTATGCATATACCTACTCCAGTAACGGCAATTAAACTGGCTGCAAGCTGTGTGCTAGGGAGAACCAGTTGCATTTAGTTGCAATGAATGGTAATTGGGTACCAGGAGCAATTTTATAGTAATTGGTGCGGTAGCTGAAGCCTGGATACGTACCTTGCAGCAACAGCAACAGCAACAGCGACAGCATGCTTGCGAGCCGCGCAGTTATTGCGAATAAATAAATTGTGATTCCATCGAGATTATGATCATCAAGTTTTGTTTTATTATTTCAACTCCCTATATACGTATATGGATCCTTCGGAGGCTGCGAGCCTGATACGTCGGAGATTTCAGAGAGATGATCCGAGTCGCACTTATATAAACTCATTAATTGTCGGATATGCTGCTTGTTTATTACCTTGGATCGATTACTCATCATTTATCGCTGTCGCAAAGCATACACAGATAAACCGTGGCGGATTGAAAACCGAAGGAAGTCAGACGAAAAGTGTGCGATTTGTGAAATTCATTCATTGTCTCTGAAACCGTTGGTTTTGGAGAAAAAATATAAGACGGTGAATAGTTGCGAAAAGATGAGAACTTTGGGGGAAAAATTTTGCGGAAACGTTTGCCAGTTCAGAAATGAAAAATAAACGCGAATTAACGACGAAACGTCAGTTTTTCAACTCTCTTACGAGATTTTCTGGTCAGCGGATATCAGAATGGCTAAATCGCCGCAAAATGCCCCCTAGATATAACCGAGATTGGGTTACAGACCGGAGGTCATTACGCGTTGCATAATTCAGACCGAGTATGTAGGTAGGTACGTACTTACGTACGTAGGATATGTATGTACCTAGATGTGCGCGATTGGTAAGCGCGATAACCAAGCTCGGTTAGATATCTAACTGCGTCCATTTCTGTATAAGGGATTTTAACTTTATACTTTACTGACCAAGCGATCGCCGTGGCCGTATCACGTACGCAGTAAAATACCCTGGTCAGCCAGCAGATCTGATCCTTAGTGGAGAAAAAGTCAACTCGGTATACGCAGAAGAGACTCGCGCTTCAAGGATCTTCTCGGTTCGCGGCGAGGCCATAGGCCAATTTCGTATCATCTCATCGCGACAAAGGAATCGGAAATTTCCAGCTTTTTCGGGATCGAAAAGATCTCGAACTTCATTATTCTAGCTTCGTCACGGAACGTGGATTACTCCGAAACTAGAGCGACGTTTCTATCTCCGCAAGTCGCGACGACACACGACTTCGAGCACAATTTTCAGTCGCCTCATGAGTCCGGTAATTTCGTGCCAAATGCCATATATGTGTGGATATATGACATGCGTGTGTGTGTTTAAACTCGTCCATCCACTGCTGCACTCGTAATATAATTTTCTACTTACGAGCATTCCCTTTGCTTATATTTCTTACCCAGTAAACTAGAAGTTAAGTATCTTTATCACACATGTATGTTCAGCTCCGCGAGCCTTCGGACAGTAATCGACTGTGCGATTCCATAAATTTGGCCAAGTCTTTCGCATTTCGAAGCTGATTTTAGACGTCTTCTGGCTCATTTCGAGCCATCCTCAACCCGGAGGAAAGGTTGAGATGTTCGTCAGCGATTTTTCAACTCTTTCGGAGGAAATGTTCGAACGAAGAAAGGAAGAGATAGTCTGGGATCTGGTGAAGACTAGACGGACTTTTCGGACGCTGATAGTTCTTCCGTCTGTTCTTTTTGCCCGTTTGGTGGTAATTGACGTGGAAGATTATGCTGATAGTATGATATTACATAGAGTATAGTAAGCAGCTGTAAAGCCTATCTTGAGTAAAGATATGAAAGGGGAGAAAGAGAGATGAGGAACCAGGGTCGAGTCTTGTTCCAGCAAACCAGTTGGTTCGACGAAACTACGACCACAGACTAGTGAAAGGGTTCGGTTTGAACCCGGTGTAAAAATGTTTTCCAAGGCATATAGAACTGGCTTCTTGCTTCTTCTCAGTCTCCTTCTTCTTCTTCTTCTTCTTCTTCTTCTTCTTCTTGTTCTTCTCGTCAGCCTTAAATGTTCCCTTGCGCGGTATGCTGCACTGGCTAATTGTCGATTGTATAGAAGAAGCCGGGGAGCACCCTTTATGCATTATGCGAATACTTTGTGATGGAAATAGGAAGTATCCGAGGGTCTTCCAGACCGGGTGGCTATCCCACGGTAATTAAGACCAAGTTCCGTCGAAATCTCTCAGCGTCTTACTCGTCAATTCAATGATCTTTACTCAGAATCCAGTAATCCATGTCACCGTAGTATTTGCACCCACTTTATCTCGAGTTTGAATACCAACGAAACTATTCCTCGGACCAATCTGAGTCGCTGGTACTCACCTTGACCGCAACCGTTTCAACAAGGTGTACTTACGACCTGTACCTACCTTACAGCGGATTACCAATCCGTGGGAACACATGTCAGCACAGTGAATGCAATCAAACCGAACCACGGCTCGCTATGGCTATTCGAATGTCGTATTTATCTGATTTCTGCAGTTCACAGGACCCCGGGAAACCAGACATTCCATGAAACACGGTGGACACTGGTCCCATGCAACTTGACAAGGCTGAACAGTTACCTGTGCAAGAAATTCTTGCCTCGGTACCGCGGTTCACGATCTTTCGGATGTCATAACGGTCTTGTAAATCAATTTTTCTTGATAGGGCGACAGGATCGGTAGGTTGTAATTACCGAGAGAGAGAGAAAGAGCCCGTTCAAATTGCAGGGCCGGTCAGCAGGGTCCAGTTGGAGGCAAAACTTTTGATTATGATACGCTGACCGGTAAGCAAGGAGATATGATATTCGGGCTACTATAATACACAGCCATCAATCACTATACTCTCTGTTATTAATGAACAACGGAGAACTGGGAGGATACCAGGCTCTCAAGCTCAGATCTGATCGGTACCCGCTTGTATTACTCCGTTCCGTTATGGTCATCTCAGATCCTAAACTATAAGTCAGGGTACGTCCATCATCGGGTACAATCATGCCGGCTCGTCAATGTCGCTTGTCAACCGTTATCGGATTAACAGGTGTTTTCTCTTCCGTATATGCTGAGCATTATTCAAATACCGAGAAGGCTTTTTAACCTCTTTACAAGAATATCAACATTTGGTTCCAGTTTTGTCGAAATATATATGGCAAGAAACAGATTCAGGGTTTTCCGATTCACTGGGCTCCTATTTGAGGTGAAAGAAATCGAAACTCAGATTCCAGGATCCAATATGGCGGACATCGCCGAATTCGAATCTGAGGTTAGAAAATCAAAATGCAAATACCAGAATACCGATTTTGGGGTTTTGGGATCGCTGGATTCAAATTTGGGGCTTAAAACTCCGATTTTGAATCCCAAAAAGCGTCTATAAAACCCCAAACTACAGTTTCAGGGTCTTAGATTCACTCGGCTCCTATTTGAGGTGAAGAAAATCGAAACTCAGATTCCAGGATCCAATATGTCGGACAAATCGGTCCAAATTGGATTATGTCTTCATCGGAGTACACATCTAGGGGTTTTTTGGGTCGCTGAACCCGAATCCGAGATCAAAAAATCAAAATTCAAAATGGCGTATTAGATTCTTAGCAGACTACCTGTTTCGGGGTTTTGGGATCGCTGGATTCAAATTTGGGATCAGAAACTCTAACTTTGAATCCTAAAAAGCGTGCACAAGATCCGAAACCATGTATTCTAGTAAAAAGTTAATGGAATTCCGACTCCCAGTGAAATTTGAACCTCGAATTGATCGAGCACCTTAAATCCGCGATAATTTCTGGGTTCGGTTCCACGCGAATAAACCGAGTTATTGATATGGCAGTAGGATACGTAACCGAGTCAGCCGTTACATTACCCGCATGATTTTGCCTTGAGTATGAAACGTCGGGGCAAGATCGTTATCTATACAATTGCTCCTGGCTCTTCGGCTCGTTTGGCAAATCGCTGGATCGACGGGAATTAAACCGGAGTTGAAAAATTCCGAGTTTCCGATAAAATATTAGCCATCGAGTGTTGCATATGGCTGACAATGTAGCCGGCACATAAATACCGCTCGTAAAACTCACCGATAAGACTAATAAACTATAATAAATAAATTCCATAGAATATATAATATTCCCATACCTCTATAGTATATGCGGGTTCCGTTCATACAACCTGCTCAAAACGAGTTTATTATGCACGCAATTAACCGGAACATATATTTCCTGCACGAGGTACATACATACATATATGCGTTACGACTCGCCAGTGATCATTCTCTCATAAAACTGCATCGATATTCGTCGAAGGAAACAGCACCCCGTGTTTCTTTCATCCAAAGACATTCCCACATACGGTGAAACCATTCCAGCGAAAAATCTTTACGATTTTAGTCATTCCAGATACGCAAAGCCGTTCGAACTCACAGGCGAAGTACAGTTATTGAAAAATTTTCAATATTACCTTATACTAATTAGCGATGAAATATCGAATACTGCAGGAGCAATCATGCGCGCGTATGCCTCCTGCGTTGGGTATCGATCGCATATCATTGAGACATGTATCACTGCTAGGAGAGATGTTAATTTCACGGTATCTGGTTCGCATCTTTCGTCATTTTCTAATACCTTATCGATAGTTATTTAAGTTACCGTATATATAGGTAAAAGTGTGATTACTGTTTATTGGTACAAGTTTATCCACGCTGGGATTCGTGTCGGAATTACTAGCCACTTCCCCGTGCCTTTTGCCTTTTGCCTATACTAGATTCTCCGCGTAACCGATACTGTATACCCACGGTGTTCTCATCCGGTTTTCCCGTAGCAAGCAATTAACGACTTTTGTCAACTTTACGACCACATTTTTAATTACAGACCCTTTACAGAACCCGGGAGCCAATTAGCACCAGCCCATGCATGCCGCCCCTTTCACGTATGCGCATACATACCAGCTGCAACTTGCACACAAATACGTACTTCTACACCTATGACCAACACCAATTAACGACGGAAATATAACGAAGTACGAGGAGCGTTTTTTACCATCGAAATTTCATCGCGCCAAGCTCATATTAAGAAGAATTGAGACGCGTGCATGGAGTGTATCGGTACGAGAATTGGAGAGAATTTTTGAGAGACTGGAGGGCGTTACATACGGTGCTGGAATTTTTAATTACGATTAATATACCGTAGCTGTACGTGCGATAGTTATCAACGGAAGTAATCGCGAATGTCGAAGTGTTGAATTCAGATAAAAGTCGCGATGACCACCTGAGGAATTTATTGGCTGGCTTGATGGATGTAGAACCATAACAGCGGCCGGTATATATCGTAATGAATTAACCAACTAGCGTAATGAGCGAGTGATGAATCATCGGTCGCTCAGTCAATCCATATTCATTCCTCGTCAAGTATCCGATGGGTATAATCGAAAATTTAAAACACCGAATCTAATTTAACAAAGAAATGCGAATCAACCGCCTTTTGAATTGATAATAGTTCATTCAAGTTCAAACAGTCGTCGTTTTAATTCCGATTTTCTAATTAACAACGGAACGTTGAACCATTGATTAACCAAGACTATAAATCACTGGACTGTCTTCTTCCTCTATTCCATTTCATTTCATTTCATTTCATTCCATTTCATTTCCTCTTATTTTCTTTAATTTCTTTGAGGCCGGAACCCAGTCTGACCGGTGGGCTGGTTATTACATCTGGTACCTATACCTGTAGGCTTGACCATTGCTGCGCGGTTGAAGTTAAATGGGCATAATTATCAATGCCGAGGAATGATTATTGGTGACATTTGACTATCTAATTAGGTAAGGTTTTCTCGAGGCCTCGGACCGTCCGGCACGGCGGTATGTGGTTTTAGTTACGTAATTGGCCCGGTGTAGAAAAGTGAGATAAAATTGGTCAAAAATTAGATAAGAGCTAAGAGGATGGGACAGATTTGTAGCCCGATGATATCTCGCATATTTAATTGGTAGACCGGTACCTCGACAATCGCTTCGATCGTTTATTCGCTCATTCTCTTCAACCGGAAACGTAGAAAAATGAAATGTATAGTAAAACTGAGAGTCCGGTTTTTCACTTGGTCAAACTCAAACCCAAAGCCAAAAACGAGTCCCGATTTCCACCAGTCGTGAAGAGTGAAAGCCTCTGATGTCCGGGGAGATATATATGACTTGAATAATCAAGATCGATGTATTGGAAGACTGACGAGGCTATAGCCGTTCCTGCACCTGTCCCGGACTTAGAATTTATTTAGAACGAAGGAAGGATGTAATCTATGGGATCTAGGGGATCTAGGATGTAGAATCATGATTTTTTGAAGACTTTGAAATTTTTTTTCAGTATTTTCTTGTCTCAAAATTGGGACCGGGAATGAATAAGAGATGAGGGAAATTGATTGAGACGGGTATGAGGCTGGTTCAATGACCAACGGCACTTTGAATGCAGATTTCAGTTCGATAAGTGAACCTTGAACAGTAAAACGCGAGTAGGAAGAGCGCGAAGCTCTTTAATCTTGAACGGTGAATACCGGACGATTAACTTTTCATAACAAGCAGTGAACTCTGCGCCTTGGAACTTGAACTTTGAACAACAAATCATGAATTGCGATCTTTGAAACTTGAATCGCAAACGGTGGACCTTGACGGGTTCAAACTTGAGCTTGAACTTGAACATTGAATGATTTTTGAACCTTGAACCGTGAACAATCAAGCATGAACTTTGAACCTTGAAAGATTCAAGCTTCAAATTGAACTTGAACATTGTACATTGAATTTTGATCTCAGAACCGTGAACCGTGAATCTCGAACATTGATTATTGATCCTTGTTGATTATTGATCCTTATTGATTATTGATCCCGACTTTTGAAACGTGAATCGCCAAAATTGAATCTTGAACGGTTCAAACTTGAACTTGAAAATTGAACCTCGATCTTAGAACCGTAAACCCGGAATGGTGAACATTAATAATTAAACCTTGAACCTCGTGAAAAGTATTTCTCTAACGAATGATATCATTCCCTGAATTGTGGGTAGGGATTTACAGCCTTAGCTGTATCTAGGGTAGAATTTCTGTACACATTTTGTCTCTTTCTCTAAATCTTGGGACTCGTAATTTTTTTCCCTAGAATTAATTAAACTGATTAAACATCGTCTAGTTTCCACAAGGGTTTAGTTTGGGGTTGTCAGCTTTGTAGACGGCTTAATTTATACACGGTGTATAACTTACTTTCTCGTCCAGTAACCGAGCGGCCACATCGTGGCCTGGCGGGATACGTATATTCCAAAAAATGACTCGAAATATTATGTCTACCTGCTAGAAAAGCACCTGGTTATTGTGCCGCAATCTCAAGGCCCGAGGCGAACTCTTCTCATCGGTTATTTTATATATATATATATATAAGAGAGAGAAGAGAAGAGAAAAGAAAAAAAAAAAAAAAAGAACACCCAACTAACAGTGTAATTTCTTGATTATAAATAGGTATTTATATGCAGGAAAGCAGGAACGCGCGCACAGCGTTGATGTGGTTCTTATACGGTACAAGTTTAATGGCCCTGTTTATCCTATGCTTTACTACAATACTATATAACCCAGAGCCCAGACCAGAGCCACAGCTATGGATGTTATTAGCTGTGGATGTAATTTACTAAAAACAGTTTCTTTTGGTATGTTATAAGGAAAAAGAAAGAAGAAAAAAAGAAAAAAAGAAGGAATTCTAACAGCAAACCTATCATAATTAATAATATTTCGTAACTAAAAAACGCGAGAAGATATTATTAAACGGCTAGCACGAATACCATATCATCAATGTCTCCTAAGGCCATGTCGTAAATTGCCGATTAATAATAGTCCAACGAATTTCTAATCGCCAGTTTTCGGACTCTTCTTTCGTCGTCTTCCGAACATTAACATAACACACCGCGACGGACCACACATAGATTCCTCGATCGATCTTCGACGGTTAAATTTATCTCCAAGAATCGGTAAATTTTTTCGGAATACCTTTTTTACTAAATAAAAAATCGTCAAATAAAATCGAGGGGCTGGTGAAAAATTTCTACACACCGTATACGTAGTACATACATATGTACGTAGGTATACATACCTCCGGTCACATGTGTGAGCGAGGGCAGTATATGGGAATGGGAAGAAGAACGGTCTTCGATTCAGGTCGCACAGTGTTGTGCCGGCTGTGGTGCAAGGTGCCGGTTCCTGTTTCCCGCAGAGTCTTCCCGTATTTCGGATAAGGTCAGTGTTCGGGAAAAAAGAAAACAAAAAACAAAAAAAAAAAAAAAAAAACGACATCTTTCGAATCGTTTTTTTTTTTTTTTTTTTTTTTGAAAATTGCAAAGGCAACTTTGGTCCCGTGGAGTCTGAGAGGGACGAAGGAAAACCGAAAGACTGTTAATAGTCTAGGATAGTTCGAGGCGTGAACAACCGGGCCCGATGGAACAGTTTTAGACGGTTTTGAAAAGTTTACACATTCAATTATATAGGACTCGGTCGCAGACACCTGTTTATTTACCGCAAACCGCAACGCGTTTCCAAAACCACCCCAAGACTTCCGCTGTGCATATTAAACCGTAACTCCATCGGCCAGTGGTACTACATATACACCTCTATCCGCGAGTGCGTTAATGTCCCCGAATGGAAACGGAGTCGTTAGCTCCTTTAAACCAGGAAAGGAGCCCCCCCTTTTCTTTATTTCTTCGACTATACCCAGTGAATCCCAGAGGTTTGGAAATTTTTTTTTTTCTTTTACCTTTTTTACCTTGTTTTATACCTTTTTTTTAATACCCGCACATTTATCTACAGACGCGTCCACGCAGACGTGGATAGTTATACCTGTTCTTTTACCTGCCGCTCCACCCCAACGGCGTGAAAGAGTCGTAGACGTCTGGCTTTACCCGGGTTCAAAATCCAGGTATAATCTAGGATTCGGATGGCGATCATTCTCGGCTAAAATCTAGGGGTATTCGAGCCGTATAGGATCGTATTCCTACCAAGGAGCAGGTGCGGTCTAAAGTTTTTTTTTTTTTTGGGGTGTAAAGGATTTCGGATAAACCAAATACACGGAATTTCTCGGGCTCTTCGGAATCGGGCCGCCTTCCGATCGCGTGTTTCTTCCGTGGATCTCGAATCGAGACCAAATTCTAATTAAAAAAAAAAAAAAAACGGAAGAAAAAAAGCTTCGTCCAAGTTTTGGGAAGCTTTCCGAAAACCGGTGCTTAAATCCTGGTGATCGAAGACCTTGCAAACGAAAAGCCAGTGACGCGGGTCTCCTCGGTCAATAATAGCTCGAGTCTTTCCTCCATTAGGGTAATTGGCGTGTTTAGCTATTTAAATGAAATCAATTACGGTCGGTAATCCGGTAGGTAGCCTGAGTAACGCACGCGTCATCATGCTCACGTCACTTAAGCTCTCCGCAGGGGTCCATGCCAGCATCATGAAAGCTTCGGGGTAGTAGCTGGCGCGTACGTGTTGGCGAACTTCCGCTGCAGGTATACGTGCGTGTATACACCCGTGTATTCGCTTTCGTATCGCAGTCGGAGTCCAATCAGAACCACCCGCCAGGAAAGATTAGCAAAGGACGATTCATCCCGGTAGAAAAGAAGTTTTAATACCATCCCCTACTAGTCGGGTTTAGAATCTGGATAAAATTTCATTATCAAACATCCGCTGATCCAGAATCGAAACAAATCCAATGTAGGTAATGTAATCGTGATTTGCGAAATCGGTGATCTCGCTAAAGCTTTCAAATATTGCTTTTTCCATCTAGGGGCGGTGAGAGTTAGGAAATTAGCAAATTCGTTGAGTTCAATTATAAATATTTATCCAATCATATTTAAAGTCTCGATGATGATAGATTTTTTTTTTCTTTTCTCACAAGATCAAACGTGCTTTATCATCAATTTTAGAATCAATTAGTTCGTTTAATAATGTGGTTCAAATTGATTAGAATTTTGAGACGGGGAAATCGTTTAAAGTCAATAAAAATCATAGGACACTCATTTATTTTTGATATATTAATTAAAATTGAGAGAAATAATTGGGCATCGATTTTAGATAATATCTGTGTAAGGTAAAAATTAAATCTATGATTTATATACATGTATAATTAGAGAGATATTAATTGACCGATAGAAATCGTTGTGAATTATTTTTATGAATGATAAAAACGCGACGAAAACGAGCCGAAATCTGTGTTGAAAAATCGATTTGAAAATTCGAATTTCACTGAATGAATAAAAAGCAAAAAAATCGAAAATCTGATAAAAATTTGAAAAAAAAAAACTTTCTCAATATTAATCAAACACCAAATGAGCGTCACTGGCAATTAGAGGGTTGAATTTTGGTGTAAAAAAGAGTGGCGAGATGTCGCTAGCGCTCGGTTGTATCCCAGTTTCTTTCTCATCTCTTTCTCGTTCTCTCTGTCTTTTTTTCTTTCTCTCTCTCGAAAGGGAAGGGAGCTTTATTCGCGAGCGTGACCTGCAGTCCGCGTCGGTAACACGAACTTTGCAGATTCCTATCCGACCAATTGAGAAAAACAAAAAGTAAAAAAAAAAAAATGAAGTCGTAAGAAGATTCGAATTACAGAAGCTGATGAAAAACGGAATGAAAATGAAGACTAAACCGTCGCAGAAATTGCTGATAAGTTGTGTTATCCTCGCGGTTAATTTTCCCGCTAAACTCTGCGGCACGCGGTCCGCAAGCTTTATACCAGATGGCGCGCTCGGCATTGCCGACTCCGATCAGCGCCGCGCGCGGAAAGCTCGTCGAAGCTTCTAGTGCCGCCATGTTTGAAAACCTATACATAGACGGGTCTGGCTATAGGTATAAGGGAAAAAGAGGGAAATAAAATGGGGGGAAAGAAAAAAAACAGGAAGTATAGGCGGGGTTTAGGAAGAATAAAGAGTAGGGTGAGGAATTTTTCCCTCTACAACTTTCGCACGCGCAAGGCGGGTCTCGGTTAAAAAAAAGTTCAGGCGCTTGGCGTCCCGACGTTTGGCGTCGGGGATGGGGAGGAGCTATCGCATGCGCCTCGTACGCGAAATAGGTACCGACTATATTCCATACGGACACGGAGGGGAATTGAAACTCCGGTTTTTCTACCCGCTGGAAGGGATGACGTGAATTCGAAGGGTGGGCTCGGACGAAGCGAAGGGGAAATAGGTCGCCGTTCTCATCGCCGTCTCGCGGGCTGACGGTACGCCAGTTCAACGCCAGTCGAACTAACGTTCGTTCAACAGTTCACCGTTTTACACCCCCTATTAAAAAGCTCCTTGCTATATACGATATATTTTTTTTTTTTTCGCATATTAATAATCAGAATCAACATTTTCATACATTTGTTTTAAAGTTATAAGTTTCGTCCTACGAATCACGATGTAAATCGTTTGAAAAATAATCATCCCCTGATAAATAAAATATATTAAAAAATAAAAAAAAAAATAAAAAATAAAAAAAAAACAGATGACATTCGACATTATTTAAAACGATTAAAAAAAAAATTAAATAAAATAAAATAAAATAAAATAAAGGACACAGTATATGTGAGCGGGAAAGTTTATTATGTTGTTTTTTTCCTTTGTTTTTATCTCAAATTATTTTTCTTCATCCCTTCTAGCGAAAAAAAGGGAATTCGATTATTTTTTGAACTTGAATAAAATTGAAATCTATTTATGGTTCGAATGATATAATCGACCGATGTCCGATTGAAGAGTTCAAAGCGAATTGAAATCGAGTTTAAAAACACCGGTAGAAATTTTTTTTTTCCCTGTCGCGGGGGAATTAAACGAAATTTGAAAAAAAAATAAAATAAATGTTAATTCAGAAGATATATCAGTCACGTGCATACCACCGCCCACCTGATGGACGAAACTCTGGTGTAGAAGATACCTCGACTGTAGAAGAATATATGATATCCGAGCGTTTTTGACCTATCGAAATCGAAGTGGATATAAAATATAAACGATAAACGTAAAAACGAAACGACAAAAAAAAAAAAAAGCAAAAAAAAAAACTAAAAACATTGAAATCCGGTTTTAAAGAAGCTGCTTTTTGTCGGCAAAACGAACGATTAAATCGTCGTTAAAATTCAAGCGTCGAATGTAGGATTGAAAATATTGTAATAATTCTTTTTACGAGAAAACAAAAAAAATAAAATAAATAAATAAAAAATAAAAAGAAAGAAGAACAAAACAGATAAGACTGCTTGCCTGAAAAATAATCGGAAAACGTATGAAAGAAGAGTTTTGAATTCATTTTGTGAATGAGTCAGTCAGTCAGTCAGTCAATCAGCCAGTAAGTAAGTCAGTGTTAAAACTGTTGTATTAAAAAAAAAAAAAACAAAAAAAAGAACGAAGAGAAAAAAAAGTAATATAAAGATATGGACAAACAGAGTTGACATTGCTCGTAGGTATAGATGTATGTGCATACCTAGGAGGCGGTACGAGCCAGATAATTGTTATCTATCTCTAAGCTATAAATAACGTATACGGTATAGTGATAAACGTTCAGCTTGTGATAACCGATAGCCAGTGTGATAAGATAACATTATACATATGCGGCGACCCGTTGCCGTTACCCAGTCCGCAAAACCTGAAGTTTAATATAACATTACGACCGATATATTAATCGTCGCCCATCGGGAACGGAGAAAAAAAAACATAAAAAAAAAAGAAGAGAAAGAAAAAAAAAGGAAGAAGAATTGTTCCAATCAGTGAAAAATATGTGTGCGTATATATATATATATATATTTATTTTTATTTTTTAAACTGTAATGATCTACGTCGAATGATGTACTTTATTTTTTTTCAAACTCGTTCAACTTCATCGGCGGCAGTTGATAAAATGATAAATTCGATCGAGATGAAAAATTAAGAGAGATAGTGATCGAACGAGTATCGCGCTTCGACAGGATGCATCGAGCTTGCAGCAGTCCGACGGGTGAGTTTATATCCAGTAGATGTTTCAGCCTTCAATTCGCATCTTTATATCGATGATATTCGAAGTGATTGAATTTTAACGGCAAATTTTTGGCGAAGACGATGATTAATTGTTTCTTACCAGCGAAATCGAGACGAGGGCATAGCTGTATAAATTGTATTGTTTAGTATAGCACAGCTTTTTTGGGATCAGTTGAACGGTGGGTGTGAAAAATAAGACCAAAAAGACCGTTGGCCCGGAGTAAAAATTTGTAAAAGTTCAAAACGAGCCTAAGAGTGAGAAGTAGAAACAAAAATGATCCATCGAATAGTTTTGCTAATTATTACACGAGTTCGAAAGTTCCTTTAATAATTATGAAAGTTCCCGTTCACTCGTATCGGTGAGACTTATCAAAGTTTTTCGAAATTCGCAAACAATCCTCACGATTCGACATCCACGTGATTATAGCAACTAAGATACAGAGGAAAGGGCGTCGGGATTCAGGCTAATTTTTCGTTTCAAATCACCTCAGTCGTTGGACGGATGGATAAAATCAAAAATCCAATGCCATCGCATCTATTTTCTACTATCTTGAACGTCAATTGATTTCGATTCTCATTTTCTGTTCTGTTCCGCGATTTGAACGCGAAAGAATCCTTTTTTGCCTTTGAAAAGTAGTAATTTGGAAGAAAAAAAGTGAAAAAAGAAAAAAAAAAAACAAAAAAAAACGACAAAAAAGTAAAAAAGTGCTGAAAGTTATTTGACGCAACTGTTTTCAGTTATCCGCGCGTCTTCCCTCCCCACGTACGATATTGTGATGTGTACACGCACACGTCCTACGCATCTCTTGCACTCTTTTTTCCCCACCACAACCAGCACGTGGAGTAGTTTGGGGACGCGGCGTCGTTTGTAAGAAGGGCTCTCCCCAGTGGCGTTGGTATCGTTGTATGCGTTCGTGGTGGGGATGAGAGGTTCCGATCCCCCACCATACCGGCGCTCCCAATACAGTCGAGTCCTAGAGTAAGACAGACAGAGCCCCCTCCGCCTTCTAGATATTGTGTGTAACTCAGCGTGGGGTTGGTCCCTCTACAACAGTCGGTGGCTCCTCTAAGCGGCGTAAACCGTAACCAACGAAACGCGCGCGCGCGCGCGTGCGGCGCCTTTCCTTTCACCGGTTCCGTGTAGGTGTATATCTCCACTCCACTTTGAAAAGCAACGTGTATGGGTTAGGGCTCATGCGCTCACCGCTTCTGATCCTGTACCCGCCGTCGGACGGGGCGCAGAGCGTTCGGGCGGGTCGTCGAGAGAGGATGGGATCCGAACACCGCACACCGTGATCGCGGCAGTGGCTATTAGTCGCGGCACCGATACCTCTCTCGCAGTAGATGTGGTGCCGTTACTGGTTCTTATTATCGTGCCTTCTCTCGGCCCTGCCTATACCTCCGTGGTATGGTGTCACTTCGGCTTGGTAGTTGGTACCCGATGCCTACGGCATCATAATTCGGGAACTAGTAAATCGTGAGCGGGTCTCCGGAGTCTTCGAGTATCATCGAAGAGGTTTGGAGAATCGTTGGATTGGTCGAGGAATTCTTTGAATGATGAAACAACGTTCGTTTCTTGATCACGTTGAGCTTTGAGAGGAAATATCGGAAGACTGAAGACGAGGAGGAAGAGCAGAGAAGAGAGGGGATGAGAAACCGCGACCAATCACTACTGTAGCTAATGGATTTGAATAATAACGGAATGTTAAAGAGTATCGTTAAACGCGATTAGATTTACGGTCGAACTGGCCGCAGATTAAATATGGCCATTATAATGAGACGGAGTATTGTAAGATCGTTCAATATTCAAGGATAAATATTATCGACTCTGTGCGTGTGTGTATACATGCGTATGTGTATGTATCCATCGAGGTGCGAAAAGAACTTGGAGAGGAGGGAGAAGAGAAGAGAAAAACAGGAAAGAAGCTAAATAATACATCAGTGTGAATTGGAGAGCGGATAGAAGACGATGTTGTAACATATTCGTGACGTAAAAACGGTAGACTTGATCCGAGTGCGGGCATAATAAAGAGTATAATAAAGTAAAAAGTGTTTTTGTGAAAGAATTAGTGAACAATCATTAGCCTAGCTGCGTCGATAAAGACTTTCTTCATTTTGATAATACAGAACGTTAAATCTAGTCGAGAAGGAGAAACTCGTCCGTTTCATTTCCGCAGGTAAGAACGACCCGAAATCGTCCCTTAGTATTTTAGTCCTGTTTGCGAGGGTCAACCGCAGATAGTTTCATGCCCACTTATACCCAAAGATGACACCCTTAATTTTCTGGTTTTGTCGTGGAAAGAAAAAATTTGACACCGTTTTCGTGCCCGAAACCACAGTCTGAACCGAGGAGGGAGGTAAACATCATCATCCCATTGTAGAAATGGCTTGAGAATACTTTCCCGCCTTTTTTCATTCTTTGCTCAATA
Organism: Tenthredo amoena; assembly: GCA_963966615.1. Taxonomy (NCBI): domain Eukaryota; kingdom Metazoa; phylum Arthropoda; class Insecta; order Hymenoptera; family Tenthredinidae; genus Tenthredo; species Tenthredo amoena. Next base: position 2,383,845 of record OZ016498.1, on the reverse strand, counting down.
GTCAGAGTCGAGTAAACAGACCCGTTCTAAGTTTTGCTACCTGAACCTGAATCAGCTCGATTTCCTTGGGGTGAATGGGTCCAAAATTTTGGAAATAACGTGCCAAAAGGTCGGGGCGCGTGCCGTTGACAGGTTAGGCGGTACACCGAACCAGTGCAGTGAGGTGGTTTCTTCAGCGGGTAGGTATACCTACCTCTGTATCCCGAGAAAGGTGAAGAGTCTATTATTGCTATAGGCTTTTTGGGTTTGACGGTAAATAGAAGGGCCGTGATCGCCTCAAGCAATAGTTGTCGTCGCTGCTGGTGCCACATTGTGTTATTCAAGGATTGGGACTCCTCACTCAGACCCCCAATTTCGTGAAAGCTTAAAGTCTGGCTCTAGACGCCATGAGTGACGTCGTAATGGGCCTCATAGTCCCTTCACAGCATCGCGTTAGCTCGGCTTGAAACCGCCGAGACAAAGGGCTCCAGCCCTTCCAACACCGTCAGCTTTGATTTTCGTCATTTCCAATTCACCCGAGAACACAAGTCCCGGATTTCATCATGTCCCTTCAATCTTCATCCGAGTTTATCACGGCAACGCAACGTGATGAAAGAGGATACTGTGCTTCTTCGCGTCGGCTGGGCGTTGGTTGGCATCGGTTGCGCGTTGGTTGGCATCGGTTGCCGTCGGGGCGCGGCTCTTCCACGAGTTTTAAGATCGAGCTATGTGTTCCTCGAACCAGCGTCCCGTTGCTTTTAGAGTTAGAACCGGTTTCCCGCCCTTAAATTCCACCGGGATATTCTGGTGCCCACGATCCTGCATATACATCGTTCATGGGACTAACTTCACTCGGTAAACGATGGTCGGAATCTTACCATTTCAACATTTTACCATTCTTCACACCCGTGCTCTGACTGGTTATGATGTAGATCGTTTTCGCGTGCAGTATGACGAACGGAGAATACTACACTGGTAGATAAAAAGTAAAAGGAAAAAAAAAGATGAGCGGTGCCATTACCGAGGCGGTTCGTTGCCATTGCTATTATATCGTCATGGAATTTGAGCCCTGGGCCTTTCAACTGGGCGTCAAATTATCTCAGGGTTATACAATGCGCCTGCAGATTGATATCTTTGGTTACCAGACCCGTTCATTTTACCGCCATACACATACCCGCATGTATGTAGGCAGCTTACCCACTCTTTCCACCATGATTCTCACACGTTTTTTCAAATCGCCTATAAATATAACGTGCCTGAACCTATGGACAGTAATTATTGCTAATCAAGGGTCCCGAAGACTTTATCAGCTTTTGATCATTAGGTGAAATTTCAAGTGGAAAACGGTCTTCTTCGTGCCATGAGCGAATGAATATTCATGCAGAGATTGAACGGAGGGATGAAGCCCACCGAGTAGTTATGTTTAAATATTGAATTGATTCGAATGTAGCAATATCGCAGCAATTACCCTGTCTGGCATTGCAAAAGAAGTAGTAAACCGACATCGACCGCCAACCAACGAAACTTTTCCATCCATGAATCTTTTATACCCCGTCCTGCGTAATCGCGGAGACATTTTTTTCGGCTTCGACGGTCAATGGTCAGACCATTGCGCTTTCATTAAACTTTTATCATACTTATTCTGCTCGAGTATCTACATCCACGTTTCACATATGGAGGACGATATCACGTTCTGGAATACTCATGTTCTCCCTTCTTCTCCTCGTTCTTATTCACTATTCGCGTCAGAATTGATCAGGAAAAATCAGAACCGAGCTTTCCAGTGGATCCATTTCACCGTCGTAATCGCGTTCTTCGCGAAATGTGCGAGTGGGAAAGTTCGTTGATCGAATGTGTTCAGTCAGCGTAAGTCCAGACCCGAGGAGAGAGATCTCGTTGGTTTCGGAATACGAATTATACCCGACTGAGAAAGGACGTGAGAAAACTCCGCGAGATCATAAATTAGGAGAGAAAACGTTAGACGAACGTGTACATGTATCCGTCTGAGGATACCCCACCAGTTCCGAAAAGCAGTTCCTGCAGTTCTCACGATATCAACATATGGGATCTCGGGATCCGTATATTAATGGGATGATGATGCTATGCAGATACATAATATAGAATTTCGTCGACACGGTTACGATCTTTAACCGGAAGCCAGGTAGCTTTACACGAGAAGAAAATGGACCCGATCAGACCATTAGTCTACCCTTTTTCTCTCTCCTCTCCCCTATTTTGAGTGCCTTTGCCCAAACTCGGCTAAAATATATCTGCATGTTATTTATACCTTTCGAGGTGGCTGATCGGTCTTCAGTGTTTGTATCTTGACGAGGAAAACTCATCGAAATAAATAAAAAGACACCCTGTACACTGGTGATATATGTATATGTATACCTGTAACCCCGGGTTGGTTTAGGACACAGACTCCAGTCACGTCTGGCCCTGGTAATATATCAGTCTCGGTGGGTAGTGCAAGGGTTGTCTCTTCGAGAACCGATGCATAATGCTATGGAAATTCTATGCTAAGCATGTGAATCTTTCTGATCGCATTCAGGAGGCTACTAAGGCCGACTTTCTACCTGCTCCGAAGTCTGGCCCTCACCCTTATGTTCCTAAACACACGTCTTAGACCACATACATATAATATACTGCAGGGTTGGGTAAAAAGTCAGATTCTCTTCGACTCTTTCTTCTCGACAGAAATTTTACGTCTCGCTTTCTCACCCCTCGAATCCTGTGTTCTAAAAATCGGATGATAAAAGCCTAGAAGTTTGAACATTGGAAAATAAATTAAAAAGGAAGCTTTCATCCCTTACGTGTGACTTTGGGTACAGGTGGGCTCTGGCCTTTCGTAGCATGATACCGCCGTCAAAATACCTTTACCAATACAGAATCGGTCCTCGGGGTAGTAAAAAGGTGTATGAAAAGGCGGTTCAACCCCTTCCTCATCGACGGGGTATAAATATTTTTCGTTACCAAATACCCAGGCCATAATTTATGGGTATTTTATTAAAATTTAATGGGATACAGAGGTACAGGGTCGGTCTGACGTTGGGAAGGAGAGCGACCCTTACAGTTGCTAACGTAACGGAATAAAAAATAGAATAAATAAATAGCTAAGTAAGTATAAGCGAGTGAGTGTAAATAAATGAAGTAGCGAAATTCCTTCGCTCTTATTAGTAACACCCTCTTAATTTTACAAACTGAGAGGAACGCACACGTCTCGCAGTTAGGAACATAAGTATATGGGACTGGCCTCGACGATCCGTTAGAAAGAGAAAAAAGAAGAAAAATAGTAAAAAAAAAAAAAAAAAAATAGAAGCGAATCCCTTAATTATAAAATTTAAAACCGCACCGCGGATGATACTCATTATAATCCCGGCGTACCTACAACCTGCAGCCCACTTACTTTGAAACCTTTTCTTTTTCTTTTTCTTTTTCTTTTTTTTTGTTTTTTTCTAAAGAGAGAAAGAGAGAGAGAGAGGGTGTAAGAGTGCCGGAGGAGCACCGGGCCCAGTGAAAAAGGGGGTTGTCAGTTTCACGGAGAACTTCGAAGTTTAACGCCTATCTCTTTCTCTTTCTCTCTCTAATTTTTTTTTTTTTTTTCTATTTTTTTTCCATTTTTTATCTCTCTCTTTAACCCAGGTAACCCAAACTCCCATTATAAGCACATCATCGGGTTCCGTGTATATGATGCCCCCAACTAAAAATTATTCCGTGTAATTTTGGGGCCCAAGCGAAAATTTCAGGCCAAAGCGTGATCCCGAGATTAATGGGCTTCCAGATTTCTCGTGGCTTCGGCTCTTCTCTCCGGCTATAGAAGCTACCCGCCAATAGCCACTCTGACGCCCGGTGGGCAGAGAGAAACCCGATTTACGAATTATAAACCGGTAAAAGAATTACTTTTCATTCCATTTTCTGTTTTTTTTTTTTTCTTTTTTCTTTCTCTTTTCATTTTTTTTCTTCTTTTACAATAAATTACGTCGCCTTATGCTTTTCCCTTATACCGATTCTCGACATTTTTCTAACCCTTGTCCAATATCTTTACCTACTTTCTTTTCCTTTCTTTTCTTCTCATGACTTTTTTTCGCCTTCCGATTAGATTTTCGACGTGTGTTTTACCACGCGTTAACCAGCACGTTATCAACTACCACTCTTTATCCTATAACACCGTTGATAAAAACCTGGGAAGAAATAACGGTCACTTTTGTACTCGATAATTGAAATACGAGAAACGGAAGACGCCCGATAACTTCTTCCAGATGTCGAGCGCACACACATGTGTATAGACATATATATATATATATATAATACGCTAAGTCGAACTAGGAATTAAATTTTCGAAAAATCCATAAAAAGTAGATGAATAAATCGGTTAAAATCTGAGCCAATTAATTTTTTTCTATCTTTTCTCTTATTTCTGTTTCAGATTATCGATAACGATCGTAAGTCGATCACAGCTACTTCACCTCTTCGCTTATCTTCTCTTCTCTTCTCTTCTCTTCTATTTGGCGGACGGGGAACGAGTCGAACGAAAAAGGAAAGGAAAGGAAAAAAAAAAAGACGGAAAAAAAGAAGAAAGAAAAAAAAAAAAAAAAAAACAACGAAACGAAATCCGTTGGCGAACCGAGCGAGGTCTGTTAGCGTGTAGAACCGTTATCGATGAAGTTTTGGTACGTAGATATAGAAGAAAAACAAAAAACAAAAAATAAAAATAAAACGAGAAAAGAAACAAAAACGGAAGAAAATAAAAAAAAAAAAAATGAAAAAAAAAAAAAAAACACCAACAACGTTGCAACATGTGCTGTCGAGAGAATCTCTTTCCACATGATATTACCCAACACACTTTTATACATGTACACAAGGAACGACTGGTGCAGTGTGTTGTAGATTCATTCGAAACACATGGCGATCCCGGGTACGCCCACGACTACCATTCAGTGCCGGGAATATATATATACGGGTCGTTGGTTTAAACCGATGGGAAAGAGTTTCTTTTCGGTATTTCAAAAGGGTGTTCGAAAACCCAACCCGACCTTCACTGCTACTCGTGATCGGCGATGAATTTTCTCGACGGTTAGAAAAATGACGAAAACTAACTAACATATAAGATCCGCGTACCGGAGACTTCTTATTTTCGGTATGAACGTACAAAAAAAAGGGGGGGGAAAACAAAAAAAAATAACAATGCCAGATTTTGTTGTTTTTTTTTGTTCAAAAGAACGGAACGACAGTTCGCTCGCTTATTTTATTTTATTTTATTTTTTTTTTACACTTTTTCGAACCCTTTTTTTTCTTTTTTTCTTATCTTTCTAGTAAACTTTCACGGACCAACGTCGAGTACGGAATCAAAATGGCCGCGGTTATTAATTGAGGTCATCAAGCTCGTTTAGCAATTGTCATTAATTATAACTTATTGTTAGTCGAGGATCCCGCTGTATGAAACACCCAGTGTATAATTACGTACATACTCTAATTACGTTGGTAATAGTTGCGGCTACCATACGCCATGTTTCTTTCGTTTTTTTTTTTTATTTTTTTATTTTTTTCTTCTTTTTATCGTCTCGGTGAATTCTCTTCGCGGAAAATGATCGAAAACTTGAAGATATCGGTGATCTATCAGAATCCGAAAGCCCGACTACTGGCGAGCACCTACAAGCACATAGAATTCGTTTTGGTACAACTAAACGTGAAGAACGAAGCCTTCGAGACGTTCGTTTCTATTACTGGACCCGATCCGTTTGTCGAAAACTTTTTTAGTCATACCCGAAGTCTGAGCGAGTGAGAAAACAGGGAAAAATACAATCGCCGAGAAGGAAACGACGAACGATCGATTTTCTAAAAACCGAAGAGAGTGTTCGGCGTAAAATTCGAGAATAATTAATAATCGGTACATAATACTACCAGCTATACACGTTCGATTTGAAATTCCCGGGGGGGCTTTTCGAACTGGCGAGGAAAATTTCTACCTCTAGTAAATAAATTCTCACGACGATGAAATTCGCCGGAGTTAAGTCGGTTCGAATATTCACCTAGCTTGTATATTAACGAGACTGAGGTATGGGAGAGAGGCGGGTATAGAAACTTTTCGACATCCATATGTAATGAGCAGCGGTATACCTAGCCGACTCTCAGGCAAGTCATAGGGGAGGGAAGAGAGAGTGAATAAAAAATTAAAAAAATGAGAAAAAAAAAAAAAAAAAAAATAGAAGAGGGAAAAAATTTACGATTTATTTATCTGGAGTAGAAAGAATTGAGGAAAGACCCTGCCTGGATCCATTTTTGGTAACCAAAAACGCCGGTTTTGCGACTGCGCAATAACCCTTTAACCCTCGGTTTCGGTCTTTACTTAACCCTCTTCGCAAATGGGCGAAAAACAGGGGATGAGGGGGTCGGGATATGTAAATCTATGCTAATTCAAACTTGGCAAATACACACGGGGTATAAACGGGCGGCCAATCGTAACCGAGAAAATTCCGCATCCCTTATATACAACCCTAAACTGCGGATGGAAACTAGACGTGTTTCGTACCTATCGCGAAAAATTCGGGGGTTGAATTAGATCTGAAGAAAATAATTACGCGACTTTTATCGGACGGACATTTTTTCCTTCATTTTTGGTTTCCTTTCGCTGCCGAGTGAGCACAAGGGCTGTAATTACCACGTGGTATAAAATAATACTATTTATACTGTAGCGGAATTGTTCCACTTAGTTTTTACGATAGTCCTGGCGAACTAAATGTACGTAATCAACTATGAACTCGCCCCATGGAATATGCGGTAGTTATATACGTACGAAATCGACGGTTTTGAATATTTCATTTAGAGACTGATCACTCCACCGGTATTTCATCCCTACTAGATTCCTCGGAAATAATTTTGGGCCGCCTTTAACCCGTAAGAAAAAAAAATTAAGGAAATAGTATCGAGAACAAGCTGAACCAACTTTTCCCGTTTTTTGAGTTCAGCTGAAATCCAAATGCCCTCAGCCCTTCGCCACCTGTTACCCTTTCTTCTCTTCATCCCCTTAGATCCCAAGATTTGATATAGTCCATAATTATCAAGATTGTGGGAAATTAAATTCTAGAAAAGTTCAAATTCACGAAATCGTCGATATTCCACTTTTTCTTCTTCTTCTTTCTTCTTCATCATTGAAACTAAAAATTTGTCACACGATGCCTGTATACGTGACGACGTTACCGCAGCGAAATATTGGACCAGAAAGTTTAGTGAGAGATTTTAATTTTCAATTTTTATTCTTTATTTTCTTTTCTTTTTTTTTTTCTCTCTCTCTCTTTGAGCTACGTGCGACGCCGCGTCGGGACACCCTTTCGTATGCAAATAATGGGACACCTGGAGCAAAGGCCGAATGCAAATCGGCCCGGGGCCATCTGATCCCTAAGCGATTGGCCGCGACGAGGCTAAGGTTAGATTTTGGGCCTGTTTTCCGCACTCCCTTCACAGAAGCGTTTAATTTTGTCCGTTATATGCGACAGCTAGACCGACTCACCACTGTGTGTGTGTGTTAGAAAAAAGGGGAAATTCAATTTGAAAATCTTTTCCGTAACCAAACGCTGAGAATTTTTCGAAAAATTCATCCCTCGAGTTTTGACTCGAGCTCTGGGGATCCTCTTCCTACTTCCCGATGATTTTCTCTCTTTCGGAACCACCCTCGACTATAATCTGAAAATAATTATATTTTTCTTCTGTCGTACTAATTGAATAAACCCCCGTACGTGAACCTGGATATTGAACACGTAAATTCGGGGGATGTGAATGAAGAGAACCAATCCCCTGTGTTAGAAAAGTTACAGGGGGTGACCCCGTCGGGCGTGGTGGGCGATAAAAATGGCGTTTATCTATCTGCGGATAGGGGATGCGATTTCCCTCTCTCTCTCTTTCTCTTTCTCTCTCTCGGTAAATTTCCGAAAAGGGACACAACGCAGTACCTACCCCGATATTCGAGAAACAGTAAACGGAAAAAATGGTGATTAGATACGTCGACTTTAGGAACGAGCGGTAGGTGAAATTAGTTTTTCCTAAACCGGGTAGAAATTTTGATCAAGAAATCGTGCGGGGCACGGTTCGTTAAAGGGTATATAGAAGGTAATTTGTGATTGTAAAGGTTTCATTGCCGTTTGCAATTTGCTTGCGCGATCATCGAATTAACGACGCATCGCCTCGCGTTGTGGGGACGAAATAAAATTCGAATAAAACCAAGAAATGACCGGATCATAAACCTGAATGTCTGCAGGTACCTCGATTCCTTCGGGGGATGTTATACGACGCGCTATTATACACGTATACAAACCCGGAGGAAAAAATCGAACGATTTACAACGCGATTTTGATAATATTTGTACACATGTATACGGGAAACGTTAGATTAAAATTTCTTCTCCCTCGTTGATATGCACGCATTTATTTCGTATATCTGTAAATGGTTGTATTTCGTCGACGAGTGGCACCCTGCGAGCCCCTGCAGTCTTTCGGCATCCGGATCGCCACGCACAGTAATAAAAACAGGTCGTCGACTAATTTCATTTCCGGCCACAATAAACGAAACACGATCGAACAATAAAGCCATTCGTACCTGCCGGTCGCCCCTGCGAGGCTATACCCACCCAGAAAGCTTCGAATTTTTATTCCGATCGCTTCGGTATCGACGAAGTCAGATCCGGTTAAGGAGGCAACAGATTTTGAGAAAATAAAAGTTCCTTTGGGTAAAATGTGGAAGTTATGGATCGCCGATTTTTCTGTCCGAAATTTGTCGAAATCGGTGAATCGGTTCGACCAAAATCGTCGACACGAGACACGGAGGAAAGAACTTTGGTTTCCAAAAGCACCGAAAAGTGTTTTTACGAGGAACAATGCCTTCCGGAAGGTCCATATCGAGTTGGTGTGCACTAAAATCGAGAACTAGAAATCGGCGGCAAGACTGCTGGAGGAATATGTCGAGGAGCCCTCCTCCAGTCTCTCCTAATATCCGCGGGTACTCGAAGTCCGGAAAAATCTGTACAATACTCGTTGAAGATCGAGGGGAGTCATAGGGAGCGATCGAGACGCTTAGACTCAATACACGTTGGAAATCTTGCACTCCAAATTTTCCCTCTGTCCATGATGGACGAGGGGTGAAGGAGTCTGATAATTCGTGATTATTTCATACCCCGTAGGTAGGTGATCCCCGTCGTTATATTTCATCCAGCATAACGCGTACATAGATATTCCAGGACACATCACCCTCCGGGATTCCGTCTTCCTCCGGATCTCGTCCCTTCGGAAACTTTGATTGCTCCAAGAGTTTTCGAGAGTTTTAGAGAGTTTTACCGACCCAACTCACTGGGAATACCTCAGACGTCGAGCGGGATGATTGATTGTGAAAAATCCGTAAGGATTTATATCCACGGATCCTAAATATCCGTTTGTAAAAAATCGAGCCATTTCTTCCCATCTTTCTACCTCGAGATGAGTAAAATCTATACCGGTGGTGGGAGGAAACTGATAGATCTGGTCTACGACCCTATGTACACCATGAACCGAATATAGACACGCGTAGATGAACGCGTGCACGTAAGCTGAACTCGGTGCAAGCCAATCCAATCACTAGTCTCTGCTCGGGGGGTGGATTAATTGATTTGATTCCAAGGGTTGCTGCTTCCCCATGGCCCTTTGCCTTCTGGATGGAGAAGAGGGGGATGTGAATTAACCGGTAACCCCCCGCGAGGCTTCCGCCAGAACCGGCGTTGAAAGGTCGGTTTTACTGAGGGGGTTTCACTTCTCTTTCTATCTTCGGGGTATACTGATCGGTTTGGTCCCGGGTCAGGGGAGAAGAAGAAGAAGAAGAAGAAAGAGCATGTGACGAGCTGCACGTGAGACCTTTTCGCGCATCGGTGAATACGACGCTTTTGAAAGAGAATTCGTCATGGCTTCGATAAGAAGTCGAAGAGTTTCCGAAAGGAAAACGTTCTTCTTCTTCTTCTTCTTCTTCTTCGGGTATCGAGTGATAGGGACGGTCAACGGCGTTAGGAAATTCTGCTCAGGGCGAACAGTGCGATTAAAGATTCATGCAGACCGTCGCTCAATCATTACCCCATGCCTGATGGATGTCGTGACGTAATGTAACGTGGTATGGCCAGTACGTAGGTGTAGGTACGTTAGCATACCTACGTGTCTTCGGTGACTATAATTCATTTACGTCATGGTGCCTCTTTAATTATTCAACCGATCGCCTTTCAACGAACTACCATATAATAATCATCCATCTGACACTGACAATCGCCCGGAGTATATAATTCTCATCAATTTTACTATTCGATAAAAAATAATTCCATAATAGATGCGTGTACAAGGCACACAGGTACTACACACTAGTATCCATGGAGGAATCGTTATTATCGTTAGATGCCGTATCTCTGGTAATTTTCTGACCCAACCAACATCACGACATCGTAACACAGTCCAACGTCTTTTCCTCATTCTTCGTCTCCTTCTTCGCCGTTTAATGCCGCTTAGAATTGCAACACTGACGATTATTTGTCCTGGTATAAGTATACCGATGATTAGTGACAATCTCTAATGTCCACACTGTGCGCTTTATGGGTTTTACTGAACGAGTGCGAGCGAGAAAGAAAAGGAGCAATTAGATGACGCCGGATGCAGCTGCATGTGTTACATCATCCAGTATCCAGTCATTCTCAACCTTGATCCCTCCCAGAAGTCGTCCTCGGTCTCCTCCTTCCTCGAATCAAGTTAAGACGCCGAAGTGATGATCACAAGGCTCACCGATTGACCATCGGACGTTATACCGTGCGAGTGCACTTCCGCGTTCCAAACAACGCCAATAACGAATTATCGGTTAGATTGCGGGCAGATAATCGCTCCGTTTATAAACAAGATGACGATTTCACTATCGAAACGATCGCAAGACCTCAGACCTATTTCTATACCACCAACCGCTTCGCTCAGAGACAATCGTCTAACAAAGAGACTGGATGGCATTTCAAACCTTTATTACCATCGCTCAAAACCTTGGATCTTTATAGTCGGGGCACGTCATGCTCCCACACGTCACCTCGACGATCGTTAACTCAATCACTCCGCTTTGCAATGTATCTTTGTTTGAACTGGGCATGTGTATATATACATATGATGTTGAGGCTAGTTCTCCTCTTTTTCTTGGTCTTCTTTTTCCTTCATTTCTGATCAATTCTCTCACACGCTCCTCGAGTCTGCGGGTTGGACTGTCCGGACCAAATGCGGGCAGTGAACAGTACATCGTTGTTGAAACTCAGTAGACGAGGAAAAAAGCCGGGATGACCAGGTCTAAATAAAGCCATTCGAGGGTCGGCCGTGTCCTAAATGTTCGAGTCGGTTTATCTCAGAAAATTAGACCCACGATGTTGGTCGGTACCGGATCTACGGGATGATGCGGGTTGGGCTGGTCCAGTACCGCCGATAACAATCAGTCGCTCAAAAGCTGGCCGGGGATCAAGCGCTTAGAATATCATGGAGAGACCGAAGAGAAGGGTATTAGCCCTACGGTATACAAGGTACAGATATAAAAGATCCCGCCGCCGCCACGATGCCACGATGCCACGATGCCACGATGCCACGATGCAGCGGCCGGGAATATATAAGATAAAAATAAGAAAAATAAGTATAAAAGAGAAAATAAAAAGGATGCCGGAGAAACACAGCCTAGACACACACGCACACATCTGTCTTGAGTCTAAAACTATAAACGGGTCCGTTGCAGCAGCATCGCAGTTCTTCTACCCTAAGAGTCTGAGACACACATGGAGTTCGTATTAACGATAGGGTCTGGTTCGGGTTGGGCCCCCGGTCTCTGGGTCGGTTTTGGGTCAGGTTTAGGTTGGGTTGGTCAGGTTTGAGTTAGCTCCAGCGGAGAGGATGCGTCTCTTCAGCTGGATAAGAGTATAAGACTGCGAGTAAAGCCAAAGATAGGTTCGGCCATACGTTGCACCAGATGGCCGCCAAGCACCCAGAGAATCCCGCGGCTTTTACCCTCCTCGAGATGACGAAGAAGAAGAGGAAGAAGAAGAATAATAAGAAGACGAACAAATATCTGTGCTCTTGTTTCCCGCTTCGGCGTTATGATCCGCCTTTTGAAAATGTGGAAACGGTAGTTGCGCCTAATTGCGAATGTGGATCTGTCGAACCGTTGAATGCAGTAGAACCTCGACAGATTTGAATGCCAACATCCAGAGCAAAGAATATTTCAAATCACACATCGGGGGTTCTACTGTAGTCAAGTTATAATCTGAATTTTTCTCGATATCGATGCAACGTTCTTCGAATATTTGAGGTTACCAAAGCTCACTCCACACTACGAGCTTCTACTGTAGTGCCGCCTAGTGGAGTGTTGAAAGATGAGAAAATCAACATGTACAAACGACATTCGACAATAACATGTATTCGTATAGTGTTACACCCGACGCTATATCTACACGAAATTCTCTTAGAGCGACATATCATTCGAAAGTGGTTCTAATTGAACTACATACCACTAATCCCCGGCGTAATTGTAGATAGAGGCCGGGGTTACGTTTACTATACGCTATGCTGTTGCAAGATGGTCGAGTGAGTCCCTCTCTTCCTCTCTTACTCTGTCAGTTCTTTCTTTCTTTTTTTTATACCTTCTTTTTTTTTCTGTTTTTTTTTTCCTCATTCCCTCCTCTCGCGTCCTTTCCCCCTCTCGCTCCCTCTCCCTCTGTCTCTAGCTCTCTCCCGTTTCTCTCGTCAGTCAAGTGTCACTCGCAGCCGCCAGAGGCGTCGCTGTCGTTCACTGCCCTCGAATAAGGATGGGGGGTGGCGGCAAGACGGGCAGGGAGGGGGGCGGGGGGGAGGAGGGGGACGGAAAGGGGGGGAATCTCGGGCGCGTGTGACTTGCTCGCGTGTGTCTCCAGTCCTCGACACTCAGTGCGTCGGAGACGGTCGTACTGGGATGCCAAGATACTCGCGTCGTCAAACGTTATTCGTCATTTTATTATAATAATAATATATATATATATGTATATATATTTTAATCGCTCCTCGTTTCAATAGTACGATATCACACTATATAACTAAAACCGAGTTATGTGCGTCGCTCATATATCTATATATCTATATATATATATATATATACACCTGTACCTCGTGGTTGCAATAAAGTGATTTTATTTGCCGTTTTTTTTTTGTTTTTTTCTCAATTTTTTTTTTTTTTCTCTCAACAATTTCGATTGTGTTCGGAGTTCAGATAACGAAAGGCTAACGTATCGCATGTATACGGTGAATTTGACGAGTGATTTTTTTTTTTTTTTTTTTTAGTATCGAATATTCGAAAGAGAAAAAAATAAATACCGAGTTTTTTTTTTTTTGGTTTTTTGTTTTTGTTTTTTGCTTCCTTTTTTTTTTCTGTTGACTATGTATGTATATAATGATGGTGAAGATTCATGAGGAAATAACGAGAATTGAAGAAGAAGACGAAAGAAGAAGACTAAGGAACGATCATCGAAGAAGTGACGACAATACACGTATCTACATCTGTACGAGTCAGCTAAAAGAAGATCTGCAGTTGTGTTTAATATTGTTTGTGAATATGGTAGAGATCCAGCAGCGAGGTATAGAGTTCCTACGTAGTATTCAGAAAGTAGGAACTTCATACCGTGCTCTTGGACTTGCCGAAAGCTCTTCGTTTTATAACAACAAAAAAAAAAAAAAGAAACAAAAGGAAAAAAACAACTGTAAAGCAACGGAAACGACTGAAAACAGAAAACAACAAATAAAAGAAAGAAAAAAAAGCGAAAAGGGGATACGGCTATACGTTGAATCGTGTTTGAAACGAAACGACGAATTCTGGAAGAAGTAGAAGAAGAAGAGGAAGAGGTGCTAAGGAACGACTGTATCTTCGATTTAGCAAATAATTATCGTTGAAAATGATAAATCTAAGAAACGTTTTGTCAGTGTCGGGACAAAAACTATCCGAGGATAAGGATAACCCAAGATTTGAGAGATAAATAGTTTGAATAAAGTAATCAATCAATCGATAAAACTTTATAGAACGATATCGGAGACGAGAACTCGTATTCCTTAGCACGAGACTTTATAGAACCTGCAAGCGATCGAATCGCACCACTTCGAGTAAGTATATAAGTAAGCGAGTAAATGTACGACAAACAATTCATTTCATATATATTTTATATCTAGATGATGATACACGTGTTTAATACACCGTACAGATATAATGTTATATCCGTGTTGTGCAAATAGCATAATGTGCAAGTATATATATATATATATATATAGATATATGGTTAGAAGTCGAAGCGATATCATCGCGACGTTAATATTTTTTCTCTCTTATAAAATAATATAAATTCCAATTCTGCGTAGTACTCTCTATGTATATTTGTATTTTATATATATATATATAATATATATATATACGTACGTGTACATACACGCGTCAGTTGCTTTCGTAATTTGATATCACCACGACCACGACGATCACCATCGCTGCTGCTGCTGCTGCCACGCCACGGCAATATGAACTTTGCTCCCGCTCTAAACGGTTAACGCGGTACTCATTCCTTACTTCCTACGCTGCACTATAGCATAGCGTAGCAGAACGAAACAAAACAAAACAAAACAAAACGTAACGTAGCGCAACGTAACGTAACGTAAAACGGTCTCGCTTGGCCCTTGGGCGTTGCTACGCGTTAGATATAAACAGCAGAACCCGCCCGGTGTCAGATTGAATTTCTAACCAATTTTTAAAACCATCTCTTCGCTTCTCCCACTACGGACAATAAAAATTACAACTGAATCCGCAGATAAATGAAATTCTCTTTTGTTCTGGCGCCACTTCCGTCTTGTTTCTCTACATCGAATGCGATCTTGATAACAGAATAATAATCACATCAATTGTTAGTGAAAAACGAAAATTTTCAGTCCCTCTTTCTCTCTCTCTCTCTCTCTCTCTCTCTCTCTCTCGCTCTCTCACTCGGGTTTTCTATCTCTAAACTCTCTAGGCCATGGCGTTGCGTTGGCACGAGATGACGTTGTGTACACGCGCACACATGTATGTATACATACATATATACACATATATTTATCTACATAAGGCCGTACCTCTGATATGGAAAGAGAGGGGGATAAAAGGGGGGAAGGATAGGGTAGGGCACGCATCATCCCACCACGTACGCGTTTTACGATGCGTGCGCACGTAGAGAACGAACGTTCGCTGCCCACGCATCGTACCGAAGCGATCTCTCGCGGTGTGTCGAACGTAACCGCCCCTCCCCACTACCAATTTTCTCCATATGCGTCGAACGCGTGTTTCGTACCGTCACGCAGATGCGCAATGAAATTTTTGTTCCCGCGCGTAATTCAAGCGTTTTAAAATGCTTTTTCGACTTTTCCTACTACACGGATAGAAACTTTTGGTAAAACTGAACGAATATGAGTACGAGATACTCGAGGGTCGGCATTGTGTGATTAGAATATCGAAAATTTAGAACTGGACGAAAGACGCGATAATAGGTATTATATTATACACGGTACTGGGCTTGAGAGATCGATATTTGCAGTAGCTGACTGCAATCTGTGTTTCCATGTGGTGACAGGGTTGGATTTGAGTCACCAAATCAGGTCCTGGTGTAACGTGCTGTACTATAAACGGCCATTTGTCACTCGTAAGATTAAATGGAAAGCCCTGCAACTGCTTTCGTTGTTTGGTTGGTTAGTTGCTTATTTGCCAGACATTATAATATTGCGTACTCCCCACATACGTATATATCTGTGTATGGGTAGTTACAGGATTATTACAACCCCAGATACAGTTAGAGGAATACCGCGATTTACATATATATGTCATACACACACACACCTCTTCCATTCTTTATAAAATTTACAAGACTAGATATTTTCGAAGCGATTTTTTATCAACGATAAATAACAATGATGAATTTTTATTCTAGTGAACAAAATTTTCACTCGACGAGAAAATTTTTTTAGATGATTCTTTGCTCTTGATTATTGAGAATAAAATTTATAAACAATTTTCTCGAGACACAGAGAACTATGAACTGTAATATATGGTTTCTGCTCTTGCTCAACTAACAAACTATCAAATTTCCCGTTTTTTTTTTCCCCCATTTATCTTCTACCTCTTATACTCTCTGGGATTTTATGCATCAAATTTTTAGTGCTTGTCTGTCCCCTGCCAAATCGTTTGCGGAGTATTCGAAGCGGCAGAGTGACAGGAAGAATCACATGCGGATCAGGGTGCATAAATTAATTTTCTCTATCGTCAGCCATCATGTATTTTCTCCAAACGATTAATACGCCATCCCTTTGGATGCGAACAAAAAATTAGAAGAAAAAATTGCAAGACGAAAAAAAAAAAAAAAGAAGTTTCGTTTGCAGTCAAACAAAAAAATCGAGTTTCATTTCTTTCAAAAATATATTATGCGAACTGGAAAAGAATCCTATTTTTCCGTTTAGATCCCTTTTTTTTTCGCTTTACATATATATATATTTTTTTTTTCTCACTCGTCTCAAAATTACCGCAGTTTACCGACTCCGGAAATCCGTATGTAATCAACCACCATGCACCACCACGTCCTGTTCGCAGCTCCGCAACTCTGCGGTATGAAAAATCCTGCTATAATAGTTGCGGAGAGGTAGTAAAGAGTTTCGTAAACTTTTAAAACTGTTTCGATATTTTTTCTCTTTTAATTTCTAATTTCAAAGTTATAAATTTCTTTTCTCATTATCTTCTGAATTTTTACCAAAAAATTTCGAAATCTTCATCTCATATTTCAGCCAGCCGGGTTTCTTCTCGCTTCCAAGATTCTCTAAGCTATAACGGAAAGAAAGAATTTCTCAGAGACTAATAGACCCGAGTCTAGTATTGTGTATAACTATACCCAACTACGTATATATGTATATAAGTATATATATATAGCTTTACATATGGCATGAACCGTATTCTCTGTTATCTAATCTTCTAAAGCAAATTCCGGCGCAGATGTATGTATGCCGGTAGTAAATATATCTGGTATAATAACTAGCAAGTTCTTAGCTCCGAGAGAGAGAGAGTGTGCATCAGAGGCCGAGGCGTACAGAAAAGAAAAATTCTTTCGGCTCCGAAAAAAATCTGAAAAAATAAAAAATGAAAACAAAAAACTTTGCCACTGTTCGGAAAGTTTTTTTTTATTTATTTTTTTTTTGTTTTTTATTGGGTCGAATAGTTTCTCGGTTCGGGCTGCGGCGTTAGCGCGTTAGAGCTTCCCGTCTCGCACGTCGCTACCCCGAAGGCGACACTGTACCACAATCCTGCGATTAGTAAGAGTTAACGGTCGGGTCCCCAGGTGGTCTCTGATAGTCCTATCACCACCCCATACACGCCCACTAACAGTCGCTGTTAGTTGCCTGCAGCGTCTGGCCCAGCGATAACGAGATGGTTGAAACTTGTGACCTTTTATCACGCACACACGTATGTATTATTTATACCTGTATTGTAAAAGAAGTAGGAAAAATAGACAGGGGAAAAAAAAAAGGAAAAGAAAAAACACGTTTCTTCCAAAATTCCCCAAAAATTCCGGCTCACGTATACAAAGTTCAAATATTTTTTTTTGATCATCAAAAACATCGAGAATTAGAATCGAAGGTAAATTTTTTGAAACAGCGGCTGCAAGTTTTCCGAATTGCAGTTTTTTTCGTTTTTTATTTTTTTGGGTTGCTTCGTTTATTTTCCATTCAGGTCTCAACCGTCACATCCTCTTCGGGTCTGATAAGAGTGATCCCTGTGTCCGTGTGGGTATCGCTTAGATATAAGGAAGCAGGGTAAATTCCTGTTCTTTTAGGAGGTTTCTTATTTTTTCTCTCTCCTCTGGTCGAGAATGCGTCTACGGTCGTGATACGATTTGATAAACGACGTTTCCGGGAAACGGTGAATTTTCTTCAAAACTGTATAGATAATTTACCGGTGAAACCAGTTTCGAGTTTCATGAAAAAAAAATGAAAAAAAATAAGTGAAATTCTTCATATCGTTGCAAAATTTTCGAGAAATCGATAACCTTCGTAAATTTTAAATATTTATATCGAATTTTGCGAAGAGGGTAGGTAGCTTACCTAGATGGTAAAACGGCATCGTTAATGTATTTCAAAGTCTCGACAATATACCTAGTATACGTGTCTGCAATGATGAAAAGAGAAAAAGGAACAGAGGCGCGTGGTGTTGACGGCAATTATTGAATCGAAATTCACCCACCTTTCTTCGTGGCCCTCGTTCGACACGCGAGTTTGCATGAAAAAGAAAAAGAAGAAAAAAAAAAAAAAATAAAGAAAAGAAAAAAACAAAAAAAAAACAAAAAAAAAAACAGAAAACAAAGTTTCTAGGTGGATTTGTACCGTTGAAAAATTCCGGGGGATCGTGTATACTGTCAATTAAAATTGGCGAGAGATAAAATTATCGAAAGACGCCACAAAACGATAATGAAAAAATTAAAGGAATGATTATTAGAAAAAAATGGAAAAAAAAATAGAGAAAAAATACTTGTGCGCGTCGCTCATGATATAATTTGTCCTTTTTTCTTTTAATGAATATATGTATGCGGTACGTGTTTCTGCAGGCTGTATAATAAAACCAGTTTTTAGCTGGTTACAATAATTGTCGATATATACTAGAATAGCTCGCTCACTACGAGAGCGGTTCGTAATTAATCAATGATTTAATCATAACGCATGAATATTTGATCAACGACACGTGAACACATTCTACGAATCTGTGATCATACCATAGTACTCTCTATACAGCATTACTTATCAGTGTAAAACACACAGTCAATAATAAAATAATTAATACGTGCGAAGTACCGCAGTTGTAAATCGAAAATTTAATACTTTGATCTGTAATTTCGTATCAATTAATCAACGGCTATAAATACATACATACATACATACATACACATAACACGAATATATAATCGTCTAAAAATTTCGTCAATATCGTCTGCCTATTAATCCACGCTTGCGTAGATATTTATTTTCAACTGTAAAAGAAGTAGACGGAATACTTCCGCGCTCGCCGCTAGGCGTGAGCTCGGCGCTAGGCTCTCTCGCGATATAAAATAGGCGCCCAAACATAGACTAGGACTCTCGCGCGACTCGGAACTATCGCGGTACTCGACAAGCCGGATCGGAACCTCAAGCGCGGACGTGATAGACTTACGATACTTTGTGAGAGGGTTGAGCACGGTATAATACCAGTTTCCGCAGATATTATAAGTTAAATTTGCTAATTTTAAGTTTCATTATTAACCTGCCTCGATGCAGTACGACGACCTATGCACTAAATGTGACTGATTCAGTTTATCGTATCTCGACTAGTAGGTATAAGGGATACGGTGGTGGGCTAGTGCGTGATACCGAGTAATTAGCAGTTTGTTAATTTAATATATAGTCACAGATATAGCGTGCAAATTTACGCGCACGTCCTAAACCAGACTTAGATTTGATCTAGTCGCCCGCAGAGAGCTGTTGTGTGTAAAATAATTATTTTTTCGTTTTTTTTTTTTCTCTCGTTGTTTGCCTTAAAGCCGTACGCGTGTCGATACGCATCTTATCTGACCAAAGTATCGTTGACCCATAACAATAACAATAATAATAATAATAATAACGAAATTTCATGATCCTATACTATATGCTCGAAATTATTGAGCGCGATGATTCGTCGTTTGAACTTCAAGGGAAGAAGTCAGAAGCTGAGCATAATGAAAAAAAAAAACAAAAAAAAAATTCTACAGGTATGAGAAACGAATTGTCAATTTTTGGAGAACAAGTCAAACGGAATAACGGACATCGAGATTGGAGGAGGACCTTCTGCCTTTGAACAAACGAATTAGGGAACGAGGTAGAGCTACCGGGTTCGTTCGTTTGGCAAATTGCAGGATCAATCGATAATTGGCAGAGGTGTGAAAAATGACGCGTTAAAAATGTCAAGAAACCGATTCCTTGTTATACCGGGAGGATTTCTCGAACGTGTTTTTGTTTTTTGACAAAAATTCGCACGAATCTTTTTGTCAATTTTTTTTTTTTTTTTCACGATTTTCGACACTGAGGGTTATCGAACGAAAAAAAGTAAAAAAACTTTCGTGAACCCGAGGTTTCTCGAGTTTCCGCGAATTTCTTTCGTCCGATTTTTATCCACAGTCGTTGAATTCGCGATTATTAATTCAACGTCGCGGCGGCGCTTGCGGGCCCGCGGACGAACACGCGTGATAAAAATTTGACGGCCAGTCACGGACACGTTGCCCCGGATCGCAAGCAGAACGCTATCTCTCCTAGTTTATTTTATTATATTTTTTTTTCCTTTTTTTTTTTCATTTTTTCTTCTCTTTTTTCCAAACGCGAAACAATTTTATCGCTCTCTTCTATACGGCAGTCAGAATTTTTTCGAGTAAAATTAAATTTAACGAATATATTTTTTCCTCGTCGTTGAATATTTGCAGAAAATTTGTAACGAAAATGAAATAAGAAAGAAATAGATAAAAGGAAAAAAAAAAAAAAAGAAAAGAAACGAAGTGAAAACGAAGAGGGGAATTTATTTCCGATCAGGATATATGTATATATACATATATGTATGTATCGGTCTGTGTAACGAAATAATTGGATACACCCTGTGCGTTCCGTTGCGCAAACGTAAAATTGTAGTCACGTTGCGTGGTGTACGAACAACGTACATGTACGTACGTACCGTACCGCGACTAGTAGTACTGTACGCCTTCTTGGTGCAGGTGGTAGGTGTATGTCAGAGTTCATTGAACCTGTTAAATTTGATCGTAGTATAAATTGACACCCTTTTAGTTTTTCATTGAATTTTTTTACCTAATGGAATATATCGAGTAAAGTTTTGCGAAAAAAAAAAATACAAATCAACGAAAATCAGAAAGAAACTGAAACATTGTGGCGCAAGAAGAATCGGAAAAAAGAAATCGTCGAATTTTTATGGGGGTAAGGAGCGTAACGAGTTTGAGATTTTTTTTTTTTTGTTTTAGATATGTTGCGATCGGAGGGAGAAAAAATTAACCGCGATATATGTTTAAAATCGTGTATCGTTCGTCGATATTCGAAAATGACGAAGTCTTTTGAATCTTAAAACAGAGTAGGTATATATAGGTATATAGGTATGTATATAATAGCGGGTAGCTGATATTATCGGGTTAAATTTAGCGCGCGATTATATATATATATATATATAAATGGTCGTTTGATCCTGCATGGTCGGTTTTGGAATCGATCTTTGGGTAGTTAGGCGTGTATAGTACGTATTGTATCACCGAAAATCACGTCCGTCACACGTAACAATGAATTTCCGTTCGTTTTCAGCCGCATAAATTCGCCATGCATAAGAGAATAGGATGAGAGAAGAGAAGAGGAAAGACAGACGGACAGACGCCGTTGAATCTTCTACAATTTTGACACGGATATATCGAGAAAACACAAAAAAAAAGAAGAAATTCGTTCGAGGGTAGATATGGAAAAAAAAAAGAAAAAAAAAGGAAAGAAAGAAAAAGGAAAAAAAATACATCTATATGTATGTCTTTTGTGTATAAATGTTAAATCCCACGCACTTTAAGTACCACACGCTACCTACCCTCTCTTCTTCTCATTCTCCCTTCCACTTCTGAAACTCAAAGCAGCTATTCTGATCCTTTCATCCGTGACTTGAGTTTGCCCCCAGGTTTTTTGATTTTTCTTTTTTTTTTTTTTTCTCTCTCTTTTTCTTTTTCTTTTTTGAACGAGAATTTCTTGACGCTAGATTTTCGCAGATATACATATCTATATATGTGCAATGTCGCAAGTAGAGCGACGTCAAGGGCAGTTTATTGTATCGGAATTGAAACTTGAAAGAAAAAAACTTGTCGAAACGAAAGTTTTGCTTTTTTATTTTTATCATATTTGTGCGAACGAATTTTTTTTTTTTTTTTTTTTTTGTACACAGAAATCAGTGAAACATCAACGACAGAATTCCGAAGAGTGTGTAATAGACGAAAATTCGGGGGAGGGTAAAATTTTCTACGAATCGAGAAAGCGGACTCGAAAAAAAATCTGAAAAAAATAAATGAAAGGTTAGATTTTTAAGGAATCGACGAAATTTACAATTTTTTCGAATAATTTTTTAATCAAAAATTACACGGACCTAAAATTGTTTTTTTTTCTTTCCAGTAACGTGAAAGAATTTGGATTCTGAAAATCGGGAGATTTGGTGAAAAAAATTGAATAGAAAAAATAAATACAAAAAGAAATGGAAAAAAGGACACGAAAATCAATGACCGATTTTTGTCTCGGCAATTAATAAGCTCCCTTAAACGTGACATGGTACTATAGTTTCAGTGGCTGTCAAAGGACGGAATAATATCTTTATCACAACCCTTAAAATATTGTATATATATAGATATACGAATGGTGAATTTCTTT
The DNA here is from genome assembly GCA_963966615.1 of Tenthredo amoena. Classification (NCBI taxonomy): domain Eukaryota; kingdom Metazoa; phylum Arthropoda; class Insecta; order Hymenoptera; family Tenthredinidae; genus Tenthredo; species Tenthredo amoena. The sequence continues at coordinate 2,361,382 of OZ016498.1, read as the reverse complement.
GAGTATGCGCATAACGTTGGTTTAACGATCGTCGGCCATATTGTTATCCGTAAAGCGTCGGCGTCGGCGTCGGCGTCCCTCGTTCACGTCACAGCGACGGACCGCGGCTCATAGGGAAACTGCAACGAATCGTTGGTTCGTATTGGGGCGGTTAGATGGAGGCGCTCGTCCCTCAAAAAATGCCGAAAATTTAAGGGATGAAATATCGAGGGGATGAATTTTTCGCAACGACGTCGGGTGAAAATCGAGAAAATTTAATGACATTTTTATATTCGATGTAAGAAGAAGGAACAAAAAAAGAAAAATTTGAAAACTCGAAATTTTGCCCTCCGTTTTTTCGCGGGGTAATCAATTCTTGAATCTTCTACCAAAATCTGTGGTATATCGTCTTGGCGGGGATAAAAAGATGAAAAAAAAAAAAAAAACCACCCCGAAAGGTAAAAATGGCGAAATCTAATATTACGAAGTCACAGTTTTCAGAAAAACTTTCAAACGAAGAACACCGGTGGTTCAAAATTCCGAAAGCTGAAGATCCGGAAGGCCTAACCTCCAAAACTTGAAATTCGCGTATCTGTTCACTCAGTGTTTAATAACTCGGGCTGTATCGATCGTATCGAGACCAATGAGTGGTCAAATTAATCGTCTCGAGATCAACTTTTCGAGAGAAAAAACAGTTTCAAAATTCTATCGATTATTTTACGACGTCGTGAAGTCGTTGCTTGAAGTAGATGAAAATGGGTTTCCGTAAAGAGCGAGTCTCGATCAGAATGAACTAAATTTTGTCTTCGCATCCCGAGAAACGGACCAAAATTTTCGGATCTTTTCGTCTTCCGTTGTTGATTTTTTTTAAAACGCAGGAACAATGAAAAAAACCAAAAAAATTAGCCACCCCATTCGTTTTCTTCAATTTCGATAATTTCAACTCCCATTTATTCTTCATCTCTCCTTAGATTTTCTCGTCGTTATAATTTCATTTTCATTGACCGAGGAGTTACGAGGCGCGTGCCTCGAGTTAAGATGGTCGTTGGGGTAGGTCAGCGCTGTAATTACCTTCCCTCACGGAAGTAGAACTCGGTGGTGGTAGTAGTAGTCGTACTCCTCGTCGTCGTCGTGGTAATTCGCATCAGACCGAAGAGAAAGAGAGAGCGAGTAGTAGCCGAAATTTCCAAGGCCGTTTCCCACCCCCTCAATTAAGACCTTCGACAATTAGATCGATAAATACAAGGGGGAAACCATCAACCCACCCCCCGAAAGACCCAATTGCATATTTAACCACCTCGTGCGTTTCATTCTTTACCTTTGTTTTTTTTTCTTGTTCTTTTCTATCGGGTATTTTTCATACAGTCCGTTCTTGGATACCTGATTATTTTTTTGCGAAATTTTCGAAATTGTTAAATTCTCGATTTCGATTTTTTTTTTTTTTTTTTTTTTACTTTTTCCACCAACCAACCCTTTTCACTATACGGTAGAAAATAGGTACAGGGTTGAATTTCAATGACGAAACAATACGATAAAGTGAAAGACAGGTGGATGGAAGACGTGAAAGAAAACGAAAAAAAAAAAAAAAAAAGGCAATAAGAAAGAGAAGTGTAAAAAAATAAATAAAAAGTAAAAACAGTGAAAATTTCCACCTCGCAGACATTGGCGTGCCAGAATTCTAAATAAATTGGATTTATTTATGGGGGTGGTTTTTTTTTTTCTTCTTTTTTTTTTTTTCTTTTTTTTCTTTTCTCTGTCCCTATACCTTTACTACCGAAAACGACTGACTGCGGCAATAAGGCAGTTCTCTCTTCTATATCGTGCTACCCCTAGAACGCCTCTTTCATGTCACGTCACCGCACTTTTTGTTCATTATATGTACACATACCGTATATACGCATATATATGTTTTGTATTTTATTCACCTCGACGGTGTGTTTGCGTTCGCTGGCCAATTCCTCCTTTCCGCACACATATATATATATATATATATATATGTATATACATATATTTAATATGCAAATTTCTCAGCGCCGTATATATACAACATACCTATATACATATATACACACACACATATGTATCTAAATCGCCGTATATTTCCAGTTGTTTTCACTTTTTTATTTTATTTTATTTTTTTTCAGTTATTTTCAATGACATTTATAACAGTTCCACGTTCCGTGCTTCAATTTTTCATATTTTACAACCCCTACGGCTGATATACCTACACGTATAGTACAATAGTCTATATCAAGATACGATCTACGGATATTGTGAATTATTTGATTTATCAATCATCGTTTTTTTTTTTTTTTCCGACGAAACGACGGAAGAACGACATTACCGATGATGATCGCGTTTCGATCGATTTTCGTTTTTTTTTATTTTCGCCTTTATTTCCGAAGAGAAAAAGAACAGAAACGAAAACAAATATACGAGAACAGTTTTTTACTTTTTACACGGTAATTCTTTCTTTTTTTTTTTTGTTTTTTTCTCCGTTCACACCGATTTCGGAAGAATACTACACCTGGCTACGTACAGTACATGCACCCCTCAGTTACTTCAGGGTTTGATATAGCGAAATATAACCGGTCGTTTGATATTCAACGGTAATTTCCCACATCGAACCATTTTTATTAATTCCATCAGAGCGAGTATATACATACATATACCTATATGTATACTCGCAAAGGTGTGTTGTATATACCCTATACGTGTATACCTACAGTCACAAGGTATACAAGGATCGGCGGTCGTTGATCCGTACGAAGAAGAAAAAATGAAAAATAAAAACGAAAAAAAAAAAAGAAACGAAACGAAACAAAAAAAAAAAAAAAAAAAAAAAACCTACTAACGGGGGGTCCGTTGCAACCCGGGCAGAGAAACGCCGTCTATATTATTCGACGGACCCAACCGTACGTATGCAGATTTAGCGTGAGAATCTTTGACTCCGGATCGTCATGCCGTTAGAGAAGCGTGGAAAAAGGGGAAAAAAAAAAAAAATCTAAAAAAATCGTACCTATATATATATACTCATATTCATTATTCATTTTCATCCCTCATATATTCAAGATCGATGATAAACAGATGTTTGATATCTGACATTGCGCGGGGGCACCGCGGTTCGTTATCTGTAAAATTTTTCCTTTTCGTTTTATTTTATTTAAACAAATTTTTCTTGTACTTTTTTTTTTTATACTTCCAACCATCGACGTTGAAAATTTCCTTCATAATGCAAAAAAAAAAGCAAAGAAAGAAAGATCTCCGCACCGCGTAACTGTATTTATATATGTATACCTACGTACATGTGTATACGTGCGTATACGTATAATATGGTCGATCATTTAAAAACGGGGTGTAGATTTTGGTAGGGGAAAAACCGGTATGCATATGAGCCCCGTGTATCCCCCCCTTTTTTTATTTTTCATTTTGCCTTTGCCTTTTTCCCTCTTCCTTCCGGATGTTTAAAGTCTCGATCTATTATTCGACTCCAGGAGATGCAGTGCACGGGACATTAGGCATTCGGTTATATAGCTCTATATACATATATATATATATATATATATATATATGTATATATATATATTTAAATATATATGTAAGTATATATAGTAGAGAATTTATAATTATTTGCCGAATCGTTTATATTTTTATCGTCTCCTGCTACCGGAATAAAATATTTATATATATTCAAATTTGTTTATTAAAATTTCGCTAATTTTCGAAAACTAAAAGATAGATATCGTATCGTCGTCATTTATCATTAAATGGGAAAGATTTTTGGTCAGTAAATTAGTTGATTCGGGTACCATAATTGAAACAAAAACGTTTAAAAAAAAAAAATCAGTTCCAAAACCGTTTTTGAAACTTCCGCTCCTTTTTTTTTTTTTTACCGTTTTTACATTCTTTACAAAATTATCGTACAATATCTGAAATGAAAAAAAAAAAGAAAAAAAAAAAAAAAAAAAAACAAAGATGGAAAAAATCGAAAGAACGAAAAGATCGACTCACCACAGGATCGGCCGAATCCGGTCTTTCGAAAGCGTACAAGGGTGCGAGTCGCTCGTACAATCCAGCTCTATCGTACAGGCATCGAAATGGATTTTTCGTGCTAAAAAAGTCGAGGTCAACGTCTAGTATAAACGGTGTGTCACTCTCCGGAAGATATCGTCTGAGCGCGGAACTTATCGCTGTAAAATCGTCTTTCTGTAAATAAAAGAGGACGGAAAAAATGCCAAAAAATTTTGCGACTTCATATCATCACATAATCTGCATTTCGCGACAATCGCACAAGCCGTACCCCAGCCTATAGTATAGATAGACACGCATCGGTACACATGCAAATATCTCTTATTCTCACGTCAGTTTTTTTTTTTATTTTTTATTTTATTTTACGTCCATTTTTTTTTTGTTCCGTTTTTTTTTTTTTTTTATACCGTGCGTTTTTTTTTTTTTCTCTTCTATCTCGCGAACGCTGTGCGCGAAAGAAAAAAGAAAGAAAAAAAAAAAAAAAAAAACGAAAAAACGATTCGACAATGACTGCGCGCTTAAATTAATCCAGTTCGAATTGATGATACTCTTTTTTTGCTTACTCCACTCTGGCACGGTGGTATACTACTTCTATTATAGATCCCGTACTACATCTACCCACGGCTTATACCTATATATACCTATATATACCATATACGAAACTACAGGGATCGCAATTTGCATGCGACCAAAAAATTTTACAACAATGAAATACAGCTGAGAGCGCGACGTTTGCAAAAGGGGTTGAAGGGAGTCGGTGAAAACAAAGGATGGCAAATAGAAAGAAGGATATAAGAACAAAAAAAAAGTACCGGACAGCAAAAAAATAATAGAAAAACAACAAATAATAATAATAATAATAATAATATATATATATATATACATATAATATATATATATTTGTACTAGTTCACGTACTACATTTGTAAGAACTGACTGACTGCCTCCCTCCCTACCTACAAATCCACAATGCGCTCTAACGCATTTGCATATATATATATATATATACAGATGTGTGTGTGTGTGTGTATATTTGTATGTATGCATATGTAGAAGTGTGCTTTGTACTTTGGCTTTGTCACTTCGCTCCGCGTGTTCTGTTTTTTCATTCGTGAGTCCATGTGTGTGTGTGTTTTTAGTCCTTTTTTTTTCCTCGTTTGATTCTTTACTTCTTCATTTTTTTGAGAAGAAAAATGTCGAAGAAAAAAAGGATTTTTTTTTTTTTTTACATTTTTTCCTATACTAATTAATCTTTCTGTGTTTGATTCGATGGACCGCAATGTTACTTTCAACCCTTGATCATTGGTTCTTAATTCTTAAAACGAATACGAGAAAGAGAAAAAGAGGAATTTTGTGTTTTGGAAATTTAAAATAAATACTATACGGTGTACTAGACTATCGAAACTCGTTGGGAAAGGGATTTTGAATTCTTTCGATGATCTGTAAAAATTGTATCGAAAAAAAACTGTCTAAGAAAAGCTCCGAGTACCTTTATCACTCTATAAGCTCATCGGATTTCGAAAAGTACCGCGAAGTATGCAAAAAATATAGTTTCATCGTTCGAAAATCGAAATTCTAATTTTTTAGTCCTATAGAATCGAACTTTTGAATTAAACTAGACGCGGGAAATTGTTCGTAAAAAAATCCTGCTAATTTCACATCTCCGTTCATCCCTCATGTTTCTGTTCTGAAACGACCCGAAGACGTTTTGAAAATTAAAAAATCCTGTAAAATCGCTTCGATTCCGCCACACCAGCCGGTGTAAATATGCGAATGAAAACTACTTTTCAATCAACTATATGACTATGGCCATATGTGCAGTACAGAACCCGGCCTCGGCCTCATACTCGGACGGAAGACCCACCTCGCTGTGAATGAATGCGAAATCGGTGTCGCGGTTTAACACCGTGTCAAAACCATTGTTTTAATTAACAACACGAGTCTCGACCGAGGCACACGTGTCTCGGAGTCTACCTCGTTCTATTATATCACATATTCGAGGGTCCCATTCGAATCCATACCTAACCGTATTCCCTAAGAACAATGCGCCGTTGGTGGTGGTGGCGGCGGTGGGATTCCATCTGCTGTTTCCACTGCATCTTTATCACCCCGATTTTTTTTTTCAGAATTTATTTGCTTCCATTCCTTCTTCAATTTTTTTTTTTTTTTTTTTTTCTCTGCTCTCCGCAGATCCGTTTTTGAATCCCATTTTTCAATGATCCAGGATTTTTATTTTTTTTTTGACGAGATATGGGATGTAGGTGAAAAATTGAAGAGGAGAGAAACAATTTCTCGACCTTATCGTTAGGAATAGATGAAACGATGTGTTTAATCAGATAAATCCTTCCACATAAGGCGGTGCAGTATGTGAGACTATCAGTATGCAGGTTTGGTGTGGGCGCATCCGGCTACGTGCGAGTCCATGAAACGCATCAAACGCATCAAACGCATCCGGTCTGGACTCTCTAGTCGGTTCTCGGCACGGTGGCAACTTACTCACGTTGCATTATGTATCCGCTTGTCAATTCAAACTTGTCACGGGCTAGGTGATAAGAATTTAATAATAGAATTTTTCCAAGTAAGATATACTCTCGAGTTGTTAATAAAATACGAACGGCGATCTAACTTCTTTCCTCGTCACGTCTCGAGCTTCGGTAATCTCTCAATTTCTGGCCGGAATCGATCCAGTGGAAACCTAAACCCAGGAAACAAGTCTGACTCATATTTCGTAGACTTTTAACTTTTCCGCGCTTTTTTCAAACCCGTGTAACTCAGGTTTAAAAAATCGTGTCCAACTTCGAAAAACGGATTCTGAAAGCTCGAAACTTCCTCTAAAAAATGACGCATCATTCGTTTACCTGAAAAATTTCTTTGCCGAGTTACGCGCGATTTTATAAACCTCTGTCGAATCTTCGACTCCAAACTTTTGTGCTAAAGTCTCAGATCATCGTGTGAAGACAGCTTCCAGCTCTCGTCCGGTCAACCACCCCTCAGAAAAATCCTAGATCGGTAGGGTTCTGATCGTCGCATGTTCGAGTGTGCAAAAAAAAAAAAATAAAAAACGAGCGCGAATCGCGTTGACTCTAGCACGCCGGGTATCGAGCAAAGACAATGCATCGATTCGCATACCGGGAATGATGGTGTTAATTGCAGCTGCGGTAGTGCGGCGGCAACCCCCAACCCCCTTCCCTTCGACACTCGGTTTTAATTATTAACGAACGACTCAACAGCCTTTCGACCAGCCATTCAATTCTTTGTTTCAGCGCGGTGCCAATTCTGGGCCTAATTTTTACCCAGTGCGAATTTATTGTTAGGCTATTCGCTCACTCGCTCGCTCGCATGAGCCACGGTTCTCGGTACAGATGATCCCGGGGCTTAGAGGGTACCGAGGTGTTCAACCGTGACGAACAAAAATTTCCTGCGTCAATCAGCGAAGCGAATAATTCGAGGATTTCAAAGTGCTCTTCAAGGCTCCATGCAACACACATTGGTGACTCAAAAATCCGCCCATCTATGACCAAAGATCGAGGAGTGTGTAAACTCTGCTGGAATTCCCCGGCTCTGAACGAACTCCGCTTCATGATATGCCATGGCTCCGCAGTCTGAGTAGCCGGTACATCCCGGACCAGGACTTAATTGCATGTAATGATACCTTTTAGAGAGCGGTTAAGTTGTATCGGTATCTCGGTAACAATGAGACTCAAGTAGGTAGAATGTACGTGCAGCTAGACTCCGGGGAGAGAAAGAGTGTGTTACAGTATGGAGAACCGAGCCTCGGTAATGCGTACCTTGATGAAAATATCTCCGCATAGCATCTGCCGCTACTTCACAGTCCCTGTTCGACATTTCCGTCTTTCAACGCTAAGGATATCGTCAGCTCCCTTCTTCGTCTTCACGGTTTGACTGCCAATAATAGTGTAAAGGTTCGATTTTTCGATGATAATCTGCACCAGTCTGATAGCGATGAAGGAAACGAAGCGAGTCCCGAAACGTTGGGCTTCCAATTTCATCTTGCAGCATATGTGTTATACACACGTGTATGTAATGCCAGTAATGCCGAGGCTGCGGTTAATAACGGGGCAATTATACGGTTGGTCAGCAAAAAATTAGCCGCATATGCAAAACCTGGTTTCGTAGCCAATTACCGAGCCGGCCGGCACTTCGTCGAGAGATCGAAAACCATCGGGAGAAATCTTCTTGACACAATGAGCGACGAAGGAGAGTACGAGGACGCGTTTGTCAGTCTCCTGATGAGAACCGTAATCGATGCGAAGATTGATCCGTGAAAATTATTCAATTTGCTAGAATGTAAGCTAATTACCATGTGCAAAGTGAGTCATAGAGGTATCGGTGTAAGGGAGTATGTGCGGCTACTGCGTACGCGTTGTTCAAACTTTATTGCAGGGATTAAATTGTCGCTGTCGTTGGTAAGGCGAGGTATAAGACAAGGTGGACCTTCGTTGTGTTCTGCACTTTGCTGGTGCTATATAGTATTTACGAGGCATAATAGCAGGGCGAAGATAATTGCAAATAGTTTGCCGGAGCTATTATGGCCATGTGTAGGTAGTACTACGTGCGTTGAAACGCACCGCACCATGTTCTCTCTTCAGCACTTACACAGGGAATGGGAGGTTAGAGAGCAGACATTGTTTCCAAGTACCTGCAATTAAGCGGTTGAATATTAATTACCTTTACCAGAAGCACGTCGTCGTTACACGCCCTTTTCTACCTCTCTTAAAACGAAGAGAAAGAAAAAGAAACGGAAGAGAGAAAGAAAGAAAAAAAAAAAGAAAGAAAAAAAAAAACAACAGCCCACTAATCCATCAACCGCGAGGGTACGAATTAATTTTCGAACACGTATTCTCACTCGGGAAATACTCGTTCTCAAACATTTCTGCGTGCAGATTTTCTACCCTGATCATCTGCCGATGGCCTCGAGCAATAATCTTCCGTTTCTGATATGGTCAGGGGTGTGAGTCCTAACCGCACCTTTTCGAATAATAAGTAGGTATATCTATAGGGAGATGAACCTCGAGCATGCCACCACGAATCCCCATCAAGGATAACGAGAGCATCGCGCTACTGGACCGTGATTGCTCAGAATGAGCCTCCTCTTCCTCATCTTGTGAACCCTCTTCAACCGCAACCGAGTTGCCGTTTATACTCACTCTCGTATATTATTCTGAAACATGTGTAGGTACACTGGCTGCATCAAGAGAAGAGAGGTGAAGTCTGATCTCTAGCCATAGAAGGTGCCTTCAACTACGAACAATAACTGCATCAGGCCACTCCTTGTCAGTCCTCAAGCTACTTACGTACCTCTCTTCTTTACAGCTCGTAGAATAATTGAGAAATGTACAGCAAGTTGTCTTCCACATCGTCATGTAGAGACCGAGCCATGAATCCATCCTACATGTATATGCGAATGGGACCAGGATGCCGGCGCACCGTCATGGTATTAGGACATCGCTCGACTCCTGTATATCAGGGTGTGCTGGTTCTCGATGTATGTACTCCTCTGACGAAACCGAGTCTTCCTTATCCCTCGCACTGCCGATCCCTGATGAAGATGGGGCCTTAGGGGTACAGGACTCAATCCCACCGAGCACCGCCTGTGTTGGTATAATGGAATCGTAATGAAACGAGACGTGGACGTGGACGTGGACGCGGACGCGGACGAGGATGCACGCCTCGCGGCAACGCGCATCTCATCAACCCGGGACCAAAAATGTACCGAGATTGATGATCAAGCGAGCAAGGTGCGGTGCTGTGCTGTGCTGTGCTGTGCTGTGCTGTTCTCTTCAGCCATGGCTCGGAAGATCCCCTTCTTGATTCTCGTTTCGCAAGATCTTTACTCTCCCGGATGCACAATACGTATTCGCATTCATCTTTTATCATATGCAGATGCAGATCATCTTCTCTCCGAGACGATTTGCATAGTGATGGCATCATTGAGAGGGCCTCATCGCCACTTGCGGAAAATAAGTTATCACTCAATCATTCCGCTCGTTGCGTACCGGCGATTCTGAATAAGACTACGATTCCTAACAAATTTCGCCACATTTGGTCACTCCCCAGGCTCTCCATGTGATACATGAGATCATCCTGGAGGTATATCCCGTCATAGAAAAGGAGGAAAAGAAGGAACTGGGTATAACGGGGTTGGGCTAGGTCGAGATGGAAGTCTTGGCAAGGAGTTGCTGGCGGAATGACCTCCGTCTACCTCTTCTTCTTATTCTTATTCAAGTTTATGGTTATGGTTTCACAGATCTAGGATAGAGCCAGTGAACAGCGACGGTAAGATTTCGATCGGAGTCTGCGACCTCCTTAAATTACGAAGAACGGTCGCGCCTTGCGCAAAATTTCCAAATGTGGTTTTGATGAATTTCTACCGAGAAGAAGAAACCCTCCTTCGCTTCCCATGATTCCATCGTCGAGTAAATCGTGGTGCAATAATAATCCGCGGTATGTAGGTTTGATTTGGCAACCGAGACTGCCGATGAGATTTCCTAATAGGAAGTCAAGTTGTTCAGGAGCGATGACGGATGCTGGGGCTCGTTAAACTAGATCAGTTAACTGGTAGTTATCTCGCACCGTTCGCCTTCATGGCTGGTAGGTGGGAAGGTATGGAGGAAAGTGTAGGTAGGTGTAATACACAGCACGGTGTTAACTGCTGGTGAATACCAGCCGAGGCATTTACGCCGTCGTTTTAGTTCTTTGCACCTTTGGGAAATCACGATTTCTGAACAGTTGCAAAACCCCCATATCCGTCTGTATGTCTGGCCATGTCTCTGTGCCAGGGAAAGGCATAGGCTTGGAGTGAAGGAAGCCGAGTCGGCTTCACGGGCGCAAGTACGATGTTCGACGAAATGCGAAGGCGTTAGATTGTTAATTGATAAAAAAGTGGAAACTGACGGCTCCCCGTCTCCTCTTTTTCCTTTTTCTGGCAAAAAGTTTTGAACAAACTTATTCAATTCGGTTTAGGCGGTTCCGTCCGAATTGGATATGGAAAGAGTGCAGAGAGAGAGAGAGAGGTGAAAGAAGGATTATCCGAGACGCTCGCCCTCCGTACAGCTAGACCGACGCTAATCTGAAATTTTAATACAGAAAGCTTTCCGAGCTTCGGAGTTTCACCACTGACTGGTAAATCCGTTGTCCATTTTTTTTTTTTCCTTTACTTTCGCGGGCAAAAAACTGGACCAGAATTTGAAGAGAGGAAACTTTACCCGTCTACGAAACTTCGCGACCCAAAAAAACTCCGATCCTTACTTCACGACCGATAAACGTTCGCGAAAATTCGAAGAGCTTCGACATGGTCAACCGCCCGATGAACCATCCCGCTAATTGCTTAACCGTTTAAGGTTGTCGCCTCTATATAGGGTCAGCAAACGACACGAGACGCTACGTGACGTGGGAGTGTGTTGAAAATGAGTGACCAGAGCCAAAGAATGGGTGAAAATTAAGCCTGCAATTCTCTGTACTCTGCGACTGGACGAGAGAAGGGGACTTTAAAAGGTTGTTTGCACGTATAATTCGCGAACTTACCACGTAGCAAAATGTTTTTCGGAACGGCGTTTTATCGGTTCCTTTCTTCTCCCTTACTTTTTCGGATGCTAGAGTTTGAAGATGATAAAAAGTGAGTTTTTCAAGTGAAAAGCAAGAGAATCCCAATCCCATAGTCAGATTTTACTGTCAGACTACTGAAGTCTGGTGTATGTATACGGATAGAGTTTCTTCCTGAGACAATAGGCCCATTGTTGGTTGTGCCGGACAAACGTTAAGCCATAACACTGCTTCAGTAGTTTCCCGAGAAACTGCCGCGATTGCGGCTGCTGCTGCTGCTGCGGCGGCGGCGTAGAAGAAGAAGAAGAAGAAGAAGAAGAAGAAGAAGAAGAGGAAGAAGAAGGAGAAGAAGGGTGTCTCAGACATTCCGCGGTCCCTCGCTTCATGATATCATGGTGGAAAAAAGCTCAAGGAGGCATACTATCCTCGACTTGGTACGCTGGTATATGGCCAGGAATGGTCATCGGGAACTCATTCACATGCAACATGTTATCGACTACTTGGAAGACACTTATCGTATATAGGCATACCCCGTCTGTAAGGACGGTAAAGGACGGTTTTATAAGTGCAGGAGAGTGGGCCGCGAGTCCTCGAAGGGCCTGTTACAGCAACTTACTTCAGTTCATCATCATCTGAAATAGACTTCCATGCCGGTTCTCAGCAGCTGGGTGATCCAAACACGATTCATATACCATATATATTTATATATATATATATATTCCTATTCGCATTCGTGCGAAATCATAGTCGCGATTCCTCCTTTTCGTGGACTACAATAAATTCGGAACCTGAGAATGAAGAGCGCCGAAGAAACTTCCTTTTATAGTTTTATTGATATTGATTACTCCGAGGAGCTCTTCCTTCCTCGTTCTTTTCATTCTATTCTGGGTCAATTTTATTCGGACACTGACCTGGTGAAAATAATTCAACGAATTTTGTCTCGCAGTTTTTCACGAGGAATCGTAAACGTTTTTAGTTCGATTTACTGAAACGACAACCTTTCTGAACAAAAAAAAACTACAGATGTCTACAATTTTTTCATGAAAAACTACAAAAATCTACAATTTTTTTAACCAAGAACTTCAAAAGTCTACAATGTTTCATGAAAAACTACGAAAGTCTACAAATTTTTATGGAAAACTATGAAATATTCCGAAATCCTCGAATATTCGTAGAAATTCGTAGGAGTAGAAAGTTTCTACGAATTTTCAGGAAAATTGAAACATTTCCATAGTTCACCATGAAAAATTGTAGATTTTCGTGATTTTTCATGAATTTTCATATTTCTCGGTGAAAAATTGCAGTTCCACGTAGTTCGTCATGAAAAATTGTAGATTCCCGTAGTTTTCCTTGAACATTGATTATTTCCGTTTATCAAATTAGGAAAAAAGACTAAAATTCCTTACGAAAAAACTATCGGAAGTTTAAATTTTCCCGATAGATAGCGTAAAGCCTCGAGAGTTTCCTGCGTAAGGTAGTTACGAAAGAAAATTTATTCCCGTATACGGAAACTCGCCTTTTGAGTATAAGATTATTATACATGAAGAAAGAGAGAGAGAGAGAGATCGACGATTGTTTTCCATATTCACTAGCTGCCTAGCTGTGTCTGCCCAGGTATAGCCGTACCTGTAACAAGTGCATGGCAATTTGCGAACCGCATAAAGTTCGGATTTCTATTAATAGTGGAATATAAGAGCTGCAGTAAGGAAACTCGTAAATATCATAGTATGTGTGTCAGTAGAGTCTGTAATGATTTTCTTAGTCTGTGAAGAGGCCAACCATCAGACCATCAAACGATAGAATAAGAAAAGCATGAAACTATTAAACGACAGAACGATGGCGCCCCCTCAATAACCATATCATATGTGCGTATACGTATGTAGATAGGAATGTCATGCACACGAGGTCTGACTTCTTATTTCGCATATGTCACAAGCGAGATGGAGAGAGAGAGAAGGAAGCTGTTTTATACGCCAATCGTTAATCCAAAGTTGCGGGACGGAATTACGTGACGCGAATCCATCGCCGTATAATCATTTACATCCTACATCATTTATTTTCTCCCCTCTATCAATCGAGTCTCGGGTCTTTTGTCTTTTATATCATCGCAAATCGATCACTTTATAGTATACGTAAATATATACCTACATTCTACGAATAGAATGAATTGGATTGCGAAAGTCCAGACGGAAGAAAAGGATAAAAAACAGATCATTCTGATCCCGAGAACCTCTTTACCGAAAGCCATTTTCTTCTACTTCAATCGATGACTTCAAGACGTCGTAAATAATTGATAGAATTTCGAAACTCTGTTTTCCGAAAAGTAGATCTCGAGACGATCAATTTGACCACTCATTGGTCTCGATACGATCGATAAAGCCCGAGTTATTAGACACTGAGTGAATAAATACGCGAAATTCAAGTTTTTGAGGTTAGGCCTTCCGGATCTTCAGCTTTCGGAATTTCAAATCTCCGGTGTTCTTCGTTTGAAAGTTTTCAGAATCGGTTATATAGACTTCCGGGGAAATACCTTGCCGAAAATCTGTGAATTTTGTTACTCGTGTTAATTAACGAGGCTGTAGAAAAAAAGTCTCTATTCCGTGAAAAGGCGTGAGTATGTTATACCGTGTTCTAAAATTTCTCGGAACAAAATAAATTATCCATATTACCTAACAACAACCTGTCTCCCGCTGTTCTAATGCAATATTTCCTAGAATCAGGTAATTGGCGACTATACAATAATTACCGTTTCAGTTCTAAAATAAATTCGCTCGCCTTCCTTTCCTTTACCTCATATTATATTGACCTAAAAACCATTTTATAAAAATCCACTAATTGGTAAAAAAAAAACAAAAACAAAAAACAAAAAAAAACAAAAGAGAAAAAAAAAAGAAGAAGAAGAAACCTTAACGCCACGATATTTGACCAAAAGGACAGAAAAAACCTCGATATTGTTGCAGGGGCCGAGACAATGTATAAATACGTAGTACATAGGTATATATGAGATAAGCTAATCGTGGCTCTGGACATTCAGGCGCGACTGCACGTTCGTATAGAGAAAATTTATGCCCGCCGCGCAAGCTCGGGCTATAAGGCTAGGGTACAAGACTCGCGATCGGTAAGATCGCACTGTGTGCGAGACCTGATTTGCTAAACTTTAGAGCCTGTCGTCTAACAAGGTGTAGCTCCGGGATTATCTAGCTGAAAGTTTAATGAACAAATTTTCAAAAAATCGCAAATTTTTGCCAATTACTTTTTTATTTATTTATTTATTATTTTTTTTGCTGCGATTCCTTAATTTTTTTCCATTTTTGCCATTTTTTTCACCGTTCTTTGCATATCGACATGTGAAACGATGATTTTGTCATCTCAGTCGCTCAGATCACTTTTTACACTTTATAAAATAATAAGGGAGGGAGAGGAATAGGAATGAGACGAAGAAGAAGAAGAAGGAGCACACGGGTACTTGGTGCAGTGACGTTAAGATATTTAATAAACGCATCCATTGTATGGTAATCCATAAATACTCGCGCGTACGTACGGCGCAGCATACGCGATAGGTACAACGTAGCTACGAGACCGTTTCGCGTCCTCCAGGTCGCCAAAGCTTTCAATTCTTTCAGATATTCTCGTTTGTATTTAACTATAAGAATTACAAACATCTATGTACGTCTATATACTATAATACCTGTACACATATTACAATACCCATTATCTTGTTCGTAGGATTTTTTCAAAATACTTCATTCCTTTATTCCGTTCTTTTCTCTCTATTTTCTATTTGCTCTCCAAAATTTACTCACCCATTGAATTCTCCCTCTCTTTTTTTCCCTGTTCCAAAAATCCGATCAATTCTCACGTCAAGTTTCAGAATTTGAGCTCTTAATATTAATATTAAGAGGTGGCGCATAGCGAATTTCTATTTCCCATTTAAATAACATGGGAAAATTTGTTTTTGCTCCTTATAATTTTTATAACTAGCTAACGATGCGTTATACAGAAAATCTACAAACATATTTTTGTAGGGAATTGAATGCTCTACAAAAAAGGTCTCTTGCACTTTTTTGATAAACTTATTTTAGAAACTCATTTTTTGTCAGAAAGATGGTACTTTGAATTCGAATATCATTCGAATGGCTAAGTTTATCAAAAAAGTGTAAGAGACCTTTTTTGTAGAGCATTCAATTCCCTGAAAAAATATGCTTGTAGATTTTCTATATAACGCATCGTTAGCCAGTTATAAAAATCAGAAGGAGCAAAAACAAATTTTCCCGTATTATTTAAATGGGAAATAGAAATTCGCGATGCGCCACCTCTTGATATTAATATTAAGGGCTCAAATTTTAACAAGCGTATCTTTGTAACTAAATGAAACTTTTGAACCTGTTTGGAAGAAGAAAAAAAAAAAAATTTCTTTCGAATCACCCTACTGCAGTACATGTATGTCTATATTCAGGTGATATTGAACGATTTTATGATATCGGCATTACGAGTTATAGACACGCGTATAAAAATGTAACGCAAGGTAACTTAACTTCTTGGTTATATATATAGATATATAGATATATATATATTATAGAGGGTTGCGAAGGATAGAGCTCGCAGGGTGATTTTGATTTACGGTTAATTGCCGAGTATTTTTCCGGACTTCAGAGCCCGCTTTGCATCTCATGAATGATAAAGTCATTTTCACCCGTAGGTACAAACCTATATACCTATACCTACCACCTCCGCCCGGTCGTTAGCCGCAGGTCGAGAAAAGAGAGAAAAATAATCTAGCTGGGGTATGAAATACGTCACCCAGACTCGAATCGACTTCGTAAAGCTACGATAGTCGCCACACCGAGCTAATTTCTCCCTCTTTTCTCAGATTTCTTGAAAAAAATAAAAATAAAAAACCGTAGGTACCAAAATCAAAGAAACGCAAAAACATCGGGACTTGAAATTTCGATTTTTTTGATCCGTGATTTTGGTTTTTTTTTTTTTCTCTTCTTGTTTTTGAATTTGTATTCGAATCGGGAGAAAAGATGAAAGAAAAAACATCGTTTATCGTTTTGCGACATTCCTCGGCGTCATATCCGTGGCAGAAAATTGCAATCGAGGTAAACGCGTTGCCTACCTCCTACTACCTTATGCCTACGTATTTATATAGCAATGCATAAACGTATTTACCTCAGTCTTGTAATCGTGACTGCAAAAGGTCATCGTGTTATAGGTATAATGAGTAAAGTGGCGGTGAAGAAATGGCATAAGTGTCGCGACAAAAAGTTACGGAACCTTATGGAATCGGGATCAAAAAATCGGAGAATGAAGAGAAAGGAGAAATAAATATTGAAAAAAGGAAAACAGACGCGTTGATGTCCAAATTCGCAGTTTTTTATTGGGAAGAATTTTTTGTTTTTTGATTGCGACGTGATATGGCGAATTCAGCAGCTCGAAAAATTTTGAGAAATCGAAATCTGGTTCAAATCTTATCAAATTCAGTTCACTCTCTACGTCATATTGATTTCTATTTCTAGATATAGTACTATACTTCATTTTAACATCATTTTTTAATTCTTCGACTCGAAAAACGGACAAGAATCCAAATTTGATTCAAATCTGATAGAATCTGTCGATTCTCTTTGTCATATTTGAATCGAGCGAGTCAAAAAACCGTCAAGAATCGCAATTTGATTCAAATCTGATGAAATCTGTTAATTCTCTTCGTCATATTCGAATCGCGCGAATCCAAAAACCGTCAAGAATTGAAATTTGATTAAAATCTGATGAAATCTGTTGATTCTCTTCGTCATATTTGAATCGAGCGGGTCGAAAAACCGTCAAGAATCGAGACTTGATTGAAATCTGATGAAATCTGTTAAGTCTCTTCGTCATATTAGAATCGAGCGAATCCAAAAACCGTCGAGAATCGAAATTTGATTAAAATCCGATGAAATCAGTGGATTCTCTTCGTCATATTCCGAATAAGTGGCTGAAGAAACCGTCAATACTCGAAATTCAATTGAAATCTGATAAAATCTGTTGCGCCTTTTTCGTCAAATTTGAATCATTCGATTCAAAAAACCGTTAAAGATTAAAATTGGGTCGAAAATCTGCCGAAAATCTGTTCAACCTTTTCCCAATCTCGATCTGTTCAAATCTAGGTATAAAAAGACTTGAAATAATAATAATAATAATAATAATAATAATAATAAGAACCAAAAATCCAAATTTCGGTAATTTGAATTCACAATTCTAGTATTTCGTTATAAAAAAATGAGATCAACCCGCCCCGCCGAAATTCTAAACTTTTTCGACGATCCGGATCCGCACTCGACTCTGAACTCTGAAACAGGGTGAATTTGGAAGAGGACGATTAGCCGAAGAGGCTTTTAAGGCAAAATCAAGGTCCCTGCGTAGATGAGCTCCCTAACCTCACTCGGGGACGCAGACGTGTTTATGCTTATTGTACTCTATAAGGTGGTGGATAGAGTACCATAACCAAGGTACGAGTACGAGTATACGCACGCATACACGGCTCGCGCGAACAGCGTGGGAAAACGTCTACTGTTACGATTTCGCACATTACCGCCGCCGCGCTTCATAGCTAAATAGTATAATGCTGCACCATTGTTAAAGTCTGCGGAGCCGGCTAATGGTCGGTTAATAGCTTCCTCGTACATACCCTAACTATATATATATATATATATATATATATATATATATATACATGCTTCTATACTAGTTGGAGTAAAAGTGCTGATTACTCGCGTAGGAAGTATAAAGGGATAGATACTGTCTCTGGTCGTATGTACAAGCCATGCTTCTTGACTTTTTCTTCACCCAACCGACTCTGAACTCACTCCTTCGTTATTAAAAACGAAGGAGTTAATTCTTTCCTGGAAAGACGCGTTAACGTGCAACCATATCTATATGCAGAGGCATCCCGACTATCGTATAGTTCTTTAAAACTTTTCATTAAACTTGAAGAAAATATCTTAACGATTTGAAGAATTTTTTTTTCCTCGGTGGCAAATGATGTGAGAAAAATGAAAAAAAAAAAAACAAAAAAAAAAAAATGGAAAAAAATTGTTTAGAAACGATTTGGTGTCGCATAGACACAGAGACGTAGAGATAGGCTAGGGTCATCGAAGGCCATCACACCCTGGACACTCAATCGTGAGATAAAGAAGTTGGTAGCGTTTTCTGATTCTGGTTGATAGCTGTAACCACCATTGGCATCTTTCTTGCGCTGACCCTTGCGCCACCTCAGCTCGTGTTATCTTAGTTAGCCGAAGATAAAGCGAGTTGGATAAGTGGAGGATGGTATCGTTGAGAGATGTAGGAAGCTACGACCTTAAGATGTTGGTTGGTGGATTGTGCGGTTTGTACCTATTATAGATATAGGAGAGAAATTCTATTCGATTGTATAATTTATAGGTTAGGATATTAAGCTGCGAGGTACGGGCGTTTATCTTTGTGGACTTTGGTAGATGTGGATCTAATTGATTCTTAGATTTTTCTGTTTTAGCGTTAATGGATATAACCGATCGTGTATCACGTGCGCGTTTAAAGTCTGAGAATTTTAATTAAGACCTAGAAGTTATAATGACTGCCGTTTCTTAGTTTAATTAAATCATTGATCAATCGACAAGATGCTATTACGATACAGTGAACGCAAATAGCTTTGCCTTCTTTTGAGGCTTCTCCTTATTCTGTTATACCGGGAAAGAAATCGAACCTTTTTATAACAGCCCGAAAGTTATATGGAGTGATAAAATTATCGTAGTTTCAATACGGTCTATAAAACAGAATAAATCTAACATATATATTCATTTCTTCACGACAATTGGTTCAATAAAAGTTTTATACGACTTGCTTATAACGCGCGAAACACCTTCTCGAATAACTTCGTAGAAAGGACAAATGTGCCATCGTTAATAAACCATCTCCAAAAACTGTACGAAACATTTGGTACCCTCTTTAAACATGAGTAGAGTAGTTTATGGCATTCTTTTCGCCATCACGACACATATCGTGTCGTTTTATAACTCCCGAGAGTTTCTATCGTACCATATTACACTACCGTTCTCATAGAATTGTCGTAGCCTAGTCTATCCCTCGGCTCGTCCGCCGACGAAGTACTTCCGCGCTTGCCGCTAGGCGTGAGCTTGGCGCTAGGCTCTCTCGCGGAATAAAATAGCCGCCCTAACATAGACTAGGACTCTCGCGCGACTCGGAAACTATCACGGTACTCGACAAGCCGGATCAGAACCTCCGGCGCGGTGGTGATAGACCTACGATACTTTGCGAGAGGGTTGAGCACGATATAATAGCATAGAAGTAGCTGCGAGGCAGATTATGCTACTTGAAGATACCGTGTAATTATTTTAGCATCGAAAAGAAGGTTGTGTCTTAAGCTATGGGATTCTAGTTACTCGCGATGTGTAAATTCTGATTTGGGTATCTAAGATCGTTGCATGCAACGTCCAAGCTTCGGTTTGGTAGTGCGCAGCAGTGTCACGATCCTCGTAGTATCTACAACGAAGAAAAAGAACAAGGAAACGTAAAAAGACGGGGGGGAAATTTGAGCCGTGCGGCTCGAAGCATCGTGGGAAGTCGAAAAAAATTTATGAAATAAATTTCCTCGAGCGAGTTGAGCGCTAGTAGCGCTGGTCTTTGACGCCTGCGTACACGTAAGTCGCGTCGCGACGCGACCAAGCAACGGTCAAAGACTCTGATCGGCGGATAACACGGCGTATGACGGCGTGTCGAAAGAATGTTGTTAATTTAGCAGCTGAGACACCGCGATCTACCGCGTAAGCACGTTTTTATTACTGTCTGCGTTTTATTTGAACAATTCGAATTTCGCAGCCGTAAGACGCTCGGCTAACGAGCCTTAGGTGCAGCATTGCAAAACCCGTATCTATAACTATCATTCGCACATAATCGTCGACACGCGTTTATGTCTTTCATATATCCTCGACGATTTCGCTACCGATTATCGCACAGTGATTTGCGATCGGTCATTTTAGATTCCCGATTACGTCGTCGCCGCTATTCTTTCTTCTACCGATCCCTTGCTACCGCTACAGAACCCTGCGGAATTGAACGGGGACCGGTTTATCGATTCAAACAGTCCGGAGGACCAGGTTCGAGGCATGATTCAGCGATATCCGATCGCTTCGGGCAACTTGAGATAACTTGACACCGAAATCGAATGGTTTAATTTTTGTTTGACGATTTTTTCTGAAATTCAACGCAGATTTTTATGTTTTGCAAAATATTTTTTAATCGAATCGGTACATCGATTAAATTTCTGTTTGAATCGAGGAGAGATCATCAGGCTGTGTGGATTTAACTGAATACTAATTGTTGTTGCAAATACTGAATGTTTTCTTTTCTCGAACAGCATCGCACGTACGTACCTACTTAACTCCTATATGTACTACGACGTCGTCTAGACCGAAATGCCAACAGGTTGGATGTACTTAAAATATTATAAAAACATGCTTTATCTTCTGGCAAAGAATGGAATAGAAGAATCTTTAATGACGTTGATTCTACGAAGTAGAAGGCAGACGTTGGTACATCAAGAGTCAAAATAGGATCTCGGTTTTGACAATCATTATTCAGGTTCATCACACGAAATAGCGAAAAATAGCTATGGGTTAATGTATCGGTGAATGACCGATTCAGGGCCTTTACGAATCGCCTGGAAATATGAAAGCGGAATTTTTTGATGGTCTCAATTTCGTGTTTACGCTTTCCTGATCATCGATTCGTATATTTTCGTCCGAACCGAGTACGCTGCACTCTTGAATAATGATTGACGAAAATTTTCATTTTTGCGAGTGAATCGTATCCGCGTAAAAAAGCTCGATATTTCACCGATTGACGAGTAGAAAAAAGAACGTGGGATCAGTTTTTCGGAATTTTTTAGACAGCCGATATTGCGATAGAAAACGATCGTGGGTTCGCTTTGCCGTTACCTTTTCCGATTCCATTTGCACCACGTCGATCCACGCGATGAGAAATAAATTGACAAAAATTATCACGTAGGAATTTTAAAAGCTTTAGCTCGAAGTTGGCGTCCGAAAGCGAGAACCGTCATCGCGTATATAGAAATAAGAGAATAAGAATCCCTCTTGTGTTTGCACGAATCTAAAATCTCGTCCGAGTATATTTCGGGAAAAAAGATCTCACGGTATTTTATTTAATCGAAGACCATGTTTGACGAACTTTTGAAAGCAATTACCGAACCGAGTATTCAGCTGTGAAATAACATTCCTCGAATCGTCTATCTTTCGCACCCGATTCACGTTTCCCAAAATTACACAAAAGCTAAAGTTCGATCGGCGCTCGTAAGGATCTAAAAATTTTCCTCCCGTACTTGAAAAGCAAAATCTCGTCACCGGTTTGTAGTTCGAAGTGCACGAAGCTCGATCCATTATTCCTACTTTTGAAAGAGCTTATCTACGCCTGTAGGTCATTCACTCTGATACGTAAGAAAACCTGTTACTTATTAATAGTGCCTGTCCTAATTGCGGCAATAAATTATTGTTCTCCGTAAGTGGTGCGTCCCTCGGTCGTGTGTCACTTTTTGCAATGAAACAACCGTAAATATCCTCGACATTGATACATGCATGGATGAAAACCATTTTTTAATTCCTTAAAACAAAAAAAAAACAAAAAAAAAAAAAAAATATGACGAGAAGAAGACTAATCGTTGAAAAGTCGAGAGTCTCGCTGAATATTTCCAAACCTCAGAATCCAAATCGAGGTATGAGAGTCCAAGGGAATAATATACGAAGCAATTTCTTAGTTCGTAGAAAATAAATACGAAAAGCAGAAATCTAGAAGCTAGTCGAGTCACGCGACTAAAATGATACCTGAGATACCGTTAATCGCAATTCCGACTGTCTGGCGAATTTAATGCACACGTTATTTTACACACAGCTGAAAATATGAGCCTGTGATGATATCGGTACGAAAATCAACCGGCAACGATCGTCGTTTTGCAGATAAACTTTCAGCTATACATATCGTTCTTAAATACACATATTAGGACTTTGCATGGTCATATACTTCACTCGTTGTGCGTAATCACGTTCACTTGGTTGACTATTTGCACGCTATTTCGATACCAGAAAGCTGCTGTGCGATTCACTGTATGCTCGTACTTAGGTAGGTGGGTATACAGTTCTCCAACGAGTCGCAGGCGGAGTATAGGTAAGCAAAGCAGGAAACTAACAGGAAGCAGCTAGAACCTTGTACGTATCTATTATTATAATAAGCACTTTTTAAAATAGTTTATATGCATATTTATGTAGATGCATATATATAGGTATGTAGTACCTGTAAGGATTGAAAAATGTCTGACAATAACCGATCTCCTGACGTTTACACTTCCGTTATAAACTCGATCGATCGAGAATCGATTCGTGATTCAGGAGAATCGTTAGGACGCGAGTCGATCGAGATTGGATACGAAAAAAAGGGCGAAAATCGTTTGAAAAATCGTTTCGTCTTTTCTGGTTTCTCGAGAACCTCTGCATTTCGAATTATTATTGCAATTAATTCGTTAGTCTCTGTCCGATTGGTAAAATTACTTGAAAATCGATCGATAGTTGAGGTGAATAATTAGAAAACGAGTAGATAGAGATTGGATACAAAAAAAGGGCGAAAATCGTTTGAAAAATCGTTGCTTTTTGTTCCTCTCTTCTTCTTTCTCGAAAATTTTTGCGTTTCAAGTTATTATTACGGTTAGTAAGTATCGAGACAGTGAAATTGCTCGAAAATCGATTCATGACTAATGAGAATAAAGAGAAAACGAATCGATCGAGATTTGGACCAAAAACAAATCAGAAATCGTAAAAAAAATCGTTTTATTTCTTCTACTTTCTCGAGAACCTTCGTATTTCGAGTTATCATTGCGATTAATCAATCAAATTAGTTGATAATCGATTGATAAACGATAAAAATCATTAGAATATAAATGGTACAAAAAATAGTCAAAGATCGTTCGGAAAAATCGTTTTTATTTTCCTTCTTATTTCTCAATAATCTCTGCGTTTCAAGTAATCATTGTGATTAGATTAATTAGTTACCAACGTGACACATATGTCATTATACATCGCCACTGACTTATCGCCACATGTATGCGATACGCACAACTTTCAATTCCAAAGAATTCTGTGGTCTAAACGAATGCGGTCAGATCGCAAACGGTCAAGCGGACCAAAACCTCTCTTTCTCTCGGTTATATTATATATATATATATATATATATATATATATATATATATATATATATATATATATATATATATATATATATATATACTGCCGCAATATCCGGCTAACAATTATATATTTTTTTTCTCCATCGATAATATATGTGCGGTGAAACAATTTACGATAAATTATGTAAAAAAAAAAAAAAAAATTATATATTACACACAGTATATAGTTCACAGCGAGGTATAAAGACGAATGAAAACCGATAAAAAAAACAGAAGAAAAAAAGTAAGAGAGAAGCTGAAAAATTGTCACTAATTATAATTGAATAATTATCTTACGTGGAATGACTGCGTATATTACACATCAGTGAAACTGTTTTCTTTTTATCACTCATCTAATTAGCAATTGAATTTATAATTAGCCGGGTTCGCTGGCCCTGCAGCAGTACCAACACTATCATAATATAATACGTATACGAATCTCTCGCGGTTTTGCTACACGGCTCTCTTCTCTTTCCTCATAAATTTGTAATCGGTGGTCGGTGACCATTATTTCGATAAGAGAGGTCGCGGTATAGATATACACCACACCACGTATACACATTACAATATATTTATATATGTATATATAAGAGAAAATGATCCGTGCCAGTAATTAGCGCGATATTTTTATTTCATGTATTTCGTATGAATATATGTGTAGGTATAATTTTTTTTAATCCCTGATAAAAAAAAAAAAAAAGAAAAAATTCTCTGAACCCGGAAAGGAAAATTTTACGGGAAAAAACGAGATACGGAAAAGAGAGAGACAGAGAGATAGAGAGAGAGAGAAAAATGAGAGGAAAATAATTCGATAGCTCGGGAAATAATAATAATAATAATAATAATAGTAACAATTGGGAAATTATTACTTCAAATTTTACCGATTTTTTTTTTTTTTTTTCTTTTTTTTTTCCAGTCTTTATGAAAGAACCGTGTATACCATATATATATACCTTCGTCGAATCCTCTATATGAGATCCCACGGTGATAACGTGCAGGGTAACTTCTCTGACGTTCTCCAGTTCTTCGGGAAGCGAGTAGAGAGCTTCGCTGACGAAGTAAGCCTCCGAACTGGTCAGTCTGAAACAGAAAATTAGGGAATGAATGAAGTTTCCGTTTCTTGACTTTTTCTTTTTGTTTTTTTTTTTTTTTTTTTGGGATTAGAAGAAGGTATAAAATCAGCGAAGTATGATAGAGGTGAGAAAAAGAATCGTCAGTTTTTCGTCTATACGGTGGAGATTCTACCCCGTGGTATTTGGTATTCCTCGGCAAGGAAAAAGAAAAGAAGAAAAAAAGAAAAAAAAAAAAATAGAATTCAAGTAAAGAAAAGAGAAGAGGTGAGAGAAAAATGAAAGAAAAGAAAAGAAAAGAAAAAAAAAAAGAAAATAAACTAAAATAAAACGTAAGGAGGAGAAGAAAAAAAAAAAAAGAAAATTCCCGCCTCTCCCCAAAGTCGTTATCCGGCCTGTTTCTCGGGGTACCATTTTGCATACGTATTGCTTATTAACAAGCGCGAGCGAGAGTAGCTGCTAGCTGTATATGTATATACGTACGTATGTATATACCTACGGTGAACATCCGTGCCATTTGACCATTCGATAATTATCAATTTTAATCACGCGATAAACATACTGAGATATCGGGCTCCGATATCTACCGATTTCCCCTTATATAGGTGTATAAGGTTAGAGCCACGACGATCTCCGCTCCTACTTTACTCCGGTACGGTACAGGTTCGGGATTCGTTCCTGGCCAATTCTTTGATCAAGTATACATATACACAGTTTTCGAATTTTATTTATTCATTCAATTTTTTTTTTTTTTTCGTTTCTTCTATTTTCACCGATTTTTACCATTTTTCTTCTTTTTTTCCTTTACACATATACACAGAGATGTGCTCGTGGTAACAGTTCTCAAGTCAAGAATTATATCGCGAATAACCTGAACCGATTCAATGGTCACGATTCCGTTTTCATTTTTTTTTCTATGCTTCGTTTTTTTTTTATTTTTTTTTTTTTTTTCATTTTCATTTTCTCTCTCTTCTCTTTTTCAATGAATTTCTCACGATATTCAAAAAGCGTGATCAAATTCGCGAGGCCGTCAATTATAGGTATATGTATACCGATACCCATACCGGTCAAATCGATGTAATACGTATACGTATACGTAATACATATATACATATAAACGGGAACAGTGAATGACATGCCGTTTCACCGTTGCACGTTGTAATAAGTTAGACTGAACGCTTTGATTCGACTATGAGCATAAAGAATTTTGTAATTTATCGGAACCGAACGGATTATTGATTGATCGTAAATTAATTCCGAACTAAATTTATTACTGCTAAATAAGATTTATACGAACATAGGAATCGGATAACTTTTATGCAGGTATGTGTGCCAAAACGATCGAACGCAATTCGACTTTGAATAACTCGGTGGAAAAACGATCGGATTCTCATTTCCAAAAATTTTATTTTTCTCCAGAGAAAACCTCGAGCTTCGGAATCAACGTTGAGTCAAAATTTTATTGCGATTTATCTTTTTTCGAAAAATTGAACAGCCGTTCGTAAAATGATTGTAAATAAATTCTCAAAATACCGTATCGAAGGAGAATCTCCACGCTTCAAATCACCGCTTCGTTTTTTTCCGATTTCGATAATTTTTAACCGATTTATAAAACGCTTTGAAAAAAATAAAATAAATAAAATGTACTTTTTTTGAAACGCTGTGCGAAAAGTTCGACTTTTCGTGCATGTTTCGCGTGCGGAAAGCGCCCGTTTCTCTCCCTAGTGTGGAAAGTGATTCACTAGTGTGGAAAGTGTGAAAATATTGAAATTTTTCATGTGGGATTTGAAATTTTCCCCAGCCTCGAAGCTTTTCTTTCCTTTCATTTTATCCATTTTTGTCATCGTACCTTTTTTTTTTTCTATTTCATTTACAGATTCCTTCTCCCGCTGATAATTCTGCGTCAATTGAACATCTCTGCTGTATTCTATACTGTACCGTATCCACTATACTCCAAGATACGAGGCGCGGGCCTCGTATTCCCTCGATCGTTACTCGACGTTTTATGAGAATTCTTATCACCGGGAATAAAAGGCGACGCGACGCTATGCGACGCTATATACATATACGCGATCTGGACTCGACAAGGCAAAGAATCGCTGGCTACCAGATTCCTCTACAAATCCGCGAATCGGGAATTGCGAATACAGCTACAGTTTTGAGTTTCTTGAAAACTTTTTTCGCGTTCTTCGATACCTTTTTCTCAATCATTCCTCTTCATATACTCATAAACGACATCAATGATCGCAATGCGACAAGGCCAGAGGTCCGATCGAAAAAAGGTTTCTAGATGATTAAATTTCATCCTTTATTTTCAAACCCCGAAGATAATTGATTCATGATCTCTGGTATCCTCTTTCCTCTCTCCTCTCTTCCTCATCTGATCCATATATAAATGTAATCACGACTAAACCACCGAAGTCTCAGAGACGGAACTCCTGTCTAAGCTGGTCCTGACCCTCGAGGTCCTGGCTGATGGATCTTGTATTAATGCTATCACGACCTGAATAGACCGAGGTTACTCGTCCCCTTTTTTCTCTCCAGTTTGTCTCCGCTCTATCCTCGTGTACCAATTTTTTCTGAGCTTGAAAAATTTCGAAAAAAAAAAAAAAAAAAACAAAACGAACGAAACAAAAAAGTGTCTTCTCAACGTTTTGGAATGTATGTAAAAAATAGATATTATTTTTCTAGCCACTTTTCGATGTTTAAGAAAGTTTTTTAGGTACACGGAGACTTGAGACGTAAGATCAATTTTCTATCGCGGGAGAATACGGGAGAGGATTTCTTACCTTTCTTAAACTGATATATAAGCGCGGCTGTAACAGCGCGAGAGAAAGGACGCCTCTTGAATTTTAAATAGTTAAAAAATATGAAACGAGGTAAATTTCTTGGTACATGTACATACGACTCGGTTTCGGGTTATTAGTACCTATCCTCGAGATATATAGCAGTCAGTCGCAAGTAGGTATCGCGTTCCGCGCAAATAGCAAAGCACAATATTTGTCTTCCATTAATCCTGGCGGTGCTGCGCTTAGGCGTGGCGTTGCGGACTCGAAAAAAAAATAAAAAAGAAGAAGAAGATGAAGAAGATGAAGAAGAAGAAGTAGAAGAAGAATAAGAGAAGTCGTGTTGGCGTCACGGTATCTAGTCTTCTTCTTCTTCTTCTTCTTCTTCTTCTTCTTCTACTTCTTCTTCTTGTTCGTCTTGGTTCATGATCGGTTCGTCGTGGCGTCGGCGTGGCTTTGCAATTGGCCTGGCGAGTGGCCCTTTTTAAGAATTTTAAGTGACACTCGAATAGGTTTGAAGCGGAAACCTCGTCCTCGTCTTCGTCTTCGCCTTCGCGTTCGTCTTCGTCTTCGGTTTTGCCGCGACGAGGATATTTCTTAAGTCACGAACCCACCGGCTCTCCTTCTCGTGTTTGTCTATGATTCCTGCGTTCGTTTAGGTCCGCTTCTGCGAGCGGTT
This sequence comes from Tenthredo amoena, assembly GCA_963966615.1. NCBI lineage: Eukaryota > Metazoa > Arthropoda > Insecta > Hymenoptera > Tenthredinidae > Tenthredo > Tenthredo amoena. Next base: position 2,333,011 of record OZ016498.1, on the reverse strand, counting down.
TTAACATCCACGATGCATTGAGAAACGGCTCTCTCTAAGAAACGCGACGCGAACGCTATTTGAATACAAATCACGATCCTTTATAGTTACAAAATCACACTTATACCTGCACACATATCTATGTCTCTACGTATCGCTTGTAACAAGAAAGTTCAAAACGAGAAAAAGCCTCTAGCCTCTTGGGTGTATAAATAAAAAGAGCCATTTTCCTTCCTCGTCGTAGCTGCGAGGGGAAATAAAAAAGCAAAAAAAATGAAAATTGATAAAAATATTCGACGAGTAATCTGTGCGAAACCACGACGCAGCCTCGATAATATCCCTTCGTATATAATCGCATCAAGACGTTGACACATAAATTGCAATTTCATTTCACTTTTATATGCAACATATATTATCCTTTAACGACCAAACTTTACATCGCGTTATACAGTTGCGAAACAATCATTATCATAGGTATATCCTTTCACCACCGGTACATGTACTACATACGTCTACACCATAGACGTGTGTATGGAAGTCATTTACAACAGTTTATTTTTCTCTATTTCTCTTAGCTTTAACGATCGTAAATTTCTAGTCGCTGAACGGTTTTGATTTATCTGTACGATATCCACGTTCAAATAATTTTTAACAAAAATTCCGACTCGATAAGATCGACGAATTCTCTTCGCGAATCATCGCAGATACTAAGAGATTCGATCGGAATCCTAATTCCAATTTTTTTACCGACGAATCACATCCTTTTCGCTTCTCGAACGAAAGATCGTGTTTTTGATCAAATTTCTCTCGAATCACGAAATATTTTTGCACCGATTTTACAAATTCACGGACTCAAATTAGCCGGATAATCTCTGAGCCAGTCGGGCAAAAAGTGATCTGAAATTACCCGGATTTTACATCCGGATAAAAAAAAACCGTAGCGCATCTGGTTTTATCCCGACGTTTCTTTTTCCACGATCGGAAAAATCGGGCCTTTCGATTTTTCTCAGCATTTTCTTAGCGATCGCGCGAGTCTCTGAGGCGTTTAAAAGTATCAAAGAATCATCCGGTACCACGATCCGATCACTCGGGTAATTTTCCGGCCACACAAGTGTAGAAGGATACCTAGTCCGGACTAATGAGCGTCACAAAACATGTCAACAGCCGTGGGAAGCTGCACTTCGAGTCTAGAATCGGGTACACCTATCTCACCAAGCGTTTTTAATTGACGTTTCACAGCTCTCCATGGCGAAATAGTCGATCGCTTAAATTACCCGTTGATTGAAATGTGAGAAAAGTCCAACGAATCGTTATCGAATTTTTATTCAATTTTTTGCTTAATTTTTCTTATTTTTTTTTCTGTTACTTTCTCCTCAATTTTGTCTCTCGGAGTTTCTTTAAGTCAACACGTGAATCCCACGCCGATACATAGAGGGAATATCAACTTATCGCGTCTCGAGACGTCGTGACGTACCAACGCACGTATTTATTCACGCAGGCGCCGAATGGACCAATATGGATTCTCCCATACGACCCTCCGCGTATTTCTAGCTTCGTTTCACCTCGTTCTATCATTTTTTTTTTTTTTTCGAAACTTTATTTCGACCCATTCGAATCATCGTAGTTCGTTGATTCGATGCGATCGAAGGACCGAAACAGGAGCGACGAGACTCCGTCTAGTTTCGAATGAGAAGAAGAAGAAGAAGAAGAAGAAGAAGAAGAAGAAACGGGGATAAATGGACAAACTCAGTTTCCTATGGCCACAATTTATCGGCTCCGGTCTCTGACGAGCATGGGATAAATAATTTATCGATTTTATGATTCTAGAAAGTGTAAACTAGGTAAAAAGCAATCGAATTTGTGTCAGCGGCTGTAGGAGAGATTCCTCAGACCTTTTTTTTCTTAACTCAGAGTTCTTAAACATCGTTCGACCGATTAGAAAAACGTGTTAAAAATTCGAAGTAGTCGCCCCGGCCACTTTACGGCTATCCGATATTAGCCCAAACTATTGCAAGACCACTACGACCGAATAGATAATGCGAGCCTGAAAGCTTATCCGAGTAGCTTTACCTGGGTGGGCATAAGTGGGCGAGAGTGTAGGAAGATACGTGAAACGCCCCCGCCTAGGTATATCTCCAAAAGGAATTTCGATTCCCGATATAAATTTTCGATCTTTACGAAGGCAAGATCCGCTTTTTTCTCTTTCTTTCTTTCTTTCTTTCTTTCTTTCTTTTCTCTTTCCTTTTCTTTCCCTATTTCAGAGAAGAACACTTTTCACTTCTAGATTATCCTCTTTCTTCTTTTCCCCAGATGTGAAGAAAAAAAAATAAAAATAAAAACGCCTTTTATTTCTTCTAACGAGGTCGATAGTTCATAGCATAATATCCGAGTATCTATCCGACCACGTATCTGATTTAAGTATTCGTTCTACGGATAGGGAAAACACCGGTAATAAAACAGAGGACAAGTCTCATAGACGTACATACGTGTACTCGTATGTAGTACATACATCTACGTTTACGTATACGCGTTAAGGAATAGAGAATTCTCTCCGCTTACCAGGTGTGTCGTCGGAGGTCTTCTATCTGGCTAGATATTTACATCTTTAGTTTACGTGTATATATATATACATACATACATACATGTGTGTAAGTTTGATGGAAAAATATCATAGGGTTAGATATACATATATATATATATATATACGTGTGTGTGTGGTGTGTATGGAGAGGATGGATTGCACGGTGTTTACGATACTCGAAGTTACGAGTTTTTAGCTTGTACAAGCGACAATCTCTGATCTATTGTACGATTATCGTGTCAACAGGGCTCTTCAGCTGTGGGATATAAATTGTAGAGAGAAGGAAATGAAAATTTAGATTTTAGAATGACTAGAAACACGGTGGAACGTGGTAGCAAGGCTGGTAGGTTTATGTGAGTAACAAGATAATGAAAGAATCGCGGTAACATGTGTGCTGAATGAATAAAAACAGGGCGAAATCCGTTGGACAATTATGAAACTGCGGTGATTAGATGATGGTACACTTGTTTTAGTGAGCTGAGATTATCTCGAACACCTCGGAAACGATTGGGAGAAGATTAAACTGCCGCTGGAATGATGGGCGAGATGCTGGAAAACGATGAAATCGAGTGAAAAAAACGTGTCACAGTCGATCGAAAGACGACGAAGCGAGATGAAACATGTTGAAATCATCTGAGAAACGATGAAACGGGTTTAAAAATGAACAGCAACATGTTCAAATCGGTTTAAAGATTCTCGAACAAGTTCTAAAATAAGCTGAAACATGTCAAAGTCGGTTGAAAAAGACTGAAACCGTGACTAAAACGAAGTAAACCGCACCGAAAGTTTCTGAAACGAACTGAAACGCTTGGAAATGATTTGAAAAACGTTGAAACGTACGCTGAAACGATTCGGAACGGATCTGAACGCGGTGAATGACGTCCGTGACTTTCGTTGATTTCGGATGACCATCGGTGGCCTTTCTCCCGGTCGTGAATCGTCAACTAATCGATGTCAGTGGCTGGGAGAGTCTGAGAAAGATTTTCAGCGATTCATCAAACGACTTTGCGTCACTTCCACTCCAGTCCTCGATGACTTTTTATAACTTCCGGTGAATTTCAGTGACTCCAAACGGTTTCCGACCGCTTCCAATCGCGCCGAACACCTTCGAAGACTTTCGACGACTTTGGAAGACTCTTCTTCAAGTTCCGGGTGCTGCATATGTGAAAAGTTCCTGGCAATGGCTCGATACCTCCTAATCCGATCTCGATCGCAGTTCTTGACCGTCTTAAATGATTCCAGAGGCTAAAGCCGTCTCGAAGGGTTCGCTATCGACTGGTTTGATATAATATACAAACTTTCGAATCAGGGGTCGTGAACTCGAGATACGTATAGACACATGCGTCGGGTAAATTACACCCAGAGATTAAATCCAAAGTATCAAATATGATCGAACTAATTACCGCATTGAATATAAGTGCGCGGAATATATTTCACATACGGAATATCGACTCGATAAAAACCAAGTCCGATTGCAGTAATTAGCCGCGGATTACTTGACAGGTGGCTTAATGATTCCAACCAACAATTACGCGGCTACTTAAACGCGGTTATTATTACCACGGAAGAGTTTAATGAACTTAAAACCCGTTACTTATCATCGCGGTGGAAAAACACATAAAAATACACAATATATCTATCTATCTATACGCATGCATATATATACTATACTATAATATAAATCGTGTTCGGTCATTATTTATTATTACAATTATTTAGAATTTTTTTCAATTAGTCACAGCTCAAGGATTTCCCTATAAAGAAGAAAAAAACCATGTGTACATTAATTTTATTTTTTGGTTTAATTTTTATCGAAGATTTAGTTTATGTAAGCTATAGAGATTGTATTAATATTGTTATTATTTTATTCATAGATATTATTAGAGGCGCGAATTTCCATTAGAGATACCGATTATATCCTACCTTCCAACCTAGCCAACTATCTACGTAGTTTGCAACTACTGGAGACCGATACGATCTATCCGCAAAACCCATAAATATACTCGACTATCTCGATCTCGGTTGGCCAACGCTTCGACGTCGATAAAGTCATTAATAAACACTTAATCGACATACGGAGCAAGTGCAGATACACCTTTTAAACCTCGATTATACTCGTTCAAGTACGACGAAGGATCGATGAGTGGCTGTTTTTGTTTGATAAGGAGCAAAATTAACGGCGAAATATTTTGTATGCGATGTATGTAGAACTGTTTGTGGATTTTGAAGGAATCATTTTGAAATCGTTTGATATATTTCATGAAATATTTTAGATTCTTTTGATAATTTTGTGAAATAGGGTCGAGTGCTTTTGATTTTGGTAATTGAAATTATTTGAAATCAATAGAAATCTTTGTAAATCTTTAAAAAACGATTTCAAATCGTTGGGAAATTACTTGAAATTGTTTCAAAACTTTTGAGGGATCTTTCGTGAAACTTTCAAGTCATTGCAAATCTTGGAAATCATTGGAAGTCGTTTGAGATCTTTAAAATCACTAGAAATCTTTGAAAAACTTGACAAGATGATTTTAAATCTTTGGGAAATTACTTGAAATTGTTTCAAAACTTTTGAGGGATTTTTTGTGATCCTTTGAAGTCGTTGAAAATCTTAGAAATCGTTGGAAGTCGTTTGAAATCTTTAAAATCACTAGAAATCTTTGAAAAACTTGACAAGATGATTTTAAATCTTTGGGAAATTACTTGGGACTGTTTCAAAACTTTTGAGGGATCTTTTGTGATCCTTTGAAGTCATTGCCAATCTTGGAAATCGTTGGAAATCATTTGAAACCTTCGAAATTACCGATTTAAATCATTACGACTGCCTAAGAGTCATTTGAAATTACTTGAATTCTTTCAAATTATTTTAAACCGTTTCGAAATACTTAAAATCTTTGGAAATCATTCGAAGTCTTTGAAATCGTTCGAAGTCCTTCGAAGTATTTTGAAATCTTTATAAATCGTTTAAAATCTCGCAAAAATCTGGCAAAATCTACGAAAGGTCGGAAATTCTCCGAGAGAATTGTAAAATCTCTGGTGTCCATTGGTTCCACTTGTAAGTATAGTGATATAAAAAGTCGTTAATACGTGGTGGCCGGTGGGTCTCAATACATATCCTCGGCGTCGTGTTTACCGCAATTTATAATCGCATCACGTTGCGGAGTCCGCGGGTTCTGTTCTCGATATTCTTGGTTCTTGCAGCGTCGTCGGCAGGACGTTCCTTCACCAGTGGTCTTCGATTATACCGAATAACGTTAACCGCACACCGATGTGCACGGTCCGTATCGAGCATTCGCGAAACTGAACCCGACTTGTTTACAACGAGAGGTTTGCAGTACTCTCCGGCATCTCCTATATATACATGGCGATTCGATTCTCTCCGTATGCCTACCTATGCCGATCCTAGTAAGGGCTGCACCTTCAGCTTCAGCCTTTCTTGCAAAGATATTTATTGTGCCCACCGCGCAACGCGCATTGCACAAACCTATCCCATTCCATTCCATTCCATTCCATTCCATTCCATTCCATTCCATGTGGAGGACGTCAGGTGCTTCAATACTCATCGATCAAATAAAACTACACACAACACGCCAGAGATCGGCGTTTCGCATCTGCGGTTTGTACCTAGACCTCGATGGCACACGTGCACTGAATTACGCCCTTCAGGTTACATTATCGCACATACATTTTCATTCCCTTCCTTCTTCATATGACCGGAGAAAAGAGTAGAGAAAAATTGTACAGAGGTAGCAGGACGTCTGTATACCCTGGAAACCAAGGGTCTAGAATGCTTATCGAAATGAGAATTTGTGTAAAACTGTTTCTGTCGGGATGGGGATCGGTCCTAACCGCGCCCTGTTCGATTCAAGATTGTAATTTACACGTTAAGTCACGAAGTAGGTACGAAATGGTATGGACTCTGCTGCACGTTGCTGATTAAAACGAGGCGGCATGGCATCGCCCTATTTGTAAATGTCAAATTATCCATATACGTGTTACACACGTTGTGTGTAAACCTTGCTGCGTGAATAGTGTTTCTCTACTCTTGTTCTGTGCCATGTCCTCGTAGGTATTTCTCTCTAAGTAGGTGTGCAGGTAGTGCAGTACAGTGCAGTTGAGTTCGGTGCGGTGCAACTCGCCGTTTCGATCCGAGACACGTGTAAGTAAATCGTGCAACATATCTCGCAACTTGTACCCTGCACCTCTGGTACGAATGGAAAGAAAAAAATCAAGGCTGTCGCCGTGTTCATTTTGTCGGAACAGATACACCCCTCGTGTCTTTTTCTCCTTGTACCTTCTTTTTATCGATTACGATAATCGCCAATCGGTATACCTAGTCGACCGTCTAGCTCGCAAGTTTTTGGAAAGGGTATATCCCCGGAGGTCTCCATATCCGATTCGAAAAACTTTCAAACGAAAGGCCTAACCTCAAAAACTTGAAATTCGCGTATCTATTCACTCAGTGTTCGATAACTCGGGCTATATCGATCGTATCGAGACCAATGAGTGGTCAAATTAATGATCTCGAAATGAACTTTTCGAAAAACAAAGTTTTTAGAAACGTTTCCAACGTTTTTAAAAATTCTATATCGCCTGAAACGAGTCCGGAATTTTTTGAGCGTTCTGACTTTTGATATCCCTCATCAAACCGCACGCATTTCTGTACCGAAGTCTCGAAGTGACCATCAATCAAGTTGTACTTTTCGTTTATGACGGACAAGTTCTCAGAATTCAACTCCGCAATTATATTAAACATAAATCAGTTATAACGAGCAGTTATACGTGGCCAAAATGAGGATGTGGTTTAAAAAGCCACTAATGTCTGTTCCACACCATTAAAATATAATATCCGAATATAGTTTTCAGTAGAGTACATAGAACTCCACCCTCGATTCAAATTTCGTTCCAAAATGCCACGAGAAAATTTCCTAAAATATGGATTTCAGATTCTTTACGTGACTCTGATCTCAAATCTTTTTTTCTACTCTCACTCTCGTATCATTTTTCCCAAAGAAATGACTAGATTAGGTAGTAAGGGCGGGGATAACACCTCAGGGGTGATTCCTTTCAACGCCCAATAAGCTAAGAGCCCCCGTTGCACACCTAGATAAGTATAATCGCGTGCGTCTCGCACGGTGTGGATTGTCACGCAATGAAATACACGTAGGTAGAGATAGGCAGATAGGAGAAAGAGGCACAGGTACTACTACCTTTCGTTAGGTATTCCACAAGGTACAGTATTTATTCCTGTCCAACCCAACCTCTCTCTATACCTACAAGTCTCTTCAATTACACCGTGTGATGTCCTCCACTCTGTGGCGATACGCGTGCCTAATGAAACGCGTCTCTCTTTATCCATCTCTACCTGGTATACCGGACCCTGCAGTACTGCAGCACATATCCGCATATACCTGTTAGGTATACGTGCTTGCGGATATCTCGCGATTTCGGATACATACGTGCGATGGAACCCCGGAGTCATGGGATTCCCTAAATTTGTACTTTTTTTTATTTCTATTTCAATTTTTTTTTTTTGCTATTTCAATTTTCTCTTCTTCTCGTATTTTTACACCGATTTGTGGATAACTTGAAATTTGATTTACCGAATTTTGAAATTGTAATTTCTTAAAAGAGATTCCGTGCTTCTTATTACTTTTTTTTTTTCTTTTTATTTCTTTTTTAGGTTGAAATCTGTTATTCCAGATTTTATCTTTTTTTTTTTTCTTTCTTTCTTTTGGTTACACCTCACATCGCAGGGGACAGTGACGAAATATTTCAGCAGCTCTGGCTGCTGTAAGCTCAGTGAAAGGGATATAAGGTGTCTCGAAGATTTACACTCCTCTCTTCTCCTCCGTTGCTGCAACTTCTTCTTCTTCTTCTTCTTCTTATTTTTCTCTTTCGCTCTACCTATTTGTTAGTCTAAGCACATCCGGTTGACTGAGATCGACGTAGTACGTGTCTATATGGTAACAGGAGGAAAAAAAAAGAACGAAAAGGATCCGAGTATAGCGTAGTGAAAAAATCTCCGCGATTCCTTCTTGCAAGGAATTGAAAATAATACCAAAAAAAAAAGAAACAAATCAAATTTCATCTGATTTTTTTTTTACTTCTTCTTCTCCTTTATATTTCTTGTCTATTTGTTTAATTTTTTTCATCAATTCGTACAGATCTGTTTAAAATTTAATATCCAAATATCCAGATATACGTAATAGTATGTATATTGTATATATGTATATATATATACATGTGTGTGAATTTCAAAGAAGGATCAAAAGCGGGGAGCGAAAAAAACTGAAACGTATACAAGAACCGGAAGTCTCGCGTGTCTCGCTGGTTAACGGAGAAACTTTCAATTATTTAACCCTGTATACACTAGGTATATGTATATATTTATATATATATATATATATATATATATATATGTATTTTTCTGATTATCTATATCTTCTATCCTTATATACCTCTGCATCACCCTCTCTACTGCAGTGAAAGGGAATTCCAAAGCGTCGTTTGGCTTGCATCCGGTGCCGCGGTATCCGTATATGTAGGTATGTAACATACGTTAGAGATAGTGCAGTTATACGTGTAGGTTTATGTATTATATGTATATATATACTATAAACCTATGTGTCTATATACCCGTATACCGGAACTGCTGCAATTACGTAACGCCCTATACGTCGCCCGTAGAATAGTTGTTACGTTGTGAATAGCGAAAGATCGAAAATACCAAAAAATCCTATCTTCACGTTGCTTCGTTAAAAAAAAAACAAAAAAAGAAAGAATAGGATTTTTTTCACTCCTGATTAAATTTTCCAGATCTTCGATCTCTCTTTCGCGGAAATTCGACAAGAAATTTGAAGACTGGCCGGGCTGAAGTTCCGAACGGTGAAAATTTCGAATTTTAATATCACCGAACTACAGATTTTAGAAAGAGTATTCCCTCGGAGGTTCGATATCCCGAAAGCTAAAGATCCGGACGGCCTAACCTCCGAAACTTGAATTTCGCGTATCTATCCATTCGGTGCTCAATAACTCGGGCTGTATCGATCGTATCGAGACCAATAAGTAGTCAAATTAATCGTCCTGAGATGAACTTTTCGGAAAACAAGGTTTCGAAATTCTATCGATTATTTTTGTGAAGTTATAGATCGAAGTATATGAAAATAAGTTTCTTCAAATAGGTTCTCGATCAGAACGAACTACTTCTCGTCTTCAATCTTCGTTCTTTCGTAATTTCGACGTTCTAAATCCCCGAAAGTTTCCAAAAATTCTCCAAATCGTCCGAAACGAATCGAGAATTTTTTAACCATCGCGGGAAGTTTCGAAATTCCTCTCGCCCTTCTACGGGATTAAATTTCTCTCAATTTCACGCAATGCCAGATACCGCATATACATACATACGACGATCTATGTACACTGTACTCTGACCGTGCAACTTGAATTACAACCGAAAGCTATAAAGATGATGAAAGGGGTAAGGGTCGCCACCGCCACTGCCGGACCCCTATAAACACGCCTACGTAGCTGCTGGTCTACTACTCTACGCATATGTGTAGGCGCGTAGTTAAATTAGGGTAATACGCATTGTAGATGGGGTTTTTACGTACAAATATATCTATATATACCCGTACGTGTATTTATATATGTATATAAGACACTATGCGTATATACTGCAGATGCGTATAATACGAGAGAGCGAAGAGTAAAGAGCGAAGAACAGAGAGCTGCCGCATCCGCTGTAGAAACTCCGTCGAACAATAGCCTCCTTGGTGGACGAAATTAGTGTTATTATTGGACCAAATGTCTGGGGTCACGCCGTGGGAAAAAGTTTTTTGGCTCAGAACCCGAAACCTGCAACACCAACACCAACACCAACATCGAACATCAACGGCACCAGCCGCAAACAGATCTTCCTAATTCGAATTGGTATCTGCAACGGATCCACGTCACGCACTGCTTCGGAAAGAAGAGATGCCCGGAGGCATTGAATATCGATAAAAAAAATCAAAAAAAAACAAAAAAACAAAAAACAATCGGGTCTTTAAACTCGAAGCTGAATTTTTCGAATTTTTGCGATTCGGTTATTATAATGATTATAATTGTTATAAACCCTTAAATGTTGGTTTGCGTATGGGGGATAGATGTAGATATTGTGTCGACGAGTGTGTCCATCCCTACTAATTAAATTAGCGTATTGGCTAAGCGAGGAAACAGTCACGCGAGGGTAACGACCTCATCTCCATCAGGCGCTCCACGAGTCCCCAGAGTCTGGTATCCACGACTGTTCATTAGGATAATACAGCCCAGCCCAACCCTATACCACGATAGATATATGTACTCAACTGAACTTAACCCAACCCAGAGTAGAGAAATACTAATCTACGGCTTCGCGAGCTGTTAACCGAATTATTCTACACGCGTAGTTTTTCGCTTGTACTGTAAAAAAAAATTATTTTTTTTTTTTTTTCCGGGCTACACCAGAAATCGGTAGGGTATGTCAAAACGAAACTTCTGTTAAGAGATGGGCTCCTACCTTCGAGTTTTAGAAGTAGCTCATCGCATTTCTCAATTTCCCGTTTAAATAAAATAGAAAATTTTGTTTTTTATTTGTTTGAAATTTTATACCTCGGTAATGGCATATCGTACGGACAATCCCGTGACATATTTTTACAGAAAATTGAATGCTCTACAAAAAAGGTCTCTTACAATTTTTTGATAACTCAACTCCTTCCAATACTTTCCTAATTTATTAATACATACTTTGGTACTCGATAGGTGAGTATTGAAAAAAGTTGAGTTATCAAAAAATTACAAGAGACCTTTTTTCTAGAGCATTCAATTCTCTGTAAAAATATGTCACGGGCTTGTCTGTACGATATGCCATTACCGAGGTATAAAATTCTAAACAGAAAAAAAAAAAAAAAAATTTCCTATATGTTATTTAAACGGGAAATCGAAAAACGCGATGAGCTACCTCTAAAACTTGAAGTTAAGAGAAAAAAGAAGAAAAAAAAAAAAGTAAATAGCATACGTCAAATATTAACATCCACAGATATGTTGCTGGAAGGTGTGGTACGAAATTTTTTTTTACCTTTAGACACGTAAGTAGGATCTGTACTGTGCTCGGTGCTCCTCCTCTTCAATATAGAATAAGCGAAGGAAGGAAAGGTATACATCTCCGCAGCGGGGTACCCATTCATAGGATTTTCTTTATTATTGACGTTTGCTCGTTGCTCGATGGCCTGCATGTGCAGTGCCTATTTGTTGAGAAATAACTCCTTTGGTTAGAGAGGTAGAGAATGCGAGGTACAACGTGTATGTAAGGAACATTTATTATACGATATATTGTGAAGTGAAGTTATCTCTTTTAGACTCTCGTCTGTGTAAGAGCACGATGTTTGAGGTGAACAAATATTTATTTCCATTACAACTCAGGTAACTCAAACGTACTGCGCGTACCCACTCGTATAACCTAGGCCTTCGAATGAACAGATTCGTTATTTCGATTCTAAAAACGTTCTTTGAGGAAACGGGAATCACGGAACATAGTTCATTCCGGAGGATCTTTTTATCCAGAGACGTCAGATCGGGCGATAAATCGAACAGGAATTGTTTTCCGTGACGTAAAATAAGGAAACCCGTGATTAAACTAATGGAACCCTGAGCCAGAGGGGTACTAGCGCGAAAGTTTTGGTCGTTGGTAAAATTAGAGAGTAGGAGAATTGGGAGGTTTTCAGCGTTTTAGAAAACCGGGGAACGTTCTCGAGGCACGAAATCCTGGCTGAAACAATTCCACGGATCTTTCTGACGCGGAAAACCACGCAGACAGACTTTCGAGTCCGTACACAGAACATGGCACATGTCAATAAGACATCGATGGCCGGAAGTCGCCATATCGAGTGACTCGTCTCTGACACTTGGAATAATTCAGTCTGGTCCGGCTTATACGGTCTTGGAATATCCCTACGTGACTAGCCTCCAGTCGCATAATCTAAGCCTGAGATATTCCTGGTCTTGGTTTCAATTTTTGTGACCTATGGTCAAAGGACGAGCTTCTCTTCTCGCGTGAACAACCCGATAGGAAAAATGAAATAGACTTATGGATCGCTGAACCAATTTCGCAAACCACGTATAGGTACCGTCGTTTGCGAATACCCGTAATTTTATACCCAGGTATAAATTATTCGTGCAAAAATATTTAGCCGAGTCCTGCGGTCGGAGAGGACACGCAGGATTGACTAATTGACTTTCTTTATTCCCCCTTAAGTACTGCAGCAAACCTTTGGTAGAGAATTTAAGTTAATACTTAGTGCTGCGAGGTAGCTATACCTCTACGCGATGCGTGCATGTATCAAGTACTGGAATGATGCACTCGTCCGTTCAGTCGTGGATACCTACTTACATTACATGCACACGGAGTCTAAGTACCCACCGTCCGCCTCCGGACAGTTGAAAAGATTACTTCCAAGAAAGTTCCGTGTGTGTAATTGCCGCGGTGAGGCGGGGTGCCGCAATCGTTCCCGCATCTCGGAACTCTCTTTAAAATAATGAACATTACCGCAGTCATTAGTCTAACCAACTATTCTGCTCTTCTATCTTGACCGTTTTTATTCATCTATACTCAGTTTTTCATAAAAATCGTTAATTACCTTTACGTTTCTTCGATCGAACACGGCGCGATCGAATTCGAGCAGCCTTTGTCGATTAAAAGATTCCCGAAATATCACTCTTTCCCTCATATCTCAAAAACTGTTAACGGTAGCGAGTCGAAGGCCTGATTAAAAAATGAAGCTTATTAAATTTGCTTCAAAAAATGTATGATTCATTTTTCCCGTATCTTTAATGGTTTCGCCGTATTTTAGTACTCGGTGTGGAACTAATTATCGCGTTCGTTCCAGGCCCTTCTGAAAATTCTTTTTTTTTCATAGCCAAAATACGTCGAAACCGATCGAGATACGGGTGAAATGGATTCTACCTTTTTTATGTATAATTTAGTGATCTTCATTTTTGATATCTACATTTATCTCGATATCATCGACGGTTTCCAAGATATGATCGAAAAACTGGTATCAGTGGAGGTCTTCTTTTTCTACATTTCTCTATTCCTCTCATTCCTGCGTCAAAACCGATCAAGATACGAGAAAAGTGTATTCTACCTTTTTTACAGATAATTCAATTAGCTTTATTTTTGCTATCAACCTAAACCGTGCTATCGTCGACGATTCCGGAGATACAATCGAAAATCTCGCTTCCGAATATCCCTATTCCTCTCATTATGCGTTCTAACCGAATAGCCGACGGTGTTATTAATCTATGAAAGAGCCAATGCTCGCGGTCTGAGTCTCGGGGTGATATTTATGGGTAGGCAAGTCTTCCGGTGCTCAATATTGTATTAAAATGATAATAAATTACCCTTTTATGTTCGTTTTCGCCGTTACTCATACGTTGTTTCGCGTTTTAAACATTTCCCATTGTAAAAAATGACGCTTTGCATTCATCCCCTGCACCGACAATGAGCCAACCACTGCAGCTAGGTATCAAACCGATACAACAACCTCACTACAGGTTTGGGTCTGGGCCCAAGGTTCGATCTCCGATCGATGTTATTGATGGCTTAATCCGCTCCTCACCATCCCGAGTCCAGGCCAGGTGGCGTTTCCCTATTCTCCATGTGTATCTCCCTTATCGTACAACCCTTAGTTTATAGTGTGGTGAAGGTTGACTAATGCCTTGCAATTCTGTCTTTTGTTGGATGCGTCGATTACCCGCTGTGAGGCGGTGAGGCGGTGAGAGTGAGACCAGAAAACGCCCTTTTTTAAGGACAACCTGCTGGGCATAACGTGGAAGAGTTTCATTCCAGAATGTCATTAGAAAATGTGGTTTGAATATGTTAAAAAAAATTATTTTTTTTTTTTGCCATCGGAGTTGGGAATCGATTCCTGAAAGCAGAAACCGCGGAGCAGTTTTCACGGTTTGTTAAACCGTCGAAGGATTCCTAAAAATCTAATTCAATTAATTAACCAGTGCGAGTGTGGAGGCGCGGTCAGAAATCCGGGTTATTTAGTTTCGAGAATCGCGTACAGGTAACGATGCGAGGTATGCACCGCGCGTACGAGCCTTGGTGTAATTATAACAGACTCGCTATCAATCAACGAGTTGCATTGTTTCGAAGCACCAATTATATGCCGAGATAAAAGAAGAGGAAAAAGGAAAAGGGAAAGGGAAAGGGAAAGGGAAAAGAAAAAAAGAGAAAAGTAAAGGATCGGCTCCGCTCAGTTCAATCGCATTGTTTATAGATCGCAATTAGGCTTTTTGCTAACAAATTACAGGTCTGGTGCACGTTGTACATGTCTACCTGGTCGGCTACCTGCATTGACGTGACCGGAACGCGTAAAATTACGAGAGAAAATAAGCAAAAGGATAAAAAACGAGAGAAACATGAGAGCTGATAACTGCGCCGTCGTCCTATCGGATTCACGTATATCCAGGCCATTCAGAGATCAATTGATGCTGCGGCGATAGAGATTTAAAACCGCGTTCCCGGTGGGCCTAGAGATCACTCGACGGTTGAACCGCGTGCGCTGGTTGCATTGGCAGCATCCCCGGGATCCCTTCTTCTTCTCTTTGATTTATACACTGGATTTATGTTGCTCGACTACAGAACGAGAGGACGATATATAAACAGAAAGAGAGATTCTGCCTACCGCTATTGTCCAATGATTTACATCGCCCCATTATCATATGGAGATTTGTTTCCGAAAAAAAAAAAGAAAAAAAAAGAAAAAAAAAAAAAGGAAAAGATGTAACCTACCTATCGCATCATGCCACAGGCTATTGTATCATCGGCTCTCAGTAATTTGACTCAATTCCATTCATCTCGGCTTCTCTATCTTGTGTAGAAAGATAAACGAGAGGATGGAATCGAACCAAGTGGAATACCGAGTCCGGATAAAAGGTTCCACCATCATTCTGCAACATTCTCACTGAAGACTTGCACATTTCTATCAGTCCTATTTCACAGTAGAAATTTCCTCAGAGGCTGAAGAACCTTCTCAAACTCGGAGCATTAATTCGAGGAGATGATACTGTGCACCTATGTGCACACATAATTAATTAGCGAGACCGTTCTCGAACGCTAAGTCTCTGACTGAAGGACCTAGAAGACTCAGACGGTGTCGCATTCTGATTCGGGGACCCATCCATCCCGGTATTCCATGTCCATCAGGAGAGGTAACATTGGAGTGGTTCTGGTCGCTGGTGAAACTTTCATCCGTGACACTTCGCACGGAAATCTCGTATCGAGATTCGAGCAAACATACATAATATGTGGAAAAATAAATATCCGTCACCGTAGTCACATACGATGGGAATTAAAGACATGTAAATTCGTTGCACAAATTTTTTTCCAATTTTTTTTTTTTTCTTTATATGGAGTTTGAAGTAGATCGAATTAGCCAAAGTGGACTGGTTATTCTGTTAAATATCAGACCATCTCGTATGAGTGATAATTAGCGATTTCCCATCGATCCCATGTGTACAGTGGGCGTTTTGAAACGGGTGTGGATGTAGGTAGGTAGGTAGACATGAGAGGTACCTACCTACCTACCTATCTATTAAACGGTGAATCAGTCCGCGGTGATTAGACCGCTTACGAAACCACCTTTGGAAGAAGAACAATACAATAAATCATCGGTGCGGTGGTAGGTACACCGAGCTTGGCACAATGGCTATGAACAGATTAGATGAAATTACCCACATACTCTATATGCTACAGGCTTGATTCTTTGTCTATAGATAATTCTCTAACCGTGTTCTCGAATGCGAAGAAGAAGAGGAAGAAGAAGAAGAAGAAGAAGAAGAAGAAGAAGAAGAAGAATAAGAAGAAGGAGAAAAAAGGGGTTCGGTATATACTAGGGTATAATTATCTCTCTACGATTGTTCCTTTTTTTTTTTTTTTTTTTTTGCATTTATCATTGTATACTCCGTGCCTCTGGAAACTTGTGCATGTCTGTGAATCTACCCATAGTTAAATATATAGCCAGCGTTTGAAAGGAGAAAACATTTTTTTTTTTTTTACAGACGTTCACGTTATCACGTGAATCGTTAACGCACCTGTACACCGATGCCTGTATACATTTATATATATATATATTATAAACCGATAGTGGACACGCGTCTAATGCCCACGGCGTATGTCACATCCGGTGATTGTCCGGAGCCAATATTCAGCTCCGTGTATGTTATGCATACTGATCATAAATATGTATGTATATATTTGTCAACGGTTATAGAATCGTTTGTGATTACCGTTACAGTTGATTTCGGGATGATTGAATTGAGCTCTAAATTTTCGAAATTCCAAATTTGAATACGATCGAATACATAGCCGATAAATTCGAAAAACTTCAAACAAGGAACACCAGAGGCTCGGAGATTCCGAGAGCTGAAGATCCGGAAGACCTAACCTCAAAAAGTTGAAATTCGCGTATCTATTCACTCAGTGTTTAATAACTCGGGCTGTATCGATCGTATCGAGACCAATGAGTGGTCAAATTGATCGTCTCGAGATCAACTTTTCGGAAAATGAGGTCTCGAAGTCGTATGAATTATTTACAACGATTTACGAAAATTCGAAATCGTCTCAAACGAATCGGTAATTTTTTTACCGTTCGTAAATTTTAAGATTCGGAACTCGAAACCGGGCAGGGGGGCCACCAGGGTCCATCTTGAGATCTGTTACGCGGTTCGATACATATAATATATAAAGGAAGAAGAGGCTCCTGCCCGGGGACAGAATTTCGACAAATTATCGGTGATCTTGTAAAAAGCGATATAATACTATGACGAAACGAGCCCCGAGCGTTACCCAGCTCAGTGGATTAAATTAAGCAAAACTTTGCTCTGCACGTGAGGATCGAACTTGCGATGGACTTTCGACACGTACTACATACGACACCTAAAAAATCGAGACAAAAATACGAAAGGGAATAAATTCTTGTTTAATAATAATAATTTTCTAAAAACAGAATTCAATTTTTATAGATTCTTAACGACATTCCCTGTCTTTTGCTATCGAAAACGATTCAGAAAATCGTTTTATATTATCGGTTTGGGTTAGGTCTTGTTTTTTGTTAATGTGTTTTATTCTATTTTTTCAATTCTTTCATTCTTTTCGCCACATAACCTTTACGCACCAAAGAATCTAAAACAAAGTATAAGAAGCGGCCTGCTTTAGGCATAACTTTTCATACCTATAATCTTAAATTATAGTTATAATACTAATAGAATATATCCTTGGGTAAAATTATGGGCGAATAACGCCTCTGGTGTCTGTAATTATAGATCGAATTTCATGCATCGATGTTATATAACCCCCCCGTGCGCGTAGCGTGGTTCATTTTTTTTATTTTTTGACTAGGATGTGAAAACAAAAAAGGGGGACAGATTTAACAGAAAGAGGTTTTTTTTATTTATTTATTTTTTTATTTTTTATTGCTTGGTAACAGCGAAATTATTTCGGGAAATCCGGAAAGTAGGAGCTTTTCTTTTTTTTTCTCAAATTCTTCTTCTTCTTCTTCTTCTTCTTTTTCTTATTCTACTCGCCTGCACTTTGGGAAGGGCGTGTTATACCACGGAGCGGAATGTTGCACAGGCCAAGAGCTATTCCTCTTCCATTCGCAGTCTAATAACACCGTCTTTACGATCACACTAAATTATATTCTGTCAAAACATAGCTACCGGACTCTCGCCGCGACCTGGACTGCGAAAATTGTTACCGAATCTTTTCCCTCGTTAGACGCACCCCGCTTAACTCGTTTCTAATCTCATCGCTGTAAACAACGAGGGACTAGTAAGTTCACAGCGGTATCTATACGTAACGCCGAAAACTTCCTCGAAACAAAAAAAAAGGAAAATAAAATAAAATAAAACACAAGAAAAGAAGAGAAGTTTGAAATTTCAAATAATTTCATAAACGGAGGATCTAGAGAGCTGAAAAAACGTAACAGGAGCTTTCATAAATTCAGGGAAGAAGAATATATAGTATATACCTCTATATATATAAAAAAAAGGAACAACCTTCTCTCAGCAAGAGATTGAGGAAGCTAGCTACAGCCCGAAGATGAGGGTTATGTTCAGGATCGCCGGAGGCCGAACCGGACTTGGGGTCGCATCGCGGTACCACGCCACGCCACGCCAAGCCATGCCATGCCATGCCATGCCAGGCCAGGCCATACCGCCTCCTCTAATGACGTATCTTTATTGCATGTAGAGAGTCACGTTACACGACACGCGTACACGTATATATATATATACATATATATATATACACGTAAGTTTTCTCCGTGTCATGCAATGCCACAGCGAGTTATCATCAGTAAACTAATTTCATTATCCGGAGGAACGGTTAACCTGGAATTTTTGTATTCTTTGTTTTCTTCTTTTCTTCTTTTCTTCTTTTTTTCTTTTTTTTTTTTATTATCATTGTCTCGGAAATTTCCGGCGTTACCGAAAAATATTCCCTAAACCGATTTGAGAATTCAACGGACTTTCGAATTATTACACGGATCGTATAGCGATCATCTCGATAATTCGTATGAAATTTTATGAAATTCCTTCAACGGTTCGTATTCATAGATTTCTTCACGATTTCTCTATCCGTTTCTCTAACGGTTTTACCAACCTTTTTCCCCCGATAATCCGAAAACTTTTTCACCCGTAAAATTTACGTCTTTTAATTAAATTAAATTTACGAAATTTATTTACGATAAAACACCTGAGAGGTTAGAGCAAAGCGAGTCGATAAGAAATTTCTTCGAAGGATCCAAAGCGCGATTCGTATTATAAAGAATGAAGAGAAAAAAACAAAATAAGAAAAGAAACAGAAAAGAATTTCATTCCACTTTCTTCCCCGTCGTTATTTATCCGATATTTCCTTTTTCGGTTACGTAACGTTACAGCCAGGATGCAACTCTTCGTTGCAGGTTATTTTTATTTTCGTTTTTTATCCCCCGTCTCTCCCCCCCCCCCCCCCCCCCCGTTTCATCTCCTCTCCTACTTCCATCTCTCTCCTTCCATCTCGGCGTCCCCCACCGTCCGTCTCTTTCCTTTTTTAATTTTCTTCATTTAAAAAAAATGTTTTTTTTTTTTTCTGTTTTTTTTTTTCCTCGCGGTCGGTATAAGAGCCGGCATCTCCTCGCCTCGGATATTTATGGGTGTTTAGGATAGCTGGGAGTGGTTCACCGCTCACATAAGACCATAGCTGGTGCTGTGGCTTGCCTGGCTGCCCACACTGTAAAATACCCATCGTTCCCTCGCAGCATTCGGTAGTAAAAGGTTTAAACAACGCACGGGATTGTGTTTATATTTTGAAAAACGATTTTATTCCAAACTTCGAGGCGTTTCTTGACCCTCGATCGATCCTTAATTAAGGGGGATTAGAAAAAATTTCCGAAGACTTTTTTACCGACCGAGAAACTAGCGCGAACTGTGTGAAAGCAATTTCGTCTTTTCTCCTTGTTGAACGAATCGAACAAATCTCGAGTACGAATCGCGGCACTGTTCACACCCCTTGCTAGTTTCGAGCAAAATTAGGTATAGGCGGGTACGTTACACGCCTCGCTCGTAATTATTGATATTTATACCCCGGACCGTAGAACGCGTGGAATTATTTATGGTAAAGAGGCCAGAACGCACTAAACTATGTTTTACTGGTGTCCTGCTCGCGACTACGAAGAGCTGACGCTGGAGTAGCGGCCAGGTCTCAGCGTCGCGTCGTAGACTGCTACCAGGCGATATTCAATGAGAGAATCTCTCCTTGGAACGGATTTCAGTAAGTAGCGAGGATCTAGCTTATGGCTGGCAAGAAAAAAGCGAAGAATAAGATTTCGAATTTGATTGATCCGACGTTAAAGGAGTCGACCCGACGTCGCGCCGTTTTGAAAATTGAAAAGTCGAAAGAACTCGAATTCCCGGACGTGAAGGAGAAGAGCTATGGCCGAAAATTATGTAAATCATTCGATAGGAAGATAAACGTCGAAAGGTGACGACGTTAATTAGTTCCTTTTTTCCCGGGGACGATCACAATCTCGATTTTACATTCGTCTCCTAACGGCGGTGTCCCGTTTTTATTTTCTTTTCTTTTCTTTTCTTTTATTTTACAACTTTTAAGTATTACTCCTCGTCATTATTTCCTCTTCTCTAAACTTATAGTTCGTCCTCGTTGAATTTTTCCTTCGAGAAATTTCACGTCGCACGCAACGCGAACGATCGCCGATTACGAATGTGCGACGTGGACATATACACACACGCGTATATATATATATATATATATATATATATATGCAGCATGTGTGAAACCGCGTGATATGCGTGATGCGTGCGTCCGAGGAGCGACATCTTCCTCGGAACTTCTAAGGGCACAAAATTAGGGATAATCGACCCTTGGGCTGCAGGTGCTTCTGATCGCCATCACTACTGATCGGTGATAACCGATCACCCGCTCTTACTCACCTCTGTCACCAATTTACTTTTACTCAGCTGCATCTGCTCGTATAATGACACCGCCACACCATGGCCATCAACGAATGCAAATTTTACTTATCTACTCTCGGAACCGTGTCGCTCGATTCTATCGATAATAATTTACGTTCTTTCCGACGAATCAATCGCATCGATATGCTTTGATTCCGGATCGGGATGACAATAGATCCTTCATAAATGATCCGGAGTTAGGATCTAAGGTGGAGGTTTAGACCACTCGGTGGTTTGGTCACGGGTGTAAGTTGATCAGAAAATTTATAGGCTATAATCTATAGATTTATTGGTCTAAACTCTGGAGAGAGAGAGAGAGAGAGAGAGAGAGAGAAAGAGAGAGGTAAGTGCGGCTCAACACCTGCTTAGAAATTTAATATTTCATGAAGTGGCATGCGGCGTTCCGTTTCGTTGGAAGAGCTGGAGCCCAGGAAGCTGGTAATGTAATTCAACCTGAATTCGAGATATATAACGATGATTACCATACATTAAATTGCTCGGGTTTGGATATCTGGTGTAAGAAGATGGGAGGAAGAGAACGAGCGGAGTAGGTATCACCACGGATTGAGCTATGGAGTCACGCGAGATAAGATACGCCGAAGATGAAGGACCGGGGAAATTAAAGAGCAGCCCATCTACGGATAGCAATGATTCGGAGGGATTTTTACAACTGATTTATCATCTGTTTCGAATAAATGAAATACGGATGAACTCGAGAGTCGGAGATCTCTAATTCTCCTCAGCCTCCACCGCCCCTTGATCTTCTTCTTCTTCTTCTTCTTCTTCTCTTTTGAGGAGCTGAAGAGTTGCGAAGTTCACGAACCGTCTGGCGCAGTCTGGAGTCCGTCTCATCGGCATGGGTCCGAATCCTGTGGGCAGGAGGCTGGGAAGGGAATCCTTTCTCGTTTTTTGACTCTTTTTAACCGCCCATACGCCGGACTGTGGCCGCACCAGGGATACCACAGCGGTTCTTTGAATATCGGCTTTCTTTCTTGGAATTCTGAACTCCTACTCGACCGGCACGGCGTACCGCGCCAGTCGGGCTCTGAAGAAAAAGAGTAAAATTTAACCTGCGGAGATGAAGACGCCCTCGGTGAGAGAGAAAGATCAGGAAAAAGGAGGACCGGAGATCGGCAACTTCGGCAAGGTGCAGCTACCTGCTCACCGATACTCGTTCACATCTCTTTCTACAACTTCTCTACGGACACTCAGTTCCAACATGCGCATAAGGTGTTCACGGATAATTGAGTCGCTCGCTTTCCGCAAAAGGGGTTTTCAGACCAGCCGCTAATCAACCCTTAGGTAGTCAAAAAATCCAAAAGATTTGGAATATCGGAGGAAAAATTCATTCTTCACTTCCAAACCACGAGAATCCCCGAGCTAGAAAACTTCTCAAGCATTTCTCTAACTCCAGCAACGTTTCTGTACCTTTTTCTGAATTTCGCGTAGTCCAATGTGCTCTAAGATGGAACGGCAACGGTTTAGCATGGTCCATGTTACAGTGGAGGGTTCTCGGCCCTGAGAATTCTTCTCTCTCCTTCATTTTTTTTCTCTTTCTAATTTGAATACTTTTTTTCTTCTATTTTTCTCTCTCTTTTTTCACGTTGTTCCATTTCACATTTTTCTCTCTTTTTATTTCTCTTACGCCGCAGACTCTTCTGGCCCTTGTCGCCGGCGTCTACGTTTCACCGCTCGCTCTTCACGTACCTCTACCTACCTACCTACCTACCAGACCCTTTAAGCATATAATTATTAGTGCCATGCCGCCTCGAGCACCACTCTGAATCCGCTATTGTTGCCTCATACCGTAGGTACCGGCTGCTATGAGCTCTCGACAAGCTCAATTATACTTGAAAGATCTTGGATTGAGCTACGAACTGTACGGTAGGTAGTACCCATTCCCGATATACATGGATGCATATATATGTGTGTGTGTGGGGGGGTCTGGGTCTGGTCCATCCGGCAATCTTCTGATTGTTTTAAACCGTTTCTTTCCCATCCCATTAGTTTCCAGAACTATTAGGAACGTTTATATCGAGTACTTGAGAAGTATGGAATCCGAGGAGCTGAAGAGGTGGACAGAGAATCGTTATCGGACCTGAAGAAGAAGAAGAAGAAGAAGAAGAAGAAGAAGTTTACGGAGTTCGATAGAGGCTCGGCTAAAGTTGGATTCGTGAATAAGAAAAGGAGTGAGAATTCATCCGGAGAGAGGAAGATTACGGTGATGATTTACTTTTTCACTGGTTTCTATTAATTTCATTGCGGAAACCGATATTTTGCCGGGTCTTTCGATAGCTCTGCCGGACGAGCGAAATTGATACCTGGCTTGTTTTATTCCTTGCAAAAACGTTCGGGAATCATAATTTACTACTGCAATTAGGACGGGCGCTATTAATGAGTAACAGGTTTTCTTGCGTATCAGAGTGAATGACCTACAGGCGTAGATAAGCTCTTTCAAAAGTAGGAATAATGGATCGAGCTTCGTGCACTTCGAACTGCAAACCGGTGACGAGATTTTGCTTTTCAAGTACGGGAGGAAAATTTTTAGATCCTTACGAGCGCCGATCGAACTTTAGCTTTTGTGTAATTTTGGGAAACGTGAATCGGGTCCGAAAGATAGACGATTCGAGGAATGTTATTTCACAGCTGAATACTCGGTTCGGTAATTGCTTTCAAAAGTTCGTCAAACATGGTCTTCGATTAAAAAAAATACCGTGAGATCTTTTTTCCCGAAATATACTCCGACGAGATTTTAGATTCGTGCAAACACAAGAGGGATTCTTATTCTCTTATTTCTATATACGCGATGACGGTGCTCGCTTTCGGACGCCAACTTCGAGCTAAAGCTTCCAAAATTCCTACGTGATAATTATTGTCAATTTATTTCTCATCGCGTGGATCGACGTGGTGCAAATGGAATCGGAAAAGGTAATGGCGAAGCGAACCCACGATCGTTTTCTATCGCAATATAGGCTGTCTCAAAAATTCCGAAAAACTGGTTCCACGTTCTTCTTTCTACTCGTCAATCGGCGAAATCACAAGCTTTTTTACGCGGATACGATTCACTCGCAGAAATGAAAATTTCCATCAATTATTATTCAAGAGTGTAGCGTTATCGGTTCGGACGAAAATATACGAATCGATGAATTAGGAATTCCTGAAAAAATAAGCTTTCAAATTTCAAAGCAATTCGGAAGGACCCTTGAACCGTAATTCACTGTTACATTCCACCCTACCTGTGGTACTTATCTCGCCACCTGGTTACTTCATGGAGTTCAATTCAACCGCCTTGTGGTCAGACAATGTTGCTACATGAATTTCGAATTGAGTACTTGCAGGTATCGCCACATCGAGAAGTAGACAATCGAGTTTTATGAACACTGCAGTGTATGTATAGATTGACGGTTTAAGTGTTTGAGGTTTGCTCGCGGTCGATTCCGCCGTTTTTTGAAAGGCAACAAAGATCCTGGGAAAGGATTCGCACATAGTGTGTTTCTAACGGGTCATCAGAGACCCTGAATGCACACTCTGCGGTCTAAAAGGCGAAATAATTCTCGAGGAATATAAACTCCAGGTATAATGATAAATGCGAACTGTCGGTAAATCGAGTACAATAAACGCTGCGGCTGTCCAACTTGAACCGGAAGTCAACCACCGTGCCGTAACATACATATGCTGAAATGAAGATGAAGAATTTCGTTCCAGTTTTGACTGGGAATTACTTAAATCATTGAAAAGTGTAAAAATCAGACGTTTATTCAATTGAAACGCGGGAAAATTACTCCAAAGAGAACAAAACTGACTCTGAGATGACCCGAGATGCGTTAAAAGTTGGTGAACACAAACTGGGACATGTTGAAGTCGGTAGAAAACGCTGAAACCGTGACTAAAACGTAGTAAACCGCACCGAAAGTTGCTGAAACGAACTGAAACGCTTGGAAATGATTTGAAAAACGTTGAAACGTACGCTGAAACGATTCGGAACGGATCTGAACGCGGTGAATGACGTCCGTGACTTTCGTTGATTTCGGATGACCATCGGTGGCTTTCCTCCCGGTCGTGAATCGTCAACGAATCGATGTCAGTGGCTGGGAGAGTCTGAGAAAGATTTTCAGCGATTCATCAAACGACTTTGCGTCACTTCCACTCCAGTCCTCGATGACTTTCGATAACTTCCGGTGAATTTCAGTGACTCCAAACGGTTTCCGACCGCTTCCAATCGGGCCGAACACCTTCCAAGACTTTCGACGACTTTGGAAGACTCTTCTTCAAGTTATCGACGCCGAATATCACTGAGATGAAAAGAGTTCCAGTGACTTCGAATTTTGAGAATCAATGACGGACATCGCTGTTCAATGAATGTCAAAAAGATGAATATATTTGTTGTATTAATTCGTATATCAATTTTTACCGTTCGAGAACTCAAAAATTTGGAACCTCAACCCGGTCGAACTTTCAGTTCATGTCCAGGTGACTCGATCAGGTTTCTATAAAACGTGGATAAAAATGAAAAAGAAAAAATCCCGCCAGTTTAATAATGGATTAAAAAAATTTTACCCCGATTTGGGAATTCCTCAGGCTCGGAATCGCCCGTATACCTATACAACGTGTGCGTACATGTTCACGTGTGTGGATATCGGTCGGACGAATTTGATCAATGGAACGTGGCGCTGTTGGTGGAATGGTAAAGGAAGAGGAGGATGAGGAGGAGGGCATATAACGGATTGGAACAGTCGAAGTGGTGTACATACACGCGGAAAATTGGATTGATGTCTCGTTGACCGGAATACAAGGCAATGAAACCACCAGCGCGCGGCGCGCTGGAAGCAATTTCATTTGCATAAAACATTTCAATTGAAAACGGATCAGGATGGACCGCAAGAGAACTACTTGCCGCTGCCCGCGCGGTCCACCATTCCGAAAACGGTATAATAATGGATTATTCGTAAAACGTAAAATCTTTATTCCGAATTCGCGGATCGAATGAAACAGCTTCAAAACTGATATGAGACATTTCGTGTGAGAAATTATGACCGTCGTCAGTTTTCCGTTGGAATATTTAAGGGGATGAAACGTATGTGGGGTGGAAAATGTGCGAAGGAGCTTGTGTTAAAAAACTGGAAAATGCGAGGTCGTTATCCGTTCGAAATTTGTCATATTTAAAAGACTAGACAAAACCAGGTACCTATAT
Organism: Tenthredo amoena; assembly: GCA_963966615.1. Classification (NCBI taxonomy): domain Eukaryota; kingdom Metazoa; phylum Arthropoda; class Insecta; order Hymenoptera; family Tenthredinidae; genus Tenthredo; species Tenthredo amoena. The sequence continues at coordinate 2,306,729 of OZ016498.1, read as the reverse complement.
TTCAAGATTAAACTCAATGCGAAACCCTGAAAGGTTCTGCAACCCCCCGTAGAGTTCTCTTCAATTCATTTTCTCTCGCCCCCGACAGACTCTGCTCTATTTCTCAACTATAAAGGGAGCCTTGGGGACGCACGGGGAGAACGAAATTTCGCAATCGAAAAATGCCTTTTCGTTGAGGACAGAGAAAAACTGATCCAAATTGGGTATTCCCCGAATTTGTCAACCGGAAGAAAAGACAAAGTCGGAAATTTCGATTTTTCAAATTAATCTATTTTTATTTTTCTACAGGATTTACAAGATTTTGCATCCAAACGACAGGCGAAAAGAATTTTCGCATCTAGTTTAATGCGAACGTCCGAAAAAAATTCGAATTTCGATTTTTTTACCGAGAAACTATATTTTCTCCTTTTTTCGTAGAAGAGCTCGTTTTTTCCAATTTCGAAACGGTAGTTTCAACCACAATTCCCAATCGTAAAATATTTCCTATCCACTTTTAAAATTCGCAAATTCGAAATCGCGATGTACGATCCCCAAAAACGGGCGGATCAAAAATTCGCCAAATCTCGTTGAATTCAAACGTTTCCTTCTAAAATAAAAAATTCCGCTGTATCCATTTTTCCAAGGTGTTGAAAAGTGCCCCGAAAAAAAAAAAAAAAAAAAACCCACGTCCATTTTTTTGATAATTTTCGTTCGATTTTCAAGCTCTTCGCAGAGATGTGAATAACAGCTGTGGGTTTCCTATATGCAGCATATGAAGTACACGCACACACACACACACACGCACTTACTATATGCATATGTACATACATATGTTATACATACTAGGCTGGCTTCCACGGGGGCCACATTTCTCTGGCAAAAAAAAAAAAGAAAAAAAAAAAAAGAAAAAAAAAAACCTATAGCTGCCATGTTATACGCACGTGGTGTTGGCCGCCTGCCCTCTCGTGTATGTGTAGATTACGTAGGATATAGAGAAACGATGACGCATATATATGAGATGCATGAGATCTCTGGGCACAATTATCCCTCTGAGTCAAGCCGAGCCTCTGCTATACACGTCGGGTACGTTAAACGGACTTCTTTGAGTACGCGAGGTTCAATTTTATAAGGGATGATTTTTTTTTTTTTTTTTTTTTTTTCGGAACGAGGTAATCGTCGCATATCTTTGCATATATATATATATATATATATATACTTTGCATATGTTGGAAAAAATTGCTATTTGGTAAAAATCTGACGTTGGTCTTTCTCCTGTCATATATACGAATAGCTAGATACGTAGTCCAGAGTAGATTCGGACCTCCGGAGGTGGCTCTGACATGAGAGTAGTGCATCATGCCCGTATTCCTGGTGGGACTCACAGACGGGATTGTAACTCGAAACTAAAACTGGTGTCGTACACATATGCCTTTTGTTACAGCAGCGACGTCGCGGAACCCCGGGCCAGCAGGGGCAGCCAGTTAAACATATATATATATATATATATATATATACGTATATATGTAAAAAAAGAACCTTCGTTCATAGAAAAAGCAAAAAATAAAAAAAAAGACGAGAAAAGAAGAGAGCGAAAAAATAAAACGAGATAAAAAATTATTTAAAACAAAAAAAAAAAAAAAGTAGACGTAGGGTTTGACGAGGGAAATTTTTTTTTTTTTTTTGTTCTGGGCAGATTCGTCAGCAGGGAAATGAACCCTGTATATAGTATATATGGTATGGAGAAAAAAAAATTTTTTTTTTCAATCACTGGGAATGAAAACCGTCCTTCGTATACGGATATAAGAAGGGTTCATAAAACAGGGGCCCTGGAATAGAGAACGTACCCTGCAGCCAGCAACCCTTCGATAAAGGCCAGACCAAGAGCACCTACATATATACCTAGATGGGACAAAAAAATTGAGTGTTTTTAATCGGCTCCTATGTTCCTCGTGCAGTTGTTACGATGATATTCAAATTTCTATGTCGAACCGGTATGTATTTCGTATACATATATATATATATATGTATATGTATATACATACGTGCGTGTGCATTAGTTCGACCCTGTACATGCATATGTACATACGACTACAATGAACACGCACGAGGTCTTTTTATTAGTTTTTTATTCCTCTCCGCGTGGACAGTTCTTCTTTTTTTCCACATATCAACCCCATTCGCTCCCTTCTTTTCATCGCTCGTTCTACTCCAGAGCCGATTCATTTCCCTCGTTCATCTAGATCCCGGACTATATCTCAGATCTACGAAAAATTGATAAATAAAAAAAGAAGAAGAAGAAGAAGAAGAAGAAGAAAAAGCAGTTTTTTACCGAATCCAAAGATTCGTATAAAATTTTTATCCTCCCTCCTCATTTTCTTTCTCTATATAAAAATTTATCCATTTTTGAAGAATATTAATGACGGGACGCGGATTTAGCCTGCAGGTGGTAAATCTGCATTTAACATCCTTACGCCGGTACGAGGTTAGTACATGTTCACGGTTTGAGGAATACACGTTAACTCTCTAATAATCCATCATTTATATTAATTGTGCCCTGCGGTATGCTCCCCCGTTAAACCCCCTAGCTATTCCGCTACATAAATGATATCGTTGTTGTATTTCACTACTATGTGCAATGCTGCGGGGAACTCTGCTCTAGATGTTCTATATAGGTATGTAGATACGCCACGCTGTGCTAGGTTGGTACTACTGCTGCCGTTGCTCCGCAGGCTATTCATAAATTCTAATTAAGTTTGTAGAATTTAGCTAGTCGTCGTACAGAACAACCGCGGTCTTGTTAGACGAGCCACGAGCGATTTGACGAAATTGTTCCATCGAGGGAAAAGAATATCTGACATTTAGACCGAGAAAAAAAGCGAAGGAATCGGAGAGAAAAAAGAAGGTTATAAAAAAAAAAAAAACGATTTTTCTAACGCAATGGATAATTTCTAGACATGGATTCGACATCGTGATTCGATGAGAAGCGAGATCGAAGAAAAGTGAAGAAAGTAGATCGAAAATTTGTATACTTTGATTATTTTTCGCTGGGGATTTTCAATTTCTTCAGGTTTAAAGCCTGAGAGATGAATTTCGTGGCGGATAGCCAAGTGCATATACTAGTATGGCGACGTATCTAAGTTTAGATATATTACTTATACTAGGTACGATGCACACTCTGAATTGCCAAGATTTGTTTTCTCACGTTGAGAAAAAATTTGAGAAATGAGAGAAAATAAAGGGAAACGAGAGACGGAATTTGGCCGTAAATCGGATGCGAAACTGTTTTACCGGCTCTACAAAACTCCGAATGACCGCGGCGCGCCGCTTGGCGGCGAACCGCTCTCGCAATCGAAGTAACCCGGAACGGTCACAGCCTCGGAATAAGCGAAACGGTTGCGTTTCCGAATCTGAACGGTTCGATTTCGATTTTGCAAAACAGTATCGCTCCTGAAACGACCACTGCTTCGTTTGGTGGAGGAAACCAGCCGGTGGTAACCGAAAAATTCTAGTCGAGTTGTTTAATTGGAAAAATTTGGACTTTGGATAACGGGTCGTCGTAGGGCCCGGAAGAATTTTCCTTCGCTGCTCGTGAAGGGAAAATTTCGGCTACGAGCTGAGATACGAAGATGAAATTTAGCGGGTTCGATGCGGTTCAGAATTCTCCGAGAAGCAAAGAACCTTCATTGACTAGCAGTGCTGGACTTCGGTGACATCGACTAGACTGCTTGGTCACTAGACGATAATTTGAGTTTATGTAGAAACGTTTTGGATTGAGGCAACGTCGAGTATTTTTTCATCATGGAAAAGAAAAAAGAGTAGAGTAAAAAAAAAAAAAACCAGGGATATTCAAAAGGCAAGGCAAGACACGTAACAACTTTGTGTAGAGGTATAAAAAGGCCTGTCGTGCACCCTCGTTACTCGCGAGTCGTTCCGTTCCTCGAGGCACTACGAATTGCCTAATATAATAAACTTGTCCCAATCTCTTGGCCAGAGCTCGGACGGTGCAGTGCACCGTGCATCGTCAGGGCAAACGCGGTAGTTTGAGAGGAGAAGCGAGCTAAACCGTATCTTTTGAAGAGCTGCAAGCGTGTGTGCACGTCCGGTCGAAAGTGTGCAGCAGGGGACGAGTCAATTTATTGGAATGTCCGAGAGCTGCGGGATGGGACGAGGCCCGGGGCCCAGGGCCAGATCCAAACCCAGAACCCAGAGCCCAGAAATTTCTTCTTCTTCTTGCCTTTGGCCACCACCACCACCATCACCACCACCACCACCAGTATAACATCAGTGCCAGAGTTCGGTAACCCGATTATTGTATAGCTGGTATTTCGTCGAGCTGTTTTTGTAACCGCCCGCTGAGGACGGGTCTGAGTGTCGTTTTCGACGACTGTTGCTTTAAGACTCGTTGGACTTTAGCCTCAGTCCACTAGAACGTTTGACCTTTTCCTTATCATCAATTGACGAACGCCTCGAGCCCCGGGTGTAGTTTTTTTTTTTCCACTAATTTCATTTCCCAGAGTTAGAGATATTCTAAGGATCTGAAAAAACGGCGCAGCTCCTTTACCCTCGTGAAAATATGCGCTTTTCCCACGGAATTAGAGTTCTTGTAAAAGGAATTCGCCGTTTTACTCGTGGTATCTTATCTCGCAGTACCTATACGATTTACAACTTCGATCTTGGTATCCTCGCCCGACGTTTCATACTGCAAGAAAGTAATAAACAGTAATTTGTAATCCGACAGCTTGATAATCTCCCATAGAGTTCCAGAGCTACGGTTAGGGCTTTATTTATTCAGGAAACTATTAACGACGCACCGCAACGTTCTTGCTCATCCCAATCCCTGAGACCGAACCTAAGAAACGGCCACCTATCGAGCTACAGCAATTCTCAAATAGTTTCGATCCACGGATTCAAAAGATTTCGTCTCCTTTGTTTTTGTTTTTTTTTCGAGGGATAAAATTTTCGTTTCATTTTCCTTAGAATTGAGAAACGCTGAGGATTGCTGCAGCAGCAGCACCAACAGCAGCAACAGCGAATGAGTGAGGCAAAGCAAGCCAACCAAGCCTGGAAAAGACGTGGTTGAGCTAGGAGAGACCTGCACGGAGAGGACCAGAGCTGAGAGTCTCTCTACGTCAAGTTGTTTACTACGAACGAGCCGAGGCGTGTCGTTGAACCTCAGCAGGACCGAGCGCCGCGCCTACGTACGTTCTTCACTATATGTATACGCACGCAGCTGCGTTATGCGTACCTACGCGTCCTATCGTACTTCTACATTGAATTATACACACACACATATATATATATATATATATATATATATGCATACGGACTCGTAGGGCGTCGTGGCAGCCTTCTCTGTCGAAAGAAACTTATCAAGAAAAAATAAGAAAAGTAAAAAGATTAAGTAAAAAATGAATAAAAGTGACGGAATTATTTTCAAGGACGTTTCATTTAGTACACATATGTAACGTTAGCTGTGAGCCACGTCAACCTCGCGTATGAATATGTATTTTTCTTCGCTAAAAATATAGCACTCCGTTAAGAGAAGCGAAGAATATTGTATATGAGCATGAGATACGCTCGTAGTATCTGCGTCAACTGTTAATATACCGTGCTCAAAGCCCTCTGACAAAGTATCGTAGGTCTATCACGTCCGCGTTTGAGGTTCCGATCCGGCTTGTCGAGTACCGTGATAGTTACCGAGTCGCGCGAGAGTCCTAGTCTACGTTTGGGCGGCTATTTTATTCCGCGAGAGAGCCTAGCGCCAAGCTCTCGCCTAGCGGCAAGCGCGGAAGTACTTCGTCGACGGACGAGCCGAGGGATAGACTAGGCTACGACAATTCTATGAGAACGGTAGTGTAATATGGTACGATAGAAACTCTCGGGAGTTATAAAACTGACACGATATGTGTCGTGATGGCGAAAAGAATGACCGTATTAAATGTTTCGTACAGTTTTTGGAGACGGTTGATCAACGATTACAGATTCGTGTCTCTTCTATCGAATAGTGATAGATTTTTTTTCTATTTTGTTTCTTCCGACTGTTGTGAATAAAAGAAAGAAAGAAAGAAAGAAAGAAAGAAAGAAAAAAAAAAAGAAAAAAACGTACTGTACTGTTTACTGTGAGTTCTGCGATGCATCACTGTCCGCAGTTTCTCGTCGCATCATTGCCGAGGATATGACTCGGTCTGACTTCTGGTGACTGAACTTTGCGCGCGGTGTTTTCAACGCGAGAAGAGCGAAGAGACTGCGGCGCAGATGACGTGTCGTTGACCCATACAAGATGGTCTCTATACTCTCAACCCGACTACATGGTGTCAGACTCCAACGTACTCCTATTCACTCGGGAATCGGGATTCAGTCAGATATACACAAACAAACAAATAAACACACACACACACACACACATGTGTATATGGCATTCTTTATTTCATATAAATATATATTTTTCTTCTGTTTCTTTTTTTTTTTTTTTTTCTTTTTCTCACATTAACAAATCGTAATTTATAACATAAATATACATATACAATATATTATTATACAGTCGCGTTCGAGATGGGAAAAAATTTGTCGTCCGGTCATTAATTTCTCACAAAATGAGTAAACATCGAAAAAAAATCTAAATTATAAGATCGTATCTCTTTCCAATTGACACCGAAGGGCCCATGAATTTAATAACTAATTCATTATTTTTTAACTAGCTACGTAACATATATACACAAATAACAAGTAAATAATAAAAATTAACATACTACGATACATATATATATATATATATATATAAATATATTTACAGGTACTATTACATGATAAACACTGATGCAGTTACTGGCCTAAGATCATTTATTTCGATTAAGATGCATCCCAGAATCACTGCACCGCGATCCTGGGTGCTTATGGATTTTAACAACGAGTAATGATCTCGATTTCGCGTAATAAACTTCTGCCCAAAGTCGATATACACCATATTATACAATATATACGTATAATCATAATCCAGGATTGAATTTTTTTGCTTAACATGGCGATTATGTTTAGTTAACTCGTTCATGATCGATCCGATCGATAATAATTAACGATAAACGTAATTATGATTAACAATTTGTCAAGGAAAAAAAAAAAAGACAAGAAAAGAAAACCAAACAAAAAAAAAAGTAGGGAGGAAAGGTGTGCACTGACTGTATAGTGATCCCTTCTCCCTTTTAGTAACTTGCTAGTACTTACGACTTGATTGTAGCCGCAACTGATGCTCAATTACTATCCACGTTTTAAGCGTCGGTCTTATTACACATCATTATTTTTATGGCGCGTAAAAACATGATATTACAAAGCAAATATCATACTGTAAATTGGCCGAGACCACGGGTCAAGTAAGTATCTACTATCTCCTATATACTATCTTAACTGCAACCGCGGTTTTCAACCGGCTATCTAACGCCTGCACTTTGTACTCGCAAACGTACATGTTTCGTCTTTTATTGACCAATCATTTCCATAGCTGTTTTATTTTTTTATTTTTTTTTTTTTTCTTTCAAAATTATTTTTCAACTTCGAGAAACTCGCTCAACAAACTTCTCGTTAACGATCTTAATGGTTAAAAATATATTACTATCTAAACTCCGTAGCAGACCTAGGTATATATTCTTACGCGTGGAGAACTGCTAGCCGCGCTTCCTGTTGCTGTTGCTGTTGCTGTTGCTGTTTGTGCAGCAGATATATATATATATATATATATATATATATATATATGTGTGTATATCCATTGAGCTGTGATTTATGCTTGTTTTAATGAAAAAATCGTCGCCGCGGCGCATTGTCCTTTCACTTCTTATATAGCTGAGCGAAGGGCACGCGCGAGTCGCAAGCTTTGCAGAGGTTCGCTAGCGGGTGAGTGAGAATGAGAAAAATGAAGAAAAAGAAGAATAGAAGGAGAAAAAGGAAAGAGAGAAAAGAAGAGTTGAAAGAGGCGAAGGAAATAAGGAAAGAAAAATAAAGAAAGAAAGAAAGAAAGAAAGAAAGAAGACAGAAAAGAAAAAAAAAAACTTAAGAATGAACGAAACGACGACTATAGGTATAAAGGGACTGGAGAGAAAAGAAAGGAAAGAAATGAGAGAAAATAAAAGAAACTAAATGAAAAGAAATGAAAAGCGGAAGACTCGGAATCAGGCCGCGAGGCATTATTTCACTCGGACGATGACACCGCAAGACTTCCAGCCGTCGACTTCTTTGCGAGAATTACGCGATGCTGCTGACACGAGGGTGAAGGCGGTCTCAAGGGCGGTCGCTGAAACCCTTCAGGTTTTCTTAGCACCAGCCACTCGCGATCGTCGAGTAACTAGATGCAGCTAATCTCGAGAACGATATACCCTTCTGATTAAGCTAGACTCAGTTTTCTTTTCTTTTTTTTTTTTTTTTTTTTTTTCGTGGGAAACTAGGTGCCGAGTACAAAATTTGATCAAGTTTACTCGTTACAGTACATAGAGCAGTGTGGCTAGTCGATGAAACCGAAATCCGGTACTGCTAGTCACTGAATATGCGGTGAACAAGGTTCTTTGCTTCTCGGAGACTTCGGAACCGTCTCAAACCAGCTAAATTTCGTCTTCGTATCTCAGCTCGTAGCCGAAATTTTCCCTTCACGAGCAGCGAAGGAAAATTCTTTCGGGCCCTACGACCCGTTATCCAAAGTCCAAATTTTTCCAATTAAACAACTCGACTAGAATTTTTCGGTTACCACCGGCTGGTTTTCTCCAGCAAACGAAGCAGTGGTCGTTTCAGGAGCGATACTGTTTTGCAAAATCGAAATCGAACCGTTCAGATTTGGAAACGCAACCGTTTCGCTTATTCCGAGGCTGTGACCGTTCCGGGTTACTTCGATTGCGAGAGCGGTTCGCCGCCAAGCGGCGCGCCGCGGTCATTCGGAGTTTTGTAGAGCCGGTAAAACAGTTTCGCATCCGATTTACGGCCAAATTCCATCTACCGTTTCCCTTTATTTTCTCTCATTTCTTCAATTTTTCTTAACGGAAGAAACAAGCCTCAAAAATTCGAAGTGCCAGTGCATCGTAGAGTAATTAGATTCCCCGTGAAAATCTGAGACTAAATTTCCTCAGCCAAAAATTCGAGCGCCCGAAACTCTCCGAGCTACGGACGATCTTAGTTAACCAATCGCGGAGCGCATAGATCAACATAGACAGAGCACTGCGCAACTCGCGCACCTAGTCAGCCCTGTCTGAGTCACTTACGAGTCTCATGATTGGTCAGGCAAGATCTTTCGTAGCTCGGAAACTATCAGTCCTAAGAATTTTTGGTAAAGGAAATTTAGTCTCAGAATTCGCCAAGGAATATCCCCTGAAAATCTGAAACTGAATCACGCCGTATACATATGTAGCTACTTATTCTGGCTCAGGGTACGATCGTAGGACAGGAATAATTAGCTCGTTCAAATCGCGATATGACTAGGCATTCGATTGTCGTAGGTATATAGATATACAAGTTTACTTAACAGACCAGTAAACTTTCCGCGGTGGAAAGGAAGCAGTCTAGTCTAGTCTAGTCTAGTCTAGTCTAGTCAAGTCAAGTCTAGCCTAGTCCTAGTATCAGGAATAAAGAGCATGGACCTAGCAGCCTTGGTGGCCAGTACTACCACGGCACAAAAGGTATAACTGGCCGACCACGCATGTCCATAGTCACGTTTACTCGTAACTATCTATACTTCTTGTCGAGAGGTGCAGCGCGCGGTACGGGAACTGTCGTAACACGCTGATTTATAGGGTCTAATTGCAATTCATCATTCTCCCTCGCCCCGTTGTTTAACCGTACAGAGATATACACTGCACACGCCTGTGTATTTATGCACGTATGTGCGCGTACGGGAGTGTGTGTTACAAGTAGTAGAATTTCAACAATAAAACTGGTCTCTGTATCGTGTATAGAGAAAGAGAAGAAAAAAAGAAAAAACGAAAAAAAAAAAATAATTTAAAGAAACTAAAAAACAAAAAAAACTATAAAAAATCGTTGTAACGACAATGACGAGAATAATGGCAACGATAACAAGAACCGTACAAGAACAGAATAACCAGACCATTCAGAGATAACAAAGCGTGTAAACAAAGAGGTTGTGTCTCGATCTTCGAGAACGATAGACATGTCCGATTCCGCACCGAGTCGCGACATACTGCGCAAACAGTTTAGTCAGAGGGAAAATTAGAGAGAGAAATGGCTCATAGTTTATCCAGCTAGTTATTTTCCTTCGCGTTAAGGGGCAGAGGGAACCGCACAATTCTCTTCCCACCTCATCTACCAAGAATTTCAATCAGCAATAACCACTTCTTTACATCTTCTTCTTCTTCTTCTTCTTCTTCTTCTTCTTATTCTTATTATTCTTGTTCCTTATTCTTATTCTTCGTTTTAACCCCACCCGCCCTTTTAACGTTAGTCAATCAGCGTCTCGTTTTACAACCACCTCGGGTTGTCTCGATCCTCGTTACAAATTACCTTCTTATTTCTTTCAAGGTTTTTGGTATCGATGAACGAAAACAGATTCTCGTCGATCTTTCAGTGGCTTTTTTCTCTTTTCAGATTATTATAGTATATGACAGCCGATTGACTTTGGTCTAAGATAAATGGCTTTCTGATCGTTTGGTGGAAAAATCGTACCGTGGAAATAGTTTTGAACGCGCGTTTGAAAAAAAAAAAACAAAAAAATTGTACGAAATAATGTAGAAAAGGGGGAGAAAATGAGAAACGAATGAGTCGATGAACCTTTTCCGCCTTCAGCAATCGGCAACGATCCGATCGGCTCGTGCTGTTACCTACTCGAACAACACCTGTACCTACATCCTCGTCCGCGCCTTCGCCTTGCCTTCGCACCACCGTAAAAACGATACAAGATAGAATCACCGAGACAACGACGACGACGCCAGACTGTTACTAAAAGGAAATTAAACGACGCCGATTCTTACCCTCGAATAACCGATCGGAATCGAGGAGCTCGTCTTCGGTACATCGGGGAATTAAGAGAGTGTGAAAAAACGTGAGAAAATACGATTTTATAATTTTTATACACTTTTTTCTCTCTCCGTGCGGTTAGATCGGAAATCAGTAAATAAATTGGAAAAAAACTGGATCGAAAAACGCTGAAAAATGTGAGAATTTTTCTCTTCCGTTTCTTTCTTCTTCGCAAGACCGAGACGAGATAAGCCAGATATCTATAAGGTGAAAACGGGGGTTGGAGATGAGCTACGACTATTTTTTTCAACAGCCATGTGCCCGCCACTCGCACACTCGAGGAGCTTCAGGAGCTCGGACATTTATAAACGTTATTAGAAGTTAAGCGGTGAGAAAAGGGCGGATACGACAGGTGGTGGGTACTCCAGGTGAAAATCTCTCGAGGAATTCGACCACCGATGTAATATCTGATATCAGACAACGTACAGTGCGGAGAGACCTAAGTAACGAGATCGGAATTCAGTTTTGTTGTCTTTTCGTAAAATCCGCGACTCCCTTTATTTCACCCTCTTTGATTTCTAGGTGAAAAAAAAATCGCCCGGTGAACGGTGAAGGGTGAAACCCGGGAATAACGGTCTCGGGTAGCTATACAGGGCATATAATGCAGTAAATCAATTTTTTTAATTTCACAACTTCCGCCGTAGATCAAAAGGCAATCCTTTTTCGGTGCCTGCCGGCATTCGGCGTTCATTCTTCGATTCTTTAATTCTTTCGTCTTGTTCTATCGCTCGTAGTAGGTTCGCTCCTTTCCTTTCGTGGAAAGAGAGCTTGGGAACTGATATATCGAAAGCAATTAGTTTCAGGGCTTTTCTGGGATTGGATTCCAACTGGCTTTCTAGCTACCTACCTACCTACCTACCTACCTACCTTCTATGTATCTACCTACCTGCTTGTCTGCCCGCTTCGTATATAGCTATGGGATACAAATGATTTCGAAGATGCTGTGCCCACCAGCGCCCAGCTGATGCTGTTATACAGAACCGTAACTAATCACTGCACCACGGTCCACGTATGTCGAGATATAAATTATACAGATTTTTATCCCCCTCGGTATTTTCGGTTTTATTATTCCCGATATAAAAGGAAACAAGAGTGGTAAATTTCGGAGATTCCTTTCCGCTTTTCGTCGCGTCTTACAGCGATGAAAAAAATTCATCTTGGTGATTCGGACGTTAACGAAAATCCGAAATTTGTGAAATGACGGGCTTGAAAAATCGCCAGATCTCGTAACGTTCCCTTTTTTTTTGCATTTCGTTTCCTCGCCCTTTTCATTCTGTCAGTTTACGACGTAAATGATAATCGATAACCTGTTCGAAGGCAGAAGAGAGAAAGAAAAAGGATATAGACGGATCTTGACAAAAGGCGTAATGATAAAGCGTATTTCGCGCAGTTAGAAACGCGTTATATCCTCGAATAGCAGCGGTGAATAACTGCAGCAGCTATACGACGTGATATGTAATTACGGAAGATACGTGCTGCAGCGGCGGTCGTGGACCCTTCGAGATAGCCACAAGAAGTCTTGCTCGAAGGACCGGTGGGACTTGTGGGCCTTGACCTTGGCCGCGCCCTGTTGCCACGTGTCATGCTCAACGGCCACGTGATGCCAGCACATGATTTTAGAAGAAATTTCTTCAAGATTTTGGATAGACTCCTCGATGATTTGCCAAAAAATGAGGGATGTTGATCCGTGAGAAGAAAACAGGTTCGAATCGAGTGCAATGTGTTGAAACAAGGGATACGATGAGGTAGAACATGTTCGAAAGAGTGGGAGATCGATGGAGTGGATTGAAAGGTGTTGGAATCGGTTGAAAAACGCTGGGATAGGCGGTACGTTGAGATAAAACGGTTGAAAATGTTCTGAAATCGATTGAAACATGTTGCGATTTGTTGAAAAAGTGGGAATCTGGTGCTGGAATGAATTGAAACGTGCCGAGGTTGATTGGAAGATACTGAAACGTGCGTTGAAACGAGACGAATGGAACCGAAATAGTCTTAAATCAGTTGAAACATGTTGAAATTAATTGAGAAACGCTGAAACGGATGCAAAACGTGAACTGCAACGTGTTTAAATCGGTTCGGAAATTCTTGAACATGCGGTAAATAAGCTTAAACATGTTTAAGTCAGTGGGAAAAATTCGAAACTAGAATTAGAATGAAGTGAAACCGACTAAAATGTTCGGATATCGGTTGAAACATGTTACAGTCGGTTGTAAAAATGGTAAAACAGGTGCTGGAACGAGCTGCGACATGTTGAGAAGAATAGAACATTACTGAGACAGGCGTTAGAATGAGATAGGACAAACCAAAGTGAATTGAAATCAGCTGAAACGAGTTGAAATCATCTGAGAAACGTTGAAACGGGCGTGAAAATGAACGGCAACATGTTCAAATCGGTTTAAAGATTCTCGAACAAGTTCTAAAATAAGCTGAAACATGTTGAAGTCAGTTGAAAAAGCTGAAACCGTGACTAAAACGAAGTAAACCGCACCGAGAGTTGCTGAAACGAATTGAAACGCTTGAAAATGATTTGAAAAACGTTGAAACGTGCGCTGAAACGATTCGGAACGGATCTGAACGCGGTGAATGACGTCCGTGACTTCCGTTGATTCCGGGTGACTATCGGTGGCTTTCCTCCCGGTCGTGAATCGTCAACGAATCGATGTCAGTGGCTTGGAGAGTCTGAGAAAGATTTTCAGCTGCTCATCGAACGACTTTGCGTCACTTCCACTCCAGTCCTCGATGACTTTTTATAACTTCCGGTGAATTTCAGTGACTCCAAACGGTTTCCGACCGCTTCCAATCGCGCCGAACACCTTCGAAGACTTTCGACGACTTTGGAAGACTCTTCTTCAAGTTATCGACGCCGAATATCACTGAGATGAAAAGAGTTCCAGTGACTTCGAATTTTGAGAATGAATGACGGACATCGCTGTTCAATGAATGTCAAAAACATGAATATATATGTTGTATCAATTTGTTCATCAATTTTTACATATCTTCGTCCTCTTCCGATGCAGATATTCTCAGTCGAATCCACGCATCGTATTCGTAACCTGTGCGTTATTCATTGCAAGTAATACGCAGCTTGAGGGCAAGTTATCTGTTATACTCGGATACATATAGTATATATATATATATATATATGTAACTACATATGTAATAGAATGACTAATCGCACTCGTTTCCTGCTCGTATTTCATTCCGTTCGGGGTTAATCATTCCTGCAAGCCTCAGGCTCTAACAACTCTACGTACAAACAACGCTATATGTAACAGTTACGGTCTTAATAATCACGCTGAAATTTCCGCTATAATCTATAACAAGAAAATCGTATAAATATTTATCACATTTCAGACGCGATACAATCGAAAAAAAAAAAAAGAAAAAAAAAGAAAAGAAATTCATCGAAACGTCTTTTAATTATTCGCGGATCGTTCCGATTCTCAAAAAAACGTCGATTCATGAAATAACATCGTCAATTCATCGTCAAAACTGATCCAAGAATATGTTTTTGTTTTTTCTTTCTCCAGGAAAAGATGAGAAGAATACAAAATTTCGAGTTTGTTCGGTGATTTGAATTTTTTTTTTTCACTCCTATGGTCTTTTTTTTCTTCTTCTTCGTCTTATTCTTCCTCTTCTTCCTCATCATCATCTTCTTCTTCTTCTTCTTCTTCTTCTTCTTCTTCTTCTTCTTCTTCTTCTTCTTCAAACATGCGAAAACACTCGGGAGATTCTGACCCTTTGGCCTCATCTGACAGTTATTTAAAAATAGCGTTGCACTTACTGATCTCGTCGCCGAAAGAGGCAGCAACCGCATCAGAAGCACCAAAGTGGATGGCGAAGAGACAGGAGCAAGACGAAGCGGGAACTGTGAGTGCTAAAATAATATTATTAAACCGTACATCCTACGGATCGATTTATCCACACTTACTGCTTTTGCTTTTGCTTTTGCTTTTACTACTTTTGTTGCTTTTGCTGCTCCGTCTATTCCCTGGACCAGAGTATCTCCTCTTCTTCAGATGCTTTCGAAACCTCGACCGAACTCGTTCTCTTTCTCTCTTTTTCCACCTCTCATCTCCTTCTTTTTTCTCTCCCGCTTATCTTTATACTGAGACAACATTTCAACTCAAATATAATTACTTACGATTTGCATATTACTCGTATTTCTCTGCACCGCGCATATTCGCGACGTTCTTATTACCTATACCAGTGATTAACGATAATCACTGTACCGAACCTGAGATCTATCCGACGTTCCAGATGATAACATTTCATGTATCTCTTCAGAGCTTATCGTTAATGAACATCGATGATAACATTCGTGTTAGATAATTGGATTTTGAAAATATTGTAGCTGCTTTCTAATATAGCGCTTTACGGAAACCTGCTTCCATCTAATTCGATCGACGACTTTACGAATGTCGTGAATAATCGATAGGATTTAGAAACTTTATTTATTTCCAAAAAGCTGATCTCGAGACGATTAATTTGACTACTCGTTGGTTTCGATACGATCGATACAGCCCGAGTTATTGAACACTGAACGAATAGATACGCGAATTTCAAGTATTGGAGGTTAGGCTTTCGGAATTTTGTTTTGTTTTTTTTCTCGTCGTTTCGAAAACGAGAACAAAATTCATTCGGCCTTATTATTCTCTCCTCTTATCCTTCTTCTTTTTTCTTTCTTTCTCGTTTCATTTCATTTATTTTTCTTCTCTTATATTTGTTCAGATCCGATCATGTGTCGACATTAATTGGCGCATGAATTCCTCGCATATCTCTGCATGTCAGGATCCCTATCTTCCGTACAGTAACACTTCGTAAAAACTTGAACATACACCCGTACAAACCTGCACAGAAATATACATATACACACACAGCTATACGTGTACAGAATATTTGGCGTAAACCGTGCCACGCAGTATCCGTACGAAATATATCCTAACCTAAAAAATCTCGTTAAATAATTAAGGAGCCTCTTCAACCCCCTTGATCCGACGCTGTTGAGTCCCACTCTACACTACATCATATCCAATTAACTAGAATTCTTCTCTTTTCCTTTTTCACGTAAACAAGGCCAAACCCTAACCCGATTCAGGGTTAATGGCCGAAGAGGAACACGAGAGCGCGGAGGAATCAGAAGAATGAAAAATATATATAATTCCAAATGGTTTATCCATCGATCTCTCCAAGATGGAAGTTTCTCCTTTCTTTTTTTTCTTTTTTTTTCTCTCTCAGAATGAGGCAAAACGACTTTTCCCTAACTCAGAACAATTTTATCGTATTTTTGTTCGCTTATATAAAATATTATGTTAATGACGCGTACGGAATTCAACTCGAGTTGGTACTATATCTTAATTATCGCGCATTCCGCAAGGCGGTTATAGAGCGGAGGGGTTAGTCAATTAATCCTATGAGACGGCGACTAATCATCTTGAAGGCAGGCCTCGTTTCACGTTACAATTGCAACTGGCCACGTTCCAAAGCCTGCAAGCTGCACGGCGGTATGATTACGACAACTAAATAACGAAAGACGGCAAAATTCTCGCATTCTATTCTTTTTCCCGCCATTTTTTACCGCGCAATAAATCCGCTACCAAACGAAGAAAAAAAAATTCATCAATTACCGATCGTCATAACCTAAAAACGTATCAATTACCGGGAGGAAACAGTTCTCGGCGAGTCTGACGTCTGAGTATAAACATAACAGTGGGATAATAAAAGTGCATTAGTTAGTTAGTCGAGTCTCTCTGCGATTGAAACAGAAAAATAATCAAACTGAATCTCCCCGTTTGTTAATGGGTTTAATTCGGCGACTACGAACCGGCCGAGTTCTCACTTGTCGGTAAAGAAATTTCGGAAAGAGTGTCGAGCTAGGCGATGGTTAACCTGCCATAAACCATTTAGAAACTCTTCTATAAATATACGCAATTAGGGGATGAGCCAGACGCTGTCAGGGTGAAATAAACCCTCTAACTCCACGGCCTTCTTCTCGTACCATCCGTGTCACAAAATCTCATCTCCTGTTTCTCATTCTCAGAGCTTATTATCTTGGGTGAAATGTTTAGTCTGAGAAGCTGATTAACAAACCTGGTGCTGGCCTGGTGTGGGGAGGGAGAGTACGGCCGTCTCTTTGAACACGTGTTTTCGATGTGTTCTACCCTTTTTTTTCCTTCCATTTTTACATGTATCGCAAAAAACGATGGGAAAAAAAATTGGAATCGAAATAGAAAAGCAATGGGAAAAAAAAAAAGGGAAGAAGTTAAATAAAATCGACTGATATTTGTAGAAGGCTTGGTAGCAGCACAGAGACGGCCAGGAGCTTTCAGTAATAGGGGAGATTAACTGAGGAGAATAAAGAAGGCGAAGCTTACGCCGTTGCGGGGGTGGGCTATGGGGTTGTCTATAGAGGAGCCGAATATCGTCGGCTAGGCACGGAGCCTGGGCTGATGGTACTTCAGAAATGAAAGAATGCAGAGCCAAAGAACCCGGGAGCACACTCGAGGCCAGAGGAGGACCAACCAACCACCCGACAATCGAGGGTCGGGTATTACGAGTCACATCCTACTTTACTACGTCATAAACTAAGCCGATAAATCGGCAATTCAGAAGATATTTCCCCCATGATATATCGCGGCGAAAAAAAATTCCGCGCGAATTTGGCGCCTCGGTGGTCAAGTCTTAGGAAACGGACACTGGGCTGGATCCGATTGAACGGTCGTAAGGTCGATCGGAGTCCATTCTTTCCTCGAGTATCTGACGGAGCCCAGCGATTACCCGGATCTCGTTTTTGTTCGGTATGGTATTCAAGTGGGCGCGAAGCCCTCTGTGCTAGAAGAGCCGATAAATATCAATACAACAAACATCGGGACAATGGTTATGGCAAATAATCTTCCATTCCACAAATCCGAAACATCCCTCTTTCTGCACCCCGTCATTTAGTGGGTTTACGGTGGCTTTGGTGGGCTCGGAATTGCGGTTTAAACTAGGGGTTGGCCTGGGGTGGTTTGTTCGAACGTCAGGTCATCGGCGAATGCTGTGTAATCGAGAGAACCACCAGTGCTGCACGTCGCACGTCGCACGTCGCACGTCGCACCAGATCTGAAACCGGCGATGCCTTTTCCTGGCGAAATAAGGACGGGGCGTAAAGAGAGTCCTGGGAGGAATCGGGAACGGGAAAGGTGGAAACCCCCTTCAGGCATCGATGTCGGATCAATGGCCATTGTGATCGGCACCGATAAAGGATGAAGGATGGAGAATAAAGGACCCGGAACAAGCTATAAAAAGACTCCCAGAGCCCCCGACAGCGATTGATTCGATTGGGACAGTATTGATTATTGATGTCGTTTTTAAGCCCCCCTATTTATTTCACCGGCATTTACGCAACGGGGGTACTACATCGATCGATCGTTTCCCTTCATCGGTAGCTCTGCGTATTTCCTTATCCGAAAACAAAAAGAAAATCGAAAGACAGAAATGGAAAGACGATTTTTATCGAATCTAAAAAAGGAGCTTATCCTCGTCGAAACGAAACGAAACGAAACGAGACCAAACGGGCCAGTCGTCAGTGGCTATCTTATAATTCAACGATCGCTAACGAGCTAGGGAACACCGATGTGGAATGAAAAAGTGAAAACCGGGAAAAAGGTTCGATTTCACGGACGTTAGAGACTCAATGCCGGTCGGTTTGGCTCTACAGCCCATCGCCGCGGCCTAGGCTGGGGCTAGGGCCGGGGTCGGGGTCGGGGCCCCACGAGGCGAACAAACCAAGATAATTAATCATCCACCAACCGACTGACCGGTTGACCGAGGGTGCTTCGGCCAACCCCTCGGTGACGATGACCGTGACTATTATAGCAGAGTCGTTATACCAAGTATATTGCCCTCTGCGATGCGTATCGCACCTGCGAATGAAACGATACTTTGGCAATCGGTTTAGGAAGTCAATAACCCCAACGGTTTTTTTTTGTTTTTTTTGTTTTTGCTTTTTGTATTTTTTTTTATCGCGTTATATAAATTAGAAAAAAAAAAAAAAACACGAGTTTTTTGATAGTAGAAAAGGAAGAGCGAGGAATAATTCCGGAATTTCAAAAAAGGATGGGGCTCTAGGACTAGACGTTAACCAGACCTCGAGGACCGTGGAGAAAAAGGTGAAATAGAAAGACGGAGAGAGGGGGATGAAGATAAAAAGGAAGAGGGGAAAAACGGGCCGGGGAACACTATACCTCGGGTTAAATATCTTCCCTTTATTCGCTTGTTTTCTACTCGTCGAGGCTGGGGGTCCTTTCGACGGGCGTCTAATGTCTGGGTTTAACGGAGAGAGAAAGAGAGAAAGAAAGAAAGAAATAGACCAGAAAAAAGGTGGAAAAAAAACAATAAAGAAAGAACGAAAAATTAAAAGACAAAAACGAAAATGGAAAGGGAAAGGGGCGCCTCCTGCTGCGTGGTTGCAGCAGAGACTCTAAAATAGATCGACGTTCGGTTGTGTCGCCGTTTCTTCCCTCGGTGTACAAATAAACGACGCCGAAGATCACGAACCCATTCCTAATTATCACCAATTTATCCTACGGGGGAAAAAAAGTGACCGGTAATTTCGAATCGCGGGATTTATATATTCGTAGCTTCAATTCATTCAATCATCCCTCGGATAATCGGACGTTCAAGTCGCAAGGTGAACCTCATGAGAAAAGAGAAGACCTTCGTCATTTACATATTCGTTGACGTATATCTCTCTGGCTTTATCTTCCTGTCGCGATCCCAAATCGAGATAATAGAGTTTGGTGTTAATTCTGCTCCCCTTCTCCCTCTCTCTCTCTCTCTCTCTCTCTCTTCCTTTTCTCATTCTCCTTCTTTTTTATGGTTTTTATTTTTTTTTTTATTCTTTTTTTTATTTTTTCACCACATATTTTATCTGCAAACTATCGCTCCTTCCGTATAGCCCAATCGTTTGTGTCCGTTAGATTTTAATTGGCTCGTACGCAACCCCCGTCAATACTTTTTCCGAAAAAAAAAAAAAAAAAAGGAAAAAAGTGGGAACCGTGTCGCCGAGTGACATTTGACAGTGACATACGTGGCCTTCTCTGTTACTTCAATGGAGACACTTTGTTGGCAGGCATACATACACGTACGTCAATTTCAATTTGTTTGTGACAAATTTGAAAAAAGAAAGAACAAAAAAAATTCATGCCATTTTCAGCTTTCGACAATTTCAATATCGAGTACGTTGGATAAACGCGTGTTTCTAAAATTGCAATTTTAAATCGCAAAACGCGGTATAAGCGTTTGCCAAAAATTTCTTAATCGCAATAAGAAAAAAGAAAGGGAAGTATTGTATTAATTCCGAGGTTTGATGATGGGCCGATAATTGTTCGGGATCCCCGGTAGATCTATGCATTTAATTACCTTCTCGAAGTGGGCAGCAGCTGGCCCGTCAATTTTGACCATAAACTGTTCCTCGCTAAATATATACGGACACACATGATCCTTGTAATCTTTTAATTCAATCTTCAACGAGACCAGATTAATAACGCGGGTCTCGCAAGGAACGAGATAATAATTCACAAACGTTGCGGATGCGCCCCGAGGGTTGCAATCCCGGTTTAAATACGATGCGCGTATCTGGTAACGGAACCACGCAATTTCATTTCGCAAATTAAAAAAAAAAAAATCAAAATTTGAAACTTTTTAATCCAAAATAATTTCATCCCTTATTATTTCGCGTCTTTTGCGAGGAATAGGAATCCGAGGGTCTCTTCTTCTCCTCTTTGCAAAATTTTTAAAAACACTTATTCCCGGCGACGACGGTTTAGGGTCTATTCCGGTTTCTATTCCCCCGAACTAATAGCTCGACACGCCCCGACCGCAGAGCTTTCATCGATCGATTTTTCCCGGGTTGATTGATGACGTGCAATTATTACGGCAGGGCGAGGACTCTGTTCCATCAGAAATTTGTTGCCATATGAAATAAAGAAACATGGGTCTGTCATTGACAGCTGTACGAATCGAAAAAGACAATTGTGGCTTTCACCTGTATTCGTGAAAATGTCTTTTTACCTAATTCCTTAAATTTATTTAGGAAAATATTTCTCGTCTATTTTCGGAAAGGGTAAAACGGGAAGATTCGTTCCAAAGGAGACAGAGAACACTGAAAAATAAAAAAAATCCAGTTTTTATGCCAGAGAGAATATCTGGGTGTAACCAGAGATCGTTTTACCCTGAGGTCTCGAATCTTTTCTAAAGTAAATTAATATGGCACGTGCTACGAATTTGATCCTATACGAAATAGGTGTGTGTGTATAATAGAATTTTATACGAAGCTAAGAGGTTTACCTACCGCGTTTATCGCTGCCGGACAGTTTAGTTCGTTTAGAATGGAAGAAAGGAGTAAAAATCGAAAAAAGGCTCGGCTTCGGGTCTGAGAGAATAAGAGAGTATAATGAGGGCCCCGGGTGGAAAGGGCGATCCGGATTAGGGCCGAAACGAGTTTCTATCTATTCCTAACGATTCTAGTATTCTATTGAATTACCGTTCCAAAACGGAGCCTTATAGCCCGGGATTCGACAATAAGTAGTCGATTTGTCATGCCTCGTCCACTCTCTAAGGCTCGAACGTTCGGGTTAGGAAAAAGAAGAAGAAAAGATACGAATTAGACCCGAATTTAATTAGAAAGCGAAATGAATTCTAGAAAAAAACAAAAAAAAGAAAGAAAGGAAAAATTTTCGAAATTTAGCTATCGTCGCTCCCCGTTGGTACGGATACCTTAACTACCTATCCACCACTCTGGGGTACCAGCTGTTTATGGCACCTCAAAAACTTCCCTGCACGATATTACCAACCACTCGGCTCTCCGTGGCCTTACTTCGTTAAGTATCTGTCAACCAATTTGCATATAAAAATGCTTATTTTCATCTTATTTGGCGCCGGAGTGACTCCGGAAATCGAACCCTCATACCTGGGGACGACCCGGTCTTCGCAGTTTCGCTATAAACGAAAAAAGATCCTAACTATACTAGGGAATTTTTTTTTTCCTCGATTTACTGATAGCGAAAAATTCCCTATTCGAATCCATCGCCTTGCGGAATTGCGATCTGTCTTCTACCCGTGGGGTAAATAATCGTTTTATAATGGTTGCAGAAACCTAAAATCCTCGGGGTTGTTTTGCATAACCGGTTTTACACTGACCGAAAAAATAAATAAATAAATAAATAACGCTCGAAAAGTCGCGTTTACATTTTACCTCGAAGGTATAAATCGACGTGAGACTGGCTCTGAACGGGGGAAATTTGACCCAGTTTCGAAAAGAAATTTATCAGAACTTTCCTCGCTAAGTTGCGCAACGCCCTCGGCCCGTTCCGTCAACAAATTACGCTCCTCTCTCTCTCTCTCTCTCTCTCTCTCTTCGTGTCTTCATCTCTTCCGTGTAGTTCAGCGCGGTTTTCGAAACCCGTTTTTGACACGAGAAGAGAAAAATAATCGAGAGAAAATTTGGAACTTCTCCTCGAGGTTCAGGCCGAACAAGTCGCAGTTGGAATCACGCTTTCATGACGTTTAATGGTCATTGAAAGTGGGTAATACCGCCTGTAAAAATTGGATGAAAAACGAAACGAAGTGACGAAGAGAACGACACCGGAGTGAATTCAGTCGTGGAAGTGACGTGCGAGTGATTGAATATGAAATTATAGGATTCGTTCGAAAAAAAAAAGAGTGAAAGAGGCGTTTATGTCCGGATGTGAAGTCGACGGGGTGAGAGCCTTCTCCGATCTTCGAAGAACTTCGTCTTCTTTTTCTTTTTTCATCTTCGTTGCCATTGCCACTCCCCCATGGCTGTGGGAAACTGGGGAGACGCGGTCCAGATGACGCGCGATAACTGGGCCCTTGCGTGAACAACCGTTTCTTCTTCCTCTTTCTTTGACTTCGAGATTGGGGAAGACCTTGGACAGGAAAGAACCGGGTAACGGATACTAAGGTATACACGGTGCATCGACACCTGATCTATCTCCCTCCGAAATGCAAAGGCAGAGTACGGTCAAAATTTTGAAAAACTGATCGAGGACCGTCGTTACCATTTTTCACATTTTTGACATTGGCACAATTTCTTTTTTGACGGGTTCAAATTTTTTTCGTTATCAGCTTTGCTACTTTCACCATTGTCACCACTTTTCCCATTTCCATTTGCTACTCGTACCAATTTTCTGGCTTTCCATCTCCACTAGTCTTTGGAATTGCATTACAAGATCATCGTTGCATTTGGAATTTTTCCAGCCACTCTGACCATTCGTACCATTTTTTTCTTCAAATTTTCTTCACATTGTCTACACATTTTCGCCATTGGCAAGATTTTTCCATACGTTCGTTACATATCTACCACCTTTATCGTATTCATTATTCTTTCCTATCTTCACCGCGATTTCACCATTTTTCACCGTTTTATCAATTTCCCAATTCATACCATTCACGAAACTCCTAATATCGTTACCATTTCTCACCATTAGTACAATTTCCCAACAATATCTACGATTCATCAGATTTTCATCTTCACCTTACCGTTTCTTCTTTTCTCTTCAACTTTGCCATTCGTACCATTTCATTCTTCCTCTTCCACCAATCCCAATAATTCACAATATCCCCAACATGCTCAACAATTTTTTACCATTCTTACCATTTTTACCATTTATACCATTTTTACCATTCTTACAATTTTTACCATTCATACAATTTTTACCAATTTTTTTTTTTTCTCTACCTTTAAATAAACATTTCGAAGAATATAATTCACGTCAAGTCCCCGATCAGCGTGACATTTATGTTCGGCCCGAACCTCGTGTTAATTCATCAGTGATAACGAGACTCGTCTTTCTCTCGGAAGAAAAAGAAAAGAAAAAAAAGGAAAACAAAATAAGGAAAAAAACGAATTCTTTTCCACATCTCCATTTCACCTCCGTGTATAATGTCAACGTTAACCTAAGCCGAAGGCTATTTACTACGTACGCTATCAATAACTTAAATGTACTGCAGCTACGTGAGAGTCTCACGTCTCAGAGAAGAGACGTATAAACGTAATATCTAGTACCGCATATATATACCCGTACCACACGTTTACCACTCATTGTCAGTCCTGCTATGCCAAGATATCTATGTATGTATACATCTTATACTTTTGCTTAACTAGATACAAGCGTATATCTATTACCGTCAAGGATTTACGAGGATAATCTCTACGTGAGATAGCTAGCTATAAGGCCGTCACGGGGACCAAACGATGTAGGAGGCAGATGGGCAGGTGTACGACGCGACGGAAGGAGCCAAACGATCGGAGGATGTGTCGAGGGAGAAGATGTGTTTCGATCTGCATTGTAATCAAGTGATATAATACGGGCGGCCCGAACGAACTACCGTGGGAAAACGAGAAGAACTGGGCCAGCTGCCGTGCGCGAACGAACCGATCTGCTATGCTGTGCTGTACTCTGCTCTGCTCTGCTCTGCTCTGCTCTGCTCTGCTACGCCGACTATCGACGAGTCGATATATTAAACATTTTACCTTTTACCTTTTAAGTTTTACATTTTACACTTCGATCGCGTGTTGTCCTCCCTCATTTCTACCCCGTCTCTTTCCCTCTTTCTCTCTCACTCTTTCGCTTGCGAGAAATTTCCTCTTTTCTGGTTAAATACTGTCTTCAGGAAAGACGCGGTTGAGAGAAATGCGGTCAAGTTAACGCTGTCATTACGCGTATTACCGATTCACTTGCCGTAAAAACCTGAATGCAAAATTTAGTAAAGAAATGAACTTTTTACTTTCTTCTTCTCTTTCTTATTCTTCCGGTATAGAAGAAACGGGATTTTCGTATCCGGATTGAAAAATAATAATTGGACGAAGGGAATTTTCTCGACATATTTGCGAGTGCGACGAATCGTTTGATCCATTACTCGACACGCAGCGGGTGAATTACTCCGGTATATATTCCTGTAGCGTTTCACCCGTTACAGATTCGAGAAAATAACGCTTGGTTTATAATGGTTCGGAACAGCTCAAGAACCAAGCTGTGAGAAGATATACGATGAGTGGTATAGGTGTACCAAAAATAATAACGGCATCACGCGGAGCTCAGCTGGAGACTACTCCTTCTCATTCTTCGGTCTTTTCTGGTTTTTTTTTTTTTTTTTTTTTTTTTTTTTTTTTTTTTTTGGGGGGGTGTTTTTTCTTTTCTATATTCCCCCGAAAAAATATCAACGATTCAAAAATACGTGTGTACACGTCCGTCTTCTCGTTAATATCAATTCGTTTAAATTTTCTTTACGAATAATGAAAGAAGAACACTCTTTTCTTTTTCTTTTCTTTCTTCTCCCGTTCTCTTCGTTCTTATTTCATTTTTTGGTCTCTTTGTGAAAGTAGGATCGAAGAACAGAGGGGTTTACGGCTGATTAGAAACCGATGCAACCGTGGACCGGGGCAGCGAGTACATAGATATACCCTGTACTAAATGGGAAATAAAGGGAACTTTAAATCCGAGCTGAGAAACCTGTAGTCACCGTTAGGCACCAGAGAGCTTTCATCTTCTTTTACCGAGATGAAAGCACCCGGTGATCGGAGAGCCTTCCCAAAACGAGCAAAACGGTACGACGGACTCTCGAGTTGAAGATATTCGCGTACCTCTAACCTAGTGGGGGTCTCGGAGCGAATGGAATCTCCAATATTTTCACTCGTACCTAGAAAACCAAAAAAAAAAAAAATTCAAAACCCCCGCGAAAGTTTCTTTCCATATTCTCCCATTCGATCTCCTCAAAAAAAAAAAGAAACTAGAAAAAACCTAAAAGAACGTTAGTGCTTTTCTATTTCAATTCTTCGGGGGCGAAACGGAGGTGACACATTTCTGGTACAGATGTTGTCGTTTTCTCGAACAAGTCGCGGGTGGTATATTTCTATATATATATATATACCTTATATACTATAAGGCGAAGAACACAGAGCGAAGAGAGATGGCTGGTAGAGCGCTTTTCTATTTGAATAAAAGCAACGATAAGCACATCCTTAGCCGCTCCCAGCTCTCTGAATTGTTTCCGCTTCTTAAGCCCCGACAAATTTATTATAATAACTCTTCTTACACTCTTCGAAAGCCCCTCCTCGCTCCGGCTTACCTACCATACCCGTTTTCCGCCCTCCGACTCTGCCTCTGCCTCCGTTTCCCTTTTAACAAACCTTTTTCTTTTTTTTACTCCGCGCTGCTACAACCAGACACGTTTTTATTACCATTCCTACCTCATCACACTATTCCCTGTGACTTTCTTCCCTTTTTTTCTTTTTTTTTCTTTTTCTTTTTCTTTTTCTTCTCGCGATTTTCTCATCGCTGATAACTCTCAACAGTCGAAAATCGAAACGGAAGTATCTTGTCCGTAGTTCCACCCTATAAGAGACGATGACGGAACGGATATACGACGCAGCCGTTTTTAGACGAGCCGGTTTGACCCTCGGAGAAAGCCAATCAATCCGACTAGGGATGTCGAAGAGCCGAAAATTAACCGGGAATAATATATATATATATATATATGTGAGCCGAATTTCCCCGCGGGTTTATTGTTACGTCTGGTTCATAGAAGACCCGAAGCCGGAGGTGAAGCTGAACCTGGAGTTTCTCCCCAGGCGTTGCCGGGTGCGAATATGCCACGGATGAGGTAAGACGAGAATAAAGAGGGATAAGAAGACGTGTAGAAAGAGAGGAGAGAGTGTGACACAATGCAAGAATAGCAGAGACATATTCCATTGAGCGAAAGATGAGGGGTTGTTATTGATCTTAATGACATTTCGCGCCGAGGGCGATGCCAGGGTGTAATTGATACCCAGACACAAGATACACCGGCTCGGTATAGCGGAGGGGCGTCTGTTCCGAGACTGGGTATGTGTATGTATGTATGTATGTACGTACGTACGTACGTACGTTCGGTAAAGTACATCGCCTCGGAGTACAGAAGAGTGGGATATAATCGATATTCTTATTTTATCATTTTCCTCCGCCTCCCTTATTTCCATCTTCCTTTTTCTTATCCCGACACATTCAAATTAGAGTATGTGCAAACAGGTTTAATGCCAATCGCTCCATCCGAAGCACGTACCTGGTAGTTATAGTCATCCCCCTCAACTTTAAGCCTTAGCTTTTCAAGGCCGCGAGTCAAATCGAGGATCCTTTAGATTCCTGTGGGATAATTGACGGATGACGAACCGGGGAAATGTCATCTGACAATTTCTTCGCATAACCATTCACTCCCGAGCTCACGCTTGGACTGGGTGAAGAAGGAGAGTTCGGAAGTGTCCGAATGCGTGCATGAAAATTATCTGTTTCGTATTCCGTAGGAAATTATATCTGGCGAAGGAATTTTCGCGAATTTGGGACCAGGTGATCCTGGAATATGGGATCCTGTGGGTATCGGAAAACGCGGGTATTATATGGGGAGAGCAAATGTGCCTGATCCTTTCTAGAGAGGATTTGCGGTCCTTTAGCCACTCGTGGCTTGGCTCCTGATGCGGCTGCTTACGATAGGTAATTCTGTTGAGTAAGCTCGCCATTATTCCGTTGGAATAATACGAGAGAGATGGTACTGCACGTACGAGAATATTTTTATTTTTTTTTTTGTTTAGCTTGTTTGGAGGATAAATGAGAATTAGGTAAAGAAGAAGAAGAAGAAGAAGAAGATATTCGTAGATATTTATGGATGCAAATAGAATATCATCGTGGGGTTTTTTTCCAGGGCTGCGGAGGAGACTGGAGAAATTTAATTTGGAGAGAAACAAGGATGAAACCAGCCAGAAACCAGAGTCTAAGATCCTCGGGATCCAGGATCCTGGATTCAGGAACCACCCGCGTAAGGCGACGTCACCAACTCCCAGGGGAAATTATTGACAGTCAGGGCGGAAATGACGTCGTAAATACGACGCCAAGCTCAGTCGAGCCCGAGCCCCCTTTCTTCCTCTTCTTCTTCTTCTTCTTTTTCTCCTCTCATTCTCTTTGCCATTTCTAACTCCATGCTCATTTATCTTCGGTCCTTCCGTTTTCTCTTTACTCGACTCTGTAATTCTCGAGGCCCGTTTCACGGGGGATCATCGATCCCCTAAACCTTGCCGATCGATTAATCGCAAGTGAATTTCTGACCCGCGTAACTTACGTGCCGATTTCGAAATTCGCACGATCTCCGGGATCAATCACCGCCGCAAACTATCGACCCCGAAATTCTGGCCTTCTGGGTATATAGTGACCGATCAACAAGTGGCTGGCTACTGCAGCACCAAGAAGAGAGATGGGTAGGTACTAGACTCGAAGAGTGTACTTCAATCTAACCGGATACACGTATGGAGCGAAGATTTCAACGAAGACGACAACTGGGATGTTGATTTCGCTCCAAAGTATCCGCCAGGCAGTTCGCCAAATCCCCGAATCTAGTCTCGCCGATTCAAAGCTTGGGCTTTTTCGAACGGCGTTGAAAGTCTCCGTGAAGGAGGAAAGATGTCTGTTTGATCCCGTCTCTTTTTTGTGACCTAGAAATGTTTGATTCCTGTCCAACGATCCGCTCTGACTGATCAGAGGCGATCGATTATCCGTCGTTCGATCCGCCTCTTGTTTCTAATCGAAACTTCGATCGGTATACAAATGCAGAAGGAGAAGAAATCCGGGGATAAAGGATTGATCAAAGAGCGGCGAGTGTCGAGGCTCGTTTTTCACACGGGGAGAGGAAAACTCCTACCTGAAACAGAAAACAGGAAAATATCTCGTTATTATTCAATCTGGGTATCGCATGGAGTCAGATAAATCGTTTCTTATTTATTACTTAATTAGCGTTTACTCCGATCCTCGGAAAGCTTTGAAGTCAATTGCTATAAATTGATCACCCGTGTCTCGAACCGAGTCTCTCATTAATTGCGGCGAGATTGAAAATGCGGAAACGTTGATAACCGTTTAACTATTTCGTGCGAGTATCCCGGTTCGCGGTATTTATCACTCCTTGAAAAACCACGTTTACGGATAATGATTCAATTTCGCTTTCCATACGCTGCGCGCCTTTTCCCCGTCCCGTCCCGTAAAACTTTTTAACACCATTTTTGTCCCTCGTTTTAATTAGCGTATATATGTACTACGTATGTACATACGTACTTAGATGAAAGTTGGTTTACTACCCGAAGTCCAAGCTGCGTTAAATTAATGACCAGTGCTCGGCGTATCGGTCTGAGAGCGTGAAGTACCGATACATAGGAAATAGGAAGGTGTACGTATCCGTACGTTCGTATGCGCAGGTAACAACAGTAGTAGCAGCGTATCGCAAAGAGGTAAAACCGTAGGTAGTTGTACGTTGGGTACAAGTAGAAATTTTTTTTTATATCCTTTAGTTGAGTTTAGTTTGTACACAGTCGTTGAACAGGCCAGAGTCCAGATGTCCGATAGCAAGAATTGTTGAACAGTCTGGGAATTTTTCAATGTTTATTCATAAACCGATCCTTATCGACGTCGCTAACGTCTACACAGAGGTTCGTACCTGTGCATGAGCTAAACGCACATGTATAATCGTAATAAACAACACGTACAGAGCATACGGTACGTATCGCCATGTACCACCGCGATACTCGTCGAGGAGTCCGAAGAGCGCGGAGCGCGGAGCGATATTATATGCAGCATTGAGAAGCAGGAAACGAGCCAAGAAGGGTGCAGAGTATGGAGTGTAGTGTGGAGTGTAGAGTCTAGAGTGTAACGGCGGGAGAGCACGGAGGGAGAATATGCTTGACGTTAATTTCTACGATAAAGGAATTATTGATTTTTACTTAAGACTCAGTCAAGGGTGAGAGAGCGAGGCGCGCTTCTTTAAAGTGGAGATACACTAATGAGAGAGCTTTAACGTGATGATTTTTCATCCAGTTACCTTTCACCGACCGCTAAAGACTCGACCCTCTTCAATCGAGTTCGTTGATTCATCGGCGGATGCGTTGCCAAAAACCGCGACGAAGTTGTACGAAGAAAAATGTCGAGAGTCTGATAGTTTCTTAATTAGAGCTGATCTAAGCTGACCGATAACCTCAGAATTGCGGGACGCCACCGGTAGTCGGCGCTGTTGGTAAACTTAGACTCGCTCTTATTCGGAAAGTATAGAAGCCACGAATTTTTGGGTCAGATAATATCGTCGCAGTTTTTCGAGAAGAATACGATGGGTGAGAGGCAGCGCTGTACACATACAGGGTTATACGTATGTATACATAATTATTTGAGGATTTGAAAATTCGTTGAGCTCGTAGAAATACCGGAGGTCCTTTCAGGCTCTGTCAGCCGCGGAGATTTTCCCTCCCTAAGGCAACTAATCCGTCACCATGTAACCGTGAAAGTCTATATACACGACACGTCTGATCCTCCTCATCCTACTACTCCTGTCTTGGCTTTGCCGTGCGCGGGCCTGCGAAAGGAAGGTTGGAGAAATTCGAAGTAATGGGAAAACTCCTGGAAGACGGTGAGGAGTGAGGAGGGAAGCGGGGTTCAATCTCGTTTCTCTTTTCTCGCTCTTTTTCTGTCTCGCTTTGGCCCTCGTCCTCCCACCGGTTTGCACTAGTTCCGTTCACTACGTGGCGTAATAACTCGAGTCGATTCCCAAGGAAACCAAAACCGGGTTCTATTTCCTCTCTACTTCGCCGGCGAATAACGTGTGTGTGAAAAACTCAGCAGAGTTCAGCTCCTGGAGGATGCGAACCGATAAGATACCGTTCGCAATATTCAAGTCTGTTGCTCCGCAGGCTCCATAATAATTTCGCTCATCTTCTGAAGTGAGGCAACGGCGAGGAATGAGCGAGCGACCGAGCAAGGAAATAATGAAACTCCCGTGCCGTGCCCCGTTGAGGAAAGAAAGTGCCGCTTTATTGTGAAAACGGGATACTCGAGGGCAGAAAGACGTCACAAGTACCCATAATCCCTCACCCCCGTACCCACGTCCGGTTATCCATCGATTCAATCTCATTCAAATAAAGAGAAAAGAAATGAACGATGTCAATCAGTTGTCCCGAATCTGGGACAGGATTAACGGGATAAAAAATTACCCCCAGGATTCGGATACAATCGTTTCGATTTGACACCACAGTGTCCTTTTTTGTTTTCTGATCGTAAAAATGAAAGTCTCGTTGATTGCGATTGGTGGAACCTGATTGATCAGGAAATTCATAATATCGTTTCGTCCTGATGAATTTCTGGGTATTAGATGAAAAGGGATTGCGTCGAAGAGCCGGGATATGATGAATCGAACAACGTTCGAAATTTTTCGGATTTGCTTGAGAGCCAGATTTGTTGATTCGAATTAGGGATGAGTTCGTTCCGAAAATTTCACCTATCGTTGGCTGCTGACATAGGAGGGAGGCGTCGATCCCCGTCGATGAACTGCTTCATCGGGGCGGTCATTACCCGCGCTGATTGACGAGAATCTTGTTAGTCGTTTCGTTTGAATAATCGAGAGCCACGATCGACGATTTTCATGACTGGTTTGTCGCGTAATGGCGCGGTACTCCCTTCCCCCCTTCCTCTTTTCCATTTTCCCTTTTCCCTTTTCCCTTTTCACCAGCACCACCCCGGGGTGGATCATGTATATAGCACATCTTCCTGGTATCCTCGTTATAACAAATTCAATTTTATGTTAAATATTCCTGAACGGGAAACCTCCTCCATTGATCCGAAACTTAATTTATGATCCTCCCTTCAATATCCTACAAAGCTCCATACATTATCATCATTATTGTTATTACGCCCTCCATTTTCCCCGTCGCGTCTTTAATGCCCTGCAGGGAAGAAGCAATCTTTATTCCTCTTCCAGGTCTCCTTCCCACTTTTTTTTCATCATCCTACTACTCCTCTTCTTATTCCACTCTTCCTCTCTCCTCCTTACACTCCCCTAAGGCTCCCTGATCCTTTCACATGGACGGCCATTAAGCGTCGATGATACGTGAACGTACCCTCCGGACTCGTATCTTCAGATCCTCTTTTCCATCCTTCACTTCCGGAAGCAGAGTCATCAGTTTCTGCCCGTTAGGTATGAAGGTACCTCCGAAAAAGTATGCTAACCCTAGGATCAGTCAATTTTCTTTCACTCCACTGGAGTTACGCACCGAATGATGGCTCCTGTGCTCATGCCGATGACAGGATCCAACCATTCCGCCTTTCCTCTCACACATATCACCCAGTTCCCTTAAAGAATTGAAATAAAACGCTACGGAGAGGCCGCGCGGTTCTCCGAGAGGCTCCGACCGTCTCCGAGCATCACGCGGCGGCGGCGGCGGCGGACCTGGAGGCGGCAGATCAATCTTCTACCCTGCCCTTTTCTCCTTTATTTCCCTCCCGCTTTACTCTACTTCTCCCCCTCATCCCACATCCTCATCCTCATCCTCATTCTCCTTCTTCCTCGTATCCTATTCCGCGTAACAGCCCTCTCTCGCCCAGGGATCTCACCGCGCGTTGTGTATGTGTGCGAGCGTGTGTCTTCGTAGCTGTATACATACGTACACGGGGGCATGTGCGAGGGGCAGCGGGAAAGGCCCCCGCCGCGGAATCCTTCTTTGGATTTATTGACCGTAGATGCCATTATTTCAGGGCTTATTCCTAATTTCCCGTTTTGTATGGATAAGGAGCGGCTTAAGGAAATATGACGATCGGGGATGAGCCGTGAGAGTGATTTTTTTCAGCCGTAGAGATAGGCCGGGGGATGATGATGGGACCCGACCCGTTCCTTATTTTCCGTTTCATTGAAATTAAACATCGCTTCCGCACCACGCCGCTCGCTTCGCACCCCTTTGAACGCGCCTTCTTTGATCCGTATGAAAAGTGGATGCACCACTTTTTCGAAACGTTGTTTAACCGCGGAAGCAAAGATCTTGAATGTCCGTCTTGGAAACCGATCTGCGGATCCGAGGACACGAAGGGTGGCCATTTTGGTCTATTTACCTCACGTGACGGGGTGAGAACGTCTTGAGAATTCCACGCACGATCAGATCTCCGGAGTAGTAGTATGAGATGGTACGGTGCGTGTGTATCCACCCCTAAAAGGCACCACCACCTGCCACCCGCGTTGCGCAGAAGTATTTCTCCTTCCGCCTGATCAACATCGATTCCAAGATGGCAGCAGCGTGCTGGAAACTGGGGTGTAGGTGCCTACTTTCGCCTCATACATATGGGGGCCCCCTATTCTTTTTTTTTTTTTTTTTCTTTTTTTTTTCTGTCTCTCGCTCGCTTTATTTCTTTCTCTCTTTCCACCCCGGAACACCCTCAACGTTCACGTTTTTCCACCATCCGTCGGTGCCTCTCTCTCTCTCTCTTTCTTTCTTCACCCCACAACCACCACCGACGCCGGCACCTTCACCTACACGGGGTATTTGGCTCGGGAGAGAAGAGATGTCCGGGGCCGATATCGGAATCGCATTAGGGAGAGCGGGGCCTATACTATACTATATACTTTCACCAAGAGGCAGACCACCACCCCTGCCAACCAACGGAAATATTATCGCAGCCCCCATCCGTTCCTCGGGCCACGCCTGCCAGCATGCGATATGCTTTGCCGGAAAATGACATCCATTCGATTCTACCGAAGGAATCGAATTCTTACTAAACGGGATGAACGAGGGTGGCCCAGGGCCGGGAGATACGATCCGAATAAACTTCTCAAAAAAATCATCCCTTCATTTTCATTCTACAGATACTAGTCTCTCATCTATGTACGCTTGGCGTGTTTCATTCTGACCGGTATGAAGTTGGCACCGCTGTCTTCTATCTTCTTCTATCCTTCATGGCTGCATAGAGAAGGAAAGAGACAGAAGACGGTGGTGCCAACTTCTCAAATACGCTTGGTGTATGTACATATATGAATATATACATATAAATAAATATGCCTATATATATATTTTGTCCAGTTATAACCAGACTTGCATCATCATGATCATCATCGTCATCATCGGCGGAAAAATTTAAACCGAGTAAGGTATCTAGCCGTGGTTTGATTTATAGGTTATGTATTTGAGCACGCGATCAGCTCGACGACTGGTTTGGTTTGTAATCTTTCCGCATGATATCGGGGAGCCGGGGATGGTAATAAAACGAATAAAAATAGAGGAGGAAGAAATATGGCCTCCGAGGAGATAAGTTTTAGTTTACGAGATTTATTCGATTCCTTTGATTGCGGGATACCTCCGGTACCCACATACCTTAGAGGTGATGGCCAAAGAGCCTCTTGACCTACCAGCTGTTTATTAAAGCTCAAAATCGACTCGTCGAAGCAGCCAGTTTGGTATTTCGTACAAATTAAGGTTGGAAAAAGAATTGTAGCTACATAACCTAAAAGCAGCTCGCCAGATGGCGACACCAAATTTTTTGGGACTATTTTCTCCCGGTTTTCGCCATTATTTCCAGTTTGATTTGAGAATGACGATCGTTGCGATACCTTCTCGTGCACATTATTTTTATTCGACGATTTTTCGGCCCGTTCATCAATCGATGGACAGCGATAGCAATAATCCGAGTTCCACAGAGCGAGATAGGTTGTAGAATAAAATCCATACGCACGCTAGCTCGCGTGTGAGCCGAGGCGGTTTGAAAGTTTGTTTTAAAATGTGGTTGGAGTCACAAGCTGCAGAAAAGATAAAGAACTGCAGATAACAATAATAAGAACCGAAGGGTATAACCCGAAACCGAAAATTGCTAGGGGTGGGGGAAAACTATTCGGCAAAATCGATCGAGGAACGGCGTTTCGTTGATCGTCGATAAATCGAAAAGCAAAGAAACAAATATAGCCAGAATAAGAAACGAGGGAGCGGAATTATAATTATCGAAGACAACCCTTAAGTGTAAATTCGGTCACTGTGCCGCCGCTGAATACTGAGAGGGTTCAATGCCTCCTGACCTTGGCCTCCACTCAGCTAGCCTGGGGCTGGCGAGGTAATTAAATGCGGATGGGGTTGCCGCGCTCCCAGCGTCGCGGGTGAGGGTTAATTGCCGATGCAAGGAACACCACCCCGCTTACCCCGGCTCATACCCTCAATGAAGTCCTGTCCCTGAACCTCCCGAAGACCTTGATAAGGTGCTCATCTCAAGGATCGTCGATGCGGATTTTGTAACACCCGAATGGATGATTTAGGGCTCGTTTTTTTTTTTTTTTTTCCACTGGAAAAACAAGGGTTCATCCCTTTATCAAACTCGAATGATAAATAAAAGAAACTGAGAAATTGAAACGAAGTTTTCTTCTCCCCCTTCGACACACATGAATAGAAAATTAATTATCACGGGTGTAGAAGGGAGGATAGAGAGTGTGAGATCGTAAGGGTTGAAAAGAGCATCAGCGAAAGAATATAGGAGCGAAAAGGTTGATATCCCGGAATTATTATCGCCGAGAAATATAGCGGGACTTCAAAGATTACGAACCACTGTTCCGGAAGTACCCTAGT
The DNA here is from genome assembly GCA_963966615.1 of Tenthredo amoena. Lineage (NCBI taxonomy): Eukaryota > Metazoa > Arthropoda > Insecta > Hymenoptera > Tenthredinidae > Tenthredo > Tenthredo amoena. The sequence goes on along the minus strand of OZ016498.1, from coordinate 2,271,319 downwards.
TACAAATTAGCATCCAGAGGGGGAATCGGCCCGCAAGACGGGGTGGTTCGCTCTCTGGGTTATTAAATGATGCCGTTGCTGGGGTCAGGTCAGGTCAGGTCGGGTTAGGTCATGGCAGCGGGGAATAATGAGCGGGTAAAAGTTAAGCGAGAGTATTTTTTTTCTTTTCTTTTCCTTCGTTTTCTTTCTTTCTTTCTTTCTTTCTTTCTTTCTCTCTTTCTTTATTTCCTTCTGGTTTTTTTTTTTTTTTTTTTCTACCTCTTCTTTACCGAGAGTAAAATTATCCCCCTGCAGTCGTTGTAGTAAAGGGAAGAAGGAAAGAGCGAGTCAAGACTACCGGCGTAGTACTACGTCGGTTTAGGTTGGATAGGCAAAATACTAGGTTCAAAGAAACGGGGGTGGAGAAGGGAGGTGTCTTTCATTCATTATTGCCAGTTACCGCTTTAATGGAATCTTCCCCTCTTTCACAGTCGACGATGTAATTTGTGTTCTACTGAAGAGAAAGAAAGAAAGAAAGAAAGAAAGCGGACCAGCCTCGACGTCCTCTCAGCATTTCCTCAAATTCCGTATTTCCCACTTTTTAACACATTTAAATTTATTTATTTATCACCGTTTCGTCTCCCTTTCTGATCATTTTTTTTTTTTTTTTCCCATATTTCGCCGATATACGAGTCAATTAAATCGCGTGGCGAAAATAAACTAGCTACGATGCGGAAGACCCCGAAGAGGTAAGGCCACGGGTACCGCCTTTGATAATGTGGGAGATCGGCTCTCGAGGACGTTGGATCGTTTACCGATAGCCATTCAGTAAAGGGAGCTCGACGTCAGCGGGGCGAATCGCGATGCCAAATACGTCGTTTTATCGACGGGAACCTTTCGCGAACCTTTATTACTCGGTGAGCTAAAGCCTTGTTAGCCTTATCGATTCCCACCCTCCTCTAATCTCCCTCTACATATATTCGGGGATTTTACAACCTTCCCTAAACTTGACGGGAAACTGCAGACATTTTTCTTTGAAGATAAGCTGCGTTCGATGTATGTCCAGAAAAAAATTACCATTCGGGTGCTAAAATCTATCTAAAGAAATTTCTCAATTAGCTAACATCGCGATTCAGGGTTGAGGGTGCGGAGAGGGTGGGGAACGAAAAAAAGAAAGAAAGAAAAAAAAAAGAAAATACTTTGGTAGCTTTCTTTTTTTGGACTCGCCAGGGAAAATCGGACGCTAGTCCGTTCCGAGGATGGCTAAAAAGATGCAGGGAAGGGGCGGGGGTGGTTCGGAACTTGAGGACGATAGGGTATTCGGAACTTCAGGGAACGCTGACGCGGCGCACTTCCACTTCTCGATGCGAGTCTCCGGGAAAGCGCTCTCGAGAACCCCAGACCGGGGTCGTCGTCATCCTACCTAGCTACCTCCTCCTACCAGCAGGAGAGCGGAAAGAACGAACGAATAAAGGATCGGAGAGAGAGAAAAGAGAAGAAAAAAGAAGGAAAAAAAAAAAAAACATAAAGAGGGAGATGGTTGTATGAGAAAAAAGAGTGACGGGGTGAAGAAGAACGCACCAGCGCGGCGTCAGGGCGCCGGGGGTTGAGGTTCGGGGCTTGGGTTTGGGGGCTGGGGGTTGGGGGTTGAGAAGGCGAGGGTGTAGCAAGGCAAGCCGACACACGAGCCGCCTGGCCGCGCTCGGCAGATCAATGCCGCACCCAGCCAGCCAGAGGCACCCAGCCAGCCGGCCCAACCCTTCTTTCACCCTTCCGCTCCGCACCTTACCCGTCGTATCCGCACCAGTAACCCCTTCCATTCCTTCACTTTCCTCGCTCAGCATCGACGAGATCCAGACTCAGACTCTCTGGACTCGGTGAAAATCACTATTTCAGAGGGGTTAAACCGCTACATACTTTCAACGAAAGAAATCGACCAGAGATTGGCGGAAGAGGAAACGAGGAAAAAAAAACTAAAAAATCGTATCTGACAAAAAAATATCGACGCCGAATGATTCGGCAGTATTTAGAGATCGTGAAATACGACACAGCGATTCATTTCCGTCAAGAACTGACAATTCTTAGCTCGCAGCTCGCGATGCGTTCACCTTTCTCTCGCCAGATGACAGCGCGGTCTAATTCCACGCTCACCTTTCTCGCAGACGATAGCCCGACGCCTTGATCGTATTTACCGATGCGCGGAGGCTAGGATGACTCTGCGATGCTCGAACCTTCGTCCCGGACATCAGAATTCGGCGATTCTTATGCCACACGGCGAATTCACGGTTTCAATTTAAACTGAAATGTACATCCTAGCCGTTTATAATACAGCTGAGATAGCTGTAAAATCTAAAAGGGTTTCCTTCTCCAGGAGAGGCAGCCAACTACCAGCTCTTCACTCAGAATATATATAAGGCAGATATACCTACAGTGTAAGGCCAACTATAGTGTTTAGCTTGGCAAACTCGGTACTCTGCCGTTTACGTAGATAAAGCACGACTTTCAAACGGAATTGCAATGCGAAAAGTGGTGCTGTCGTTGTCACTAATGGGGAATAATAATTTGCCTTTTAGGCCGGGAGGAAAAGGAATTAGGAATTTGGTTGGGGGAGGGGGTGGGTTGATTTCTAATGTTAGCAAAGTACAGTGGCACGGAAATATGGATCTTCGTATCGTCCTCGTGAGAATGACGACCGTTGCGTTTATGTTGCGGTGTTTTTTTACGCGGGGACGGATAACTCACCTCGGGAACGAAATCCCCGGCAAGTTTTGTCAAAGTGATCGTTATAAACAGTGTAGGAGGTAAATTCCAATTTAAAACTGCCGCTGTACCCACCCTGAGAGATGAAAGGAGCCCGGTAAAGTGACTGCAAAAAACTGTAGCACACGCTGAGTACAAAGCTCTCAGATTTCTGAGTCGTAATCCAAGGAACGGTAAGACGAAACAGAACGGAACGGTATATAATGCAGAAATTTTTATCGGAAGAGAGAGGAATGGTTTATCAGAAGGGAGAGGAATACTTTTCCTCGTCTTATAGAAACCCATGCGATCACCAGAAATCGTATCGAGTATCTGAAGAATACGTGATACCGTGACATTCGAAGTCCTGTAAATTTCAGACGATTTCGAGACGAATCAGTGATTTATAGTTAGATCCTGTAAAACTACAATTATTCCTGCGTTCGTGCTTATACTTGCCAAAAACGGACGTAAGTCTTGCTTCACTCAGGTGCCAATCAGGATTTTATTACATGCACAATAGGGTGATTCAAAAAAAAAATTTTTGAGAAGTGGTGCATCGCGAATTTCTGTGTCCCATTTAAATAACATGGGAAAAATTGTTTCTGCTTCTTCTGATTTTTATAACTAGCTATCGATACGTCATAGAGAAAATCTAGAAGCATCTTTTTGTAGAGAATTAAATGGTCTACAAAAAAGGTCTTTTGCACTTTTTTGATAAACTTATTTTAGAAACTTATTTTTTGTCAGAGAGGTGGTTCTTCGAACTCGAATATCATTTGAACGGCTGAGTTTATCACAAAAGTGATAAAGAGCTTTTTTGTAGAGCATTTAATTCTCTGCAAAAATATGTTTGTAGATTTTCTGTATGACGCATCGTTAGCTAGTTATAAAAATTAGAAGAAGCGGAAACAAATTTTCCCGTGTTATTTAAATGGCAAATAGAAATTCGCGATGCGCCACCTCTTAATATTAACAAGCGTATTTTTATACCTAAATGAAACTTTCGAACCTGTTTGAAAGAAAAAAAGAAAATTTCGTTTGTTTTTGAATCACCCTAATGCAGAATCTTACCCTGAAGTTCGAGTCCGCATCTCCAAGTCCTGAGGACAAGTAATTGCGGAATGAAACTAGAATTTCTATTCCGACTCGGGTACCAATTAGTAGATCTTGAAGGGTTGATGAGAGATTTTGATTGCCATGAGGAAAGAGTGAGATGGGAATGAATATCGATATTTTGAGAAGGTGTCGAAGTGGGCTCTCCCGGAATAAGCGGTGGGTAGCGATTTAAAAGGTAACATCCAAGTTTGAAGAGTCAAAAGGTGGACTCTCTCCCTTTCCGTCTTCTTGCTTGTTATATGAATCTCTCTCCCTCGATATTTCTTTCTTTCTTATTCCTACCTTCGTACTTTCTTTATTTCTTTCTCTTCAGCTCTCACCGCCCCTTTATACCCCGCAGTTGGTCGTTCACTAAAGACGTCGTTACAAGCGAATCGCTTCTTGGTGCTTTCCTCCATCTCGAGTTTACCGCAAGCGTCGAAACCGGGCGTCGCGACGCGGTGCGGTGCGGTGCGGTGCGACGAGGCCCGAGAAGAAGCGACGCGTTTAAAAACTTTCCTAAAACTTTTTTCTTCCCCGTGTAATGCCCCTATAATTGAGGAACGGCCTGCCGTCAAACTCCCGAAGCTACCTACCCCCTCGAGTCTTCCAGAGTTTCACGTCATCCACTTCCAAACAAACCCGAACCAAAATCAAAAATCAAAAAAAAAAAAGAGAAGAAGAAGCCATTTTTCTAGTTCTTCCAAAATTTGAATCTGTTCTTTCTTTCATCGAAAGAAAATTCCCGAGGCCCTCTATTTCTCCAAGCATCTCTGCAGGCCTGCTGCCCAGCATCCCAAATCCGAAACGGCTTGCAAACGGCGGTCTTATGTAAAGTTAACGAGCCGAGGAGGAAACTTTCATATGAATACGAAAGTAGGGCGTCGCTATCCCCGCGCTGTACCTACCCCCGTTACCGTATTCATATTTAAGGGGCGACTCTTCACCAGCTCCTCAAGATTGGATGACTGCGTACTCTTCAGGTACTCTTGAACGAGCCGCACACGCAGTCTTCCACCAGGATCGAGCGTAGGTATCATGTGCAGTTGATAAACGCGGGCGTTTATGACTCGAGGAAGTCGTATAAATGGGTGAAACCCTTCGCCGAGTACTTCTTCTTCTTCTTCTTCTTCTTCTTCTTCTTCTTCTTCATATTCTCGTTCATCTTCTTGCGGAGAGTTCCTCTTGCTCTTCTGCACATGTACGTACGAGTGAACGGTATTGACGCTCTCGAGGCGCAGGCGCCTTCCCTTGTCCGCCACCCCCAGACCCTCTAACGTATACGTGTGTGTGTGTATATTTTTCATGCTTTTTTTTTTTTCTTTTCTTTTTTTTTTTTTTTTCTTTTCTCTCCCCGCCTATCGTCCCACCCCCGAGCAAAACTCCTTCGGCGGCACCGTTGCCGCACTTTTATCCAAGTATTCCAACTTTTTCATCTCGCTTCGGATTTTTCATTTTCAACAAACCGAGAGGGCTATACCTACCCAAGGCAACACCAACCCCCCTGCACAAACTCAGAGATATATAGCGCAAGGTGCGCTTTCGCTGCAACCAACATCCGAAGATAAATTTCTTGCAAGGTTCTACGATTTTTTTTTTTTTTTAATTCACCCTTAATAACGGAACAACGAGATAACTTCACTGTTTCGGTCAGATATTGTTAGAAAAATTTTGAGAAATTAATATCGTATAGAAAAAAAAAAAAAAAAAGGGTGGAGGTTATAAAGGTACAACGTAACACAAATTATACCTCGGAGAAGTTTGCGGGGTCTGAAACTACGTCGTCTTCGTTAATCCGTTGCGAGAGTTGTTTCTTTCATGTCGGGGTTTTAGCCGAGGTATGCTAATATGAAAGAGATTAATCCGGTTAGATCCCAGTGGTTTTTAGGAATTGGTATTTATCCAAATAGGAATTAGAGATCGAGTGGCGATATCGAAATGCAATTTTAGAGGATGGGTTTGGAGAGAGAGAGAGAGAAAGAGAGAGAGAGAGTAAAAAATAAATAAAAATAAAATTAAAATTAGTTAGCTCGAAGGTTTATCTGAGCGAGGAAGCGAGTTTAACGGCTCTGCCTGGCATATGTCGTGGGCCAATAATGTTTCCAATTCATTGATCTTCGAGTAGGGACCCGTTTCACCGAACGACCTGTCACAACGATCGGTTAGCCGTTTAGGGTTAATGCAAATTCGGCCTTTCAAACTTGTTGGGTAATAAAATTTCCTATTTATGTGTTCGTGACTCTGCCGTAAGCACCTACCAGGCATGCATGGTGCACGTTGTACTGTGTATGATCTATATACCTATATATTCATAGAACTGGCCGATGATAATTCGATGGATACATTCGTCATTCGCTTCTACCGCAAAATGATCGTATAACGATGTTAGAAATTTGAAAATCAAAATTTTGGGAGCTTCAGGGGCTTAGAAAGAGGCTCTGACGTTCTTAGAATCTTTGACACACTCTGGTGTCCAAAAGATTCGCGAAATTGAAACGAAATCAGCGAGAAAACAGGGAAGAATAAAAAAAAGTCTCGAAAATTGGCTGACGAGCCAAAATATAAGTCCGAAAATCTTCTCCGTTTATTAAGTGATTATAACGTCGCATATTTGAAACAGTGAAAAAGTGGACTCAGGCGTATATGGCTCGAATTTTTAAGACAGGTGTATGGGATACGTAATTCCGTGGAGAGAAACGTTTTATAATATATTTTATAATAGATCAAGGTAAAAGAAAAAGAAGAAGAAGAAGAAGAAGAAGAAGAAGTAGAAGAAGTAGAAGAAAAAAAGACGGAAAAAAATGGGGTGAAATCGTGACGCTATATAAGGCGAAAGTAGGTACGAAGTTAAAATGTAATCAGTCTGATATATCGATGCCCGTTAAATTATATATCGGAAAATATAGTGGCATGGAGGCAGGTAGATAGGTAGGTATAAGGTATAAGGTATAAGGTATAAGGTATAAGGTATAAGGTATAAGTTGAGGGTATAGGTGTCTAGAATGAGCTGGGAAACCCAGGAGGAGTGCGGTAGCTCGATCGGCCGTCATTAAGTCGCGCGCCGCGGATCGTTGCGGCGTGGGCACGGTGCTAAGTTAGATAGATGTAGATGTAGATGTAGGTAGCCGCGATATTTTTCTCGTTACCCGTAACCACGACCATCACCATCGCCACCATCACCCAGGAGAGCATCTCTTATGCCCAACTCCAAAATGCTTATTAACGAGCTTCCGCGCGCTCAAGCATTCCGACGATCGCAATTTCCTCGGTCTATAAACTGAGCTTTTCTCGCTCACTCTTTCCCTATGATATAACACCCTCGTCGTTATTCTTATCATTGTCATTATCGTCGTTATCATCTCCATACATTTTCGAATCCCTTCTTCTTATTTTCGATTTCGATTTATCGAATTATTATCAAATTATTAATGTATATATTTATTAGGCTGATTCAAGAGAATTTTTTTTCTTCTTTTTTTCTTCCAAACAGGTTCAAAAGTTTCAATTAGTTATAAAGATACGCCTGTTAAAATTTTAGCTCTTAATATTAATATTGAAAGGTGGCGCATCGCGAATTTCTATTTCCCATTTAAATAACATGGGAAAATTTGTTTCCGATTCTTCTGATTTTTATAACTAGCTAACGATGCGTCATACAGAAAATCTACAAACATATTTTTGTAGAGAATTAAATGCTCTACAAAAAAGGTCTCTTGCACTTTTTTGATAAACTTATTTTAGAAACTCGTTTTTTGTCAGAAAGGTGGTTCTTTGAAATCGAATATCATTTGAATGGCTGAGTTTATCAAAAAAGTGTAAAAGACCTTTTTTGTAGAGCATTAAATTCCCTACAAAAATATGTTTGTAGATTTTCTATATGGCGCATGGTTGGCTAGTAATAAAAATTAGAAGCAGCAAAATCAAATTTTCCCGTGTTATTTAAATGGGAAATAGAAATTCGCGATGCACCACCTCTTAATATCAATATTAAGAGCTCAAATTTTAACAGGCGTATTTTTATACCTAAATGAAACTTTTGAACCTGTTTGGAAGAGAAAAAAAAAAAAAAATTTCGTTGTTTTTTTAATCACCCTAATATTTATATGCATATGCGATACAAGGCGTATTATACGCGACGAGACATCTGGATGTTGCATCCTACGCTCTTGATCTACACAAGTCGTATTTGAATAGATGTATGCACGTATGTAGTACCTTATCCTTGAGGATATGTATGCAATCGGCTTATGGTAATCGGCGTAGATCGGAACGCTCGCTTTTGGTTGAGCTGCAACTCGTCTCGGTTCTGTTCTATTGTCATGCCTAGAAGTCGGGTTAAAGATGGTCACGGTGTACTGCTTCGCGTAGGTATAGCGTGCTATGTATTCGTGTAGAAGTACACGTGAGAGATTTATTTATGGAAATTATTATTTAGAGGGATTTCTCAACTTCTTTACTTATCCTGGTTTTATTTAGGTCTTAGCTTCTCTGGCGGCTAGTCGATGGAGAGGAATTTCATAGCAGTTTTCAATGTTTCGTATTCAGGAGAAGAGAAAAAAAAATTAATCACGTCGGATAGTATTTTTTGATAAAGAATTGATGATTGATTTTTTTTTTTAAATTACTCTAATCAAGTTTCGAACATGTTTTCTCGTTTGAAGTTTTCTCAAATCACGTTTTAAACGCACTTTGTCATCGAAAAATGTCCACAATCAAGTCTTGGTCATGTTCAATTCATTTAGGAATGTCTTAAGCCGAGTTTGAGACTAGTTATCTCATTTAACAACTTCCTTAATCAAGTATAAAACTTGTTTTGTAATTTAGAAAAGTCTGGAATCGATATTAAAATTCATTTAGTCATCTAAAACTGTCCTTGATAAAGTTTTGAACACGTTTTCACGTCGTTCACAAATTTTATAAATCAAGTTCCGAACATGTTTTGTGATTCCGAACATTTTTAAAGCAAGTTTAATAATTTTTGAGTCATTTGAAAGTGTCTGAAATCAAATTTGAAACTCATTTCGTCAGGGAAAACATGTCTGGTCATTTTATAATTCCATAGATCAAGTTTAAAGCATGTTTAACACATTTACAAACTTCCTAAATCGAGTTTGAAACTTATTATCTGATTTAAAAACTTTTTAAATCAAGTTCAAGACTTGTTTTCTAATCTAAAAAATGTCTTGAACCATTCATTGAACATGTTTTATCAGAAGTAGATAGGTTCTCTTATCAAGAAAAGCTCCGGTACTTTATTTTATTGATTCAATCTTAAGGATACACGATGGTACTTTGGAAGAAGTCGTCTGCATCTTTCAAGTACCATAAACTAGATTCTTCCCTGTATGTATATTCCTCCCTTAAAATCGCTTTGCGTCAGTTTCTCGACGAAACACATGCACGTACACGCCTACATTAGTACAAGTATCTCATACGACGACTTGCAAGTACTCGTTCAAAGTTGAATAAAAGAGGGTAGCTTATATAATCGTCGAGGAGTTTTTTTTTTTTTTTTTTCTACTGAATAAACAGCAACTTTAGTCTCTTGAAGATTCCTGAGAGTTTGTAAAACGGACTTTTTAACGTGTTCTGCCATTTTTCGAACTTGAATAATACGTCAATGAACATCCGTTCGAAAAAATCAAAAAATGTCGACCGAATCAACCGAACACGGATAGACAAAGAGAGGGTGAGAGATAGAGAGAGAGCTTACGGTCTACCCTCCGAATGTAAAAATAAGAAAAAATGAAGAAGCCATGACTTATGTGTCTCGCATATAGCATACATATTCTCCAGAATAGCACGAAACCGAAACACCGAGTGAAACAAAAATTAGAAAAAAAAAGGGTAAAAAGCTGGGAAGTAATATCCAGCGAAGTAGTAGGTGCCTTTTATCCGTAGAACCCCTTTGCGGGAGTAATGTACCTTCGTAAATATGGCCGCGGGTGTATACTGCAGACAGACGTAGGTATATGCCAACGGGGTAACCACGTCTCTACGTCGACTATATATATATACGTGTGTATATATATATATATGTATGTGTTTATCTACATCGTATATATATATATATATATATATACAGATATTTCCATACGTATAGGTACAATACGTATATACCTACACACACACACGTATACATACTCGGTTCTCTCGCAGGGGTCTCAACCCTTTCCCTCGGGTATCGATTTTCAGCTCGAGACGTGGATGAAAGCCTTTTGGCTACCACGTTGCTGCTGCTGCTGCTGCTGCTGCTGCTGCTGCACTACCAACTTTTATTTCAAAGTAAAGGCATTTTTAAGAGTCGAGACCCACTATGTACCATGTACCATATACGTGTACCCACCCCATACACGCCAATCGCAATATAAAACGGGAATTTTCACTCCAGGGATGGAAATAATCCAAGTCCTAGATCCCTCGAGGATATTTCTTCCCGAAATTCAACCCCGAAGGATTTCTTTGGATTTTTTTTCAGGGTTCAGGACACAGAGCCTTGGATCGCAGCTTTTCAACCCCAAGAAATTTATAGAACCGATAGGCAGACTCCCGCCAAGAAACGGGTGAGTTTATTTTCGTGTTTCGGATCCTCGGGCCCGTTTTTTGAGTCAGAAATTTTCGAGGGTGAAGGAAAAGAGGAAAGAGGGTAGAGGGAGGAGGGAAGATGTATTGTACGTAGAGATCCGCGCGAAATTGGAAAATAATAAATTGCCAAACTACTTTAAAGAAATTAGCGACGCCGAGGTTATATAGGTATTCAGGGAATTTTCTCTTTTACTTGTAGGTAGGTACATCTAACATCCATGTATGTATGTATGTATGTATGTATGTATTTATGTATTATATAACTTAGGTAGTACCCACCCACCCTCCGACCAAGCTGAAACTTTTTCTCAGCTGATATTGAATAATTTTCTTAAAAAGTTATCCTCTGCACCACCCAGCTCTTATTTTCATTCCCTTATAGGTTCCCTGCTGTACACAACAAACTTTGCTTTTCTATCACGCAAATGAAATTAATAAAATATCTCTCCTCCCTGTTTCTTACACACGATATGAAAAATATAAAAAACAAACACACACACATATATATATATATATATAATATATATAAAAGAAAACGAAGAAGAAGCCTCCTCAGACATTTTCCGATTCAGAAAAAAAAAAACTACCCTTCTTCTTATTCCCGTAAAATTACAGACCCGAGACGCGGTTCTTCGCGTGTGTGGATCCAGACCACACATTCAGAACCTTTGATTGATTGTCAGGGTGGAGTCAGTCACACGCGAGTGCCTCCCTGGCTGGCAGTCTGGTTAGGGTAGAATTGGAAAAGGGCGTTGAGCATGCGCAGAATTTTTTTTATTTTCTTTTATTTTCTTTACCCTCCTTAACATGTAGAATAAGAGTGGGTGCCCACCTACGTATACGTACCTACCCTACCAACCTACCGACTCACACCTACTCATACGGGTACACAAATACATGTTCAAACGTCAGCTACTAAATTCATGAACCAAGTTCTTTTCTCCTTCGTTCTGGGCTCTGCTCAACCAGTCCTTACGTAGAGGGGGTAGAATCGCATCATGGTGTAAGATGGAAGAAAGCTACTTCCCATTTGAGAACACGTGTGGGTGGCGTTGGCTGGGGATTATGGGAAACTGTTGGGGATAAACGTGAGTTAGGGTGCATGTGAGGGCGCCAGCAGTTAACGGGGCCAATCGGAAACGCCCGTTCTTTATCCAACGCGGAATCTTCGACTACGGTTCAAAGTCGAGGCGTGGTTTCGCCAAAATCGTATACGTATATTCCGCTCGTAAAACCACCATGAGTGTATCATGATATTCACACGTACTCCAGTCCATACGAAAATCAACGAGGATAGTCCGTACTCAAAAATTCTTCGATCCTAGTCCCTCCCAGTTTATCGAATCCACCGAAAGGCATCTGAACCCATGAACTACTGGACTCAAAAAGCCACGCGAAGTCCTCCAATGAACTCCTCAAGACCAGAATGATTCTTCGACTGACCATGAAGGCAGATCCTGATACTCGATGCTCGGACTCGTTCCAAGTCTTTTTTGAACCGATTCCACAATGTCTTCCAATCATTTTCAGACGGTGTTGTGTCTCGGTGTCTTTCAGCTGATTTCTACAAGCTCGAGCCGAGTGTTTCGCATCACAATCGAGTCAACTTGTCTGAAAAAGCTCCTATGGCTAGGCAGCTTATCGTCGAACTTCAACGAGCCCATGGCTCACGGATCACGGATCATTCCTTAGCTCACATCATTCCCGCGGTTTAGTTTCTCCGCATGTGCGCTACACACGGGCTACCGATACCGATAATAGGTGGGTATAGCGAGTGCCGACTTCCCATATCAGATAATGAATGTATGTGCAGTGTTCACGTGTGTGGACCCACATACGTACGTGGCTGTGGACGTTCGTGTTGAAAGTGGCCAACACATGAGTGGACCAACCGAGCAACCAGCCTACCCTCGTGGCACCGGAGGCCACAAGCCCGGACCTCGGATCTCATTACGCATTCCTTTCGCGCTCGCGTCATTATTTTACTTTACATATTGCAGGTGAAGGCGTGCATGGGTGGGCGGGATGTACGCCGCCTTTGCCAATTTCACGGAATTGAGAAAGAAATAATGCGCAATTTTACTACCCGCGGAAGCTGATTCTGATGCACCGACCGCATACAGACATTACAGGCGGGTACCGATACCCGACGCTTCTTCAATCCTGAGCCTTTCATTTTTCGACTCGAATTTACGATTTGAAGAAAAAAAATAATTCCATTTTTTCCGTTCGGATAATTTTTCAACGATAGCCGAAGACTCTTTTTTCTACATCTTGCTACCCTTGTGGAAGAAGTGGTACAGCCACCGCGAGACCTGAACGGTCTTTCAGCCTCGTCAGCAAGCCATTTCAGGTGATAATTTCAGTCTCTCATCACCGTCGAGTAGGTGTCGGGTGGATTGGAGTGTTTGAATTATCTTTTCTTCGCCACGAATAATAGAGTAGAACCAGGTTATTCGTGGGTGGTATAGAGACGGCTATCTAGATAAAGAGGAAGAGGAAGACGAGGAGGAGGAGAAGGGCAGGAAGATAGTGAGGAAGAAAAGAGTACAAAGAGAATAAAAACAAGAATACTAAGAATAAGAAGAAAGGAGAAGGGAGAGGCCATCAATCTTAATTCCTTTATGCCAAGGGATAGCTCAGACAAGAGTCGAGGACAGGTTGGGCAAGGAGAGCGAAAAAGGTATGAGACTAGGTAGGTAGATAGCCGCCTACCTACGAGAAGTGCCAGAGCTTCGCCAGAGGCTCAATATCTGATAAGCGGTTGGCTCGGTGGCGCCCTCTACCTTTACGGGAGAACTTGGGGTGTCTAGCTCGAGAAAGGAGCTTTACTTTCCCCGCTAATTTTTTGCTAAAGATTTTTATCTCCACCTGTGACATTCCATTTCACCAGAGGCTCGATATCTGATAAGCGGTTGGCTCGGTGGCGCCCTCTACCTTTACGGGAGAACTTGGGGTGTCTAGCGCGAGAAAGGAGCTTTACTTTCCCCGCTAATTTTGTCGCTGAAGATTTTTATCGCCACCTGTGACATTCGAGAGATATTTTTGTCAGTCGATGTTAATTGCTAATGATGGGATTTTCCTTTTTTATCGTACAAAAGTACGGCGTTCTTACCGCGGAAAAAGGGCGGATCATCGCTCGGCCCTTTTCTCTCTTTTTCCACTTTTTCCCTCTTTCCTTTTTTTATAATAACGTTTTACGAAGCTAGAGGGTGGCTGGGGGTGGGAAGAGAAAGAACGGTTTTCAACCTCGCGCGAAATAGACGCAGCTGCGTCACCCTGGCAACGGAGCCGGCACCTTATTGGATATGTTGGCCAATTTATTTCATTTTTCCCCACCCCAGTTCTCGCACACATTCGACGCCATTTTACAATGCCTTGTCAAACCACCCGCCACTCAAGATATGAATAGAAAATAGGAGAGGAAATGGGGATGGAAAAATCGGCAGAATCTTTCGTCCACCTCGTAACTCCGATTCGACCAAAAACCACGAGTCTAATAACCGCTGGGCGTATAGTTCCCAATTCTCATCCCTTAACTCTACTTTCTTTTCCTATTTTATAGACCTCGTCAGATGGCAGACGCCGCGGCGTACAACTACCCCTGAGAAATTCTGGGAGAGCGAAATGAAAATTATTCATTTTAGATCATTGGCAAGTTTCGGGGAGAAGTTAATCGGACGATTAAGGGTGGAAGCGATATCGACTTTTCATAGACACAAATGTTATTTCTGGTATCGAGATGTGGAAGTCGGTATGAAAATACCGCAGGTTTATTTCCCGTCTATTTAAACCCGGTGGAAAATGTAAGCATCGTGCACACACGGCGAGTAGTATGAGGTCCACCCTCTTCTACCCCGAAACCAGCCCTCACCAACGAACGAACGAACGAACGAACGAACCAACCGCCTCCACCCATCCTCCCACTGATATTTAAATACATCAGCGGGAGTAGAGATGGAAAATGTATTTATACGACAGCTCCCCTGAAAGGAAAATAATTTGACATATTTTAAAAAGTTGGAATATCGCTCCGAGTTATAAAGCCGGGTGGGTTTTCCTCGCTCTGGCTTCCTTCCATCCTTACTTACTTCTCTTCTCTTCTCTTCACTTCTCTTCTCTTTCCTTACTTCACCCCGTATTCGGTGTCCCATTCCTCCCGTTCAGAGTTCAGAGTTTGGAGTTGAAGCAATTTTAAACTGATTTTTACCCGAAATAAGTTTACGTTAATTGAGAAGCTTATCAAGGGATATGAATACGTTTTTCTGCCAACCAACCCCTACCGAATTCTGAGCGACTCTGCTCTCGGCGTGCACCGCGATTTCAGTTCTACTTTTCGATCCGATGACTCGCTATCATTACAGTTCTTCGTCTCTTTCCGTCATTTTCCTCCTCTTCCAATTCCTATTTTCATTCTTTTTTTTTCTTATTTTTTTTTTTCTCAAAATTAGTCGACTGAGGAAGGAAGTTACGAAATCTGGAATTCGTGAGGAGGGTTTCAGGTAGGGAGAGAAAGGAAGAAACGTGGTAAAGGCGCCTCGGCACCGGCTGGAGGCTGCAGGCTGGAGGCTGAAGACTCTAAATCCAATCCTGGTACGGGGATTAATAAAAGGATTCGCGGAGTTTTGGTCGCCTTTATTACTTCGGATTTCTTAGCCCGCCCTTTATCCGTCAATATTGCTTCCCTCCGGGTGGCATTCGTGCCAGTAGCTCGTAACGCGCGGTGAGAGGGAAATAGAGGGATGAGGAGGACCATTTTTTCGACATCATCCCTTAAGATTTGACTTTTCAGGGATTACGTTCTTTCTTTCTTTTTTCCCCTTTTACCTCGAGGCGGAGGTGAACTCGCGCTAATTAATCGCATTAGCACTTTTTCTTTCCTCCCTGCTTCAGCTACAACGCGGGGACAATCCACTTCGCGGTTCTAATTGACTTCTGATAATTTACACCGAGGCCGTTACACGCCTTTGCGGTATACCTCTACCTGCCAACTCGCGCTAATTGCTAAGACGCGAACGATCCTTTAACCACGCTGTAGAATACTGGTTAATCGTTTCAACGGAATCCAACAAGCGCTACATCCGATTCTCGGCAGACCTGATACGACCCAACGTTTCGATCTATCAAACCCCCTAACGACCAAACAAAAGGACAGAATTACACGGTTCAAATTGTATCTAATTATCCGGGAGAAGAAAAGGGAAAAAACCATACGGTGGAATCGACTCGCGGCTACAATTCCCGCACGATCGCCTGGAAGGAGTTTCTTCGGACTTCTTTCCGTCATCCTTGAAGCAATTATTCTCCAGATCTCGAATTCGATATTCGATGAATTTCGAATGAAGGAAATTTTTATTTTTATACTTTTTTCTTACTTATTTTCCAAAAACCGAATTTTATCGCGTCGAGTGTTGGAGGGTGGTTCGGTATTTACGTTTAATATGTTTCTTAGCAGTAGCTCTGAAGACGGAAAGCAGGATCTGAACGGGACGTGAAGGAACACCCGCGCCTTGCCACTCAGGAGAGGTTCGCTTGCTGCTTTGAACCAAGCAGAGCTTCGAATTCCTTGGCATAAAACACGGCTTTGAAAAGCTCTCGCGAGACTTTCCAGAGAAGGCAAGGAAACGAGAGGAAAGGAAAGGGAAGGGAAGGGAAGGGAAGGGAAGGAAAGGAAAGGAAAGGAAAGGCACTTTTCCCACGTACGTGTATAGGTACGTGGAGGGAATGGGGTACATGTACACATTTACTCAGCCGTACACGGAGAGTGGAAAAATGTATTGGATAGAAGTTAGTTGATGGCAGAAGTATAACGTAGAGGGATGGAGGGATGGAGGGATGGAGGTAAGACGGAAAGGCAAGGAAAATCGTCTCCGAATGGAAATCCGCCGGGGTTTTTTGCTCTCTGCAGTTCTCTCGCGTGGGCGGTTAAAGAGAAAGAGCGAGAGGGAGAAATTCGCGAAGTAAAAAGGTGAAAAAAAGCGCGTAAGTTCGCGTCGTCGCGGTCTTCGTATCCCGCTTCACTCTTTGGCGTCTTTGTTTATAAATCTTAATGACTTATGCATTTGATATTAGATTTTGCGAAACCGCTATACACAAACATACATTATTCAGAGAATAAAAACCGCCCCGGTTTTACCTCAAACATGAGTCAAGACTTGAAGAGGTATACCTATAAAAAGACAAGTTCGGATACCAATTGCTTTATATCTCTCGAATCACTGCAGATTTTTTTATCAAATTTGGAGAACTTAGAGCTTAAGCTTTAACAAACATTCTCTAAAAAGTAAGGCGAAATCTGCCGAGTAGTTCCCGAGATATCGACCGTAAAAATCGACGGAAAAAAAAAAAGGAAGTACGTAGCTTTTCGAATTTTCGTCTTTTTTTTTCTCCTCTCGTTCTGCAGCATGAAAGCGACAGGGGTCTAAGATTTTACGGGGAATGCATCGACGCTGGGATGTGTAATATTTTTTTTTGTTTAGTCGAATTAACCCCGCAACGGCACGGGCGTCGCGTCAGAAACGCATTATTCGTATATATATATAAAGAGGTCGAAAAATTTTTTCATGCTTTAATTCGTATAATTAACCGGTCCGGTTGGCGCCTCGTTGACGCCTCATTGCCACGTCACGGGTAAAAATTGAGGCCATAATTGCAACGCGGTGGAAAACTACCGGTTAACGGAGTCAGAAGCTTTTTCCGCAAATATGGTATAGAAAGAAAAGGAGAAGAAAAAAATATATATATATATATATATTTATATGAATTAAAGGAATCCCTCGTTATTATACTTCTTTTTATTTTTCTTCCCTTTCTCTCTCTCTCTCTCTCCCTTTTTTTTTGGCGTCAAGATTCTCGCCGTAATTTGGTGGCGGTTTATATATGTATATACAGAGATCGGCGAGCGATGAAAAGTGAGACATTCAGTTTCAAGTTACGATTTTTTACGCCCCGTTAAACCGTAGCGATTCGACGGAAGGTATGGGGCGAAGAAAAAGAAAAAAAGAACAAAGAACAAAAAAACCAAAAAATAAAAAAAAAATAAGAAAGAAAGAAAGAAAGAAAGAAAGAAGCCGAGGAGAACGAGAAGGAATAGAAACGAAATTGAAGAAAGAAAGGGAGAACGATAAAAAAAAGAAAAGAAAAAAGACGTGAGCACGAGAATTACGAATCGCCTTCTAATTCTAATCGATTATGTTTTTTGAAATAATCGCTTGTCTAAGGGTGTTAATTAAATTAACTCGATTAAAGAAAATTACATAGCCAGAGTTCCCCCCGCCTCTTATTAATCCTCGTAGCTACCCCAACTCCGAGCTCGTCGAGGTAGCTGGTACGTTGCACTTGGAAGATGATAATTTTCACCCAATTATGGGTAGCGTAACTGTTTGTTTGCTCCTTAAGCCCGCTGCACAAACCTCGCGTTATAATCATCTGACATAATTGATATCCAATTTCGGCAATTCCGAAGTCAGGTCGGGGCTAGTAAGAGCCTCTGACCAAGCCCTCGATATGAACAGGATCCGGAATCGGGGATGGGGATGGGCTGGGGGATGGGGGATAACTAACGCAGCCTGCAAGGGTAACGATCTTCTGATTGCCTACTAAGTGAAACGTGGAGGCATCTGCTTATGATTTATTATTCGATCAGGAAATACTCGGCCAAGTACCTACGTACACCTACACACATATATATATATATCTGTACTAAATCGGTTTTATTACACATCTAGGATACTTTTGGGGTTTTTCTTTTTTTTTTTGCTCCATTTTTACGTCGATTCCGTGACGTAACTCGTTACGCGAATTTTTTTTCACCAATTTTTCGAGAAGCTCGGATCTCTAGTAGTTTCTCGTGAGATATTTCGGCTTTCTACGGTATATGGTTGACTGTGAACTACGACGAATTTTTTTTATGTTGAACTACCTACGAAGGTGGAAAATTTTTCAATGATGGACTACGACGATCTACAATTATTTTCAACACAAACTACGAAATTCTACAATTTTTTAAGACAAACTACGGAATTCTACAATTTTTTTAGGACAAACTACGAGAGTCTATGATTTTTTTATGAAAAACTACGGAAATCTACAATTTCTTTACGAAAAACTACCGAGATGTACAATTTTTTAATGAGGAACTACGAAAGTCTGCAATTTTTATGATGAAAAACTACCGAGATCTACAATATTTTAATAATAAACTACGAAAGTCTACAATTTTTATAATGAAAAACTACCGAGATCCACAATTTTTAAATAATAAACTACGAAAGTCTACAATTTCTTTATGAAAAACTACCGAAATCTACAATGCCTTCATTCGAAGCTATACATATATACGGAAGTCTAAAACTATTTATACTAGAAAATTATAAAACATTCCGAATTCGCTGGAGAAAAAAAATTCGCAGAATTTCCCACGAGGGTTTGCAAAAAAGAAGATCTAATAAAGCATCTATTATTTTTTTCTCTCTCTCTCTGTTTTTTCAACATTTCGTTACAGATGCGGGGCAGCCGACTCTGCGCTCGTACCGAAATAAATTTGAATAATAGTTGTTTACGACGTGGTGTATTACATACATACATATACATATATATATATACCCATAAGAACGGGGTAATTACTAGCTTACCACCTTGCAGTACCTGTACCCACCTACCTACCTCCATATCGGCATCGATATACTCGATCAATTTAATACGGAATCCATAAGAACTCGGGTAGGTGAGGTATAGATCTAAGTACGTATCGCATACTACGTCTAAGGTACTGATATATACATGTATCTATGCATATATGTATATATATATATATATATATATACGTATAAAATCGTACATGAGGAAAGAAAAAAGAAAAAAAAAAAGAAAAAAAAAGGAGGGCAGTACGCGAGAAACGTAAGACAGCTTTTCTTGACATCGTCTTGAGCCACGACTAGTGTGGGATGTAATTATCCTCACATACCGTTGGCCAGGGAGTAAGAGGTACGTAGATACAACTTATGTATGTATGTATGTACCCACCTCATATGTACAGCCAATTATTAATATATATATATATATATACCATCAACGTTCATACATACATTATGTATCCAGGAATAATTATAATGTCATTATATAGTATATATATATATATATATATATGTAGTACGTATAAGGCAACGAGTTCGGTACATCATTTCGTTTCATTTTTTCTTCTTTCATTCGCTTCTTTCTTTCTTTCGTTTCTTAACGACAAGCGATTCGGGTTTTTTTTTTTTTTTTTGACATTTATTTTCTCATTTTTCCTCAAAGCTAATTTTCTACACAATTATGGAATATATGAAAATCGGGAAGAAGTGAGTAAAATTTTTTGGACAGTGTAGCAGAACCGAACGTTTGAATTCAACGATTTGTAGCAAATTCTTTTTTCTATGCCTTCAAGTCTGGAAACAAAATTCTGTAAATCGTTGAAATAAGATCTTTCGTTCGGAAGGAAAGAGAAACATAGTTTCTCTGTTAAAAAAAAAAATTGAAATTCGATTTACATTTTTGTCAATTTGTTCGAAAGACCTTAGATATTTCTCTCGATGGCAGAATACGGGGAGATTCGTCGAACCAGCGATTCGTAAAATGATAATAAAAGTGCATGCGCCATGTTTCCTCGTTTATTCGCACTCGAGTTCATATAATAACCGAGTAATAAAAAAGAGAGGGAAAAGTAAAAGTAAAAGGAAAAGTAAAAGGAAACGGAACAGGAGGTGGCGTATGAATTTATTTAACATCTGAAAATGGAGTGGCAACGGAATGATGTAGAGGAACAACGGGGTCGGTCCTGCGGATTCGCCGGTGAGATTGATATCTCGGTTATTTGCATAAGTAATTTTAATGTTCCAACTAATTACAGTATCCCGAGGGCCCCGGCCATCGTGTAATCATTGACATTACCCTACGGATATACTCGCGGTTCTACCATTCGCCGGAACGATTCGCTCGCGCGTTACACATGAGAAGTTCGATTCGAGGTCCACCTCTCTCCCTCTCTCTCGCTTCTACTTCTACTTCTACTTCTTTCTAAAAATTGTAGATTTCCGTATTTTGTCATAAAAAATTATAGACCCTCGTAGTTTGTCTTGAAAAAATTGTCGAATTTCGTAGTTTGTCTTGAAAAGAATAATTGTAGATCGTCGTAGTCCATCATTGAAAAATTTTCCACCTTCGTATATAGTTCAAGATGAAAAAAAATTCAAATTCGTCGTAGTTCTCGGTCAACCATATACAGTAGAAACCCTTAGAAATATATCAGAAGAAACTACCAGAGATTCGAGCTTCGGAAAAAATTTGTTGAAAAAAATTCGTCTAACGAGTTACGTGACGGAATCGACGTAAAAATGTAAACTTCTTTCGATAACAACGATATACCTATAATCGTGAAAAACGAATTAATTTCTCTTCCTTTGACTTTTTTTCTTCTTCTTCTTGTTCTTCTTCTTCTTCTACTTTCGTTAAAATTAAACAAGAACCACCAAAGACTAAGCGAGGATGAAAAGGATACCGAATTATCTTTGAACTAGCGCCAAAGGGTTGAGCGAGCTAGCGACTCGCAGGTAAGAGATACGCAGGATGTATGGAGGCTGCACACTGGATCCGATCGCGACGATGTGGAGAGAGTCTTTTTTCGAAAGAAGGGTTAGGCGTTGACGCGGTGTGGCCCTCCGAACGAGATGAGACGTTATGGGGTTACCTTACAGAATCCACGCTACGTGTGGTCTGCAAGGATAAGTTTGTAGGTGGTTACCTACCCACCATATAAGGTATAACGAAATTTAAGAGCGTAATTTAGAATAAATTTCATCCTGGGCAGGCTTCGTATTGCGGTAACGATCCCGCGCCGTCTCAAAGTACCGAGGGGCTTACGATTTTTCAAATCTTCGATATTTCGTGCGTAAGATTATCGTCATCCCTTATCGAGGGATTGGGGATGACGAGAAACGCCCTAAAATCTATTTTCATCTAATGACAATTAATGCAGCAAGGATTGTATCCATCGACGAAGATATACGGTTTTCGAATTCTTCGGTACGAATTTTAAGATAGACCATGGTATAATTTATGGTATCGATAAATTAGCCCGAATTTCAACTGCGGAGAGAAGAGCCGTTCATCGCGCCGATGCGACGTTGTATGGTCGATGATAAGTATCGTTAATTAATTATATGATCGGGAATGAGATCGTTGTTCGAAACGTGTACGGTGTACCGTGCGGTATAAAAAAACAAAAAAAAAAACAAAAAATCATAAATAAATGAAAAAGAAGAAGAAGAAGAAGAAGAAGAAGAAAAGGGAAAAAAAAATTGAGAACATCGAAAGGGGGAAAAAAAACCATTGGAAAAAAAAAAAATAAAAAAAAAAAAAGAAATGAAAAACAAAAGCGTGGATTCAAGTTGTAAATATCACATGTAGACATTTATTAAAGATGTATAAACGCCTGTAAGTCATATCAGGAGGCACCTGCTCCAAGAGTGGCAGCAGCCGGCCGCGGCCGCTGGACACCGGTCACTGCTGCCAGTCCTGGGACAAGGGCTGTGTAAGTAACGATATCGAGATATTAAAAGGTGTTCGAGTTAAACTCCTTCAATTTTTTTTTTGCTTTTTTTTGCTTTTTTTTGCTTTTTCACGTCGTTTTTTGATCCCTTCCCTTTTTTTTTTCTTGTCCTTTCTTGTCTTCGTTCTGTCGCACCACAGCTTTGGACACGGTTTACCATACTCGACGAAACCTACATGTGTATCAGAAAAAAAAAAAAATATATAAAAAAAAAGGAAACTAAAAAAAATTAGGGTGAAAATAAACTCGGTATTAATTACTCAACCCTAAAGTTATTTATTTTTGGTCAGAATTTTGATGGAATTTTGGGAGAATTGAACGAGGTGATAAATCGCGGTTCTGTGGAATCTGTTTTTTGGAGTGATACTTCGACTATTACGGAATTTGATCAATTTTTAACCCTTCGGTTTTACGAACATCTAAATTATTCGATAATCTATAAATCCAATCATCGTGCGAGAAATCCTCTCCGAGGGTTGTGAGGAGAAGGGAAAAAGGATCTCGGCTATTTATACCCTTGAATTCTTAATCCTGGCCCTAGATCGATCTTTCGGATCTCACAGTCAGCCATGAGAAACCGATAATCCTATTTTCTGCCGAGGAATCGGGATCCGAAAGTAAGACTCTTTCATTCTTCTAGCAGGATATGCGAGAGAAGATTTTCGGTCTTTGAGAACTTTGGAAAGCATATATATTGTATAATATTATAAATACTATTCGAAGTCTGGACATGAAATGGAGCAATCGATTCGAAGTCTAGTCGGTGTGGCTGAAGCGATCTCGCCCGGCTCTTCGCTGTAATGGAAATATGAAATGTAGGGGTAGCGCTGCTGGAGGAAGTGGAAGTTCTTTAAAACGCGAAACTCGTTACGTTCCGAGTAGATAGTATCTGAAAGTTGCGAAGTTTGATAGTCCGTCAGTAAAAAATCGAGCAAATCTTTCCATGAACTCGATCCGATATCTCAATTCGCGAGAATCGAACGGAGAACATCCCCCGAATCATCCCGTATCTTTCGAAATTTTTTTTTTGAGTCTGCGATTTTCCTGAAGCCATTTTTCCATTTTTTTTCTTTTCATTTTACATGGCTAAGCGTACTCTCGACCCTCGGCAAGGATTGAAGCAAATTAGTTAAGTAGCCAGGAGCCGTCGTCGTTTTCGAAGATTTATCGTCGGTCAGTTTAACGTCGGAGTTTGCGGTTTATGTCCTCCCTTCGATTTTCTCTATTTCGACCACTGCACGTGGCGGTTACCTCTGGGAGAAATAATTCCTCGATGATTCACGATCAGTGAATGACCGGGTCCAGGGTTTCCAGAAATGTATCAAAGTCTATCGAAGAAAACACCCTTTGGATGATTTTTTTTTTTTATTTCGTGGATAATTGGGGATGAAAAAGCTGGACGATTCGTCGAGGCAATTTTCTAGCCATTTGTACGAGGAACAGTGCGAAATAACTCTCCGGTATAAATGATGGAAGACCAAGGTAAGGAGGAAAGGGAGATCCGGGAAAGTATTCAGGTAGGAAAAACATAGAGTAAAATGAGATCGTGTCCCAGGGGAATCCGATCGACAATTCCGTAGCAACAAGAGCTGAGAGATTGACGACTGGCAGAGATTGGCTCTCTCCGAGGAATGCAATAGACGTCTAGAGAGACGAGGTTCCTCCGAGCTTTTTCCTCCTCCTGATGGTATATGGCATGGCGAAGAATAAGGAAGAGAGCAGCGATTCCCTACGGGAGTCAAGGAGATATATATATATATATATATATATATATATATATATATATATATATATAATATACAAGTTCCTCGGTAAAAGGAATATAAGAAAAATGAAGAAACAGGGAAAGGAATAAGATGCAAAAAATAATTCAACCCCTTCCCTATCCACGGTTTAATATATGATTGATCGGCGTGGGTGTGGCTCTCCGTCTTTTATGCGCGACTGAAAAATCCTTAGTCGGCCAACCCCCGCGAGATAGAAACGGACATGCGTGGCAATTCCACATCCCAGACCTATACTGGACCTGGGAATAAATTCCCGCGCCAAATTCTTTCCGCAGATAATCAGATTCCGAAGAATTACTTTTTGGGATCCGAAGAAACACCCTGAAAGATGGATGAAAGGTCTGATGAAAAGCGACGTGAGAAAATGTCCATATCGTTAAGTTTGGAACCCTTTCAACCCTAGCGTGGAATGTATTGGTCTTCTGGTACCGTTCGAACCGGAAATCTAAAAGCTGGTGAAAGAGGGCTATAGGATGTAGAAGTTTGTACGAGAAAAAATAATGTTGGGTTATTTATTTTAGCCAAGTGTATGATATCATAAGCGCGGAATAACCCGCTAAAGGTTCAGGGTGGTGGTAGCTGTTGGCGTTCTTTCTTCACCCTCGCGTTTCCTCTTCCTTATGTAGAATAGTGAACGTATATACAGGGGTGTATAGGTATATGTGTGTATCTAGACCGAGGGATAATGCAAGAAGAGAGGATAAGGCGAACAATATATCAGCGGGGGTTGCCACCGCGCCATGGGGAGGAGACCGGATAACGCGAAGGAGGAGGACGGGGTTGCGCGTTCGTTCGACCCCCAAGGAGTATCGCGAAGGAAGTGCTCCGTCTTTTCCCTTCTTACTTCCTTCTTATACTTCGCTTAGGGGTTTCTTCGTGAATCCTGAACCCTCCGAAGTCCTTCGCCCGCTCCGTCCTCCATGCTCCGTTCTTCGTCCTTCGGCCTTCATCCAGTTTTTTCCAAGGACGTCACGAAGGGAATCGCCGTGGAAAGAATCCGCCGTAATCCCTCACGGCGTCGGGGATTACCCCAACGATATTCTATATCATCCCTGATATCATAACCCGTCTGATACCGAGCCAGATTACGTATAAACCTAACTCGGATAAAACGACTACCCCAATACAGTATACCTCTCTTCCCTCGACCAATGGACGGTTTTTTTCAATCATCCTACCCCAAATAATATTCGTACCACTTGACCGGAACAAATGATAACGGAAAGGGTTTTTCCGCTCACCGATTCCGAATCCAAAATTCCAAATTCCAAACATTCCCAACATGTTCAGATTGGGTCCGTTCCATTTCGAATTTGACATGATAGACCTCGGATTCGGAATCAGCGATTCAAAAGACCCCAGAGCACCGAGGGAAACTTTTTTGCTATTAGTTTGGGTCAAGTTACATGAAGATTGGTAAAACGATGTAAGGGGTTCTGTGCGTCAATCGAATGGAAGACCTTGTCCTTGCTCCAGGCACCACTCAGACTTTAACGACAACGCTGACCTTTCGAGGGGTTGATTATCCGACGTCGTTGTAGACATTTTCGAACTGGAAGGAGGAGAACGAAGAAGAAGATACGAATTCGTTTCGGACCTGCAGTTTTTGAGAATACAAACCGCACCGAGGCGAGGGTTTAGGGTCGAAGGAACAAAGCCCGAAAAAGTCCACGCGTCTTTTCTTCCAGCTTTCCGGAAGAATCGTCCCTTGGTCAAGCGAAGGGAGAAGATTTTTCAAGATCCTTGGAGTAATCTGGATTTGCGAAAAGGGATGATGATAACATCGTTGGACGACGACGGGGTGGGAATGTCCTGAGAAGAAGTGGACGAATGTGAGTCCGCTGATGTTCCCTAGGCTCGAGAAATCCCGGTCTCGTATTTTCGTTTTTAATTATTTTCAAGTCTCGTGCAGAACACCTGGGGGTGGTAGTGGAGGATTTGGATTCCGCGAGGGTGACCTGTTTAGCATCTCCCATCAGAGTTTAGAAGCCCGAGAAAGATAGAGAGGGAGTGAGTGGATGGACTCACTCTTTCTTTATCCTGCACCATTCCTCGTTCCATCTTACACCCTATTCAGTATTCTCCTCCCGACACTCCCTATATTGATCTTTCGCTTCGCTCTCTGTTATACCCTCTACTCCGCGCCACCGCACCACTACCTAGTTACCAACGAACGAACGAACGAACGAACCCCTGAACCCCCGAGCCCAAAGCCCCTGAACCCCGTGCCACCACCCCACTCTGGACGAGCCTGTAACGGCGTACCATAACCCCTCCGGGTAAAAAGCTCACAGTACCATACCACCAAGGTGTATCAAGGTAGAAGTGGTGGAGCAATGTTCGGTGATACGCGTACGCGTGTGCGCGTGTACACATAATTATACGATACCACCAACGCGTATATTTTTGCAGGTTTAAGTGGCCCAGATTACCTCGAAACGTAAATTATTCGCATCGCGAACCACGATCGGTTTGCGAAACGTAAATTAATAAACGAACCGTAAGAGAAATAAGAATCGCGTCTGTCCGCGAGAGATTATCCAGAGGTTTTCGAAAAACCATAGGAAAAAAAAAAAAAAAACAGACAAATATGGCGCGGAATGAACTCACTATCCGACATACAACGATATTATCCACACCATGGAATCTGCGAATTCGAGAAGATCACTTTTCGCTTGCGATATCCACAAGTGACGAACTGTTTCACTATCGAATAGGAGCGAGACGACGAGTAATGGAATCGCCAGGGGTTCCGAAATAAACCGGAAGTCATTCTTATTCCGCGCACACTGATCAGCCGGAAGGAATCCTGGACAGGACGTCGTGTAGTCGGATTTATACGATGAGAAGTATGTACACGTCGACGTCTAATTACCGGTACTAATTAACGAATGAAGATGAAGAGACGAGATGAAGAGTAAAAGAAGAGGGAACTAACTAGACGTTAAACGAGACGAATGAAAGAATGCGAGTAAAACAGTTATGGTGTCAAAGGTCGCGGTAATACCATCCTAAGAATAAGGTTGTAGCGTCCCGGCGCTGAGCGTCGGACGGTCGGAGCTAGACTTGGCGTCGGTTCGTTCGTTAGCGGAGTCCGCTTGCCCGCCCGTATTAATTTGCCCCCCTCATCCCCTGCCCCGTACTCCAACCCCCCTTGGCCACAGCCGCGGAAGTTTACTCTCTCTCTTCTGGGTCTCTTCTCTCCTGCTCCTCTTCATCGGTTTTCTCGCTCTCCTTACTCTCTCTCGCTTTTCCTCTGTCACTCTCTTTCCCTCTAGTCTTAGCTCCGTGGTACAGTCAGTTGCTCCATGAGACGGGGGGGCAAGCGGCGCATGCGGCCTCTGCTAATCACCCTCCCTCAAACCTCCTTCAACAGAGCATCGAGTAACCGCGGAGAAATTAATTCACAACATTTCGGAATATCTCCTTACTTCGGATTCCCGGATTTTTTACCCCGCCGTTTCATCCCTACCGAAACACTCCACCCCTTAAAAAATTCGCACAAAAATTAAGATTTTTTTGCAACTCTGATTTTGCCGATAACGATGCAGCCATGATCCGATGAAGAGAAAACTCGATTCTATCGCAGTTTCACCCCCGAGTAATGAAGTTTTATGTTTTTTTTTTTTTTTTTTTTAAAGAAAGAAAGAAAAGTGAGGTAACATAGCTCTATCAGATTTCCAAGACTGATGACAAAAGTTTGATACGAATTAATTTTGGTCGTCCGGCTTCTTCTTCGTCTCCTTGAAATGTGCTCTGCATTAATAGACCGAACACGGTTCGTCTGGGAGTCGAAAAAGGTATGATGAAAAGCCATCAGACGTTTTCCCATACCGTGTGTACGGCGACCAATTTGTCCGGGTAACAAGTTCCTTCCAGAAAATAGAAGCACGACTCGAGTCTGGTGCTCGGAACTCAATCGCCGTAAATTACCCGTATGAAAAAAGAAAAAAAGAAAAAAAGAAAAAAAAAGAGCGGAGAAAAGAAAAGAGGAAATTTGCTACCTGATCAGCATTCCCGACTGCTACCTGCACCCCATCACATTGACGCCAAAGCTGAGTCCATAAACCATAGAGGTGAGTGGCTCTCCCTGCCTGCTCGCCTGCCTCTCTCTGCCTGCCTGATGCTGCAGAGATGAAAAGCACCGGGACCCAGTGCAGTGCAGTGCAGTGCAGTGCAGCAGCTATACGGCTTTGAACGAGCAATAAAGTATCTCCTTTTAATGGTCAATGAGCCGAAAAATGAGAGATTTTTATCCCTGGTGATCGTGGCGCAGGAAACGGATATAACTCTTTCGCTGATCGGGGCTATCAGTCTGGTCGATTAACGGCTAGGACTAAACGGACTGCGAGAGTTACCTCGGTCAGGATCTTAATGCCGCGTAGCTATGCAAAGGGTTCGAACAGGACCGAGGTATGCCTATCCAGTTAAAGAAAGTCGAATAATCGAAAGCCCGTTTATTCCTCCAGTTTTAGAAGCGGTACGTGCGACGTGCGCGTCATTATACCGTATTGATCGCAACAGCCTCGACGTAAAGGGTAGAAGCACGGGGGGTTTCG
Source organism: Tenthredo amoena (assembly GCA_963966615.1). NCBI lineage: Eukaryota > Metazoa > Arthropoda > Insecta > Hymenoptera > Tenthredinidae > Tenthredo > Tenthredo amoena. The sequence goes on along the minus strand of OZ016498.1, from coordinate 2,242,985 downwards.
GTCAAGAGAGGGTTGAATTCGGGGTGAATTTAAACCGTGCCCAAGTTTGTCCGCTAATTTATTTTTCACGTATTTTTATTTCTGCTTACGACTGGTTACAGTCGGGTACATCGAATCCTGGATGAACAACGTCCGCTTTGACCTGCAGCTGGCGAAATTATCCACTCGCAATGTTCAACAGCTGTTTACGTATTACAAGTCCGACCAGCAGCTCTCTCTCTCTCTCTCTCTCTCTCTCTTCGTCTACTAAATCGAGACTACCAAAAGCTGGATAATTGTTAGGGCTCAACTGAGCTCACTGTCCGTTAAAGGATGAGCCTCGCATGTCTGAGGGCCGTATCACTTAGCTTGATACGTATCGCGTGGACCAGTGTTCGTACTCCGGATCGGTATCTCTGCCTTTTCATTACTTCGACCATTATTTCCACTGGGAATACACCAAACGAAGAACAACCGGCCCTACGCACTCAAATAAACTCCCCCGTACTCCGTTCACATATGAATATGACATATCTGCCGTCCGTGCAGCAGAATGTCGGATGAAACGTAAGCCAGGTCTTTGATACTGACCAAAATGTAAAGGAGAATAACCGATGGAGAAAAAGTGAGTCGAATATTTTCTCAGCTCGTCTCACCATCCCGATTCCGTTTTTCCATCGTTACATAAATATTTAACTACGTAAGATACGGAGTTCGAGCAGCAGATGAAGATATACACGAAGAGAGGAGGGTATATCCCGAGTATTTGTTTTGCGGTGAAGCGAACGTATTGTGAAGTAATGATCATTAGTTTCATTACCGTAAACCACTAGATAATACCTCGTCTCGATACCTGGGGTATATTATTAGTCGTCGTTCCGTTCCGTTCCGTTCAGTTTCGTTCGCGGATTGTCTGCTGACCCGGCCAGGACTCCGGTCTGAGTTTACCGTCTCGCCGTAACGTATAAGGTGCAAAAAGTTTCGCGAGATGTTGAAAAAAGAGACCAGCTCTTCGCGTTTCTTCGAGGAATTATATCCGCAACCCGGATTCGCGATGAGGAATGAAAACGGCCTCTACCAACGAGGATGAAAACGTAAATGGCGTAAAAGGGGTTTTTGTTCAGCCGTTAAAACGAAGAGGGAGGAGAACGGCCATCATCAGTCAATGGCATTCTGCACCAGACCTTCCCGCGGTCACTTCATGCACAATATGAGACTCAACGATGAACGATCAACCTTTGTTCGAAAGAGTCGCATGCCAGAGTGCCGTTCCATTTCTTTACCCATTACGTAAATGCCAATCTATTGGTATACGACTGCCAAGCGGCCCGGCTGTCTTTCGTTACACAAAGTTCTGCATATAGAACCCTGCACTCGGTTTCGTTTCCCTTTCTTCACTAGGTTCATCTGTATATGAATATCGCTGTGTCTGGCTTTCGTGAATAGCTGTACTTTGAGAGATTATACCGAGTGGTGAGTGCAGTGTGTTTTATCATTTCCCTTATTCTTTTTCTACCATTGTATGCGCGGGATTATTCCCATTTCCATTCGCTAGATCATCTAGAAACTGCACTACAGCAAAAACTTCCATGTCGCGACGTCATCTCTCGATTGCAAATCCAAACCCAAATGTAAAGCACATTTTCCCATCATCTTTGACAAGTTTCTCACTAAGAATGACATTCACACTCTTCGTGGTCAGTACTTACGAATGTTTTCGTTTCCAAGCTGGAGATTTGGATCCTTGAAAGGCTCGTACCACCGTCTCCTCGCAAGTTCTGAGGATGGATACACCGCAGTCTTCTCAGTTCTTGATGAAATATTTAGGGCCGAACTACTCGAGTACGGTTCACTTTTGGTGATGAATCGCGTGTCACTGAAGAGGTATGAGTAGTGTACGAAACCCGCAGACCCAACCAACTAACCAAGAGGAAGTCCCAATTGACGTAAGCCTCTACTACATTGGGACACAGGTAGGTCCCTGCGCTGGTTCCTGTCTCCCCACCCCGTACCCATAAGGTTGGCTTGTACAGGAAGGGTTGAATCCTGGATGGGACAACCCCAGGACGACCCTTAGCTCTTAACGAGCCCCTGCTGGCAGTAGGACCTGCGCCCTCAGTCGCTTTGTGGCCCCGACGACCCCCATTCATCGAAGTTGATCGGTGATCTATGGATCAGCACTCGACCCCGAAACGTAATCGTATATTTTATTAGTAGGCCAAAGAGCGGTGTTTACTCGCCAATTGTACTCCAACCATTGTGCGCCCTTTGCCGAAGGGCCAAAGAACTCATAAGGGATTTAAAAGTTAACGCGTCTTCAAAGAACTAAACTCCACGTGATTTATTAACGATATCGACTGCTAATTATCACGTTAACCTGGCCTATCCATCCTCGAAGAGAACACCTCCTCGGATGCTCCTAGACCTTCCATATATGCCTCTAAGAAGAGATATGGTCAAATTGTCATCCAACTGAACACGGTGCTTATGGTTTACGATTACTTTGATGATGAGTGAGGTATTGGAAGGTATTGACCACGAAATCCCATGCAGATTTGAAAGTTTCTTTAATTGGAATGCAGCCACATGTCTTATCTGACTCCGAGGATCATGGGATTCCACGTTTCATCTCCTTTCTTCCTCTCAGTGTGATATTTACAATAGTGGTAGCTACTCACGAGAGGGATCACAGATCGCAAATAAAATTGAAGAGCTTCTACGTTGTAGACCAAAGCAGAACCAGTAGTAGGGAGTTATGATCAAAATATCTCTCATCGAGTACAAACGACATGCAAACGAATCCTTTGTCGAATAATCCTTGGCATATAAATAACTCTGGATAGGTGATAGAGCCAGGGATCTATAAGGCCCTGGTTTAAGGTAGAAATGCAAAGGTACACGCATACACACGCATATGCCATACGCGCATATTCCCATATCATAAATGCTGAAGAGTTTAACGAACTGCGTCAGTGACAGGCGGAAATGCAAATAACCTTTTCGCCTTTTTCCAAGCTGGAGCCCATCTTTTCACATATCTACTATGGGACGACGGCTGTAACTCGTTACGGCATGGTCTACCCTGCACCTCTGGCTCTCTACCTCGTCTTGGTAAAATTGCCTCACCCCATAATACCCGGCATTGTCCCATACCGGTACTGGTACTGCGGTGCTGCACCACACTGCGTGCCTTTCACGCATAGTATTTCGTATTTAGCACGCATATTTCAGCCCCAGGTATGAAGCTACCTATGTTCCCGCATAATTACCATTAATTTTTTTCTTTCTTTCATTCTTGTCCTTTCTCTCTCTCTCTCTCTCTCTAACCCCCGTACAGCTTTTTTACTTTCACGTATACCGCGCATCGACGACCCACAATGAAATCTACGCATGTTTTTGCCGATAATTTTTTCCCACAAGCCCCTCTACCTCCATATGTCCGTATAACCATGGGTACAGGGAGGTACGCCACCTTTCTTTATCTATGACATTTTATAATCTGCCAAAGATATTTGCATGCGAGGAAAATCAGCTGTAACAGTGGGGGGCGCGCCGAAACTTATTCCTTATTCTATAACGGCTCTGGAGGAAAGGGGGAGCTTCGTTACACCGAAAACCCTACCTAACAACCCCCCTTTTGTTTCGACGTTAAAAAAAAAAAAATTCAAGAGCCGACGTTCCAAGCGTGGAACATTTTCAAAAACCCCGTAACAAACTGCGATACGAAGAAAATCTGAAATTCACGATTTACCGATCGTCCAATTTCTTCACCGGCAATTACCTCACTTCGCATCGGTTTCTATACGATGATGAAAAGTACCTCGGAAAATACTCTTCGGGGCTGGGGATGAGGAAAGGTTATAAAAAATGAAAAATCTTCTTCGATATTTCGAACGGTTTTACAAAAATAATTCCAACCTCGGTCTGTGAGTCGTGAAGAGTTCTGTTCTCCTTCTTCTTCTTCTTTGAATTATTCTGACGATTAAATTCTTATCGTTGGTATTAAATCAATTTAAGATTCCGGTAGTGTCTAGCGGTTTGATAAAGGTAGAGTAATAAAAAAAAAGAAAAAAAATAAGGAATGAAGTGTTTCCAACAAAAATTTTTACCGCACCTTGGCTTCCCGAAGCATAAACATACATACCGAGGTAATTCGTTTACGAAGATACAGGTATAGGTGTAGTGGAGAGGTCCAAAGCGCGGTAAAATTTCTTCCCACATATATTAGGAGTTTGGGAGCCGTGCAACACCTTTTACGACACTCGAGGCTATGCCAGGGCCCGCTTGGCTGCTGGTCTTGTAATCGGAATATCAATGGAGCCGGTGCGAGCACCCAGGTAGAGAAATGATGGGGCCAAACATTCACGGCACCATGTGAGACCCACGAGGAATTTATTCCTAGACTCACCGTTACCGTACACCTCGTTCAGAGGAGTTAGAAATTCGAAAGATTCGCTCCTGCATTCACGATTCACAAAATGCCTTGGAAGTCGAAAAGATTCATCAATTTCTGGGGTCACTTATTCAGGATCGCATCGTCAATCTCTCCGCGGACCAGGAATCGGCTATTTTCGAGTGATATAATTGAGACAGCCGATTTTTTCGAACGTCAAGATTCAGCTAGTTTCTTTCTTTTTTTCTTCTTTTTTCTTTTTTTCTTTTTTCAAGTAATGATGTCGACCTTGACCCATTCGGAGGCTCGAGTAGGTAGGTACGTACAGGCCATTGTTGAAGGGGCGAACCCTCGGGCAGAAATTGATTAAGGAAGACCACTAAAACCACAGGGCTTCACCGCGTCACCTACCGTTACGGGGAGGCCAGGTTCGCGTGCAAAACCACTCACGTGCGCGAAATTTCTTGACCAACATTTCCGTGCCTGTTATAAAACGGAGAGACCCTCCACGAGTCCGAGAGCATTGGTAAATCAGAGCTCGGTGATGAATTCAGACACGGTTCAGTCGAATGGAAACTCAAAGTGCCACCATTTTGGAAAAAAGATACTTCGAACCAATTTTTCGATGATAACTCGAGAACGGTTAACGATATCAAGATAAAGATGAGTATCGAAAATAAAGTTCATTAAATTCCCTATGAAAAAGGTTCAATACCTTTTTTCCGTATCTTCATTGGTTTTGCTCTATTTTCAAGCTGAAGATTTCAACATTTGCAGGAGGGTTTGAAACGAACGTGATAAGTGGTTGCAGATTCGGCATTAAAATACGTCATAACCGTTAGGAACAGACGAAAAATGTATTCTACCTTATTTGTAGAAAATTTATCGAGCTTCATTTTTTATCTTCACTTTCAACTCGCTATCATTCACGGTTCTCGAGATATCCTCGAAACTTGTAATCTCGACCGAGTCTAAGCTCTCCACTGGTTATTCTTCCTATTCGACAAGACTTCTCCTAATAAGACGATGCACTTTTTGAGACTCGTTATACATCGCCCCGTACCTTTGCCCATGGGTTAAAAAAAAGTTCAAGCATCGAGATACCACGTACAGAAATGGGTTCGCGGTAGGGGAGTCAGGGTGATCGTTGCCTGGTGCACGTGCCTCGTGTGTCCAGAAGCTGGGTACATATTGACCGTCACGTAGAACCGGTAGGAAGATAAATATCTCAGCTCGTCCATCCTCGGTTCGCACGTTCTTTCGATAACACTTGAAGAAGACCGCCGCGAAGTTGTACATATGTATTAGGGTGGTCCGAAAACGTATGTAGTATGTATACTACGTTTAAATCCCACATCTCCGTCTTTCAGCTGCTTTCGGGTAAAAAAGAAGAAAAAAAAGAAGAAGAAGAAAAATTGCGAAAAGTTCAAACCGGATACAAAGTTCTGAAACACCGATCGGTAGAGTCTGAGGCTTCGAATAAATGCGAGAAAACGAAACGAAAAAAACAAAAAAAAAAAAAAAAAAAGGAGAAGATCTCTCATCGAAGAGTGTTCGCTGATCATTTCAAGGCTTGAATACATAATCGCAAACGACGCGATGCCAGTTCACGATTCCTGAATGTAGGTATCGCATTTGTGATTCGCCTCTCGACCACGGAGAAGCAGCACTTCACGGTCGTCGAGGGAAACGTTGCGGTGTTCGATTCAAAGCCACGAGAATTAAACAATAGCGATTTATTACCAGAAATTTAATTCTGTTTCGGTAGAATTACGCGTCCTACGTGAGGAACCAGAGGTGTAAATCAGGGTCAGCGATCGCCCAAGAATTTCAAAAGTCTGGTTCGTGCCTAAACTTACCCAAAACGAACATGAGTCTCGCTGAGTTTAGACGCCGATGAGAATTTCATTGAATGCACAATCTTCCCTCGAAATTCAAGTCCACTTTACATCCCATTCGCGAATCGTTTATCCTGTTTGCACGGAGTCGATGTATGAAGAAACCGATTGAACGGTGTGACTCTATTATTTTATTATCGGCATATGACGTCTAGCACTCGATAGTCCTGGTCTAATCCGTCACGGCCATTCTCCAAGCTTTAAGTCATCGCTTGATGATGCATGCCACAATACTACATTGATGCAATATATTATTATTATGCAATTTATGCATTAGAGTGGTATATAAAACCGGAGATATAGGCATGTAGGATCCAAGGTCTTGTATACCGCCTCCGTTTTATCTGTCTATTTATCCTTCTGCAATAGCAGCTGTTGCACTGTACTTTGATAGATGATGCGCGTATGTATGTGTGCGAAGAAAGAGATAAAGAGAGAGAGAGAGATAAAGAGAGAGAAAAGTTAATAGCTTTAAAACCGATAATAAATAATTACGTCAGGCTTTAGACACATTATAATTCTGCTGCTGTTGCTGGTGCCGGTGGTGATGCTGATGCTGATGCAGGATAATCTCAGTCGACGAGTAAAAAATATCGAGGCGTAAACTTAAACAGGAAGTCGAATCTCGAGACTCGTGCAAAAACCGCGACAACATGTATGTGTTATTAATTATGCACTTGTTATACTATGTGGGAATGACTTTGATTTGTGATCGGTCGTTTGTAAATCTCTGCCATTTTATCGACTCTTAATTTATCCTGGTGAAAAAAAATTCTCGCAGTTTTTAGAACGGTTATTTTCCCGAAAGTCTACATAGCTTATTCGAGAAACTTTCAAACGAAGAACACCGGAGGTTTAAAATTCGGAAAGATGAAGATTCGGAAGGCCTAACCTCCAAAACTTGAAATTCGCGTATCTATTCGTTCAGCGTTTAATAACTCGGGCTGTATCGATCGTATCGAAACCAATGAGTGGTCAAATTAATCGTCTCGAGATTGACTTTTTGGAAATAAAAATAGTTTCGAAATTCTATCGGTTATTTACGACGTCGCGAAGTCGTCGATTGGAGTATAGATGAAAAATGGGTTTCCGTAAAGAGGTTCTCGACCGTAAGGAACTACTTTTCGTCCGCACATCCCGAGAAACAGACGAAAATTCACGTATTTTCGTACTTCCGAAATTCAACGATTCCGTAAATTCGAAATCTCCTTAAACGGATTTCCGAATTTAGACCGTTAGAAAAATTCAAAATTCGGAACTCCGGCCCGTGCTCTCCCTACGTATACGTTAATATATACTATGTATACATAACCATCTAACGACAACCCTGTATACTGTGCCGATAATTACCCTACCCGAGAACGGGTAAAGAGTACCACCATTAAAACGACTATGAACGGAAATTATACGTACATTAGAATAGTATTGCTTCATCAAGAGTATAGGGTGTGCGATACGTATGTGTAGGCGCTGAACGCGTTGTGTTGGTACTAGTGGTGAAATGGATACGTGAAATATAAATATACTCACCTAAGGAAATAAGGTATATAGACATATATATATATATATATATATATATATATATATACATGGATATAAGTATTCGACGGGGACGTATACCAAATGTTGCATTATATGTCGGGTACTAGAACAAAAAGAAGAAAGAAAAAAAAGAAAAAAAAAAAAAAAACAAGAGAAAAAATAAAATGTCTAACACACAACCCTTTTCTCTCTCTCCTTAACTTTTATAGATGTGTATAGTATACAGTCGCTATACTATAGTTATAACCAATAATTACCCTGTCTCCTACGTAGGTAGGTAGGTAGGTAGGTAGGTAGGTAGGTACCTACGGAGAGCAGCGGCTGTATTGTAATTAAACAAAGGTGCCCGGTGCCCGCCTGGTGCTCGAATGCCATGGTCTGGTCTCCTAGCGTATAACCCAGGACGCGGGAACTGGGAAGGCATGGGCACACGGCGGTTGGACTTTCCTAACGTAAAAATTTCCTACGTATACATCTACATCTTCATGTGTATTTACGTATGGCACTAGTGGCGATACATGTATGTAGGTACATACATAAATACACCTCCGACCCAGGTCTCCATGGCTAACCCACGGCATACATATTAAATACCTACGTTTTCTGTTTCTCCAATGGCCGAGGAGGGTCCCACGAGCCCGTGGGTCGCACGTCATATCGAGATACGTATATACGTGTCTACGTATACGTGAAATGAGGGGAAAAAGGAGAAAGAAGACAAATCTGCCTGCGTATGTATATATGAGGTTAGAAACGTATGCGTGCGTTAAGCTCGGTTCGAAGCTTCGCCGATGGTGGCAGCAGCTTCCCGGACCGATCACAGCGCCTGTTTTACTAGGGGTTGAAAAGCCGCGAACCCTTTTTACAACCCCTAACGATAGACGGGAAAATCCCGGACGGTACGGTAGCGATCTTCCAAAGATCTTCACTTTTTTTTCAAGGCGATTATAGCTTCACATCTACCCCCGACGATCAATATTCTCCGGGATTTGTTCGAGGGTGAAAAAGCTCTGGCTGGGAATTCTCCAGTCTTTAATCCGTCCGTCGGTCCGGCAGCGATCTTCCCTACGTTTCTTACTTTTAGATAAAATCAAGGGTGTTACCCTTGAACCGGGCGGGTTGAACTTTTTCGAAAAATTTCTTGAAAAATTGATTTCCTCGCTGTATTTACTATTCGTCATTGAACGCAGAAGATTTTCGGGCGTGTATTGGTTCGTCCGGATACTTTTGGAGTCTTTTTTTTTCACTCTGGGTTTTCATTTTTCCCACTTTACCCGCAAATTCCATTCTCCAATTTCTGGCAACACGGTTTTTCGGTTTAGTCACACTTTCCGCGATATACCGATGAATTTTTTCCCACCGTAATTAATCGAGAATCCAAAGAATATGTCACAGATTTCTTCCATCTCGTGGATTCCAGAGACACGGAAATCGGATCTGGTAGTTTCAATCTCGATAAGCATGATCGGTTTATCGTCGATCGTAGGTAGATGTAGGTAGATAGGTAGGTAGATGTAGGTCTAACCGATATCCGAGAACCATAGAAATAGGAATTCACGTACACTTAGGTATAGAAAATCGGGTGATATTATCTCCGTTTATAATACGAGGGAAATATCGTTCTCAAGTCCGAACCCTGACGTGAGACGAATCGCTCTGGCTCGTTACTGCAAAGTTTAACCGTGAAATCAAGAATTCGTTCTATCATTCCGTAGAATTCGACGAGGTGAAAGAACTTTTCCCCGTTTCATTGCACCACCAACGATAATATCAATAATAATTCGATGATAAGAAGAATATGAAAATTTTCTTCTTTTCTTCTTTTTGTTTTTGGTTTTTGGTGTTTTTTTTTTTATTTTTACAACAGGCGGTTGGAATTCGTGGGCTTGTGCAACGAAATAAACTTCATACGACTTTTCAATGACTAACTTGACGTATCATACATACATACCTACTACTACGTATAATATTATACCGCGGAGTCTGAATTATGGAACAAGTTTATAATAATTCTCCAACATGACACAATATCTAACCACGTGCCAAACCCACAACGGTCCGGCATAAAAGCAACAGCTCGGTGCAGAAAACAATTTATTTATTACTATAGGCACACTGGCTGTTAAGATAGGTTGTCAGTAACTTGTAACACATTCCGCAGTATATAATATTATCTGGATGGAAAATCTCGCAATCAGAATTCCCTCGACACGTCTCATTACCCAGAAGACACGCGCCCCTTATTTATATATATATATATATCTCAATGACAGATACGAACTGTCAATATTGCAAATATTGTCGAGATAATCGGCGCCGAAGCACCTGTGTGACTGCTATTCGTATAAAAACAAATTTATACTTTGTTTTTTTTTTGTTTCTTTTAATTGTTATTACTCAGCGAGGTTTTATCTCGCTGAATTTCGCGGATTGCGATTTTATAGAAGCTTGAATTCTCCGCAAAAAAAGTCCTGAGAACGAAGTCTGTGGGTTCAACGGTTCAGAAGTTATAAGCGTTGAAAGTTCGCAACTTGAACAATTTTTCACGGCTAAATAATCGAATTTAAGTAAATCATTCCGGGATATTTTTTGCGGAGAATTTCATTACCTGTAAAACAGCGATGTGTGAAATTTTTTATCGCGAAACCCGGCCGAGTGATTACAATTTGAATAGAAATATAGATAGGCGAGGAGAAAGGGTGCAGTAGTTCATAGGCCTGGGACGCGATAGGCCCCTAATTTCTGGATCACATTATTATAGCGTACGTATTCGAAGGATGATAATATAAGGGCATGAATACATGCCATTTGCGTACATACGTATAAGTATTTTGCATAAAATATCCCGAAGTGCGCAGGTGAACGGTAAAGAACCTTTTGCAAAACACTTTCGCAACAATTTATTGCGAATAAAGTAGAGTAATAAAGGTTGTTAGCGTGCAGCCGGGTAGTCGTGTATATACCCTATATATATATATACGAGTGTAAAAATTTCTCTACACATATACCATGTACCATGTAACGTATATCCGCGTGAATTGCACGCGGGTTATCGTGAAAAATAATTTTAGCAAAATTGAAAGTAAAAATGTTCTTTTACACCGTATGATTATCACATGCATGGTATGGAGGATCTTCGAGCGTTAAGGATGCAGTGAGATATAGGTACGAGAATTACATTGTGGTATACCGAGTCGCAGTGGTGTATGGTGAATTTATGGAAGATGAAATTAGGACGGTGGAGCAATAAAGTGGAACCGTTTAATAATGAGCTGTAAAGTTAAATGGTTGTAAAGTGCGAACTCAGTGGCTCTAAACTTGTTATAACTGCATCTCGTCCGTACTCGTCCTTCGTATTATTATGACACTGATTCTGCACACTACGGACGTGCGAATAACTGCAGCCGATAGACATGTGTGGCGAAAAATTAGTCTGTGTTATTTTCTAGTCGTGTATTAACGTCCGAGTTTAGTACCCACTGGCTGGAGGTGGAAAGTAAAAGGTAAAGTTCCAGCAGCGGAATACAATCGTGGGTGAACTGCCTTTGGTTCGAATAACGAGGGAAACGAAAAGACGTCTGTGGAATGTTCTGTGTCGGCTGTTTCAATGATCCAAACATGTTTAGAAAATCTTTTTTCTCATATTCGGAGACCTAAACATTTGCGAACGTCGCTTAATGAGCCATGGAAGGACACGAACATGTTAAAGCTCTCTTTAGGATGACTTGAACATGTTTTAAAGTCGTTGGTATGGCATTGGCCGACGTAAACATGTCTCAAAGCGTTTCTCTGGTGTTTGACTCATCGAAAAAGTCCAAAAAACGAACCTCAGATCTATTTTGGTGGTGAAAAAGATGTCTTTTACAGCCTTAGACGTTTTGAACATGTCTGAAATCGTAACCTTGTTTCTAAATTTTAGCGGGAAATTAGAAAGACGAGCCTTAGACGTTTTGACCGTATTTTAGTGTCGTATTTGAGACTTTGTGCGTCTCGGACATGTCCTGAATCACCTTTCGAATGTTCGATTCCTTGAACACGATCAAAAGACAAACCTATGATGCCTTGAACATGTCTTAAATCGTTTTCAGAGTATTTCATTCCCTGGATAGATTATAAAAACGAACCTTAGACGTCGTGGACATGTTTCTAAATTGTCCAATGGAATCTTGTTGTCTCAACAAGTCCGAATTAGATGCCCCAGGTATCTTAGACATCTCTTAAGGTCACATTTTGGACCCTCAACAATCTAAATAGCCATTTAAACTTCAGATTTATGAAAAACTATCAAAAGGACAGACGTCAAACGTCTCAAACATGTATTCAGAGCCTTGGATGTCGCAAACAAGTCCAAACCCTGAATCTCAGACGCCTTGAACATGTCTAGAACCAGTTTTTCGTATATTTGACTTCTTCAGCAAGTCTCAAAGTAGTCTTCTAGGCGTTTTGACATCTCGAACATGTCTAAAATTTCCTTTCCAACTCAAAACATCAAGCATATGCTGTACAATAAATTTTTTGTCAATGTTTCAACGATGTTTTCACCATCATTTTCACCAGCTGAAACCGAAAATTCTCCATTCAACGATCTCATATCACTTACGTTAAATCTATGAGGCAAACTTGCACACATCCTGTCTGAAGTAGTCACAGGACATGAATGTACAGTACACCCGATGCATGTACATAAAGGGGGAAGGGTGCAATGCGCTCGCACGTTTAGAACAAGCTCAACGAAATACATACCACATACACGTACTACATGTATGCATATATATATATGTGTATGATAAACTAAATAGGGGGACCGGAAGTAGTATACCGCTGTGGACATTGTTGTTAGAGGTAGACAGGGCTGTGAACAATCGTAGGGTTGAAATAGTCCAGGTCATACGTGTAAGAGCCCATGGCTATGAGTTCGTTCTATGTAGCTGGGTACGGTGCCCACGCGTGTTGCGTCGCGTTACGTGGCGTCGCGTCGCGTCGCGTCGCCTCGCGTCGCATATGGCCGCAGTGTGAGCGAGCGAAGAGAATGAGGAGAAGCGAGTTAGCATACACATCCAATACCAAAACTAGTTGATCCTCGGTACACAGGGTATTCTTTTGTACGTATACGGATGTATGTAGTGAAGTAGCGTACCTATACCCCCGCCTTGGTACCGCGGATATCCCGATGCCCGCGTTCAGAGAGAAGAACGACGAGCAATACGACAAAAAACGATATTCGAAGCCCCTTCCCTGGGTATACACATGAGGTTTAACCACCTATTCCCGTGCGACAAAAAAATCTGAGAATAATAAAAATCGAAAAAAGAAAATAGAAGACTGCTACCCGGTCTAGGGCTCTTCTTCGTAAGTAGCGGGTCTCTTCGTCCCACGCTTAATGCTAGGAACCAAAACTACCTGTCTTACACTTAGGTTCGATAGATCTTTCAACTTTATCTACGTATATGTGTCGGGATCCACTTCTAGAGTCTATATCGCGCCTTTCCTTGTCACCACGGAGCTGATGAAGAGTATGACGACTATGTCGAACATGTCCTGATAATTCTAGTCACTCCGTGGTATTCAAAATCGAGTTACATTTTTTGGAATCTTCTTGTGCCGACGTGGGTTGGGGAGAAGTATACCGTTCACCGAATCAATCAACGTCCGTGCACTCTGTAATTAGAGCACCGATAAAATGTATGAGTTTTAATTGCTTCGAATATATTGTTTGATGATTAATGGACGGTGATCTGTAGGTACGTTTACAGGTACTACGTATAGGCTGGTAGATATATACGTTCCGTACTACGGACATACACTCGACATTGTGAACACGCCCGACTAATTCATACCGCAGCGAGTTATGACAACCTAATTTCATTTCAGACGTCTGTGGTATAGACTTGCTTCGCAACTGCAACGGGATTCGGAATTCTTTCACAAGGTTCAGTAGCTTCGGAGTCGACAGTTGTAGATCGTTAGAACAGACGGAGAAATTAGATAAATTGTACCGGAAGAGGATAGAATCAATTGAAAGACGTTTTAGTCGGTTTGAAATCGCTGGAACGGGTGTTTAGATGATCTAGGAGGCACTGAAAACCCGGTGAAATATGCCAAACAAGCCGGAATCGGATGTGAAACGCTGAAAGATGGGTTAAATGAATTTCTGCGCAACTGAAACGGAATTTAGAACTCTTTTTCGAGGCTAGAGTCGATTGAGAGACGTTTGAATCGGTTTCAAATCGCTGGAACGGGTGTTTAGATGATCTAGGAAGCACTGAAAACCCGGTGAAATATGCGAAACGAGCTGGAATCGGATGTGAAACGCTGAAACGTGAGTTGGAACGAGCTGAAACGTGCCGAGACGCGATACTATAAAGTGAAACACGCTTTTGCGCGAGTTGCGACGAGCTGAAACACACCAAACATACTAGGAGCAGCTCGAGACCGGTTGAAATCGGTTTAAAAATGTCGAAACGCGTGCTGAAATTATCCAAAACCCATCGAAGCGGGGTGAACGACGTCCGGAGCTTCCGTTGGGTTCGGATGACGGTTAGCGACTTCCATCCGAGTCGTGATTCATTTTCAAACCGATGTCAGCGCCCGAGAAAATCTCAGACTGACTTTGATCGGCTGATCGAATGACTTTAGGTGACTTCAATCGTATTTCTCGACGGTTTCAAACGACTTCCAGTGAATTCCAGAGGCTCGAAACGACTTCCGACGACTTCGAATGCCTCCGAAGACCGTCCGAGACTTTCGATGACTTTCGAGGACTCTGGAGTCTGGAGGGATTAGTCTGAGACTTTGAACAGAGTTTTTGATATTGACTGATCGGTACGAATTCCGAAAGATTGTGCTCATGACTTGAGAAACTTTCCGACATCATAGGATATGGAAACGACGTAACAGCAACAACAAGAAGAACTGCGATGGTTGATAGTCGTCGGTATTTACCGCTTCTCGATGAATATTTCCAAATGAGATTTAACGAACTTGAGAGAGAATCGCGAGACAGTAAGAAGTAAAATTACTTCAAAGAAGACGTCGATCAGCATTGTGTACGTCTGACTCTGCAGCAGAAACGGGCAAACAAACGGTATTGAAATTGAAGGAGACTCGATCGCGCATTAATTGCGCAACTCTACTGGCCTCTTCTTCCATAAACCTCGATCGAACATTGTAACAAAGATATGATATTAATTCACGTAATCTAAAACGTCCAGGGCGAGTGACGAGTAGACAATGCTATCACTTATTATACAATACCCTAATGGGGGACGTAGATACACCTTGAAATAATTTATCTCAAATCACGTCAACGAATATTCCATTGACTCAGCTTTTTCACAACTCGTTGCCAATATCTCAAACTTCTTTAAATTTGCAAGAAATGTTTCACATCGATGTAATCTCGGATCAAACCAACGATATTCGACGAATTTCATTTCTGTATACGAAAATTTGCTCCAAATTTCAAAAATGCCAGTCGAAGTCCGTGAAATCTGATTCGAAAGAGAAATTCGATTCTTTTCTAGTTGTTAATTTGGAAATTTGTGATACGTAATCCTGAACGATTTTCTCAAGAGTCGTGAAAAAAATTGTACTCCCGTATCGTCATGCGTGATAGCCACGAGTAGTACCTCGTCTGGTAAAAAAAAGCTGATATCAGAATAACTACTGAAGGGTATTACCATATCGTTAACGAGTAAACTCTTCTCCGTCGAGTTAGGGCGCGTAACGCCACTCGACTATCGTTATTTGCATAATACCAAAGTATCTAGCAAAGGTTTGATGCCCGTTCTCAACTTATATTCGATAACGATCAAATAGCTTTAAACGTCAGGTAACAAGACGGCAGTTTATTACTTTGTACCTACCTACCTACCTACCTACCTACCTTCTTCTATCTAACGAATAGACATTCTAAGAGGCATTTTATACCTACACACCTATCCGTACAGGCATTAGGTTAGGGGCCAGGCTCGATGCGTGGCCCACTTTTAAGGCCCACCAAAAAGTCAGTTCAGCTAGGGCCAGCTTTTTTAATAAGCCTCAAGGGGCCACACGTTTTAACAGAAAATAGATGGCCCAGGAGAGAGAGAGAGAGAGAGAGAGAGAGAGAGAGAGGAAGGGAGACTGGAGAGACGGCGTGGTATTCAACGGACGTTTATATCAAACCCAACTCTATCTCACCACTGAATCACATCGTAAAAATCACCCACTTATTTCACTGAAGCTCGAGTCTGAACGGAAGAATTATTTAAAGAATAGAAAAGAGCGAAGAATCTTTTCAAAAAAAAAAAAAAAAAAAACAAAAATCGGATACGTAATCGATTCCTTTTTGATTTTCTACTCAGACTTTGGGTATGGATATAGGAATATTTCGGGACACAGTTCCTGCTGTGGAAACGTTATCGGTATGATCGTTTACGATCGGTGTGATGGATCGGTACAGGTGTATGTCTTCTGGTTGTAAAATAGCCGGGTGGACACGGCCCTTCGATATTACACAGGTTAAACCTGCACCGCGATCTGGACGACCTCGAATACGACTTAAGTTATAGATCGGTCAGACCTAAGTATCGGTATAGGTGTGTAAGGCAAAGACTGGTAGATATAGGTGGGCAGGTAGTTACGGGATCAGAAAAGACAGCCAATTATGGTCGCCTGTCTAGTCTCGTTTACGATATAGAAGACCGATCACAAAATGTCAAAATATTAATCGGCAATATCGAAAATTCGTTCTCGAGTCTCCCAAAGATTCTCACGAGTCCGTACCGAGCCTTGGGAGAATATTAGAACCAGACGAGATCTAAAAACGGTACCTTTCACCATCCGGGGTAAAAAAAAAATCCAGAAGACGCCTTACGGACGTCCTATGGACTTATGGACGCCTCACGGATTTCTTTCGAATTTATTTGACGGCTGGGCGGCTTGTAGAAGCATAAATATGCAATGAACGGAAAGGGTATGTAAATCTGTGAAGACGAGAGGTAATTTTCATCGAAAAATGATAATTCCGCAATTTTTTGATCACGTAAACAACCGGAATTCAAATTTGACGATATAGCTATGGGAATGCGGTGCTGCCCCCTGGTATATCTGGTTGTAAAATCGAGTAACTTTAATATTTACGATAGACGAGAGGTTGTTTCGTCCTTAATTTCCTACGCCCGAAATAAAAGCCTATTTACAATCGAGCGTAAATCAAGTATACATAAAAGAGTCTCTGTTCGTAGTTGCCGGGAGTTTTATACTAACATAAGAAATACATAAACCTAACCTAAGTGTGACTCGCAGCTGGTTTTAACACAGTCTTTATTATAATAACGATAACGAGGCGACAACTAACAACGTTACCACTATTTTTAACTACAAGATATAACGGCGAAAATATATCCAGCAGCCAAACCAAACCGAAGAAAAAAAAAGGGTCGCGTGTTTCATTATCAACTACCTCAACAAACCTGTGCGCTGCTTAAACTCAGATAAAATTCCTTGCCACGTTTATGCATCGAGATTATAATAAGGGAACGCAGCACAATGAAAGCTTGGAGAAAAAAAAAAGAGAGAGAGAGAGAGAGAGAAAAAGAAAGCAAAAAAAATGGTAAAATTTGGAGAAAAATAAAGAAAGAATAAAAATAAGAGGTGATAAGTTGAACAATAAATAAGGTTTTAGAGGGAGCAGTATATCATACTTTTATACGGTAATCTCTAATGCCTATTGGCGGAGACCGGGTGGTCCGGTGGAAAGAAGCCGCGGGGTATAATTTCTTAATTAACATTTGCTGCACGCGATATAGTAGAAGGAGATACGTAATTAAACTGATAATAAGTGCTCCCGATCTGACGATACCCGGGCTACTCGTCCTCTTCGTCCGCCTCTTTCCTTCGGGGCTTAAGAGTGAAGAGCAATAAGGCGATGCGCGTCGAACTGAAGCTATTAGAACTCCGCGGACGCGGCGGAGAGAAGCAAGATGAAGAGAAAGAGGAAGAGGAATGGGAAGGAGAATACGAGGACGAAGATGATGATGATTACGATGAATGAGGAGTAAAAGAATTCGCGCGGTTATTATAAAGAGATGAGAAAGTAAAAAGAGGAGGAAAGATAATACTCAGGCTTGGTATTTCATCGCGGTGATTTCGATAGGCTCCTCTTCGATGATCAAGAGGAAGAGATATTCTCGTTACGGTTTAACAATGCCGGTAAGGTTCCTGATCCGGAGGCGTATGCAAGAAATTCAGGGGAATTGAATGTTTCAATTTTACAGATAAATCATTTTTCCATACTGCTGGCTGGTCAGAAATTGCACTGCGCTGTCGGTAGACGCATATGCGGATTCGAAAAATCGTTATGTCGGTTTTTAATGTCATGCGAGAAGACGGGGAGACGAGGAGAGGATAAAAGTGATCAGAATTATGTATACAGATCACGATTTAATCATACAGGTACCTACCCATACATGGTCACGAGAAGGTATCCTCGGATGTAGGTACCCACCGCAATCGTAACTCCGGGGAATTTTTTAAGTCACTGTAATCATATATACATGAGGATTCTGCAACTCGGTATTAACGCCGAGTAGAGAAGAATTTTTGGGTGGAAAATCTCGAAAAGATATTCAAAGTATTCCGGACCGATTGATGATCGGAATTGTTTTCTATTATTTCAAAGAATACGAATTCGACGGTGATTTTTAACGATTTTTTTTTCACTAAATTATCAGAGTTTCGATCGACGGCTGCAATCAGAGTTGAACGTTTATAAAAACGTGGAGAATCAGCGAAAAAGGAATCTGAAAACATGCGGAGTAGTTTTCGAGAAAACATTTGAAAATTTTTGCGAATTTTTTTAATTTTTCTGAAGTTGATCAGGATTCTTTTTTTTTTTTGTAAACGTTTAGAAAAAGCGTGCGTTTCGTGCTTGGACACGATTTCAAAACATTCTGTTCAAATTTGAAAAAGTTTCTGTATCCTGAAACCTGTACTTTAAAAAATCTCAAATAATTTCTAAACATGGAGGAAATGCCCAGCAATCAGTTGTAAAAAAATCGGACGAATGGAATATTCCTTCTAATCGTATAGCAGGGATTTTAAGAAACCGATTTCTTCAATGAAACGTCCAAAACGGACACAAGATTCGAACTGTGTATTAGGGTGATTAAAAAAAAAAAGGAATTTTTTTTTTTTCTTCCAAACAGGTTCAAAAGTTTCATTTAGGTATGAAAATACGCCTGGTAAAATTTGAGCTCTTAATATTAATATTAAGAGGTGGCGGATCGCGAATTTCTATTTCCCATTTAAATAACACGGGAAAATTTGTTTTTGCTCCTTCTGATTTTTATAACTAGCTAACGATGTGTCATACAGAAAATCTACAAACATATTTTTGCAGGGAATTGAATACTCTACAAAAAAGGTCTTTTACACTTTTTTGATAAACTCAGCCATTCAAATGATATTCGATTTCAAAGAACCACCTTTCTGACAAAAAATGAGTTTCTAAAATACGTTTATGAAAAAAGTGCAAGAGACCGTTTTTTGCAGAGCATTTAATCCTCTGCAAAAATACGTTTGTAGATTTTTCGTATGACGCATCGTTAGCTAGTTATAAAAATCAGAAGAATCAGAAACAAATTTTCCCATGTTATTTAAACGGAAAATAGAAATTCGCGATGCGCCCCGACTCTGAATATTAATATCAAGGGCTGAAATTTGAACAGGCGTATAAACTAAATGAAACTTTTGAACCTGTTTGGAAGAGAGTAAAAAAAAAAATAAAATAAAAATTTCTTTTGAATTACCCTAATGTATATATATATATTATTCTGGCGAATAAGAAGTTTCGTAATATCGATCTTCCGTGAATGAGGTATAAAGTTAAACGCAGATGTGTGTAGGTATACAACGTCGTCCACTATAAGCTGTGAATTTTCTCTCTGGTCATGCGAGCGTTGCACGAACGTACTAACTCACGCATATATATATAGGTATATGCACGTCTGTATATGTATACGTACGCACGCACCACCCCCACACCCAGATGCGTATAGTATGCACGTACTACGTAAGTAGACATACATATATATATATATATATATATATATATATATATATATATATACATGTATAGATAAATACTTAGATGTATAGGAACCAGATCGTATAATAATGTGGGTATAATGAATTGCGTTTAATTTATGACTGCGGGCGGGCGAGCGCGCAGGGTTGCTGTGCGGTTGACCTAAATATTTCTCGCTGGGTGATGGATGGTTATTGAAGCGGCCACTCGACAGTCACCTGCTACCGTAATGGACACCCCCACCTCCCAGACCATGTACGGTCTTCCCGTATGCAGTTACATCAATCCATCCATGGAATAGCAATTGAAGAACTCGAATAATACCATGGGCGTTTGGAGGATTCAAAAATCGGTTCGTTTCCAAATTCTTTTATCTAAATCTGTTCCACGGTGTTAAAATCGAAGAGGTAACATCCGCCGGACATCTTCTGAATGCTCAAAGATCATTTGATGCACGCAAAAACTTGCGGGGAGTCGAACAGTACCACTAAGAATGCAGAAATCGGTTCATTTTTGGAATCTACTTTCAAAATTTGTTGGACAGCACAAAAATTGAAAGAGTAACATCAGCCAGACACCTTCTTTGAAGTTAGGGATAATTCAATGCACGCGAAAACTTGTGGGGAGTCGAACAGTACCACTAAGAATGCAGAAATCGGTTCATTTTTGGAATCTACTTTCAAAATTTGTTGGACAGCACAGAAATTGAAAGAGTGACATCAGCCAGACACCTTCTTCAGGTCGAAAGATGATTCGATGCACGTGAAAGCTTGTAGGCAGTCGAATAATAGCATTGAGAATGTAGAAATCGGTTCGTTGTGAGAATCTTTTCGTGAAATCTGATGTACAGGACGAGAATTGAAAAAGTAACACCTCGTTTGTGCTTGAAGATGATTCAATGCATGTCAAAACTTGTGGGCAGTCGAATAGTATCACTAAGAATACAGAAATCGGTTCGTTTTGAGATTTCCTTATAAAAATCTGTCGAACAGCACGAAAATTTGAGGGTAAAGATCAGCCAGACACCCTGTCGATAGTTAGGCATGATTTAAAGCACGTCAAGTCTCGTGAAAAGTCTAATCGAATGCAAAAATCGGTTCATTTCTTAATGACTTTATCAAAACCTGTCGAACGGCACAAAAATCGAGGAATCAAGCATCAGCCAGACACCCCGTTGAGTTTTGACTATGATTTAAAGTACGTCAAGTCTCGTAGACATTATCATAAAGTGAAATAAAATACAGCAAAGGAGGTAATCAATCGTGTTGACTGCGGCTCGTTTTGCATTCTGTCCAGCGCATATATTGTAAAAATTTGAAAACTACGAGTCTTCTTGTATGTTGTACTACCTAGTCAATAACCGCGGTGGATAGATAAGATGGATTGACGAACAAACAGTAAAAGGAAGCCCATCCTCCTCCTTAAGATCGCGTACTCAAGAACATGGATATTATAATCCCCTGGATCCATCATCGAGACTTGGTTAGCACCGACTTCTTGGACATTTGCTAAACCGTAGTTTGCACTTACGATTAAATGCAGTACCGATCTTTATCTATATTACAGTGATAGATAGACCCTGAGATATAATATCCGTGGAAATTTGTATTTATAAGATAGGAGAAAAAATGCTCGATTACATTCACTGCGTGACCTTTCAACCTATTTCTATATTTCTACGGGATCAATGAAACGAAGTGGGCTTCTCTCTCATCCGCGCGGAAAATCCCCACCGTTGACGAAACCGAAAGACGTTTCGTCGGAAATTTTTGTAGAAAAAAACGTAAAGAAAAAGAAAAAAAAAAAAAAGGACGCGTTACGCCAACGGTTTGTAATTCTGATACAGATTTAGAGATTCGCCTGGCTTTGACAGCTTCGATGATGATACCGAAATTTACAAAGGAAATATGACTGCCGCAGTTTCTGAGGCACAATCGCGTACGTATAACTTCCCTTGTTCGTTATAGCCTTCACGTATTTACACAACCGTGTCTAACGCGGTTATTGTGTCAGAAATAGCGACCGACAGTCATTCGCAATGATGAGAAAAAGCTTCTATAGTTTATTATTCGCATATTTTTTTTTTTATCATCGACCGAAAGAAGATCGACTATCCCCTATACCCATCCTGGCGCAGCTTGAACCACCTAATGACTTTGACCAGCAACGAAATCACGATTTTTGCATATTCGCAGCTGCGAAAGGCGATCCTCTTCCGCGATTTCAGCTGCAGTAATACCTCAGCACGCATTTTGACGTTGTAATGAAAACCTGGTGACGTACGGTGATCTATCACCGCTGCATCTACCTCGCTACACGTATGTAGACACAAATAAATATCGTCCCCAGCCATCTTTTTTTACAAGCGAGTAAACGCGCCAGCAGACTTATTATCCGCACATTTATATATATATATAACATACATATACGTACGTTCTCTCTGACCCGTCGCTTTCTGACTCCTGGTGCATGACGGTACGAAAAGATCTACTTGGACGATATCTGCACCAGCTAAACTGATCGATTGATACCTACCGTTCACTCTCGTCGTGGGACGGTGAATCGGCATCACGATGGAGATTTTTTGGAATTAGATTAGTCTATCGAATCTGCACCGGGTGGAAAATCGGTCTCTCCGAGAACTGCGGTAGCCACGATAACTCGATAACGGTTAATCTTACCGAGGCGAAATTCGTAGCAGAGTTTAGAGACACTTTTTTCTTTGGACTGATCTAAAATCATTGCGTCAGTGACCTCGGTGTCGAAGCTACGTCGCTAGATAAGAGTAAAAAAAAGTGTGTGACGAAAGTAAAATGGGTAAAAATTGTTTCCTCGAAATTTTTAGATACCAATAAATTGACCGTAGGTCAATTCAAAGGTAAGAGTGTGACGAAACTTTTCTGTAAATTTCGAATCGATGGATCAAACGGTTGAATAGTTATCAAGGCGATTGTAACCCCCTGGACTTTGAACGGTTCGGACTTTTCATCTCCTCCTTCTAACGAACGACGCGGTTATAATTTTCTATCCTGTTCTATGAGCCTGCTGGATGAGAGTTAGAGCGGTAATAAAATTGTGAGATGAAGAAGAAGAAAAAAAAGGTAAAATAAAAAAACGAAAATGAAAATAAAAAAAAATAACCGATAAGCAATAGAGTGCCGGACAATGAGCTGGTAACGAACTAAGGAATGCGAGGTTTCTCTCTAGTGAACAGTACGTAATGAGGCACGTGGTCGTTCAGAGGTAGAGAGATAACTTGTTCGTTCGTTCCCTGATAGGTAAACCTTGGCTCGGCTAGGTAACGGGGCTGAACCCGTTGCACTGCTAGGTACGGGTCACGAAGTGTAATAGAAATAACGAGATTTTGATTGCACCTTGTTTATGGATAAAAATAACAATCAAATAACTCAGGTTTAATAAACCATGGACCATGGTACGGGATGCAGGTGGAATGGACCGGACATATAACGCAAGTATCGTGTTACCCGGGATAAATTGAAAAGCAACGTATTCATTAGTAGATTATCAACCTTTTACTAAAATTAATGCACACCCATGTGTAATTAAACGAACCAGTGAGTCGGGTAGTCAGGTTGATCGATTTCCTCTTCTCGACGAAACCATGCCGCGGGTCTTTGACTCGTCGCGAGGATTTTTTTCGTTTTTTTTTTTTTGTTAAGTATTTAATAACACCGGTGACGATTCGATGAATAATATTATGGCAATAAAACCGACGGACGACGTCGTAGGAGTCGAGAGTCACAAGTCGCGTCACTAGTTTCGATACGATCTGTTTAGGTATACACACGTGTGTATTTATATATACCTATGTGTATGGGATATTTTTGTCCAACTCTTGTCCAGAATCACCTCTCCACCTAGGTGTTTAATTATCATCGAAAGATATACGGTAAATTATTGAAAGAATAATAATAATAATAATAATAATAAGAAGGATCGTGAATTGCTGCAAGGTAAGTGTAATATGCTGCTGCTGCTGCTGATGGTGCCGCTTCTCGGAGACGTGTATATGTGCCGGTAATAAATATAAATGAGAGAATGAAATAAGAAGAGGGGTAATAAAAAAAAATTAGAGAAGAGAGGTGCGAAGCCCTCCGCTAATGCAAACTTTATGTTCACCGGTTTTTACCTAGACCCATACATACATACGCACGAATCGTCGATCAGTGCAACGGCCAACCACCAACCACTAAGTACCATAAGACAGGAATTTTGCGCCGTCGGGTATCCGTGTACCCGTGCACTCCATACGACACTGGCAATTAGCCAACTCTAACGTTTCCGCATTAAACTGCGGCCACACGAGTCATGGAAATAACGGATAACGGGCTCGTTAGAAATAACGTGGAAAAAAATATATAAATAAATAAATAAATAAATAAATAAATAAATAAATAAACACGCGTTTCGGAAGTTTGATTAAAAAATCCTGCCCGGGAGAAGATTTTTCCGCGTTTTGATTTTTTTTTTCTTTTTTTTTTTCTTTCTTCTTTCTTCTTTCTCAGGGCAAAATGATCTTTTTACTAATTCGTACCAGGAAATGGATTCGCGCAACTTGACGTATTTTCGAAATCTCAATTTTTCTAAAAATTTCGTGATTCGATTAACCGTGAATAAGAGTTTCGAGTGAAAAGTTCACCGGTGCATAAATAATAACGCGATTCGGAACGGTGATTTTTCATCCGAATCGTTGCTGCGTCCGCGTCCGCGTCCGCGTTTGCGTCCGACGTCGCGTCGCGTCGCGTCGTTGTGGCGCAGGGTATAAGCGTATGACTTAAAAGTAAAATGAAATGAAATGAAATGAAATGAAATGAAATGAAATGAAATGAAATGAAATGAAATGAAATGAAATGAAATGAAATTGCGGTATAGCGAGCGTGTAAATGAAAACAGTAGTCAGTTATACTGCAGGTAGAATTAGGTGTGTCCTCGACTGAATCAAGGGAGCGTGACGGATCGCAGACGGGATGGAGAGAGGGACTCGTTAGACAAACATGTATATTGTTCATTTTGCACAGGAGCTGGAAAAAACTCCTCTTCGCCACTGCGTGCTACGGTAGTAATTAATCATACCCCCCCCCCCCCCCCCCCCCCCCCCCCCTCCACCCCCCGATGCAGCGCGAATATACGATGCAACGGTGGAGAGATATCTTTTTTTATTTTTTTATTTGTTTCCTTTTTCTTTTTTTCGATTTTTCTTTTCACCGCGCAATTTTATCCTCGGATAAGTAAACAGAGACTGAAGATTGAATGGAGACTGAAACAGGTTGGAATCGGATAAAAAAAAAAACGGTGAAACATGAGTTGGAACGAAGTAAAACGTGCCAAAACGTGGTCAAATCTGCTTAAACACGTTTGAATCGGATGTAAAACGCTGAAACATGGGTTAAATGAATTTCTGTGCAACTGAAACGGAATTTAGAACTCTTTTTCGAGGCTAGAATCGATTGAGAGACGTTTGAATCGGTTTCAAATCGCTGGAACGGGTGTTTAGATGATCTAGGAGGCACTGGAAAACCCGGTGAAATATGCGAAACGAGCTGGAATCGGATGTGAAACGCTGAAACGTGAGTTGGAACGAGCTGAAACGTGCCGAGACGCGATACTATAAAGTGAAACACGCTTTTGCGCGAGTTGCGACGAGCTGAAACACACCAAACATACTAGGAGCAGCTCGAGACCGGTTGAAATCGGTTTAAAAATGTCGAAACGCGTGCTGAAATTATCCAAAACCCATCGAAGCGGGGTGAACGACGTCCGGAGCTTCCGTTGGGTTCGGATGACGGTTAGCGACTTCCATCCGAGTCGTGATTCATTTTCAAACCGATGTCAGCGCCCGAGAAAATCTCAGACTGACTTTGATCGGCTGATCGAATGACTTTAGGTGACTTCAATCGTATTTCTCGACGGTTTCAAACGACTTCCAGTGAATTCCAGAGGCTCGAAACGACTTCCGACGACTTCGAATGCCTCCGAAGACCGTCCGAGACTTTCGATGACTTTCGAGGACTCTGGAGGGACTGCTGGTTGCATGAGACTTTTCACAGAGTTCTTACCACCGACTATCGGTGACTAAAAGATTACCGTTAGGTACTTATACAGGTGACTTTTACTTCACCCAACCATACAAACGACTTCCTGTATTCTAGGCACTGTGCTGCAGTCCACGGATAGATATACTACACAGTCAATTCTCTTTCCCTGTTAATTATGGGAATAAATAAAACTGCAATCAGATCAACCGCGTAGGTACACTTCGGACAGATCACCGTACAACTCCGTATTACACTATTACAATTCCTAATTGCTTCTATCTTGCGATCAGACCGATCACTAATCTTCATCTTCATCTCCATCCTCATCTTAGTCTTCGACTTCTGCTCTTATACTATCTAAAGCTTCCACTACCTCCAGGGCCACGATTATAGAAGATATTCTCTGGCAAACCTCAAGATGATCATTGCATGCCAGAGATAGTCGGTATAATCGTGGTAATCGATCCGATACTCGTGATTGATACCAGGGCCTGTGGTACCGGTGCAATTAGTCCTTATTCGTTATACAGACTCAGAATCGATCTACGCCCTGTACTAGCCAGACCCAATATCGTGTCATGCAGCGACTCGTATAAGTTTACAGAAACCTGAACGCCTAAACTGAAAATAAGAGAGAAAAAGAGAAGATTCGATGCTTTCTCGCAGTTTCCGCATCTCTGATTCTCATCTCCGATTCAATTTTCAGGATTTCTCAAATATTTCATTCGAAATTGAGGTTCCGAGATTCTTGACGAATCTCTAAAGAATATTCTGCATATTTTTATCGTATTTTTTCATCAAGTAGGTAAAAATGAATCTATACGTTTTTTTTTTTTCACTTTTTTTTTCACTTTTTTTTCAGAGAAAGATAGAAAACAGGGATAAACTGCTAACGACGGATTGTCAGACGTGTAGGTATATAAATACGTATATATATACAGATATGTATGCGTATATGAGTGGAGGTTGATACTTGAGAGATATAAAGGTAGGACGTAACGTTTTGTTGTAACCTATAGTGTGGGTCGGGGGAGCCTTGGGAAGAGAAAGTAGTCTTGCTCGTTTTTCCGGCGAGATGGAATCTCTAAGAGTTGCGATCAGTATGGCCGCTGTGTGTTTGTACCAAGTTAATAAATACATTGAATCGAGCATTGTATGAAAATTCAGTCCTCCGCATTGAGTCGGTGGCTGTTGAAACACACAATGCCTACCTCATAGTCAAAGCATGAAATCAAACTGCACCTAGACGACAAAAATTCCTGTATTTTCATTATTTTTTCAAAATCTCTACCAAGCTGTGAAAAATCATTCTATGGAATCAGTTTCCTAACATTCTGAGACACGATTCCAATTTCTTTTCCACATTTTATCGACCTCGTCTTATGCAGAGAAAAATTTGTCGTTTGACAAAATTTCAAAAAGTTTCGATCACCGATGCGAAAAACACTTTTTCTTCGGTAGACCCGATCTGTGTGAATCGAATACCATAAAATCTCGAACAAAGATTGACCGGGTGTAAAATGAAAAGAGGAAAATACTGAGCGAATGAAAGTAAGGAAGAAGGTTTACAAAATCGATTTTCTAAGATGATCATAAGACCGCCGTTCTCTACTTCTCGCTATCTCTATAATTGATCGTGTTTTTATCGGTGTATAAGGTTAATTAAACGGCGTGCATCTAGCTAATTGATACTGGTAAATAATGAGTAAACTAATGACGTTAAGAAATAATAAATTCTTCTATAGAGCATGTAATTATCGCTAAATCGGTACACGCCTTCGACCGAACGGTCGTAAAATATTTATTTATCCTGAACTCGAACTGAGCTGAACTTCAGCGAAGAGTAAGGGGCTATATCGCGCAATTATTACCTCTAGGTACAGCCGTAGCTACTCGGGTACGTATATTACCTGTAAACTCGTTTCAGCTCCTCTATCTCTCTGTTCCATGCTTCGCTTCTTTCTCGGCTTTAGGTTTTACGACTAGAGAACTCTGGCTCACCTATACGATCACCAAGTTGTCAATTAACCCCTCGATCAAGCCCGCGGCTCTAAGTCTCTGTGACTGACTGACTGACGTCTCTATACTCGCAATCTTCATCGTTCCGGCTTATCCACAGCTATTCACACGATTCTATACCTTTTTCGAACCTCTGTTCGTCCGGGAAGCAAATTGAGACGTTCTGTTATATTCCGCTTCTTAAAATACTCGATGAAAATTAATCCACGCTACGAAACGTCGCGAAAAGGAATCGAGATCGATGAAAAAAATTCATTCGCCGTGTCTGGTCGCCGTGATAACTCAAAAACGGTTTGATCTATCGACTAGAAATTTACACCTAAGTTTTATGACGCTTTTGTCTTTGGACTGACTTAAAATCATCGTATAATTAAACCCGGTTCAGAGACTAGCTCGCAGATAAGCCGAAAAGAAAGTGTCCGACGTAACTAAAATGGGCGAAAATTTTTTCCCGCTAATTCTTTTCTACCACAAAACTGAATTTAGGTCAATCCAAAGATAATAATGTGATAAAACTTTGCTGTAAATTTCGAATCGATAGGTTGAACCGTTGTCCAGTTATCATGGCGACCATGAAAGTCCGAACTTTGGACAGACATGAAATCGAGCTTCCGAGTGTCGAGTGATATATACGTGGAGCAAGAAGGTTTTCTCCTACGATACAAATCCAAATTTTCTGAACGCGATTATTATACATACGATTAGTAAACAATATATTCTTGGTGATGGTTGGTCAGCCTCTCCGATACCGCGGTGACTGGTCACCACGAAGACGGATAATCACCAGCAATTAACGTCAAAACTGATTTACCCGTGTCCGCCACGTGCAGCGTTTAGTTCCCATTAGTTGTTATGACTATAGGAATACGCAGTGCATATCTAGGTATATTTATTGCGTTCCTTATGGCTAATTATCTCTAGAACCGCTATAAGGTAAAAATCTCGGTTTCATATACATCTGTATCTTTAGTTATTTTATTTTTGAATAAAACTCCCTTCCCTTCTAATTTTCTCCCAATCTTCTTATTTCCCAGGTCATAACCCGGCCATAAACATATTTCCAAAGGCTTTATACCAAGCGGCGTCGATAAGATCTGATAATTAATAACTACCGATCAACACGAAGAGCTCGGCAGCTCGTGGATAGGAGAACCCACTCCCAAGAGACGTTCCTTGGTCAATTTGGGTCAAGTTAGACCGTTGGTTGGCTACTCTCTTCCTTATTCCATGCCTGGTAGATGTATCCGTGATTTAAATGAAAATTAAGAGTCTCTCCGAGGGCTGGATCATCACCGGCTATCGGTGTTAATTAAATTATCGTAATTACGCCGAGTCTGGTCGATTGTGTAATTACAAGATATAAAACACGATACCGAGAACGCATCGTGCTGCGAGACTGAAACAAATTTCTATACAATTCGCCGGGTATATTAATTACGTCATCTGTTATACTTCCTGAAACTGTATAAAGGTGTCCGCGGTGTAGGTATAAAACTGAATGCATCAGTCCAGGGCTTAGGGTTCTACATCACAGAGACGAAGACAGTAAGTGACAGACAGCGCGGAGGGAAGGGCTCGTACATACCAGTACCTCGAACAATAGATTCATACAAACAATAGTTTTCCGCTGCGGAAATAAAGTGCTTAGAATGTTATTTCACCTAATGGATATTAATGACCGGCCCTCGATCCGATGCGGTCTCGCGGGTCTCGAGGACGTCGAAATATCGTGTAGGTTCATATTTCTTGAACAACTGTTACTGGAGTACGATTTTCGAAACTTATCCACGTTTCTTTTTCCGATGCGAAAAGGTTTTTCCCAAAAGCTACATGCCTTTCTTCTAGGAGAGACGATTCGGAATAGAAATTCTTGTCCGATCATCTAATTCTGATCAGCTTCTCTGCGTCCCATGAAATTTTCAAATTCTCTTCCAAATTAGCCCAAAACGGATATGAGTATCGCTGAATTTAGGTACCAATCAGAATTTCATTGCAAGGACGATCTTGACCTGAAATTCGAGCTCGCATGTCCAAGTCTTGAGAGGAAAGTTGTGGAACGAAACTAGAATTTGCATCATGCGTGGAGCGTGAGGAGTGCGAATGATGAATCAAGAAGATTGAATGTTCTGACGCTCGAAATTATATGAGCAGATCAGAACCCCGTACCGTAATCATTGTTTCTCATTGAATTCGAGTGATTTATATCCCATACAGCACACCGCGTTTGCCTACCTACCCATCCACCATATACACACGGTAAAACGTTTGCAACTAAGAACATATATGCGCTCCGCGGAGTGTATAGATGATGAATATCGATTGGAGATTAAAAATGCATTTCTGCACGTAGATATGTCTGCAGGGTATCCGCGGTCAATCGAGAGTTATGATCATTGGGGTCGAGAGGAGCGTAGCACCTAGATGCTGCTCAGTGTCCTGCAGTGTCCCCATGCAAAGGAGGAACAGCCATGTATAGCTATCCCACACATCTTGACCCGAAGATGAAAATAGATTCCATAATACCGTTTCCGCGTCTTTTGCGGATTTTCTTCTTTTTTTCTTCTTTTTTTTTTCTTTCTTTGGATGATAGAGTGAAGAAAAAAGGGAACTTTTAACTTTTTACGATCAAAGAAACGCACTTTATTCCTCATTCCTGGTACGGCGATGGGTTTCGACTCGATGCATTTCACAGTGAGCAGAAGCGTTACAGTGGACAACCGGTTCGGAGTCGAGGATAATTTCCGTGGTTCTGATCGGTACCTATGCTCGTTTACACCTATCATCTCGACATGCGGTGCCTGGTGGTGCCCTGGCATATGCCCGTAGTTTATCATTAGTTATAGTCTCTGATGTATAATAATACGGGTTTCAATGCCAAACGATTTGCAAATTAAAATGCAAGATCTCGAGCCGAACGATTTACATTTAAATTGAATAAATGAAAATATGGGCGGCGTCCGAGTCCGACTATGACTGAGGTAAAAAGTGATTTATCGAACACACCGAATGCGGAAGTACGGACCTACATCGTATGGAAATACAGAATTTATGCAGCTCAGATCGATCGGAATTATCAATGAAAATCGATTCGTTATATATCGGATCGTACGTGCTCCGATTCGATTTCAGAATAAATTCGACTTACAGGCGTCGGATAATTATGGAAATCAGTTATATTCCTAAACAGAATATACCTGCGGGTCTCTCGCTCGATTTCAACACAACTCTTCGCATTATTCCTAGAAAATTTTTCACAAATTTTCTACAAGATTTCGAAGATTTCTCCCATAGATTACCTAAATAAATTTCATAAATTTTTCAAACCCCAAGAATCCCATAAATAAAATCGCGAATCCGGTACAAGATTTGAGTCGAACTTATAATAACGAGTTAAAAAAATCCTTAACTCCAATTATTTTATTTTAATTTCTGCTTTTTCTCATCGCCTCAATGAAAAAATTCGCTGTATAACTAAATCTGACAGTAAAATGAATAGCGTAGGTATTACGATCGTACTACAGATTGCATAGAGATACACGCGGTAATTTCCCGGCGCATTTAACGCGCTCATGCACTGTGCGAAAGCATAATTAATATTCGTCCGCGGTGGTATTATGGTGCAGCGGCAACCGTCAGGTCGCGAATATAGTTAGATGTAGATGTAGACACGTAGGTAGCTCTGGCGTAGGTAGATGCAGATGTAGTTAGACGTAAACGTAAACGTAGATGTAGATGTAGGTGTAGGTGTAGGTAGAGAGGCAGGGCTATAGGTGTATCCTATAGGTACGTACTACGTACGTAGACGTATACAAGCGGGAGTTTGAAACGCGTAAGACTCATGGGGGACTAAGTACGTTAATTAACTATGAATCCACTAATTGCAAGGAAAATGGCCGCTACGGGGCGTTCCCGTACCCGGCTGGTAATCAATACCGGAACCTTTGCCAAGTATCACGTGACGCTGACGTAGAAGGTACAGTACGCGGACGAGGGTACGAAGTATTTTCGAGTTACGTCGTGTTTTTTCTTTTTTTCTTTTTTTCTTTTCTCCTTTTTTTTTTTTTTTATCGTTCTTTTTTTATATTTAGGAACGGAAATACTCGGATGAGAAAATTTCCGAGTTATGGAAGGAGAAGAAGAACAACTATATCGGTGATTCTGTTCTAGCTATTACTTTTTTTGATTAAACATTTTTTGATTCCATATTATTACTCTATTTTATAGTAGAAATGAAAGTCCGAGAGGATTTCGCTACGACTTCAAAATATCGAGAATGAGAATGAAATTTCAAATTTTCAGTGCCACGGTACTGACGTAAAATTAATTTGGTAGACATACTTGAGAAAAATGATTACGAATTGTATTATAATTTATTTACGAATTGTATTATAACATTGATTAGATTTATAGATTAATTAGTTTGGATCATTAATTATTGCGACAAAGAAAATAATGAATTCATAGGTAAATTCAAGAAATGGACGTGACACGGTAACTGACATTTAAGTGATTTGAACCGTGAGTTTTCTCCGGACTGCAAGTTATATTATACGAAAGAAGCGATGAAATATGTTGACGAGGATCGTATTGATACAAAAATTTTATGAATAGATTGTTAATTGATGACCAGTGAGAGAAAATAGTACAAGACATTAATAAACACTGTTAGAATGGAATCGCGTATGTCAAATCACGGTTTAATTTGATAAGGGTTTTTTTTTTTTTTCTCAAATATTTGTGGCAAGAATATGAAAAATTAATGTTTTCTCGGCGTAGGGAGAGTTTTATTTTTCTAAATTATCACGCGGCGCTCTGTTTCTCTCGAATTTTCTAAATCCGGGGGATTGAAAGAGCTCGGGATATTTCATTAATCTTAAATCCCCCTCTTCGCACAGCGAATACAAAAGAAAGCGAGACGCTGAGGAAGCGTATTTCGCGGAAATTTACAAAATTACAATCTTTTAATCGCGGAAACATTAACGTTCAAATTTAACGAGATTCTCGGCGATTTTTCACCCCCGGCACACTAGGTACCTGAATAGAAAATTATACAAATTTCAGATTATTTTATTCCACACGTTATAGTAGAAATCGTTAAGCGAACTCGAGTTCGTCAAAAATTGATTA
Organism: Tenthredo amoena; assembly: GCA_963966615.1. Classification (NCBI taxonomy): domain Eukaryota; kingdom Metazoa; phylum Arthropoda; class Insecta; order Hymenoptera; family Tenthredinidae; genus Tenthredo; species Tenthredo amoena. The sequence continues at coordinate 2,209,901 of OZ016498.1, read as the reverse complement.
CATTCGAAACGCGAGAAGGAAATATAGCTCGTCGGTAAAAAATTGAAATTCGAATATTCTTCGTCGAATTCGGGTGAAAAATCGTACGAATTTCTTGTTTCGTTGATCTCTAAGTTTCTCTGTGATAAATTCGTCGAGTTTCTCTCAGAGCCTTTAATCTCTCTTCTTTCTCTTCTTTCATTCGAATATACCATAGCGTAACGGTAATGATCAAAAGTCATTTTCGTCCCCCGGAAGTCGCTACGTGTCGCCGGGCATTTCCTTATCGCTGGTAAGCTGATGAAAAAAAGTGAGAGAAAACTTTGAGAAGGTATAGGTAATAAAAGCAAAGAAGAAACGGTAAAAATATAAAAGGGGAAAAACCCATCGAAATTTCTCTCTGCAAAGTCGAGTTAGCGCGCCCTCCGCACCCTTACGTATCCATCTACCCATCTACCAACCAACCCTCCTACCCAAGTCTCGCGGATCAGCAATATTAAGATATATATATATATATATATATCTCTCGTAAATAGCGAGACGAGAGAGAGACCAACGATCTGGAGGACCGGAGGACTGGAGCACCGGAGGACCGGAGGGCTGGAGGGCTGGAGGTAAAAAAATAGGGTGAGGAGTAACGAGGGTTAGGTTTAAAACAAAAGAAGAACTCTGAGAGAGAGAGAGAGCTGCGCCACCAGGGGAACGAATATATACGTAAGCTGAAGTCTGCAGGTTATGTACAGAGGACTCAGCCACGTAGATATATATATTTATATTTATATATATATGTATATATGTATATGTATATATTCTTTAGCAACGGCAGCCATGATGTAGAGGGTGTGCCTGAACTGATCGGGGGTGTAAACCTGGGGTTCTCGTTTCCTTGGAAACGATTTACTCCTCGTTACACTATATACCTTCTACCTCCCGAAGGCCGTGTAACGACTACACTGACGATTAACCAAAAACCGTGACGGTTGGGCGGGACCAAACGGGATATAAAGAAACCGGAAGTGCGTCGGTAGAGAGAGAGAGAGAGAGAGAGAGAGAGTCCGATAAGTTTTCTTGCGAAAGAAACGGACGTTTCCTTTTTTTTTTTTTTTCATCCCTATAGTAAATACGACTTAGTTTCAAATCTCTTCTCTTTCTTTTTTTTCTTGTTTTTTTTTTTTCTTCTTCTTTTACCAATTACCATTTATATTTATATATATATATATATATATATATATATTTATATATACTAAGCGTCGTTTTATATACCTAAAATCTAGGTGCTAAATTTGATGGTGAGGAAAAACCGTCGACACGACACGACGCCATTGATCTTAACATTCACGAAACATTCACGGTCTAATATAAAGAGGATTATACCTATGTGCATGAATGTGTATTCAAAGCTTGAGAGCGGCGGTCGTCATGGCAACCGCAACGATCAGATTCACTTTTCGGTACCTATTCAACCCCCTTTGGGGGAGAATTCGCGACTTTCATGAACAGACCGCCCGCTAACCTTCCGCATGCTCCGCCCCAAAACACCCCACGATTCTAGATATATATATACATATATAAATTTATGTATACGTATGTATATGTATCTATGTACGCTTGAACCACGAAGCATATATATGTGTGTGTAGGGGTTTTGTGAGGGAGTCTCGCGACTCCTTCGTGGCTATGTAAGGTACCTAGCTTAGCTACGCTCGTTTTGAAACTGTATTATATTAGGTAGAGTATAAGCGAAGACGAGTTGCGCGAAGAAACGTGATGAGACGTCGGGGACTTTCTTCGTCTCGTTTTATTAAACCGTTGCAAGATTCGAAATTTCAGATTCAGGATTAGGACTCTTTTTTTGGTTATGTAGTGAGAAAAGTAAAAGTAGAGTTTTTGGTAAGCGAATTAGTCGGTTTTCTCGGGCGAGACAATCTCAGAAACTTATAGAATAACAAAATCTAATTTACAGGATTTTGGAGCCGAATTATGCCCGAGAAAAATTCATATCTCTAATTCAATTCGAACCTTTGATTCTACCGGATAAAAAAAATTCGATTTTCAATTTTTTTACCGACATAAAATTAAAATCAAAGAATACGATTCGATATTCATTACCACGGATTTTCTTTTCCAATTAAAAACTGTTCGATGATGATTTCTCCTTTTATTTTCTTCTACCCTTACTTTCATGAAACTGACGCTATAATCACATGTCAGATAACCGCACACCATATACCCAACCAGCTATATATCTACGTGTTTAAATTGCATGTCAATGTCCATATAAACACACGAATTAATCGTCTGCGCTGCAGTAGCCGACGAAGTCTGACTCGTCACTTGCCGTTACTACTCGTCAAAAAAAAAAAAAGGGGAAAAAAATTGTCAATTTAATTATACTCTTCCCCCGAGTTTCTCTTCCTAATTTCTACGATGATTATAGTATAAGATACACATATCAATAAATAAATAAAGAAATGAATTTTAGAAAAAAGTGAAGAAACTTCCCTGATTTTTGTTCTCTGTTTTTTTTTTTTTTACTTTTTTTTTTTACTTTCTGGAGTTTTACTTCATCGAAGTCCGCACGCGGCATCAGCACCGATAATCGCGACGATGTTATAGGGGTAGAGTTTAAGGAGCCGGGTGCAGTCGGTGGGCCAAAAGCAAAGTGGCAACGACATCGTCGAGGAGGTGCGAGACCCGAAAAAGACCGCGAAGGAATAACCCGTCGAGCAAGTTCCTTAACCGGCGGGTGCTTTTTCCGGTTCCTGGTTCCTTGTTCTCGTCTGCGATTATGGGAACGCCTTTATTACCTTCCCACGAAATTTAAACCGTGCCGCAGGCTCTCTGAATAGTTCGGTCAGCACTTATTTTTCGTTCTTACGCATGTAGATCAGGAAAAACCATGCGAAAATCGTCGCGAAAACACTTTTTGTGAATCGGAAGCTTTCTTCCTCTTCGAATAACGTAGGCGGGTTACGATTTTCTCTAAAATTGTCATTACTCAGCCGGGTTACGCGGTACGCGATTTCCAAAAACGCGGTTCGACAGAAGCTTGAATTTTCTACAAAAAACGTCCGTGGAAGAAAGTCTGTCAATCGAACGGTTTAGAAGTTATCAGCGCTCGAAGTTCGCACCTTGAAACGCTCGTTACGGCTGAACTATTGACTTTATGAGAATAATCCTGGGGACATTTTTTGCGGAGAATTCAATTCCCTTCAAAACTGCTCTCTGGAAATTCTTCTATCGCGAAACCCGGCCGAGTAACAACGATTTTAAAATAGTTGAAGAATTAACCTTAAAACGCTCGTCACGGCTGAACTATTGACTTCATGAGGATAATCCTAGGGACATTTTTTGCGGGGAATTTGATTCCCTTCAAAACGGCTGTACAGAAATTCTTCTATCGCAAAACCCGGGCGAGTAAGAACGATTTTAAAAAATTTGGAGAATCATTTGATCAATCGCGATACAAAACACCTAATACGACGTAATACGACAGTTTAGTGTAATCCAATGATTGATTTTGAACGGTTTATCGATAGCCCACACGATCGTAATGTACTACCTACCTCTCTCTACCCACGTAGGAATTTTATAATTGTGCAGCCGGAACCCGCGGAGACGCGAGAGAATTAATATGTAGGTACTTTGATCAATTAATCGATAGCTTGATATGGAGACAGAGATGATATAGATAGAGAGTCGAAGGATATCCTATATAACGGTTTCAATTAATATATGCCATCAGATCGTACCATCGAACCAATCAACGACTACTTATAGGTGTACCTACCCGTAGATATTTCGCCAACGAATATTAAAACGGGTGTTAATTAAAATAAATGTATCGTTCATTTTTATCGTGTTTTATATTAGCGAATGAAGAACTACCGAGCACTCAGAATTCCATATTATTAATTAAAGGGTGTTGCGTCGAGAGCGGCGAAGCCCGTTGCGATAAGAAGAGCGAAAGACCGTGTCTCGCTGGTTTTTTTTTTGTTTTTTTTTTTTTTTTTTACATTAATAAATTAATATTTTTGCGCTTTTTTATTTTATCCGACATCGTTCGGCAACGGATGGTGAATATTTTCGCGCGAAACTCGACTTCGGATGATAGAAAAACAAAAAAAAAACAAAAAAAAAAAATAACGAAATTTTCATACGAAGGCGAAAAAAGAAAAAAAAAAAGAAAATTAATAAATGAATTTAAAATTTTGTACTGTACGAATGTGTGACTCAATGTCTTGTATCGGAAGACCCATCTGATACCAAACCCGACAGCCACACGAACAGGAAGCGACGGCAGCGCATCCGGCGAATACTTAATGGAATTAATTTTTTTGTGTTTATCATTTCTTTTTCCCATATATATTCTCGTTTCTTTCTGATATAATGTAAGCGGGTAAAATTTGAACTTTTGTTACTTTCGGTTGTTTCGAAAAAAAAAAAAAAAAATGATTCGCCATTTTCGACGGATCATTCGACCGGAATATCTCCCGATGCAGGAATAACCGAAAACTGGTTGAAATCGAGAGCCGAAGCTGCGGGAGGCGTTGAATGGACATTTTTTACGCCCTTTTTGTACTCGACGAACGACCAGTACCTACACCAGAAATTCAGAGGACAGAATTTGATAAAGGAATGGCCGGCCTTATTCAGCGCGACAACTTTTCGTCTATTATATTCTATGACCCACGTGCATACGCGCCAGGCATGGGACACAACAATTCAGTCCAGGTTTTTTTCCCGGTTCAAATGGTAGTCGCCATGTGGGAGTCTGCCCGTTCTTTTTCCCATAAGGATCGTGAAATGAGAAGAAAAAAGACTTCGGACTCGTTGCGGCGGCAGATTCTCGACGGTGAAACATAGCCTTCAACTATACCGCAGACGGAGGAGGAGACGAGACGATCTTCCCCTAAAATCTAGGGGAAAAATCTAGTGGAAAAAGACTCTGGTAATCCCAGAGGCGATATCACTCTTTCCTCTCGTGTCACATGGTGGCGCACCTTAAGTCCGAGAGGTGAGAAATAGCGAAGAGCTGTGAGTGACAAATCATGATCGCGACCAGTTTCTTGCTCGATTTCTCTTACACGACGGTTAATTCCTCCCATGTCCTTCTACTCTTCGGCTTTGGAGAGAAGGTTCACGGTTCTTAGATCGAAGAGTCGTTCGTCTGGTCCTGAATTTTGACCCGGAAATTTCTATATGGTCATTTATAGAAGGGAGGGAGTTCTTCACCTAGCGAAGAACGAAAGCTTTCGTAAAACTCTTCGGAGTATTATAGGATCGCCTGTATCCGTGAATCTTTCTTTTTTTTTCCCCCCCGGAAGTATAACATTCCTTTCGGAGAATTGAAGTACTTGGTATAATACGGTGAGTACTATAAGGCACCGTGGACAGTGGACACGAGATTTGCTCTCTGTACATGCGTTGGCTACTCTATGAACGGTGGTTCAGACTTCGACTCGGTTCTTCGGAAAACTTTTTCCTCACCTCGCTGTACCTACCTACCTACCGCTACTGATGGTGATGGTGATGGTGATGGTGATGGCGATGGCGATACTCGACGCAAAAGGAATGGCGTAAGGATAGGTCGTTCCATTAGCGAGAGGGGCAAAAATACCTGGCCTGGTACAGCGCGGAGTTCCATGCGGGAGAAGATCGAGAAGAAGAGGAAGAAGAAGAAGAAGAAGACGAAGACTTCGAAGGCCCGTAGTCGGTTGGTTGCCGGAAACGTCGAGCTGAAAGAATCCCTGTTCTCATTTTCCGAGATCTTCTAGCTGTTAGGTGATAAAAATAATTCTAAAAATCGTATACCCGCGAAGAGGTGATGACGATGGGTTTCCCTTTCTCGATGATCCGACGACGACGCGGAACGCCGGAGAGTCTTTTCGGACAAAAGGATAAGAAGTAGGTAAAGAATGAAGAGCTGATTTTCGAGAGGAGTTGAAAAAGGGGACAAGGATCAGCCTTTGAGTATTAAAATGGCAAATCCGGATAGAGATCGAGATTCCTTTTTCCTTTTTCTTTTTTCTTTTTCTTTCTCTTTCGTTTTTCTCTTCTTTCTTTCAATAGCATGTCTGATGTTTCTCTGTGGTGAGGATGAGAGTATTGAGTCGACTTCAGGGGGTAGGTATAAGGCATAAGGTAGGTAGGCAGCGGTACCTACGTCGAGAGTAAAAAGCGATTCCATTAGAGCGCCTGGAATGGCGACGAGTGTATGAACGCGGGCCTCGCGGGTCTCTAATTGTGCCGATCCAATTATTTTCAAGTTGGCTCGAGCCGAGTGCTGAAGTTCCCAAGACCCGCGAATATTCCCCCATCCCATCCCCCAAAATTCCCCTTCTTCCACCGCCAAACCCCCCGCAGCTTTCGTCGTGCGAAAAAAAAATGTCGTACACCCCAGAATCGAGAAGAAGAAGAATAAGAAGAAGAAGAAGAAGAATAAGAAGAAGGCGTGTGAAGCCGTGAACAATAATAATCACCAATAATTTATCTCCAGTTTTTTGTTTTGTTTAAATTTTGTTGTTTACAAAATTTTTTCAATTTTTTTTTTGTTTGTTTCTGTTCCACGGCGGTTGAGACGGTTTTACAACTGAACGTGTACATGTAGGTATATAGTTACCTGTGTGTGGAGGTAGCTATACATATACCTGCGCGAAGAAGGGAAATGAAAGGACAAAACTCGCGGTGTTGATCCCGTATGGTTATGGTGTACGGTGGTACGGCATGTTCCATGCTCAGCGGGGGCCTAACTCGATAATGAACCATTATGAAAGACCGTCCTGCAAAACTGGCCACAAAAAACTCACCTGCATTCTATATGCGCGATCTAAAACGTCTAAGAAACGTCGTTCAGGTATCAAGTATATAGATATATATATACGACGAGGTATATCGAGCGTCTAGGTATACAGGTACTCGAAAAACTATTCCCTGTGTGTAGGTATGCTACGTTTTTTGAGTTTTGTTGAAAACAAAAAAAAAATGAACAAAAATAAAAATCCAATCCCTGCTTGTGTTTCTTTTTCTTCGAAACTTAGTTTTCGATCTTTAGATTTCGATTTTTTTTCGTGAACCGAGTAAAAAACGAATTTCCGCATCTCGTTTCGTTCGGTTTCTTGTTTTTTGTTTTTTTTTTTTTCCTTTTGATTCGATTTACAGCAGAGCGAATACATATTTTACGGTCTCGACACCGTTTCATGCGAATTTGTTCGTATAGCATTTGGAATTTTTGTTTTTATTTTTTTCAATTTCAGAATATCTCGGTCTCGAAATACTAAAATCGTACCAACGATTCTATGCGCCCAGCTACGACAACCTACACGATTATAAATTTCGCAAAACTTGTGTTGGCTAGTATATTATTCAGAAACAAAAAAACAAAAAAAAAGAAATCCAAAAAGGCGAAGGAAACAGACGAGTTTTTTTCTTTTTTTTTTTATCAAAAATTCACCCTTCGCGATGATTTTTCTACGAAACTATCCAAACGAACTAATATTTGACCAAAACTCGATTAATAATGTCCGAAAGTGTCAAAAAAGTGAAAAATCAATTATTGTTTCATTGATAGAAGGTAAAAAAAAAAATGAAGTTTCCGAATCGAATTTATCGACAACGATTGGTGATCAATTTCCGAATACAAACGTCAGAGTATTGGGAAGGAGAAAAAGGGGTGACGGAATTAAAGAACCGAGTCTCTCGTATCCTCAACCAAGTTTTTCGCATCCTTCAGGGTCGGGCGGGTCCGTCGTCGCTGGATTTTGAAATTACGATTATCGCTGGAGGAGGAATATCTTCGGGGGACCGTTGCAAATGCAGTTGAACCTGAATCCGAAGTTGAAAGCAAAAGCAATGCGAGAGGCGAGTCCGGGAGCCGTTCGAGGTGGAGATCGCAGTACAAATGAGAGAAGTCCTTATGTATTTCTCGGGTTTACAGTGTGGCCGAGGCGAGCATCGCATCGCATCGCATCGCATTGCATCGCATCGCATTGCATCGCATTGCATCGGATTGCATTGGATTGCGTTGCAGCGATCACATAGGAAGGTAAAGTCGTAAATTCAATTAGTCCGAGAATATCTTTCCTCCGACTCTAAAGTAGAGTTCTTTACAACGCATTTGTACCAACTGATATCTACTGCGTATATATTCCTGCCTACGACAACCAGGATGAAAGCTGCAGCCCCATGGACGACAATTTTCTTATCTCGATGAAGCTTTCGATTTTTTTGTTATTTTTTTTTCTGTTTTTTTTTTTTTTTTTTTCGTTCTCTGTTATTGAAATAACTATTTTCGGATAGACTGGAATTCGAGACGATCGAAAGCTCGGACCTATCCTCATCTCTGTTTCAATCGAACGATCGAAGAACGTCGATTAAAAAATTAGGAAGGATCGAACTCTGCAACGAGAAAAAAAAAAAAAAACACGATCTTTCATTAGAAAATGGAAAAGAAATATATAATTTTCCGACGAGAGATTGAAAATCGAATCTTCTTTTCGCCCGGTAGAATCGAACCAATGCTGCGAATTTCAGTTTTTCGTTAATCTCCCAGTTTCGGTTTTTTTTTTTTTTTTTTTTTTTCTACGGACTTTCGTCTTCCTTCCGATCCGTTTCCTCGGATACCAGAAGCCCGGAAACGCAATAATTCGTTGATATCGTCCAAAGTGATAAATTTGTATAATTTTTCTCCTTTATTCTCAGGACTTAATTAATAAATAAAAATACTCGCCCATCGGGCATGAACATTTGAAGAATTAATATCGACGGTTCTTCTCTACCTCTACCTCTACCTCTTCCTCTTCTTCTTCTTCTTCTTCTTCTTCTTCCTCGAGGCTGCACGTTTAGACGCCCTGGTAAACGCAAGTGATGCGCACCGTGGCCAATAGCTAATTCGCGGGCTGCTCGCACGAGTCTCTTTACAGGATATACCGCACAAGAAGTGTACCGCGGTCGTTCTTTATTCCCTAATTGCTTTCCACGTTCTTATTTCCCATTTATATATTCTATAAACCTAACTCTCCCGTCCGGGTTCGACGGAATAATTCTCGCCGCGTTTATATATTCCTTTGAAATTATCGCTAAAAACTGATAAAAGTCGTCAAATCGGGAATTATATAGGAATCCTGGGAACCGGAATTGCCGTTTCTGAATAAAAAGAAAAATAGTTTAAAAATGTATCAAATTTTCTAGATTTTTAACCAAAACTATGCGACCGGTACCAGAAAAGCTATAAGAACGATCGAAGCGTATATAGGTACGTATGTGTGCAGCTTGATCCCTGGCGAGTGCAAGGCAATATGCACCAGGTAGAGCAATAAAACGGGGCATTTAATTTCACGCGCGGGGCCTAAGTGAATTTAAAAGTTACACCACCATCCTGCATTTACAGCGCAGTAAAACATTGCAGTCTCTAATAGCGCGGCAAAACCTGCCCCCTGTACTTATGCCTGTTCATCTTGGAATATAGCTCGCCTTCTAGAAAGGCGTTATCTATCCTGAACCTCGGGTAATATAAAGTAACAGTTTTATATTATTCGAAAGGGTTTTAGCCCCTCTTTCATTCACAGGATTCGCCCTCGAGGCGAATTCGCGCTTCTTCTCTCAAAGATTTCACCCCGTCAAACCGTATAGTAGTAGCTGCAGGTATCACGGGTCGCGTGAGAAATTTTATCGGTATTTTAAATCAGCCCTGATCGGAAACAGGACGCGTAATTATAATCACCCAGCGTCGATGACACGCGACGCGTACGCGACGCGGAATCGACGTCATCCCCGAAAACCGAGCTCGAAGCTCCTTCTTGTACGAAACGTTTCGTTCTCTCCCTCGACTCGCGTCTTTCGTTTATACAAACCGTAAACTTTGGCGCAAAAAAATTATTCAAAATTTTGATCCGGGTTAACCGGAAGACGATACGGCGAGAAATAATTCCTTCGTATATTCAAAACCGTTCGTACCCCCGCTCGACGATGAATTTCAATAAAGTAAGAAAGGAGATCGCGAGCGAGCGATAGCTGCGAGTGGAAAGAACTCGTTGCGGAGGAAGACCGACCGTTCTTTGGATTTTTTTTTTTTTTTCTTTTTTATAAAAATGTACGCACTATTTCCCACGATTTTTCTTCGCGGTTAACGAATTCGTGTTATTCTTATACACGGCATCTGATATCAGGGATAATTGAGCTTTTTTAAACCCCACTTTTCTCGACAGATTTTCGCGTGATGCCGAGTTTGGAAAAAAAAACGAGCTTTTTAATTAGTTATTCATAGTTCGTGATCGAGAAAAGATTGATGTTAGGTATGCTTGTAAAATATTCGAGTCTCTTTTACACCTGAGATGAAATTTGGAATTCGTGTTTTTTTTTTTTTTGTTTTTTTTTTTTTAGATTTTAGGAAACAGTCAGAGTCGTAAATTGGAATACCATGTTGAGATACGAGTGTATAGATAAAAAATTATGAAAGATCGAAAGGCCTCGTGGATTTCATGGACAGATTTACGATCTGGTCAGCAAAGTTAAAAAACTCTGTTCCGGCACTTGGCTATCCGACAACGACTCGATTCCCATAAATCATTGTCTAATAAATATTACTTACTCGAGGTTAGGGGTCGAAAACTAAAAATAAGAAGAAGGAAAAGAAGAAGAAGTACCAAAAGGAAGAAGTAGACGCTGCGCGAGGAACAAAGATCATTTTATTCCCCCACCTCGATCTCTTTTCTTTTTTTTTTTTTTCTCTTATTTGGATTTAGTTTTTTTTCCGTTATTTTGACCTCCGACGAACCGCGTCCTCCGACTCTCTCGATATAAACTAAAATCGAATTTTTGTTATGAAAAATTCCTCAAAAAATAATTAAAAATAATTTCACGCCTGTCCGTTGCGGCGTATGTATATATCGGAGGAATGATTAATGATTTATATGGAGAAAAGAAAATAAACTGGCGCTTCGTATTACCTTGACTATATTAATATACACTCAATTTGTTGATAATTAGTCACAGTCGTAATCAGTCATTCATTCATTCCGTGAGATCTCGGCTCTGAAAAAGAAACGAAAAACTACTCTGTCGCTGTCGTTTCAAGTAGAAGAACCCGTGTCTGGTCAGCCGACGGTATATTCTTACCTGAATACGGATTTTCAAGTAAAAAAAAATATCGTGACAAAGTTTTGTACCCTAAAGTCGATTTTTACCTCTTTGACAAAAATAAAGTTTCGATAAAAAATCGATCTCTCTTTGACTTGCTGATTCCATCAGTCGCTTTCAAATTTCGGTAATTCTTTTCGTCAATTTCACAAATATTCCGATGATCTGAAATGATTTCTCTGACGATGTCTTGTTCTTTTTTTCATTAATTTCACCAGTTTCTTCAGGGTTTCATAAAATTCCTCTAAAAATTCAACGGTTGCTCGGTGAATTTCGCGAATTCCTTGACTCTTTCAAAGATTTCTACAAAGCTTCAAAAATTTCTTCGACGAGTTTCACTCGCTTCTTCATAAGCTTCGAGGATTTTTGGAAAACGTGAGAAAATTCCTCCGAAAATATCGACGAATTTCTCGACGGTTTCAAAGATATACAACTGCGAAATTTCGGGCACCCCTTTCCCGAATCCTCGGATTCCTACGTGCAGCGAATCTCACAAATTTCTCGACCATTTCGAAGACTTCTTTTCACCGACTTCCCAGATTCCTGTATAAAATCTCACCGATTTCCGTATCACGTCTCGTCATTCCAACGGTTTCGTTTTCAAACTTCGCGAACTGTACCAAAATTTCACGCAAGATCTCACAGATGTTCGAAGATTTATCTGCAGATTTCAAGAATTCGTAGAAAAATTTCACAAATTTTTCAACAATTTCAAAGATTTTCATCAACCTTTGTCGAATTTCTCTAAACGATTTCAAAGATTTCTTCAAATTTTCACCAATTTTAATAAAAATTTCACCGATCTCTCGACTGTTCCCAACATTTTACGATCTTCTGCGAAGTCCGTGACAATTTTTACCTCACATTTCGATAATTTCCACTGCGTTTTCACAGATTTCGATAAAAACCTCATCGTATTTTCTTACAATATTAACAAACCTCCCATTTCCACCAAGTTTTCTTCTTTAAACTTCATAAACCGCGCCAAGCGATCTTGTTACCAAAAAATGAATCTTTTTTTTTACAAATTCCCAAAAAAAAAAATTCTCGCATTTTTTATTCGCTTGCCGATGCGTGGCTAACGATCGTTTCCACTTCCGTCCGCATCATGCATCATATGTTATTATCATCTCACGCGGTAGTAGTAATTTATAATATCTTAATTACGAGTGTATCTAGATATATACGTATATATATATAATAGCTGGTAATTTTCTACCTCACAGTCGTAGGTCAATTTTTTCATAAATCATTAAATCTTGATTCTTTATTACAGGTACTGACCGCGGGGGATATACGCGTACGTTGGTCCGTCAAATCGTTACATGGGCCACTAAACAAATTATCCACTTAATGATTCAATTTTTCACGAACGCATATGTATGAATACCTGTGCCAGTCAAAAATTAATGTACTCATCAAAATTGAAATCGCGTTTCCAATTATATGAAATTATTTGATATCAACTTTCTGAAAAAGCTCTCGTACATATCGGACTACCTAAATGCCTAAATAATGAACCCGACAACCCTTTGGACGACATATAGCTGCTCCCCAATTTCGCAAATCGAATACGTACTTACTCACCCCGTTCTTTGAGGAAAGGGGTAATTTGAAATTTTTTTAGAGCATTGATTAGACGATGAAACGCGTTTTTCTTTATTTCTTCATTTCTTCGTTTCTCCGTTTCTTCGTTTCTCAATTTCCTTTATTTATTTCTCGTCGGGGAAAGGGGGAGAGATAATTTTCCACCCTTTCGATGGATACTTTTCTCAGCTAGGTAAACATGGGGGTTTTAAATCGCACGCGAAATGATACCTCTACTCGTATGGGGTAATGAACGGTGTATTAATTATTCCGAGGATTGTTGTATTATTTATTACTTCTAGGACGACAATTATCAACCATTGTTGGTACAACCCTTCTCATAAACCCTCCTTTCAAACTACACGACACCGAGATAATAACCGATACGGCTGCGTGATAATAATAGGGAATAAATTCTACCAGCTACTCGGGGGCGAAGCTTTTCTGCAAAACTAACCCACGGCACAACTAGGCACACGAGGCATTCGACGCGAGTAGAAAATAGAAAGAATCCTCGTCCTGGGATCGTAAAAAGCTCGAAATACGCGTTTTTCATTTTTTCACAGACTTTGAGCAGGATATTCGCCGTCATAAACAGGTCAAAAAATTTGTGTGTATTTTTTTTCAAAAATTACGTTTCAAGACGAACATTTTGATGCCTTTCCTTTCCACGATTCGGTGAAAAGAACCAGCGATATCGGCGATTGAAATTTTGAGGTGTGAAAAATCGGTAGACATTGGAAAATTCATATCTCGAGATCTGCCAGGGGTAAAAATCCGAAAAAAATACTCAGTACTCGTCAAGACTCGACGAATATAGAAAAAAATTGGCGACGGGATAGACATTCAAGAAATGCCGTTTTTCTACATCTGTATAACGATTCCTCCAACCGATTTTCGCCAATTTTCGAGCCCTCATTCGGTCATATTTGTTCCCGGCAGACCTGAACCGAAGCTCGAAGAGCATATTTTCCCTGAAACTAACGCGAGAATAAGAAGAGCTAAAATACAGTCGCAAAAAGCTAGATTCTCGTATAATTTCCGAGGGCAAAAACGAGGTCGAAAGAAGTCATTTATTCTTTACCTATCAGACGTACTAGCTACTATGTGCTGGGCAGGTTCGAAAGGATCGCGATGGTAAGGCGAAGTGCAACAATTTATCGTCGGTTGAGCTAAAAGTTGGCGCAAGAAAAGGCAATAAGTATCGCGTGTAGAGGCGCGACAGTCTCATACTCGTACAGGTATACAATCTGCCGCGAATTTCCTGCTAATTCAAAAAAGCCACTCCTACAGGCTACCATCCGGGAGCGAGTTATTCGCCGTACCCGATACTCGTAAATGTTGATGGTTATTGCCGGACAGACCTACATCGGGAAGAATTCTCTCTACAATTATTTCACTCTTATCCAGCTTCTGTTACGGCTACCGATTCCGATACCGATTCGCTTTAGACCGTCCGATTGACCGGGCAGTGTGTCTTTTACCAAAAGGACTTTATGTATTGTACCAGTTTCAATAATATCGCATGTGGATTGCCGATTCGATAGCATTGCGTCGATTCGCGAACCTGCACCGACATCGGTAGCAGCAGCAGCAGCTATGGCACCATATGGCGTCTGCACGTCCGCTCGATCGATCGGAAAAAAGTCTGAGAAATCGAGGGCCAAATAATTTACCTTATTTTTATCTGGTCGGTTTGGCTTACGAGGTTTTTGCTTTTTCGATTCTCCTTGTGAGACTAGCCTCGATCTTTGGTCGAACTCTACTTATACTCGCGCGGTTGTAACCGATTTTGGAATCTGATAGAATCGGAAGACGACCCGAGTCGGAATAGAAATTATAGTTTGATCCTCTGAAACCTCGATTCCAGTTTTTAGGAAAGAAACGTAATTCTGTTCCGTTGGAATTATCTCTTGCGTTAGGAATCGGAAGTGCGAATCGGGATCGGCGCTCGGACTCGAAATTCTGATCGGCTTCTCTACACTCTACTGAATTTTCGAATTCTACTTGCAGACTTGAAAAGTCAGCGAAGAAACAACTCGATGATCGATTTTATTTTCCACTCGGAATTTATTCGACGACCGTTTCGCGAAACGTTTTGTCAAAGATCGAGGAGCTATAGATCGGTACCAGAAACGCGAAGCCTCTCTGAACACTAGGATCTAGAGATCAGAACTAGAATTTCAAGAGTCCAGTTCGCGCCTAAATTTTCTCAAAACGGACATGACTCTCGCTTAATTTAGGCGCAAATCAGAATTTGATTACCCTCGAATTCTACTTTGCACCCCCAATCATAGAATCATAAGATTTTATACGTTTCCTCTAAATTTCGGGAATTTTTTTGATTAATTTGACAAATATTTCGAGGATTTGAAATTGTCTCCAAAGTTTTGACGATGTCTTGTTCTTTTTTTCATTAATTTCACCAGTTTCTTCAGGGTTTCAGAAAGTTTCTCGGAAAATTCAAGGGTTGCTCGGTGAATTTCACGAATTCCTTGACCGTTTCAAAGATTTCTACAAAGCTTCAAAGATTTCTTCGACGAGTTTCACTCGCTTCTTCATAAGCTTCGAGGATTTTTGGAGAACGTGAGAAAATTCCTCCGAAAATATCGACGAATTTCTCGACGGTTTCAAAGATATACAACTACGAAATTTCGGGCACCCCTTTTCCGAATCCTCGGATTCCTACGTACAGCGAATCTCACAAATTTCTCGACCATTTCGAAGACTTCTTTTCACCGACTTCCCAGATTCCTGTATAAAATCTCACCGATTTCCGTATCACGTCACGTCATTCCAAAGCTTTCGTTTTCAAACTTCGCGAACTGTACCAAAATTTCACGCAAGATCTCACAGATGTTCAAAGATTTCTCTGCAGATTTCAAGAATTCGTAGAAAAATTTCACAAATTTCTCAACAATTTCAAAGATTTTCATCAAACTTTGTCAAATTTCTCGACACGATTTCAAAGATTTCTTCAAATTTTCACCAATTTCAATAAAAATTTCACCGATCTCTCGACTATTCCCAACGTTTTACGATCTTCTGCGAAGACCGTGACAATTTTTACCTCATATTTCGATAATTCCACTGCGTTTTCACAGATTTCAATAAAAACTTCATCGTATTTTCCACAGTATTAATATATCCGCCAAACGTCGTAAAAATTTCACATGTATTATATCTTCTTCAACATTCAATCAATTAGCTGTACCTAGACACAGGTATACACAGCGAAACGAGTAATCATAGTTAAAGAATAAAATTTTTGTTTAAACCCGCAAGATAATATGATGATGATGACGACGATCATTAGCAACAAATAAAGGTCTAATAAACCCGGTAAACGACTATTCTCGTGCGTATAATTCGCAATATATGCTAGAGTTTACGCAATTAATTATATACGATGTAATTGCAACAGCCAACTAGAGAATTAAATTTTAATGGCGTAGTTCTCAAGCTCGCACGGTTCTCTGTATTCTATATATGCACTCTGCAGCGACGGACCGAGGTATAAAACAGCCGGGTATATATTAAAAAGTCATTTTCCAAGGTATGAGGTATTGTGAAAGGGATTTCTTCAGTACATGTATAATATACACCCACCTACTACGAACCTAGACATTACAAAAAAAAAAAAATTATCATATATATTATATCCTTGAACGATAAATTCGAAGATTTATCGAGCTAATAAAACGACCAGATATATATCCGTCTTCGGCTAGCCGACGGTGATGACCAACGCGTAATGAATGATATTAGGGTAGTCCTCGATTGGGTTATATTCGAAATTCGATGCTCTCATGGGCGAGAACGTCTCTAAATATATACAAAAAAATGTAGTCAAAACCGCAAGTTCCTATCTCGATTCTAAGCACTGCCACAAAGCCTTTGAACTTTCCAGTTTGAATAACGCGCGATTTTTAACACTTCGAGGTTATGTTTTACTTCCTATCGCATTATAGCTTCGAATGATCTGAAACTTGGCATATTTCTTACCTGCGGTATTGGATATCCGTGAAAAATTTACAGATTCTTAACGACAAAATTTTAATCATCGCGATTCGGAGATGAGAATATTTTTCTGTTTTTTTTTTTTTTTGGTGCGCCGTAGCTCCGAAAATTACATCGTTGAAAATCTGTCGAATTTTCATGAGATATCTGCTACTACGGGTAACGAGTGTACCAAGTTTCAGATTTTTCGGAACCATCCTGCTTCGGGAATAAAATAAACCAACCGCGAAGCGTCACGAATCGTGTTTTGTTAAAACTGAAAACTTCGAAGTCTTTAAATCGGTATTTAAAATCGAGACAGGAACCCGGGGTGTTGGCTACACCTTTTTGTACATATTCAGAGACGTTCTGGCCCGTGGGAGCATTGATATTCGTAAATGATGTGCGTATAGTGTATATAACGGAGATAGGTTATGTTAATATGAGATTTTCTCACGTCAGAGATATAGTCATAAAACAATATAATATTATAATTGCTGTGGGCTGCAGGCAGGAGAACCGACATGAGTTCACAGGAGTGCCTGCAGCAGCCTAGGATACATAATTATTATGCAATTATAAGATTATATGCGTTTACTAGATGTTTACTGGTTTTCTTAGTCTTATTTGAATTTTTATTTATTTATTTTTCTTTAATTTTTTTTTTTTTTTCGTTACTATCGAGAGCTGGAAAAATGGTTGACGATTACAGGTATCTTGGGGCAAGTGGTGAGGCACAGAGCAGCGATAATTTTCCATCGAATTTTATAGGATTCGACGAAGTCTTAGAGACAATTTTATCGAAATTGGATTAAATTCGATGATTTCTTGTTACAATTTTTATAAAATTCGTATGAAAATTTCAAAACTTTCGAGGTATTATGAAATCCCGTGAAAACGGTGTAAAATCTTATAAAAAATGGTGAAAAAATTTTATCCGATTCTAACGAAATCAGATCATCAATTTTCTAAAATCTTACAATTCTTAAAAATCATCGACTCTTCCTGAGAAACTATATGGGGAAACACAAATCTTCTCCGTCGTTATTTTGCCGTATTTTTGGATTTGAATTTTTTCTTTCTTCTTTTTTTTTTTTTTTTTTGTTTTTTTTTTCAATTCGATGTACCAAACTCGGTACTGCGATGCAGAATGTACAATAAGGTATAAATACACACATCCTATAAACACGTATCCCATATATATATATATACCTTTCAGAACGAAGTTAAACCGCGTCTCGTCTCGTCTCGCCGTCCTGCTGTCATATTTTTTCGCATCATTAAACTTTACAGTCTTTTTTTAAACGGTGTAATCGTCGCTCTCGATAGATTCGCCATTCCTCGAATTGTTGCTATTCAGTCACGTATATCTATATACATATATAGGTGTATGTATGCCTACATGCTATTATATCCACACTTATAAGGTATAAAGGTATGCGACAGCGCATTCACACGAATTGCGATATTGGTATAATCACTGTCATTATTATTATTATTAATATTATTATTATTATTTGATCGAGAAAAACAAAGAATTTGGCTTTTTCGTTTTTGAAGAAGTACAAAAATCCACAATTTTTATTATAAAAAAAAAAACTACAATCTTTTACGATGAACTATCAAAGTTTATCATTTCTCATGATGAACCACGAAGATGTAGATTTTTTTTTTTCCTCGCGAACTAGAAAAATCTTCTGTAGAAAATCATATAATATTCGAAATTGGATGATACGTTTAAGAAAGAAGAAAAAAATGAGAAATAAAACGAATAAGAAATGATTGAATGAACGAATGAATAAACCAATCAATTGATCAATTAATTTTGATCACGAAACGCGAGAGCGAATCAATATGGGATATATCTATAGGTATTCTCGTATGCTAATCGAATATCGATCTTTTTTATTCTATATCTATATAAGGTACATCTATCTTAAAACGATCATCACATCCTCGCGTGCATGACACGACATGCCATGGCATGGTATGGCATGGCATGGCATAGCATGGCTATGAAACAGCAGCTAAAATACGCGTGCGTGCAGAATGATGACACGTGCAGGCGTGCGGACGCGTGTCATTGCCAAGAATCGTTATCGAAGTCCCCTTTAACGCCGAAGAGCAGCTATATAGAATAAGAAAAACGAAGTTGAGTAAGAAAAAGGGAAAAAATGAGAACGAGAATAAGAAGAATAAGAAGAAGAAGAAGAAGAGGAAGAAGAAGAACGTACCTTATTATACCTAGTACTGCAGAGTTGGCAGCTGCAACGAATCGCGTCGCACGAGCCGATCGAAGTCTCGCGTTTATTATTCGCGCAATAAGATATCGGCGAATAGTTTTTTTTTCATCCTTTAATCATTATTCTCGAACGATTCGACCATCCCGATTACAAATGCACGCGTATGCGTACCAAATAAGGTCGTGACACCGTGCAGAATGGAATGCGAATAATCGACCTCCGAAAAAAAACGGTATTGCCGATTCCTCCGGCGCATATAGGTGTAGGTATATGACGAATCGATGAATCGATGAATCGATCCTTTTATTAACTATGCGCTTTTGTCGACGAGGTGTTATTGCGAAATTGGAGAAATTCTTAAATGTCAGGGCGTCTTATATGCCTCGGAGTCACGCGGGAGCTTTACCTACGCTCGTAAAGGTTGACCTATCCTGCACATGGAGAGAAGAGTGATTTATCGAGTTATGAAACCGTCCAACACTTTACCAACACTATCTTACACCTATGCCTACATAGTAGAGGATCTTATTGTTCGATATGTCGTTATTACCCGTACGAGTTTCTGTGGACGGAGATATATATATCTCTGCTTGTGCAGATCGAGGTTTACACAAAGTACCATGGACGGTCGCAAATTCTGTCGTATATTTCACTCATCTGCGCCTATCCTGGAGTCGGCATTATAAACCGCCTCTAGATCGTAATATCGTATCAATGTGCGATTCTAAATGCGACTTGACGGAAATCTTACTTCCCGTTCGCATCGATTTCGGATTATAGGAACGTTCGAATTCTACGGGGAAAAAGGAATGAATGAACTCGAGTTATCGAATTGTATCGTTTCTCTTACGCTGGCGAATGAAGATCTCTTGAAACGAGGCCTAAATGATATCCCGCGGAGTTTTCCTCTTCGAATAACGTACGAAAGTCACGATTTTTTCTTTCGAATCGCCATTACTCCGCCGCGCTTAACGGTACGTAATTCCGCAGAATGGGATTCGATAGAAGCTTAAATTCTCTGCAAAAAACGTCCCTTGTACCAAGTCCGTAGATTCAACGGTTCGGAAGTTATCAACGTTTGAAGTTTGTACCTTCAAACGCTTGCCACGGCTAAACTATAGACTTTACAGAAACAACTCTGGGGACACTTTTCGCGGGGAATTTCATCCTCTTCAAAACGACAGTCTGGAAATTTTTGTAGCACAAAACCCGGCTGAGTAATACCGATTTGTACAGAAAAATGTCATGTCTTTCCTACGTTCTTAACCCTCTCCTTCCACAAAAATCTCTTATTCTAAAGGATCTTCACGCAGGACCTTAAAAAGTCACATATAAATCCCTGAAACGATACGCCCCGTTCAGTACACGATATAACATGTCAAAAACTGTATTTGCAAGAAGAAACTGGTAACCTATGCAACAATTTGCGCCTTTTTCCGCGCAATAAAAACGTGCGTTAAATCCCGCAAAAATATGTAATCCCTGATAATAATCGGCGACAAATAGCTGGATACCGCGAATTTTCTGTACATAGCGGCGTCCTCCGTCGCAATTTTTTTATTATTATTTTTTAATTTTTTTTTCTTCTACTTCGGGGATCGGGAACCGCCGCAATGGAACGTCAGTCCACCATCGCATCCTGCGGGATTTAATTCAGCGATTTCCTATGCACATAATTGACCAACGTCCGAGATAGACTCCGAGACTTTCAGAGCTATCTTGACGCTGGCGCTGAGCTCAACCAGTGAGGTTCGATAGCGACTTACGTGTACATACTAGGTGGGTATAAATTCACTCGGTTAAACCGAGTACAGTAAAGTGTGTAAATGAAGGTACACGTATACAGGTAGGTATATATGGTTTACAGGTATAAAAGGTAAAGGTATAAGTGCAGATATAGCGACCGCCTACCGGCACATCGCATCCGCACGTCCGTCACGCTATTCGCCGTCCTTTCACCGTAGGTAGAAGTAGTAAGGTAGGTATGCGAGTAGTACGCTTGTGTGTATGTAATTTTATAAACGTATGTGGGATAGGTGTGCGTCGGTATTTACTGTGAGAAAAAAGATACATACTCGATTCTCTCTCTAACCACGTGCGATAATTCATACCGATATAGGTAAACGGCTACAACAACAACAACAACAACAACAACGACAACGACAACGACAAGAACATATGGCAGAATAAAAGTCCGGGGAACGTAAGAAAAATGAGAGACCGCGTATGCATGTGAAGAACGAGATGGGAGGACGTACGGAGACACGAGACAAGTCGGTGACGAAGATCTATTGCGGGATTGTTAAACTAGTTGAAAAATTGACTCGAATAAATAGACTTCTTACTGATATATACCTTTCCAACTCGATGCTATTAGATTCTCAGACGAATCGGTGAAGCAAACATTCGAATTGATTTATTAATGCTCAAAGATCAGCGTCCGGTTAACTGAGAAGGAACATTTTTTGAGATAGAGGAAAAGCAACGCAAAACCGTTTTGGAATTGGTTCAAAGACGCGAATAGACGTACGACGAAGTCTTCGAAATTTTATGAAACGCGCAGAATTTTTTCGAATCGGAGTCCTATTTTCGACGATAGATCAAATACCTGACTGCGCGGTTTTGATCGATGGCTTCGAATACTTTTTGAGACTGATATTCTTGTATAGATCTTGTCGATACCGCGAACGATTTGCCCGTTGAATAAAATCGAAATACGGGGGGGGTAAGCCAGTTTCGGATTTAGCTACGCCGGGATACATATCTAGATTTTATACCCTTGCCCATTATTCTTGTAGCTATAAATCACCCAGGTTGTATAACGGCGACGCCCACGTGGATTTCTGCACCTAGTCGTAGTCTCTACCCGAGGCGGAATAAAAATTCTAGTTTGATTCTCCTAAGCCTCGATTATCTCGTCCTTTAGTTTTCTCCAAAGAAACGTCGTTCTCTTCCATGGTCAAATTATCTCCTACGCGAGGATTCGGAGATCTGAATCAGGACTATCGCTCCCGCTCGAAATCCTCATCAGCTTCCTATACATCCTATAGAATTTTCGAATTCTAAATGTAACCCGAAAACTCTACTTGAATTTTGAGACAATAGTTCGCGCCCAAAATTTATCAAAACGAACATAACCTCGAATTCTAGTTTGCATCTCCAAGTCTTAGCCGAGAACTTGTAGAACGAAACTATAGAAGTACAACAAAATGGCGGCGGCAGCTGTGAACCAGATTATCAAAAAAATAGTATAGATAAAAATAATGACGAAAAAAATGAAGAAAATCGACACGGTCAAATAGATACGTCTACTTCTTCGGTGTCCCAAATACCCGGCATTCTCTGCAACGACATTCTGTTCCGTCACGCGTTATATGTTATATTATCTACTGCATCGTGCATAGGTTGGTAGGTAGATATAGGTAGGTAGGTAGGTAGGTTGGCAGGCCTGGATACTTTTCTCGCGTTATTGCCATAACGACTAATCCGACATAATATCCTGCAGACTTGATAATATCGAATACTTTCAGCGTCGGCCTATATATATCGCAACGGCACGGCATAAACCAGACACTTATACGATTAATACAACTAATTCCGTTTGCTGTACTAAATCGCCCCACGCCTCTCGCATATTTTCGATAACGTACAACCTATCGCGTTTCAATATCCTCGGACTCGGATTGGTCAAATTTCGAGAAAATTATAGCTGAGGGTTAGAGTGAACTTTTTGTACCATATGTGGGATTTTAGCTACTCGATGTACGACTTTATGATGCTTGATATGCAAATCTTGAAAGAAATCGAGTCAATGTTTAATAAACTATGTTTAGTGTTACGGTTATAAATTCGTATATGACGCGGGTGAGTGCGCGTTACACATTGGTTCAGTAAGTCGAGCACTAGTTAAAGCGATTAGATTTATCGGCTAGACTACCTTGCAAGGCTGTAACAGTTCGTGCAGTTATACACGTAGTGAAACTGATCTCTGGTGAACGGAATATGTGCTTCAGATTGTTGGGTATATAAGCCAATTCGAAATATAAGAATTATTAGTAAGTTTAAACCGTGACGCGTGACTTGAGCTGCAATTCTCTTATAGTATACATTAACATATATATTATATAGATTAATAACAATAATGTTTATCAGCTTTGTGATTAATCTGATAGATTTGAATCTGAATACGACCGACTCACAGCTTCTGGAAAGGGTATTTCCCCGGAAGTCTGCATAGCCGATTTCGAAAACTTTGAGACGAAGAACACCGCGGCGGTTCGAGATTCCGAAAGCTAAATATCCGAAAGGCCTAACCTCCAAAACTCGAATTTCGCGTATCTATTCGTTCAGCGTTTAATAACTCGGGCTGTATCGGTCGTATCGAAACCAATAAGGGGTCAAATTAATCGTCTTGAGATCTACTTTTCGGAAAACAAAGTTTCTGAATTCTATCGATTATTTACGACATCGTGAAGTCATCGATTGAAGTCGATGAAAATAGATTTCCGTAAAGAGGAAACCTACTAAACTATCTTTTGTAATAGACCGAAATTTTCGGATTCTTGAGCCTCCGGGGATCTGGACTCTCGGAGTTTTCAATAATCCGGAATTTTGTAAACCCTAACGTTTCTGAAAATTCAAAATCGTCTGAATCGAATTCGGAATTTTTACCGTTCAACTCTAAAACTTCAACTCAGTCCCTCAAATTTATAGCACATTTACGGCAAGCTATTAGCTTCATACGATCTTGGTATATTCTTGCCTGACTCTAGAGCCAAGGGAAAATTTCGTTAATTTTCGATCTTTCGTTAATTTTTAGTGAATTTTTTCACACCAATCTTAGAAATCTTGGGGCTCAATCGTGAAATAAGGGAAAACAACTACCCTTCAGATCGTTTATGAATACCTGAAATGTTTGAGAAGGTGAAAGAATCGAAGCCGATCGCTTTTCGCGTAGAATCCTTTCTCGTTTGGTATAGAATCATGGCGTAATCCGATTCTGGTTAATCATCGTCAGCCATTTCTTTCTCCACCTTGTACAGCATAGGTACTCCTACTCTCCAAGGCACGATTTAAGTCTCAACTTCCCACTTATATTCTCACTCAAAACTTCCCACTTGTTAATACTTACCATCGAGTATCTATGTGCCGTGCAGACTTCGGCATTGGATATTGAGAAGTGAATGATACAAGAACCGGAGAAGAATGAACGGCGAGCTACGCGATCCGGGGACGATTCTGCTCCTCCTCACTTCTCACAGGATTCTTAGGTCCATCGAGTACGTGAAAACGCTGGTTTGGAAATGGTGTTCTTCTGCACTCATTCGTGCCTCCTATTCCACTCCGTTTCTTATCAAAGTTTCTTTCCACGTCCGTAATCGAATTCCTAACGAAATTTCCGACTTTTCTCAACCTCGTATGGATCAGAAATAAAAAGACCGTCGAGCTTTCACCGCATATTTAACCGATCGATCGCTGACTCGTTTGTCAGAGACCTACCGATTCGCATAAGAGCTGTTACAAGGTAGCAGTAGGATAGGTCTGTAGGTATTCGAGTAGAATAACCACAACTTTATACTCTACCACTATATAAAGCGGGTTTAGAATGCATGCCGCGACGCTGGAGAAGTGATGCGTTTTTACAGATGACTCCGAGCTTGTTCACCGCTGGGACTTCAGCATCGCGGTGCGATCCAGTCCGCGGATTCTCGACTTGTTCAAGTAGCAAAGTTTCAGGTAGGTATTTACTCGCTGAATCGGTACAATACAGACTATAGTATAACAGTTGGATAAATTCAGAACTTAAGTTAGAGCCAGCCAGCTCTAGCTCGTCTACGAGTACCTATAGTCGTGAATGTTGTCGCGTAGCTTTTATCTTACGAGGTAAGGTAACGATTCCGCTCGATTCTACTCCGCGAAACTACCTTATTTGGAAATATAGGTATACCGCATACCTATATGAGAATTCCTCGACTTGGATGAATTCTTCTTCATCGTCATCAGACCGACCATTCATTTTTACCCGATTATATTTATAATTACTTTTCTTCGACTGCATTCAACTCCCATACACATTTACCCATATACACTCATGGAAAGTAAAATAATAAAGGATATTTAGCCATGTAGGTATATAGGAGGTATGTATGTACTGTATATTATGCAGACACGCGATTCTCGTACGAATATATATATATATATATATATATATATATATATACCACACAACCGCGAAGACAAGCATCGCAGGAAATTTAAGGCAGGTGATAGTCTCTTTCGCATTTAGCTTATCTCATATTAATCCTATATATTGGTATGTATAGCAGATCACTCACAGGTTATTATTATGTACACGATTCACTGCAACGATCAGCTTAATTAACGCCACGCTTTTGGAACAACCCATTCTCAGAGATTCTGGATTGAAAATAAGCGGAAGGAACCGTGAAACTAGCTTGACGACAGTCCGAAGAAGAAAGAGACGTTGATTAACTATCTCCGGAAACGTACGTACTCTTTGAACACGAGTGGAGTAGTTCGTAGCAGGTTATTGCGTCTTTGCATATATAGTCGTTTCTTTCCTCGCCGTCACAATACATGTTGTATCCGTTTTTTAACTCCCGGGAGTTTCTATCGTACTAGAATTCTACCGATCTCATAGAATTATCGTAGCCTAGTCTATCTCTCGGCTCGTCCGCCGACGGAGTACTTCCGCGATTGCCGCTAGGCGAGAGCTTGGCGCTAGGCTCTCTCGCGGAATAAAATAGCCGCCCTAACATAGACTAGGACTCTCGCGCGACTCGGAACTATCGCGGTACTCGATAAGCCGGATCGGAACCTCCGACGCGGACGGGATAGACCTACGATACTCTGTGAGAGGGTCGAGCACGAGTTATAGCAATTAGATTCATTCTTAGACTAGCGGTTTATGAAACAGAGACTATATACATAAATCAGGACGATGCAGGGATAAAAGGGGAATCGGGGATCCATATTGCGGTTTATCTGTGCCCGAAATCCCTGCAGTTTAACAACCGAGACAATATGATGATGAAAATATTACAAAAGGAAGAAGATAGTCGATATGAAGAGGACCTACCTTATGCATCCGTTGTCCTTGTGCTTTCCGATTAAGAAAGTCGAGACTCCGTCTTGCATCTGCGTAGCCCAGGGCGGCTTCACCCAGATCAGGTGTTTCAGGTGACCCGCATACGCCGCCGGAAGCATCCAATTCTCTATACTGATTTCACTGTGGTGAACAGAGGAAGAAATCGTCTGATATAAGGCTACCGATATACATATCGCCGGCATTTACACATTGTGAATAATAAACATGCGATTTCTATTGTAAAATCTGAAAAGACGATAGAAAAAAAATAAAAATATATATCGTATATGTTAGTACGTTGAAACATACGTAGTACTACGTAGGCCTAACTTATTCCGCTGTATGGGTATACTTGGTTAATATATTACACCATGCGCGATCGGGGGTCTTTATAGGCCGAGTAAAATGCAGGAGACTGTTTAACGACGGTAGAGTACAAAGCCGCGTGATGTGCAGTGCGGGAGTCAAAGATCAGCGGTTATGGTCGCTGCCATATTTTAACGACTTGGAAGGAACGTAATCCGCGAGCCATTTAAGTGATTGCGGTGAAGTCCTTAGTCCTCGGCATTACTTTAACGTCACGGCCATAAATGGAAGCGCTATCAATTCCAATTAAGCATTTATTTTTCTGTATCATCTTCTCTTCTACTCGAACTTTTCCCGCGCTTTCTCAATACCTCGCTACCCGCTAGGGCTAGGCAGCTGCTGTAACTATTGTTTTTTCAAATTCACCGACGGAGGATATAAGACGAATGTTAAATAAAGTATGTTACGTATATTCTCTTTGAAATTGTAATATGTGTTTTGATATTCCATACGCTGCACGTTCCTCAGATCGATAGACGGCAGTATTTCGCAACGATTAATGCGCCTGCATAAGTGCGGGTATTCGTTCGATGGAAGAAGGTATCCGTGTGCGGGTCGCGGACCGGATGTCACCGAGAGACAGCTGCTGTTAGCGGAAATCAGATGGTTAGACTGAAAGTCTTATTATTCCCGAGAATAACGATTACGAATTTTAAGAAAACTTGAGGAAAAATTCATGCGATTATTAATTAATTAATCACAGATTTTTAACCGCATGGATCACGCGAAGGCGAGCGATCCTCGAAGTGCACTAGGTAGGTATATGATCAAGATGCAGATCGTTACACATATTTCTCGCAACCTATTTTCAAAAGTTTCGCAACCGCGCTCCGCGCGCCAATTATCCTAATCGTTATAATATCGGTATGCGTGATGAGAACGTTGTTGCATAATTAGCATTTGGCACGAATACTTCACTCGACGGTAGATAAATCACCGCTTTACTAACTCTCGGAAATATGTCTCTGAGTCTATACAAACAACATTTATTTCCTCATTACTATATAATCTTGACGGCGAATTCAGTTTAAACGGTTTTCTCTACCGTAATTCGTCATAAGTTTCGATCTCAATGAATCAAGAATCTTCATTGATGATCCAATAATGTGAAGTTGTATCAGATTCGAAATGGAATCGATAATTCGAAACTAGAGGGATTCAACGAGACTGGTGATCGAGTACTATAAGACACTCTTCTTTCGTTGGATAAGTTGAATAGAAATTAGAAAAAAAAAAAAAGACATACCTTCTACTGTAAAAGTAGAAATACAGCGGGTGATTATCGACGAAGTAAACCCTGCGAGTGTTACGCGTGTCTTTTGTACCGAGCGAGAAGTTAGGGACAATTACTCGATTGATAATTGTGTAATAACGGTTGATGATACTTACTCAAAAAGCTGGTTCTTATCCCACACAACGTCAGCCTTCATATCTTTAGGGATCAGCATATCCGGATGTGAATCGAGGTGGATAAAGGTGTTGCCTTCAAACGGAAGGTGCTTGGAGCCTAAGCATCGATAGATGAACGGCAATATCTGAGGATAAATAACAAGGAGGACGCTTATGATAGTTTCGTGACTATTATGCGAATGAGCAGTAGCAGAATGAAGAGCTAAATCATTTCGTTTCAGTCCCAGTTTAATGCGAATTCCTCTAGCTACGAATAGCAATGAAAAAGATCAAGAACGGACCGAACGCCATAAAGCCCGCGCTTTTTCGTGCGTTACATCAGTCGGTAATACCGAAGCGCGGAATCTTCCGTACCAGCATTAGGACGCCACATGAATTTGTGCCGCGTTTCTTTACGTTGATTAATTAATTAATTAACCAACAACGATGTAATTCGTAGAATTGATGCTATGGCAATAAACTCTTCCCAACAAACAGACTGGTTTTCTTTGAATCAACAGTTTTTTTTTTTTGTTTCAACTGAAAATATACCGCCTAGAGTAGCACGTTACGCGTTATGAGGTGCGAATGTAAACACAACAAGCTGTCTCGCAGGTCTCGCCGGAGCAAACTCACCTCGTCATGATTTTCTACGATGTATATGGGAATTTCTTTGAAATATTTACGCGACATTATACCTTCTATATAATTTCGGGTTCTATCTGTGACTGGCTCGGTATAGATAATACTATCTTTTAACACCACAATATATTTTCGTCCGATTATTATCGATACATATATAAACACGAAAACTACGCGACTATCAACACAGCGACCGCAAATACCACGCGAAACTCACTCCCGACGCGCATACACGTGGTATAAAACGCCGTCATCGACTGAGACGCGCGGCTACCTTAAATCATCGCGATTATTCGCAGACAAAGGTACCTCTACCTACGACGCGGATCACCCCGTCGTGGTTTATACTAGAGGGACTGGTTACCGGCTAGTATATTATACCTGCCGTGCCCACGATGTTTTTTTTTTTTTTTTTTTTTTGTTTTTTTTTCATTTTTATTTTTACTTTTTACTTTTTACTTTTATTCAAATCTCATAAGGAACCATTGAAATTCAATACCGTCAAAGCAGTCCGAGGTTTATTCCCCTTCTATCATATGTATAGCGTACTACGCACGTCCCTATAATTCATATGTATACAATATACAATATACATGCATACGTACTTATGAATATGGAAATATATTCGATTTATCTCATTGTAAGAAAATCGGAATGAATAGTGAACGAAAACGAACACGTAGATTTTTATTTCTTAAAGATTTTCTATTCGACTCGATCATAATAGGCGATAAACGAATTATTTGCGAAAACTTGGAGATATACAAAAGCGGAAGTTCGCATTCAATCACCTATATATAGTATATCGCAAAAATAATTGCATTCCTAATCGAAGCCTAATAATTGGCATAATACTTCATCATTCCTCTCTGATATTCTTCCATGTGTAATTGATTGGTTCTAGACCTGAGTTCATCGAACCACTTATCAAGTTCTTTAAGTTCGTTAGTTGCCTCAGCTTTCGGTAAACTATCATCCCCGAAATTTCTGCGCGTTAAACTAGCCGAGGGTGTGAAAAGCTCTGGGTCATTGTCTTCGTAGCTAAGATTGTTCGTTTGAATCGGCACAAATTTCCTCTTCTGTAAAATCACCCCTTCTTTTTCTCCCTTCGAATCATCGCTGATCACTTCTCTGGGTCGGGCATCGACCACTTTTGATGACCCAGGCAAATCCGTGGTGCTGATTTCTGAACTTGACTCGTAAGACTCACTGCTCGAGGAATCACTGTCCAAATCCTCCAAATGATCTTCCAACATGCTTATATGATCCGTTGCGAGCTTCTCAGACGAGCCTGAACCAGAATCCGAATTTTCATTGCTGGGAGAAGCAGTGTTCAATATGTGTTCAGGCGCTGATATGGGAGCTGCTTGTTCGTTTTCATAGCCGCAATCCTTGGTGATGTATTCTAGGAACTCGAAAGAGTTGATTTTCGCTGATTTCAAATTTTCGGATGATATTTCGGAGCGCAATTCTACATTATCTGGTTCGAACGGGGCCAGGAATTCTTCGTAGGTAATTCCTGAGGCGTTCTTAGCAACTTTGGTCAACATAGTCTCGGATATTTGAGAGAAATTCGGGTCCTCGATGAGGCGGAGAATTCTGTCGAATCTCAAACCGCATAATTTCATTGGGTCGATGTGTTCCAGGTATTTTAACGACTCTTTAAAAAGCCGGCGATCATTGCTGCGCAGTCTACTCAGGAAGCCTTCTTCGCCCATTCGCGCCTTCAGCAGCACCCAGGTTCTCGGTAGTTTCTTAGTCTCTGAAGCTGCGGGATAATCGCGGCCAGAAATCCTGCACAATTCTGTCTCAAAACAGGAATCGATCATTTCAAAGAACTCCTCTTCGTTTGTAGCCGAAATATCTTTATCCAATTCACAAATTTCGGCTTCAGAACCGCGATATGCCTTCAGGCATGCTAAATACTCTCTGCCCACCATGTAGGATAAATTCTTCCTCAATTCGGTGTTCAAATTCGCCGAGTCCTTTTCTTCCTCTTCCCCGTTTTCCATCGAGTCAGAATCGTCCGAATCGTCGCTTTCTTCCTTCGATGGAAAAGCAGGCTTACAAAAGTACGACTTGAGTATCTCTTTCGAACTTCTCAAAAACTCGCTCCGCTCCAAAACGCGTCCCTCCAACTTTTCCTCTTCATTTTCCAAGCGCGTTTTTCCCCCTTTTGAAGCCTGCATTTTATTCCTCTCGATCCTCTGCTGATCGAGAAAAGAAGTGAGCTGAGAGTAGGACATCCTTCCACGGATCAAACGCCTGAATTCCATTTCGTATCTGTCTTTCTCGTTGGTAAAAGCCACCGCTGTTTTAATTCTGGTCATGATATTCCTGAGCGAAGGATTAGACCTGAGGTATTTCACCGCGGCCTTGTAGCTCTCAATCTCAGGCTCAGAAAACACCAGCATAGGCAGCGGTTTCTCGACAGCAACAGGATAGGGAAGATACGAGTCCAGTTTCCCCCGTGTAATTCCATGTTTTTTACTAAACTCATCCACTTCACGGAATATCTCTATCGTCACAGGCGGA
Source organism: Tenthredo amoena (assembly GCA_963966615.1). Lineage (NCBI taxonomy): Eukaryota > Metazoa > Arthropoda > Insecta > Hymenoptera > Tenthredinidae > Tenthredo > Tenthredo amoena. The sequence goes on along the minus strand of OZ016498.1, from coordinate 2,178,917 downwards.
CAGTCGTCTTCGTCGCTCTGAACCTCTGGGTAGATGCATAGAATCGCCTTTTTCTGAGTCTCTAAAAACGTTATCATGGCCTTGTAGTAGTCTCTGTAAACCAGCCGATTCCAAGTATCTCTTATACAGTATTCAGGGATATTAGCCGCGTGTTTGAGCCGATCAATTTCAAAGTCGATTCTCTCCTTCCACTTTGTTACTTCTTCTATTGTCAGCGTCGCTTTCTCCGAGCGTATTACATCCCCTGTATTTCTCTCTAGGTGAAGCTTCTTCAGATCTTTCACGACTCCTAGAAGTTTCGAGGACTGGCAGTCAGCTAGATCAAGATCTGTGTTGTCTATCAATTCCTGGAAAGCATTTTCCAGCAACTCCGTTGCATTTTCAGTCAGGCATTGCTTCGGCTTTGGATTTTTGTCACTCTGTGAACCATTCTCGATCTCCCCGCTAGTCACAGATGACTTTCTGCGTGGCCCATGGGCTGTGAATTTGGCGAAAGCTTCTTGCGCCAAGCTACAGTCGTCGTCGTCCGATAAATCAGTCATATCGAATTCGAATGTTAAGTCCTTGTTGATTTCCTGTAACACCGAAAGCTTTCCTGTCCCGATTTGAGGCTTGAATTTATGTACGTTTCGCAAGGACTGCGGTTTACTAGGCTTGGGAGCAGCGGAATGCGAACTGTTCTCTTCGAGAGTCATATTCTGTTCTTCTTTGAACAAAGAATCCAATTTAATTGAATATTTCTTGTACTTTGGTGCCGGATTTGCATCACATTCAGAGCTTTTGTTCTTGTTCGGTTCCAAACTAGTCTCATTTTCCTCAGTTTCTATATTTTCAATAATAATCGGCGCCCCGTTCTGCGACACAACTACTTCTTTGTCAAAAGCTGTAGCCCCCTCATCATCTGCTTCGCTATTAGCGTAAATTCTTTCAAAATTCGAGTCGCTTTCTGTCCAAATATTCTGAGGATAAGTTCCAGGTAGTTTAAGAACTGAGAACCCCTTACCACCAACAGAGGTCAACAATTCCCTGAAATTCTGGAGCTCTTTATCAGACACAATGGTCATTGTGATACCGTGGGACCCGTATCTTCCGGCTCTGCCGATTCTGTGCAGATATGTAGCTCCGTCTAATGGCACGTCTAAATTGACTACGAGATTAACATTCTCTGCGTCTATTCCTCGCGCAGTTAAATCCGTAGTAACCATTATCCTGCACTTGAAATCTTTCAGCTTCTTGAACCCTTCTATTCGTTTGTTCATTGGTTGATTACCGACGATGTATATCGCCGACAAACCCATGACGCTGTTCAGCTTATTGCAGACGGATTGAGCTCTGCAAAGTAAAACACGAAGTTAATTCAATTGAACGATTTAAATAGGATTTACAGCGGCAAGTTCTCTTCGATTGTTCATTACCTAGATTGATAGTTGGAGAATACTATCCCCTGCTTGAAGGGGATTTTTGTAAAGATTTTAACGAGTTCGTCGACCTTGATTTGCACCTGTAACAAGATAGTCACACGTTTTATTCTGATACACAAATCGATTGTAAAAATTAATTGGAATGGGGATAAGACGTCTCCTTCTTCACCTGTCTCATGGCGTTTGGATGATACTGAACAACCGCAACGAATTGTCGCAGTCCAACTAGAACTGGACCATCATTGTTTGGAGAGGTGAGAATCGGAGAGCGCATATAGCTTCCAAGAAAGGTTTCAAGATCTCCAGGATAAGTCGCGCTGGATGATATTACTTGCTTGTTTAACGGAAGCTTGGAAAATATGTAGCTGAAAATGAGATTTTAGTATGATTTAGAATTTTCTAGCAAATTTTTCACGCTATTCGAAGTAATTTATAGTTAGTTACTTTATGTCTTTTTGAAAGCTAGCCTCCATCAATTTATCAGCTTCGTCTAAAACGAATAATCTGACGTTGTTCACTCTCAGCATCCCTTTGTCTATCAAATGTTTTACTCTACCAGGCGCTCCTACAGCCACATTACAATTGGTCAGTCTTTTACGATCATCTTCGATCGATAATCCGCCGATAAAAGACTCTACTTTCAATCCTGTGAATAGAAGAACATAATTTACTGGATATAATCATGTTTTTCTTTTCTCTTAAGCCAAAAAATGCAAGATTTTTCCTATTTGACTCAAGATACTTTCAGATTCCTGGGTTTAAGACCTATTTTGAGCGTAATAAGATACGATCTGAAGAAAGAAACCCAAAAATAATTAGTTTTCTTCCTTCCTTACTTTCCTTTTTACTTTCTTACTCACTCCTTATTCATGCATAGGGGAGTTCTCACCTTTTAGCTCGGAACCAATAGCTGTAATAACTCCCGAGACCTGTAGAGCTATTTCTCTAGTAGGTGCTAAGATGAGTACTTGCACACCTTTCATCTGCAAATCTATCATCTCCAGAGCTATAATGCCAAAGACTGCTGTTTTACCAGTACCAGATTTAGCTCTCACTATCAAATCTGATGGATAAAAAGAACAATTAATGATCTCTTTCGTTATCTATCCATTGTTGTTATTTGAGATATAAAAAAAAATAGTGATAGAATCATCGTTATATGGAATAGAAAACAAAAGCATGATGGAATAAGATGAAAAAACGACAATCTATGTATTAATCCATCATGCTTTTTGCGTCCTATTCAACAATATCATATCTGATGATGGTTTAGGCTTTTAGCTTCTGTTTTTAAAAAATTCTAAAGATGAAGATCTCGAGATAACAGACTACTTGATGTTTTCCAATGCTACTGATGTTGGTACAGTTTTGAAAAACTGTTAAAAGTTCATTGTCAGTAATTAATAACGGATCGTAAAGTTAACATATACGAATAATAATGATTTTTCATGTTTATCCAGACATATATACCGCGATATATTGTATAGTCGATTACCAAATCCACACCGGCCAAGCGGTATAGCCTTAAGTTGTATCGGAGAGGGTCTCAGGAAGCCGGTGTTAGTTAACCCGTCTAAAACCGGTTGTGATATACCCATTTGAAAAAATGTAACATCCTCCTGTATTTCGATATCTGTTGTACGAGGTTTTGAATAAACTTCGTGCGCTGTCTTACGCGACATGTTCATTCCTTTAAGGTTACGTAGCCTTCAGCAGCCTCCAGCGTGTTGTTTACCTGATTATTTAGACAGTATTTAGTTCCAAAATCTCACAGAGATGGCGCGATGATAGTAGCGTAGTTTGTAAAGACGGAAGTCGTTGACAGCGACGCTTTTACGCGGCAAGGAACTATCGAAGCTTTTGAATTCAATGTTCGATATTAAATGATAGAGATTGGGTATAATTATTGTAATTAGAAGATATTCGTTTATTCTCATGTTCAATAACATATATCCATGCATGCATTCACGATAATAAATCGTATTAGAGCAGAGACGACTCTGCCCATTGGAAGGACTGGTATTTTACATCCTGACCATTTTCAGAAAGCGTTGCAAATACTTGTGTCTTTCGAACGTGGCATCCGATTCGGCATTGTGCTATCAATTCGCTAATCGGTATCTCCTCTTTCCGTTCTCGGCATAATACTATGAACTGGGAATGGAACATTATAGGATCACCTGAAAACGATAACACGATGTTAGCAATAGAACAGAAAGGCCTTTTCACCTTCTGCTTAAAAAGAAAATGAGGTTTCGGAAAGATTGCAAGATTTCCAAGCTATATCCGCTCTCTCATTCGTATTTCCACTCGCCTGGATAGACGAGAAAATCACCACCGAATTTCTCCCCATCGGTTATATAGAATCCTTGTTCCCAAAGATCTTTGTACACTTTATACCGGATAACTTCTTGAGGATTCGAAGGATACTTCCAAGTTGAAGTCACTACCTCGACATCACCAGGCCAAGGATATGCTGCGGGCAAAATGAACCACGATAAAATTGGCTAATGAGTGGCTGTTTGAATAAAAACCGATTTTTCTTTTTTCTAAACCGCATCCAGTTCTGAATTGATCATTTTTGCGGATATAAGACTCATCGTTAGTCATTGGCCATGAAAAATTGTTGTCAGTACCAGTGTGGGTTTGAACTAAAGCGTCGCTTTGCTCCAGTTTAGGCAGCTTGGCCATTTCCTCTCTAAGCAGAGCCTCTCTGTCAATTTTAATAATCTTCATGGCGTTCTGAGTTTCCGCATCTAATTTATCACTCCGTATTTTCTTCCTGCTGGTACTAACTCCAAGAATCTTCCTTTTCTTTCCTTCAACTATTTTATCCATCATCGTAATCACCTGGGCAACGTTTTATTATTACTTAAAAGATGCGATACGATCCTTAGAAATAAATGGTACTCAGAATTCTTCCACCATAAGGAATACCTGTTTTCTCCTCTCATCTCTCAAACAAATTTCCTGTTCAATGTACAGCTTGTGTCTATGTTCTTTAAACAATTTCTTCAACGTTTCGCTAGGCTCCTTGTATATCGATGGATAATTAACCAGTCTTACAACATTCTTTTCTAACAGAAGACTAACTTCCTCCGGCATTAGGGACAGCGGTAATCCCAAGAAAACCTCTTGTCTTGGTAATTTTGGAAGACAGCCAATCAATTCCCCGACTATTCTATGCTTAGTCCTTAATTGCAACCAATCTATGAGTTAAAAGATTATTAACAAGATTGAAATGGGGGGGGGGGGGGGGGTCGCGACGTTGAATCATCATGCTTCCGAATAAGTTAGGTTAGGTTCGTTTTGGGTCTGAACTATTGAATGTTAGTGAGATTCGTAGTTTAACAAACCTTCAGCCTTCCAAACATAAGCGTTATTATTCGTCAGAGGTAGGTCTACGAGTTCCGTCATTTGCAAATAACATGAATTAGCAGACGATCTTTAGCGTATCTCTCTCTCTAAAGATTGAGTAATGTTGTTGATTGGCTGTAGGTCCTATGACAGAGAAACTAGTATATTTTGAACTCATAAAACGTAGGTAAAATGATAAAAAATAATCGCTAATCGGTAATCGGTATTTACGAAATAGAACAACTCTCAGATAACAATTCGCTAATTTAAATTTGATAAATAATTATAGCGAGTTGAATAATCAGTTATTCAACCTTCTATACCCGCCCATAATCTATGCTCAAGTAGCGAGCGGCGACTGGCCGTAACAGAAACAGAATATAGAATACAGAAGAATAGTGTGTCCGCATACATGCCTCTAATAAAACATCATAAATCACGGAGTTTAGTTTTCGTATTGATAAAATAATTGATAATACGGTACGCATGTAGTCCGCTAAACGGTGTTAAACCCCGATACAAAAATCCCTCTATATTTAATCCGAAGAAAATAGAACCGGAATAAATGTTAATGCCATAACACAGTGTTTTCGAGGCCTGATAATGGCAGCTCATAAGACAGGTGGGCAAAGCGCCCGGAAAAAAGTACAGGTGAGTTTAGTAGGATTTAAAACCGGTAATTATATATTATAAGAAACCATTTACACGACATCGGGTACGTTGATTAATATATCAGTGATAAAACCGCCTCATTATATCACCCTGGATATTTAATATCGCTATTAATCACATCTTTGACACTCAAAGGTCTCTATGGTGATCAGAGATGAAGTGGAAAGGAAGCACAGAGCGGGTGTTAACTCTTTACAATACGATCCGGTCTCGCATAGGCTTTACTCTGCGGGTAGAGACAGTATCATTAGAATATGGAACTGCAAGAATATCAAAGAACCTTATATACAGTCAATGGAACATCACACCGACTGGGTAAACGACATCGTATCGTGTTGCGGTGGAAAAAATTGTGAGCATCGATCAAAGACATTTATATACATGTATGTGCGTGTGGCGAGTATTAATCCAATCTTTATTTTTCATGGCGCAGTGATATCAGCCAGTTCCGATACTACGGTCAAAGTATGGAACGCTCACAAGGGTTTCTGCATGTCTACATTGCGAACTCACAAGGATTACGTCAAAGCATTGGCCTACGCTAAGGACAGAGAACAAGTTGCTAGCGCTGGATTGGATAGAGCGATATTCTTGTGGGATGTTAACACTCTGACGGCGCTCACTGCGAGTAATAATACCGTAACCAGTGAGTCGTTATAATTTTTGTTGAGAAATTATTGAAAATATTTTAACAGAGGTCAAAGTACGTGAAAAGTTGTGTTACTTTTATTTTTACAGCATCCTCGCTAACGGGAAACAAAGACTCAATTTACAGCCTGGCAATGAATCCTCCAGGAACGGTAATAGTCAGCGGAAGTACTGAGAAAGTGCTCAGAGTTTGGGACCCTAGGTCGTGTGCCAAGTTAATGAAACTAAGGGGGCACGCGGATAACATAAAAGCATTAGTTTTGAACAGAGACGGGACTCAGTGTCTTTCCGCTAGCTCGGACGGTACTATAAAACTCTGGTCCCTTGGCCAACAGTGGTGTATACAAACTTTTAGAGTCCACACAGAAGGCGTATGGGCATTGCTGGTAATCACCCATATATTTATCGTTTATAAATTGTGCTTGAAACGATTAAATATCTCATATTTTCAGCCTCGATCTTATCTGATCACTGATTCATCGTCAAATATTATTTTTTCACGATAATTACAGGCAACAGATACATTCAGCCACGTAATATCGGGAGGAAGGGACAGAAAGGTGATGATGACTGAGCTAAGGGCGACGGAAAAATGCACTATGATATGCGAGGAGAAAGCTCCGATCCTTAAAATGGCCATGACTCCAGACCAGACAAGTCTGTGGGTGGCGACTAGCGAATCTACGATAAATAATTGGGTAAGGTTTAGGGTCGGGAAGCTAAGGACAAAAAGGAAGATTTCTGGGACTTGCTTTAACATTTTTTGCTGCATGATTTCAGACGATTAGTCAGAAGGACTGGCAGTGCGGAGATTACTGCGAAGACACAACAGGGAGCGGAGGTGGGCTGAGAAATATGGGAGCAAGGAACTCTGAGCCAGCTCAAAAGATTGTTGGAGGTGCGGCGGTGAGGCATTGCCATGTATTGAACGACAGAAGGCACGTCTTGACCAGAGATACCGAGGAGAATGTCGCGCTTTACGACGTCCTTAAGGCCAGCAAAGTCGTCGATCTTGGTAGGGTCGACTTTGACCAGGAAGTCAAGAAGAGGAATAAAACGGTTTACGTACCCAATTGGTTCAATGTTGACCTCAAGACTGGGGTAAGCGGGATTTCGGCTTACGATCAACTTGCCGAAAAATTAAAAACGTTTGAGTTCTGTTTTGTTTCCAATACATCCCATTAACGCTAATTAATTGCCCTCAAATCGCAGATGTTGACGATACACTTGGGCCAGGATGAAAACGACTGTTTCTCAGCGTGGGTTTCCGCCAAAGAAACAGGTCTCGCGGACAATGACGCCGTCGACCAGAAAGGTGATAATTGTTCACCAAAAAGCCAAATGCTCATTTGCTGATCATTATTCTTACACGATTTTAGTAAACTACGGAAATCTGCTGCTCCAAGCTCTCTTGGAACATTGGTGGAGACCGTTACATGCTGACGATGAAAACGAAGGCAATGGTAACGAGGGAAATGGCCCGACGCATACCAGAGGAGGAAATCCGTACTTTTCTGTGCCTGGTCACACGCCTGTGATCTTCAGGTAGATCTAGTTTCTGATGAACGGAGTTTCTCTGCGTGGATTGATGCTCAAAAACGTATTATTTCATTCTGCAGCGAAGTCGGGGGCAGAACTCTGTACAGATTGCTGGTACGCGACGCCGCTGGTGAAACGGAAGGGGTTCTTTTAAACGAAACTGTTCCTCCTTGGGTGGTGGACATTGTAGTAGACAAAAATCTACCGAAATTTATCAAGATACCGTTTTACCTGTTGCCTCACTCTACTTCTGGGGTAAAAAGCCTGAAAAAGTATGCACCGGATTCCTAGAAATTTCAATATCTCCCCCAAACACAGAGCTTTAAGGACAGTTTGCTTTTGTTTCAGGGACCGTCTAATAGCCAACGACTTTATCCAAGTACGAAAAGTCGCCGAACATGTATACGACAAAGTTCTAGGCGCTGGTAGCGACTCTGGTTCTGTCGCTGGTGGTGGTAATACGGTATCTGGAGGATCGCCGGCCGGAGATCGAACCAATGCTGATTCAAACATGGATAATTCATCATTGGCTGAGGAAAAGGTTGAGCTGTTATGCAACGACCAGCTTTTGGACCCTTCCATGGACTTGCGAACAGTAATAAATGAAAATTTTCAAGTATTTGAGAATATTTTGAGGCCGAATTATAATTGCTTTTTATTTTCAGGTGAGACACTTTGTTTGGAAGAGTTCAGCGGATTTAACGCTTCATTATCGACCCGTTAAATAGTTGAAATCTGGACTTAAGTCCTGAGATACATACTTTTCCAAAAATATTAAGTCGCTATGGTACTAGAAAGAGTGAATAAATCTGTTGCGTGAGTACCGATCTTACCTAACAAGGATTTAATAAGCACAACGATGAGATTGTGTTGAAAGTCTTTATCGAGACGCAATTTTTCGTCGATAACAAATAAAGGAGAAGAAAAAGAGAAAAATAAATTGGAGAATAGTGACGAATGAATATTTGGATGGCGTTGAAATTGATGTTTGTTGACTACTTTGTTAGGCAATTTCATAGTTTAATTATTATTCCATGAACTTAGAAGAGTAACTTAAAAACTGATGTACTAATTTTTATGTTTGAACTGAGCGACTAGAATGAATGTGTACAAAGAGTGAATAACGATGATTAATTAATAATTTCACAGTCGATTTTTATCGTATTGATAAAATACCTAATACGAAAGTGTTTTTTTGTTAGATCTGTATATTCAAATTATGTAGTTGAACGACGCTGAAGTACTAGTTATGTATAGAAAGTGAATATAATTATATTCGAGGAAATGTTAGTATATAATTTGTAAATAGGCATTTTTTGTATTTATGTCTGGTAATAATAAAATATTGATAAAGACTTTCGAAAAAAGAAAAAAAAAGAGAGAAACAAGTAACACAAATTTTCTAACAATGTCGTCGAGTATTCGTTTTGAATTAGCAAAACGGCATAAGAATTTATTTTCAAAATATGTACCTTTGTTTTTTAGATTAGAAATTATAGGTGGAAAAGAAAAAGAAGAAATTAATTGATTATGTAGCGCTGATGATTCCATATTACAATTGTTACATGTATCGACCCTGAAAAGAAAAAACTGTTTTATATTCCCCACGATCCTTGCCAAAAGAAAAGTTATGTAAGGAATTTCTTGTATACATACTTCATTGAAGGAATTGGTGCTTTTCTCTTCTACTATAAACCGTGTCTTTTATAGATATAAAAGAAAAGAAAAGAAAAGTAAAGTAAAGACGAGAGATATATGTCAATTTACATTTAATCAAACTGTATTTAAGCAGCCAAAGTAACATTTAACATTAGCCAAATAGTTATACGAATAAAAAGATACGTATTAATTGCCTCTTTGTAATAATAATTCGTCACTAAGTCTATCCTCGTGTATCAATTCGCGTCTAATATTCCCTGGTTTGAAAATTTTTTGGAGATGAAAATCACGAGGATAATTATACAGCAGTAATTGATATACGGGGCATAAGTGCGAGATGAAAAACTTATTAACTACCTGTACCTTGTTTAGCGATAACTAATTAACTCTCGAAGTATAGGTATTGACATATGATACGATACGATATGATATACGATATATGATTTGTAAGTATAAGTTAAACTTAAAAACAGATTTGTATATAATAGTAGGAAAAAGTAGAAGAAAAATACCCTCTCTAGGATTACCTATCAGACTTATATCTGTACAATTTGGCAGCTGGCCATGGCAGTGAAATAATAAACATTTACAAGAATTGGCTGTTGTTATCTTATCAAAGCTACCTTTTTACGACAGATTCTATCTATACTAACAAAACTGATGATAAAACGAACAGATAATTTAATGCTTTCGACTTCCTTGAATCAGTGTTACAAACATTTGAACCATTTTGCTGTTCAAAGGAGCATTGCTCGACTTTATTTTCTCTCATATTACAATGAATCAAATCCGAACTCTTTTCGCCACTGAAAATCAGTCTGCATATTGATTTCTGGACAAAAACGAGTCCACTGAAATACGAAATAGAGAATATTCAAACTATCTCTTTCATAACAGCTTCCACAGCTTCTACAAACGAGGAACAAACTCTGTACGGCGGTGGAGATATCCCATCCTCGTCTCCTTCTCTGTATTTCCCAGTTTGAACCAGGTATCCCTTCATTCCAACTGCTTGTGCTCCGGCCACATCGTCTCTCACATCCTTAATCAATGAATGCGATACAATTCAGTGAACTTAGATAAATCTAATCTATGTTTAGTACAGCTATACATCTATCACGGAACCCACATCTCCAATCATAACTGCTTCCTCTGGTTTCACATCTCCCAAAGCTGCCCTGAAGAATTCTGCTGTTGGTTTACCGACCACCTCGGCTTTGACATTGGACGAATATTCTAATCCCTTAACAAACGGTCCAGGACCAAGCGCCAGGCCGTCCTTTCGCTTGTAGTATCTGCCTTCGTGAATAGCGATCAGAGTTGCGCCGTCCAAAAGGAGCCTGTAAACAACTGCAGTGTTCTAATGGCGTTTCTTACTGTCTCTTGTTCTTGCTACCTGAAAGCTTTGTTCAATTCTTCGTAGTTGAATTTCGAAGGTGCTAAACCGACGAGGACCGCATTTTTTTTCGAATCTTTAATCAGGTCTGTGAAATCTTCCATCGCAGCTTCGTCGATTAATAATAAAGGGTTCAGTCCACGAGATATCAAGACTTGTCTAGCTGCTTGGAGAGAGCTGAAAATCTCATCTTTGCCGATTTCGAAACCGAGCTGGTTTAGACGAGAGTGTAAATAGCCTTTCGACTCCTTTGTCGTATTTGTTACGAACTTAATCGTCGCCTTTGTCTTCCGGAGGCTGGAGTGAGTGACATGAATACATAAAATTATCGAATATTAGAATATTATTACCTTCAGGTTTAAGCGGTAAATATCAGGTGGAAATAAACCTTTTTAAAGCGTCGACAGCTCCGGGTATCACCGTATTGTCTATGTGCAGGGTTCCGCTTAAATCAATCAATACGGCTTTAATTTTGTTCGTCATATTTTCTCACACGCTCGATTATAAACACCAGGTGATACGCTCTGAAGTTAGCTGAATACGAATCTATGTATCTCGAATGTCAGAAATACGCCTAGGAATAGACAACCTAATGTACAGAGGCACCTGTTGCGCTTTCGCTTTATTTGAATAACTATTTAGCAGCGGAAAAAGTTACCCCCGTATTCGAAGAAGCTGAGAAAAATTCACAAACAAATCATTTTCTGCATTTTATAGGGAAGATAAATGCCGATATTCATTGTCTGCATGTATGATGAGTTAAAATTAGCACTTCCAAAGTTACGTTATGTAATTGTTATGTCATCCGTACGTAACTAGATACATTACGTGATCGTTGGGTGCAGATATACGTCAATTCATTGAACTTTGATCATGAAATCGTACAAGAAATACTCCGTCCTGGATAGCAAGTCGCTGTTTGAAATATAGGGTCATGATTTACATATTGTATTTCAGAAAAATCATTTCTCATCTACACAAGTATAAATAACCACAACTCATAATACATGGTCATTGATGAATCTGTGCGCATAATGCATAGGAATGCGAAAAGTATACGAAGTTGCCTACAGCAAGGCGCGCTGTTATGAATAAACAATTCAATAATTTATTGAACTATGTATGCGGCGGTTCTTGGAACCCCGACTTCTCGATTTCTACACAGATGGAGGGGCTTGCGTTTCGCCGAATCCGAACCACAGAGATGATAGATCCGCAGTTGTTGTCAGAGCGTCGCGTGTACGATATCGTTGCTGCGAGAGCGAGCTGCGTTTGTATTAAGATATACATCGAGCCTGATACCTGTGCGGAGTAAAAAAAAAAAACAAAAATATACATCGGGCTAAAAGTTTCATCAAGCTCGTCCGCGTTATCTAAAATTGATTACAGAAACAAGGAACGGCGCAAGACCCACTGTCACGAACAAAGAATCATATAATTCGTCCAATTCCACTTCGTAGTGTCGATATATAAGATGAGATTGAACTGACGTGTGACACATCGTAACACTGAAACTGAAACAATATTCATTATTCATATTGTTGAAGAGATAGGAATTTTAAGGACACAATGCCACCTCGGTTGAGCAAGTTCTCTATACCCGCGAGTTGTATAGACTACGTTCACCCGTGGACTAATTCATGTGTCAGTGCAACAGCGGGATTGGGTCTTCACGCGCTTCAAGATTCGCTTCGGATATATTCGACGGTATATTTTGTAAGTCAGCTACAAATTATCCGTGCACGCTCCGATGCATACATAAACAATCGCGCGTTCTTAGTTCGACTTTACAGTTATGATCTAAAGTCACTCACTCAGTTACTTTCTTTTATTCTAGGTAACATTGTTGATGAAAGGAAGAGTTCCTTCGAAAAACGATATAAAACGTACAGTACTTGGGTTACTTCAATCTACAGCTTTCTTATCATGGAGTGCATTCGCTTATTCAATGTTCCTCTGCTTGCTACGGTAATAAATAAAGATTTTTAGAAATCACCGGACATTCGTCCACACACATGATCAAATTATAGTTCTTTCTCTTTTACTGGGTCAAGATTTGAGGAAGCTAAGTATTTATCTTCATCATCTGAGCTCTGAACTCATTCTCTAATTGTTATTATTAGTTATTGCCTTTTGGTATAGTTGTAAATACTATTCCAAATCTTTCATACTCTTGTACAAATATCACTTGGAAATAATATATCACTGGATCATAGTATAGTCGTAAATTAATTGTCGAGTATATCAGACTTTCAAATTGACCTTAATTCATGTAAATTCTTCTCCTACAGTATTCTTCATAGTCAAGATATTCCTAATCAGCTCACGACGTGATTCTAGGCTCGCATTACATTACATTATGTGTATGCGCCTTGTTCAATTCCTTCAAAGGAATATCGGTTTCATACTTTCGTTAACTGTTCCAAAAAGGAATCGGATTATAATGAAATTCGAGCAAACTTATCCGCAATTTTGTTGATTATGAATCAAAGCCCTCGATAAATTGATATTTAGACTAACTTCAAACTGAAATCTGAGTTTAACTGAAAGACTATCAAGATTCAAATGTTGAAACTTTGGATATGGATTATCAAGGCTTTCCAAAGTTTGAGAAACTAGTTTTCTCCGTAATTACACATTGATAGCCGCAGGGAATGCAATTGCATAACATGTTTATCGGACAATGTTTTATTTTTATCTATTGTAATGACTGTGCTGTTTCTAATTATCAAATATTCGTATTCAAGGAACACACACGTAATATTGTTCTACTCAAATATCTAAATTTGTCCTGTATCTTGAAATCCTGGATACGAATGGTACAGGTTTTTTAAAACATTAAACAAATATTTCTTATTTCCGTCTATAATAAATAAGATTGATGCTTAGGGCTATAAAGAAGTTCTTCCAAGGCTGGGTTCAAAGTCTACTTGAAACCGTTTGTAGCTTAGTTATTACCATGTTTTTAATATCTTTTTGTTGTATTTCAGTCGAATTTCGGGGAACTTCAATATCCTGACTGTCTCGTTCCTTCCATCATTTCTATCCAGCCTTTCAGCCATTGTGATAGAAAGGCCATCGAGACGGACACTTCTCTGTCTATATGTATCAAACATAGTAGGTTCCACATTTACTTAGCTTCGCAATCTTCAATTTATGTTTCATGAAAATTGTAATCAAATATCGTATGATCAATGCCACAAGGCCTTATCCTGTAAATGATTATTCTCATTATTCTCACCGAGCCATCATGTGAAACTGATTGGTAATCAAGAAACGTTTGACACTAATTGACTCAATGTGAATATAAAACTCAATGTATTCGAATCTTTATCACTTTCTTGGCAGTTTATTGTTTCAAATCTTAAACATTGCATTATCGACGTTAAATCTCGATACATACATCAATCATTTGGGTAGTAAGATCAAACAAATTACAATTGATCATTCAATCTTCTGTTTCCATAAATCAAGTAGTTAACAAAAATTAGTAAACAGCATTGATCCTGAGAATTTTTTCCAGGCAACTGAAACATTGTTTAGAATGGGAGTATGGCGAGGATACTTTTCGGCAATACCACACGGTGAATTGTACATATTTGCCGGAAGTATGGCGATGCTTTTGCACTATTATCGCAGTGACGATAGCCAGCAAGATTCGATATTCAAGATACTTCAGTCAGTATTCTTCAGCTTGCATCGCGACGTCTATCATTCGTAGATTTCATAATGTTTGCTGACTGTTAATCTTTTCTAGATATGTTATCGGACCATGGGAGAAACATAACTATAATGAGATTAAGATAGATCCGGATAATCGTAGTCTAGCGAGTTCGAGAACTGATCCTAAGCCAAAAAGAGGCAAAACTAATAAGTCAAAGAATCAAATTTTAAGCGCTTGCCAGAGTGCCTTTGATGTGTACAAATACTTAATCAATATACTGAAAGCCCAGCACAAACACATATCCTGTCCACACCCGTTCAGTTGTTCCCATTACATTTTATCGGTGAGTTAATCGGTTGTTACTTAAAAACAAAATGTATGGACAAATGTTTACTATAATTATCTAAAGGGAAGCAGTAAGCTGTTCGGTATTGGAATCGGCGTTCAATTAGCTGTAAAATTGGTTTTCCAATTAAAGAGAATATTGAACAGACCCAAAATTGCAAAGCAGATCATTTTCAGAAGAGAAAATTTATACCTGGGCATGTTTGTCGGAGGATTTACTGGAATATACAGGGTGAGTTTGAGACATTCTTCAATACTCCGATGTCTAAATTTGTTCAAAAAAGAGTTCAAGCTCAAATCCTTCCTTACAGATGTTGTCCTGTACTTTGAGGAGAGCTTTCGGCAAAGATTCAAAGTACTATGCGATACCTGCCGGCCTTGCGGCAAGCATTGCCTTTGCAATGTATCCAGACAATACAATCGCCCTGTATGTAATGTGGAAGGCATTACAGGTAAATTTATATTCAATGACGTTGATTGAAAAACAATTATTCCGATTATATAAACATATGCGGTCTCTATGCATGTGTTTAGATACTGTGGAATAGCGGCGTAGAAGCTGGAAAGGTGCCTGAGGTCAAGTGGTTTGTGATTATACTGTATTGCTTCAGTACTGCAGTTTTATTTCACGCTGCAATTATAGAGCCCCAAAATCTAAGATCATCGTATTGGAAATTTCTCCACAGCTTGTCCGGTGGAAGGTGAATTTATACTGTATTTAGTATATTTGAGCTCATGGAACGAGGTGGCTTGATAGTGGCGAGTTTTATGGTGTGAAACCTGCAAAATTCTCCCAGTCTCGTTCTATGAAAAGAAAACATTGAGATTTTTTAGGAACGATTTGGCGCTAAATAAAGTTTTAAACTGGTTACAGAATAGCATCAATGGCCAGAAGGCCGCTGGATGAGTTTGGATTAGGAACAAGTATCTCTTTGGCCGAAGTTCTTAGGAAAACAAAGACAACTGACAATATCGCTTACTCGTTTTAACGCTGATTACGATTTCATGGTAGAAGAAAGAAATAAGGCAGTCAACGTAGTTTTTGAACGGACCAAAGCGTGGATATACGTAATGCTCGTGTTGGCTCATCTCAAAGTACAGAAAAACTAAGAAGTCGAACTATTAAATCATGACATTGTTATTAAAGATAGATTGAATTAAATTAAATAGAAATTGAATCTGAATCTTTAGGATGTTTAACTGAGATTTAAGTGAGATAATCAACTAGAAACTAGTTCCATAACACAAAACCAAACGAGCGAAAAAAAAAAGAAACTATAGGTACCTATGATAAATTTAATTGGGTTCATTGTAGCTGAACTAGATTTATACATAGAATAACTAACAGTAGGCAAAAAAAAAGAACAAGAAAATTAATTAAATTCTTAGCAAAGTATGAGCAGGACTGCAATACTAGTTGCCTATTTACACTTAGTAATCTCTAGCACATATTTATGCATATATCACGCTTTTTAGAGTGATTATTTTCGCAAACCGATGGTGCCTGAATTTTTCTAACATTTTAATAGGAATTTTGATACAATGCAATTACGGTATAGATATAACATGATATATAATATGTATTATATATATATATATACGCGTAGATAAGCCAATCATTTATTGATTCGCCTATACTTATGGCGAAAAAAAAAATTACAAACGAAAAGAGAGGAAAGGAAATATTTATAATCAAAGCTTCAACATTTCAATTTATGTATTTTCACTTTCTTATAAATTCTGATCATTTTCTGTTGAGCAGTGAGTGAAAGATCACCGAAATATGAAATGGGTGCTATAACTACTATAAAGAGAAGCTTGTTGACTGCTGAGAAAATAAGCTATATCAATTCCCATAGTATATAATGATAATGATATTCTATTATGTAATTATCAATTTTTTTACTTATTTTTAAACAGTCTAGAAATCTTGTTATGTATTTATTTGTTGTTGTAGTATAAATGACTAAAGGTGAGGAAACAATTGTTTATATCAATAAATTTATTAAAACTTGAGAACTATTTCAGCAACGTTTTTTAACAATTTGAATAGCTTTGTCTACCATATTGTCAAGACTTTCCCGATTCCTTTTGCGTTTCGGTCTTTTCTTCTTTCCCAAAACGCTGTCCCAGTTTATCCTGCTTCTCATCGTCAGACTTCTACCGTCTACGATTCCAGGCATGACTTCAATCTCCTTGGATACCCCCCTGATCCAGGTCAGATTTTCAGCTGAAAAAGTATCCACAGTTTTCATTGACTCAAACTGCCACGGTAATATTCCAAACGGGCAATTTCCCCAGTCTGTAGAATCTGAAAACAAGAAAAGATTCCAGGAATTATTTACCAATTTAAACATCGGGTAATCTTCGATCTCAAAGAGACTAAAATTATACCTGATGACGCAAGAGTCCAGTTTGAATTCCTGACCGTTCGATCCCCAATTTCTATGTTATCATCTTCGCCGGACAGGCCAAGTATTTTTTCACTTGAGATATCTTCGTCTTCCTGGACTTCGAATAAGCCGATGAGATCTTTGACCGTTTTAACTTCGTCGGTCAATTCGTTCTCGGTACTGAGGCTCTCCTGGTTTGTGTAGACCCTGATCAACCTCAGGAGATTCTCCTTTACGTCCTCGTCTAAGCTGGGTGTGACCAGTTCCAAAAGAGGGGGAACAAAGTGATTGGAAAATCGATTATTCAAGTTCGAAATAATCTTTTTGACGAAGTTTAAGTCCATTAAAAAACCCGGTATTTCACCCAATACATTGAACCAGAGGATGTCTTTGAACTCTGGAAAGTTTCTGTCTACTTCAACCTGGACTCTGGTGGACAATGCCGCGGAAGACATCTTCTTCTTGTTATTTTCTCGAGCCTGTTCCATTCTGTGCTTTATTTGCTGGGCTATTTTTATCTTGCACAAACTGGACGCTATGTGTTTTATCCATAACGAAGCTATCAGCCTTCTGTGCTCCTTTTCCGCCTCGTTGTTAACCAGCTTTAATAATCTCAGAATCAATTTTTCCAATATTTCTTTCTCTTGTAGAAGAATAACGAACTCCTGCCAGAAAATAGTCAAACTTGAAGGAAGACGATTCCCTTTTTCACTGCCCGAAGCAGTTTTCTCCTTCTCAAATATTACTAGAAATTCCTTGCTAGGTAAGAACGCCTCGCCTTCGAACAGCGCATTCAAAACAACGTCCTCCTTGTTTGGTAGGCTCTTATTCTTGCTCAAATATCGCGAAATTTCAGCCAAAAGAACGCTCTGTCCCGTCTCAAGTTTATAATCATCGCCATTGCTGAGTTCCGTGTAATTCCCAGCCTGTTTTCTTCCCCTCCCGACGATTACATGGTCTCGATTATCGTCAGGAGCCGAGTTAATCACATAGGAACGTAAGTCGTTCAAAGTTTCTCTGCAAAATATTGAATGAATGAAGGAGATAAATCGAGGTAAACATTCGGGGCTTTTTCGGGCTCGTTAATCCCACCTCAACTGCGCATCTGGAATATCTTTTATGGAAGAATAACCAGCATGGATGTAGAGACCTATGGCGATCCATAGCTCGATCAAATCTGTCAGAGTCTGTACTTCTTCAGGCTCATTGTCTTCGTCAGTTTGTTTAGAGACGTATTCTTCCATGGCCTTTGATTCCGCTGCCCAATACTCTTCCTATGGAAAGAAAAAACAAAAATAAAAACAGAAAGCTTAGTACAATTGCGGAATGAAATGTTAGAGAGGGCAAAAAGTGTCTTTCATTGATTATTAAGGAATTGCACACACGTGTAGCCATTCTAGTAATATGTTTGTAGCTATTCTCAAGACACTGATAGAAGGTAGTTCGTGACCGTGCGCTGCGTCGTGTCGAATGTTTACAATCCATTCTGGTATCTTGAGTTGTTTAGCAATTTGAAATAACGACGATTGCTTGGTTTGCCCGATGTTACTGATTTGGTTCAGGAACCGCATTATCGTAGTTGAGTACATTAGGCACAGATCATTTTCGTAATAAGGAGGTAAGTCTTGACTGTCTATTTTTGACGTCAGCTCTCTGTCTCTCAGACAAACTTGGATTATTGACATCGTGCATTCTACTCCTACCGGTAATTTGGACAATCTGTAAAAGCGATCGATATAATACGACACCAGATTTGTAAGGAGTTTAGCGAATTAGGAACTCGTTTAAAAATACCACCACCTTGCTTTCCATACTAGAAGTCTCTCGTAGCCTTTTGTTTGCTCGATTGTATCGTTGGAATAAATTTGTTTGTATACTTCGTGCCATTCCGCACTATAACATAAGAGGTTATATCAGGTTAGGTTTAATCAAACCTGTGAATTCTTAGCATAAAGTCTACGTGGCGGACCCGAATCTTTGAATAAACTTAGCTAAAACGAACCGAGAAATCATTTAAAAGCGATAAGTTTTATTAGTTATCATTACTTACAGCGAAAACCATGGCACATGCTTGAGACCGTCACGTTTCACGGACAGTGCCATGCTTATTTGTGATTTTTATATCAGTATAAAAGCAGTCATCGCGTAAAGATCTTCTCACACGCAAAATTCCTGTCGGTATGTACGATCGTAAGATAGAAGTAGTTGAGCGCACTGTTTTACCGATCCGTTCTGTATCACCACGATGGCTTACCGTCGATTTTTTCTGCTTCTCTTAATCGCCTATGTGGAGTAAGCCGACAATTTTATTATTTCGAAATAATTTTGTGTCTCTTTTTTTTACTTTTTTTCAAAACCATTAAAATTCAAATGATTTATATGTATATTCAAAACAAAGTACAGCGGTAAAACAGAACTTGTAGAAGTTGTAAAACAGTGCGCTCGACTACTCTTACCTTCCGATCATGCCTCTAGCTTAAAAAATTGACCGTTGCGGTTTACGCGTCGCAAATATAGTCGCAACACACTTTCCATAACCTAATTCCGTCATCCAACAAGTTTGTTTGAATTGTTATTGTTTCCGATATAAATATCACATCGTGCGCCGCTCACTTCTGAATTTTAAACGATGACTTCGTTCGAGGTTTTGAGAAGCGATTACAACGTGAGTATATCCGATCTATATTCATAATAATATACGTTACAACGTAGCGCAGTTTGTTTACACAATTCTAACCTCAACCAAAGCGAACCAAAGATAGAAACACTGAAAAATTATCGATCCTTTCAGACGTACCTTCACCAGTATTTCAAATCATCTGATATAACCGGTTTCCAAAAGAAATGTACGGAAATAAATCCGAACGTATCGAATCGGAAATCGCTAATCGATCAATCCCTGCGGGACACATTATTGATGGTTTTGGTTGAAAATTCATCCGGAAATGTGGCTCATCTAGAATCTTACATAACGTTTAGCATCGAACTATGCCGTAAAGATTTAGCGACCGCTAGTATGCCGGTAATGCTACTTGGGGACATATTTGACTGCATGACGCTAGACAGATGTGAAAAGCTGTTCACGTATGTCGAAAACAACGTAGTCGTATGGAAAGAAGAAATATTCTTCAGCGCTTGCAAGAACAATTTATTGAGGATGTGCAACGACCTTTTACGCCGCCTATCTCGCTCTCAACAGACCGTTTTCTGCGGGAGGATACTCCTTTTCCTCGCCAAGTTTTTCCCATTCTCAGAGAGATCAGGCCTGAATATCGTCAGCGAATTCAATCTTGAAAATCATACTGAATTTGGTCGCGAAAAATCTGAGAAAGATCTTCTCATCGATCAGATTGTTGAAGACGGGGATAAAACTGAGAACAAAATACCCATAGATTATAATCTTTACAGAAAGTTTTGGGCCCTTCAAGACTTCTTCAGAAACCCTAATCAATGCTATAACAAAATACATTGGAAGGTTTTCTCAGCCGTAAGTTAATCCACCTTACAAATGTTGCTTCTGATATTCACAGACTCCTATTATAGAGAAATGAATTCATTGCAGCACACGTCGCACGTTTTGTCAGCCTTTACCTCTTTCAAATTGGAAGAACAGCGCAGCTGTCCTGCTAAACGGATTAGGCTTGATTCGGCGATGGAAGAAGGCCACAAGGAGACTCATTACTTTGCCAAATATTTAACAAACCAAAAACTGCTGGAGCTGCAATTGTCCGATTCTAATTTCAGGCGATATGTACTACTACAGTTTTTGATACTGTTTCAGTACCTCAATAGCACCGTCAGATTCAAGGCGTGAGTTTTTCTAGATGATAAATAGAATCAATCTAAAGCCAAAGGATCTGAAAAAGGCATTTTTCAAAGCTCCCACCCAATAAGCTGATCAAATAACTTCATGGCTTGACGAAATGCGATCTGAACTTATCAAGAAACTGTCGATTTATCCTTCTACCTTTTTGTTTTAATATTTAAACACCAAAATATGGCGAATTTCTGTCTTTCTCTACACGAATTATATTACCTTGTAATTAATCAGCACTAATGAGAGTCGAATCAGCTGTTAATATTCTAAAAACCTGTTTTAAAGCTCCCAGATCTTTTTACAACACAATAAAGCAAGCCTCTAGCTCCGTTCTGGTTAAATTTATACCGAGACAAAGTCCTGTCTTTAAATTTGGGCCAATTTCAAATCCCTTGTTTTTGAATAAGTTTCTGATCTTTTGGCGGTAAGATTCAATCATCGGGTCTCAGTTATTGATTTTTGAAAGGCGGTTTATAATTTTGCAGAGAAACACATGAGCTGAAACCTGACCAGATTGAATGGGTGAAAACAACTACGGACCAGGTATATTTACTGCTGTCCGAGACGCCTCCGAACGGTTCAAACTTTGCCGAAACAGTTAAGAACATATTAAAGAGAGAAGAGCACTGGAACGCGTGGAAAAACAATGGCTGTCCTCCGTTCAAAAGACCAGCTCTAGAATCGAATGCGGAAGGAGAAGAGCCTAAGAAACAAAAACGACTAATCGGAGACGTTATAAGAGACGCGCAAGCCGTTGGAAAATATCACATGGGAAAGTGAGTGTTCAGTAACGGATAGATTGAATTTCAGGACTGTTAGGCTCTTTCAAATGAAAGAAACTCATTATTTATTTGAAAACGTTTCAGCCCTGAGTTGACGAAGCTCTGGAATTTGTGTCCCAATAATTTGGAGGCTTGTAAGTCAAGGGACAGAGATTTCCTACCTTCTTTAGAGACCTATTTCGAGGAAGCTATAGAGCAGTTAGATCCGGCTGCTATGGTAGAAGAGGAATACAAGTTCGTAGAAAATACCTTTTCAATATAACGCGATAGTTTCAAAGCCGATGAACAAACTTTCTCAATCAACCTTTTCCAGGAAAGTAAACGACGGCAACTTTGGCTGGAGAGCATTGCGACTCCTGGCTAGACGTAGCCCGCATTTCTTTGTCCATGGAAATTATCCCATAAACAAATTACCAGAGTATCTAGAAGCGATGATAAAAAAGATCGCCAAAGATCGACCGGTAATATTCGCTAATTTGTTTATCGGAAGCAAGGCTTCATTCTTTTGCTTGTCTATTTTTCATTTTCCTTTTTCTCGTTTAGCAAACTCAGTCAGACGTTAAAATAGAGGCTGAAGAACTGCCGGCAGACTTTAACGAGCACGAGTTCAGCGAAGAGATTCTAA